>JASWHV010000001.1:109895682-111095682 GCA_030760725.1 Neostapfia colusana
GGCTCGCCTTGTGGTTTGGGTGGAAGAAGCAGTGACCAGCAGCGCACCGATGACCGTCCTCGCTTGGTTAGGAAAATCCACAGAGTGAGCTATCCACGGGAACGACGAGCTGCTGTGCAGTTCGGTTGCCGCGGAAACGAGCTTTGCTAGGGGAGGGAGGCCGGAACCTGACTGCTCTTGCGCTGAGGGAGTGGAGGGCGATCAGGCCTTGCCGTTTTGCGGCTCAGACAGTGCTGCGCTCTGGTTTTGCATGCACCTCCGGTCAGACCCGAAGAGGCGGCGAGCTCGGGGTTTATCGGGCGCGAGGAGGAGAAGAGAAACACCGTTGGCTTGGTTCAGAGGGAAAAGATCACGCCGAGGCAGGGAGGGGGCGGTAAACTGGTCGCCAGCGTGCGAGGGCGGGTGAGGCGGTGGCGTCGGCGTAGCCTCGGTGGCGCCAGGAGCTCGGTCTAACCCGAGAGCAAACACTTAGGTGTTAAGTTTTCCTCCTCTTCTATGACAATTGGGCCCCACCAAGTCTCTTTCTAAAATATCTCCAGATTTTTGGCCTAGTGCAAACTAAGCTCTGAGGAACTCAAATCCAAAAGTCATTTGGCAATTTGACAAGTTGTTCCTCAGTTTTGAGTTTAAATTCAAATTTGGATAAAATTTACAAGTTCCTTTGACATTCATATCAAAGCCCCTCCAAATTTGCTCAAAACTTGGCTCCCTCATAATTTGGACCTGAGGAATTCAAATATGTCCTCTGATCTTTGAGTTGGCTATTGCAAATACAACTTCTCAAACAACAGTTTGAATTTTCTCTTTTGAACATGACCTCCTTCTTTTTCAAGTGCACCTCTTAATTCAAACTGAATTCAAAGTTTTATTGCACATGCCAACACTTTCATGAGTAACACAAAAGTTTTTGTAAGTCCCATTTCTTGTATATAAACTCAACTTTATTCATAGCTCAAGTTTTCTATTTACAAGTTTTGGGACTTTTACAGCATACATACATTTGTTATGAAAATCAAATTTTTACCTCTTGTGTTGAAACTGAATGTGTTGTCATCAATCACCAAAAAGGGGGAGATTGTAAGTGCATCTAGGTATCCCCATGGGTTTTGGATGATTGATGACGACAATTAAGAGACTAATGAGCTGAGATAATCATAAGCACAGGATGTTTCCAAGGCGGACACCTAAACTCTCAAAAAGGAAAAGGATGAAAAAGCAGCATCGAAGACTCGAAGAGTAGAAATTAGGTTTTCACTTGAGTCTTTAGCGGGCTAGCCATGTAAAAGTTCGGACTTGTCCGTTTTGGGACGGACTAGTATGTTTCTCTATTTAAAAGAGTGTTTCGGGACTAAGTCCTGGTAGACCGTACTTGTCTGCCTCAGTGGCTGGACTAGTCCGGACTAGCCAGACTTGTTCGGTTTTTGTAACACCCCAAAATTTTGATTCAAAACACTAAATCATGTTCAGAGGGGAATTTAAAAATTTTTGGACGTGTTGCATGTTTTGCAAAAATTCAAATTCAAACTGGAATTCAAATTAAACTCAAATCAGAAAAGAAATGGAAAAAGAAAAAGGGAAAACGGAAAAAAACCGGCCAGTGGGCCGAAACCCGCCAGCCGGCCCAGTTTCCCCGCGCCAGCCCGCAGCCGCGCGTGCCCGCGCTCTCTCACACAGACAGGTGGGACCCACCTGTCATCCCCAACCTCGCTCGCGCCGACCCCGGACTCTCTCCCGCGCGCGCGCGATCTTAACCGATCGGAATACCACGTCCCTCAGCCCGAATTCCGGTCCCAGAAGACTCAAACTCGATCACAACTGACCCACCGCCCTCCCCCGGCTATAAAAACCGCAGCCCCGATCAGTTTTTCCCACGCGATCGCCGATTTTTAATCCGGTGAGCACCGAGACTTCGCCGGTGAATTCTGGCCGATTTAAGCTCGGAAACTCTGATCTAACTCGCTGGTCTTGATCCACCGCCTCCGGGGAGCTTTGCAGGTGCAGAAAACTCGGAGACTTACGGTGTAAACCCAGCGCCGACGAGCTTCGCCGTGGTTTTGCCTCGGACCTCGCCGCCGATCACTTTCCAGGACCCCCGAGCTCAAGAAAACCCCCGAGGTGAGATCCCTGACCTCCCCTCTACCGATCTATGCCATAAGATCACAGTTTTAGGCAGAATTCTCGAGGATCCGAAACTTTCCGGCGAGATCGCCGCTTCCCGCCGCCGTGCGCCGCCGGCAGCGCCGCCCGCGCTCGATCAGAGCGACGTGGCCGCTTGTGCGCCGTTTATTTTAAATCGCACGGTAGGGTTTAAATCCCCGCGTACCGGTTCGATGTTATAATCTCAGCCGTCGGTTTAAAATCGGACGGTCCACGTCAGCCCCGCATTATAAAGACTGGAATTCTTACGTGCTACCCCCTGGGGTTCTCTGGAATTGAGAGCTAGCCCCGGAAAATTCAGATCTAGCCCCTGGAACTCCAGAAAATCATGTAAATTCATTTAAAAATCAGTTTTAGCCCCTGGACTTAATAAAAATTAGGAAAAACACCTCTGATAAGTGTAGCTAGACCCCTGGAAATTCTGAAAATAATATTATAGACCCTGTAATGGGGTGAGTTTACTTTTTAACCCTGTTTAGTATTTAATTTAGAAAATTGGATATGTAACTAGTGTTTAAAAATTAAAAAGTGGGACAAACATATTGTCAAAATTAAGTTAAAGACTTTCTCAGAGTTTACAAAATTTTGGAGTGAGATAAAAACATATTTTGGACAGAATTGAATCTGTTTAATTTATTATTCACATTTAGGGACACATTTTTAAGTAAAGAATAGTTATAGAAAATAGGTAAAATAATTATAAAATAGTTTACATCAGAGGCAAAGGTCAAAATATGTTATTAAATTATTTAGGACCAGAACCTATTCTGTTTAGATGATGTGTATTACTAATTTCATAATAAAATACACATTTATGCATAGGAGAATAAATCTGAAAATATAGCAACTAGCAAATGATAAATGGAGTTTCTAAAATCCAAAGAATTCAGTTTAGTGTTGGTAGAAATTCTGAAGGCACATATGGAGAAGAAAAATACTTTTCATACATACTTGATAGTGAAAAGGTGTAGTAGTTTAATATAAGGAATTTATTTAAAACTGAAACACACACACACATATATATATATATAGTATGTAAGTATAAATATGAACACCAAAGTAGGAATCATATACATATAAATAAAAATGTATGCAAGCCACAGATCAACACACACAGAGTAACCACAACACATATAATGGTGAATGAATTTCATAATTATGAATGTGTGGTTTGTATGAAGTGGAAGTGTGAACTATGTCTTATGGATTGTTGTTTTTCTTTTGCTATGTGTGATGGTGTGATGTAGAACCTGCTCAAGAGCAAGTTACTCCTTTCCAAGACCAGGACTACCCATTTCAAGAGCAGCAAGAAGGAGGCAAGTGCCCTTGACCACTTTGATCCTTTGCTAGGATGTGTAGATAGAATTATTTGCATTGTCAAATGAAATATGAAACCCATGCTAGGAAGTTTCCCTAGAATTGCATTACCTTGTTTCCTTGTAGCTTGGGTTGGGATTTATTTTGTCATGTCATTTATTTACATGCATATGCTTAGCCATGCTTAGAATGGGATATTTGGGATATGAGATCATCAGTTTATTATACCATACTCTTGAATGAGATATTGTGAGTTATGTAGAGGTAGGGATCAAGGCAAGTTGGATGTTTTGGTTGTGTGCTGGTTGCACGAGACTCGGGTTTGTGTTTAGTACTTGCCTGGATCCTAAGGACCGGTTCATGGAGCATGTAACCCGGCTTTACAGTGCCAACCACATGCTGAGATGGGGCAGCTTGGCCAATTAATTAGGTGTATCCCCGGCGTAGTATGGGTGTGTTGGATGGTGCGGGGAGTAGGTGTCAGCTGGACTACCATATGAACCGCAAGGCTCAAGAGGGGGCCACTGCAGCGGGGTTGGAGCCTCTTGTATGCTGTTAGGGGTGAAACCTCAGTGGGCCCATGCTCGTCGGGAATCCCTTTGTAAAGGCTTCGTAGTGATCTCCTGGCTACACACCTGGGAAGTGTGAATGTGGTTCGTAACCACTGGCATAATGGAGGTTCTTTTAGTCCACCCGGCAACGGGGGATGAAATCACTACATGTGGGTACAGTGGTACAAACTCTGCAGAGTCAAAACTGTCTTGACAGCCGTGCTCACGGTTAAGAGCGGCCTGGACTTATTCATGATTAGAGGAGTGATGGTTTTTGGGAGTTGTGGATGTTAAGCGGGGAGCTTAACATTGGAAATGATGTTATGGTTATTAGATTATGATGATGGATGAGAGATTGGGACCATTTCACCTGTGTAGTAATGTAGGTGCTTAATAAGCTAAGGTGATAGGTATTAATTGTGTAGTGCTTTAACCAGGAGTTCAATCTTTCCTTGTGCTAGCCATGCATGATACAATTTTCCCACACTTGCTGAGTACCATTGGTACTCAACCTTGCATTTTTGTTGGTTTATATTGCTGCTCAGGTCAAGATAATGAGGTGGTGTATAATGACCAAGACTTTGGACCCGAAGAAGGTTTCTAGGTTCATGGAGACCCCCGGGCAACGCCTGTGATGGAGCCTCAAGAATAATATTCCGCTGCTAGTTTATTTACTTGTGATGAACTTATTATTGTCTATCGAGACATTTGCGATGTAAGACTTATTTATATTCGACACCTGGCTTGTAATAAATGATGCTTCACTATTTGTCATCACATGTATGAGAAAATGATCCTGGCATACATGTGATATTCACTTGGTTGTTCTTCGGAAAAACCGGGTGTGACAGGTTTCACCTGGACAAAGAGTCCCTGAGTGAGTTTGGGCTAGTCCGTTCTGAGTCGGACTAGTCCATATGATTGTGAGATGAGAGCTCCCACGGCTAAGTCTTGGTGAACCGGACTTGTCCGCCTCAGTGGCCGGACTAGTCTGGGTCATCCAGACTTGTCCGTTCTCACCCGGACAAAGAGTTCCTGTGTGAGATTGGACTAGTCCGGGTCCTGACCGGACTAGTCCGGACTTTTGGTAGGTGGCAACGGTTGGCTTCGGGACTTCTATAAAAGGAGATGCCCCAACCTCATTTAGATATCTCTGGAACCCTAGCGCCGCCACAGCCTTTCTAGAACCTCTCCAAGCCTTCTCCATTGCCTACTCACCCTCTTGAATCAAATCCTAAGTGAATTTGGGTGTGTGAGAAGAGGAGAAGGAAGAACTTCGCGTTTAAGGCTCTCGTAGTGATCTCGTGCACTTGGTGTGACCTGTGTCTATCGAGACATTTGCGATGTAAGACTTATTTATATTCGACAACTGGCTTGTAATAAATGATGCTTCACTATTTGTCATCACATGTATGAGAAAATGATCCTGGCATACATGTGATATTCACTTGGTTGTTCTTCGGAAAAACCGGGTGTGACAGGTTTCACCTGGACAAAGAGTCCCTGAGTGAGTTTGGGCTAGTCCGTTCTGAGCCGGACTAGTCCATATGATTGTGAGATGAGAGCTCCCACGGCTAAGTCTTGGTGAACCGGACTTGTCCGCCTCAGTGGCCGGACTAGTCTGGGTCATCCAGACTTGTCCGTTCTCACCCGGACAAAGAGTTCCTGTGTGAGATTGGACTAGTCCGGGTCCTGACCGGACTAGTCCGGACTTTTGGTAGGTGGCAACGGTTGGCTTCGGGACTTCTATAAAAGGAGATGCCCCAACCTCATTTAGATATCTCTGGAACCCTAGCGCCGCCACAGCCTTTCTAGAACCTCTCCAAGCCTTCTCCATTGCCTACTCACCCTCTTGAATCAAATCCTAAGTGAATTTGGGTGTGTGAGAAGAGGAGAAGGAAGAACTTCGCATTTAAGGCTCTCGTAGTGATCTCGTGCACTTGGTGTGACCTGTGTCTTGTAAGATTGGTGAAGCTTTGTAGAAGTGATCAAGAGGGAGCCTCAGATTGTGAGGAGCCCCAAACTTTGTAAGTTTACCCATGAGATAGTGAAGCACCAGGTTGGCCTTAGTGGCGACTTGGTGAGGAAAGGGTTGTTAGACCCGGTTGTGGCGGACTGAAATCCGCTCATCCAAGATCGCAGAGGGTGGTGCCGCACGATGCGACACCCGACAGCACACATCATAAGAACGATATTGTATTACATAGAAAACCAATTGAATAGGTACAAACTAGTACAATACTTCAGTTACAAACTAGTATTTGGATTACAAAAGCAGAAGCTAAGTTTATACAACTCACGCCACCTATCTAGCAAAAGTTGGTTGCCCAGCCCTAGGGCAACCCACACTAGGTGCACTCCTCAGCTCAGCGCAGCGTGTACGGCTCCCACTCAGCCGTGGTCTCCGACGGAGGGTAGCCCTCACCGGTGGACTCGTAACCCGAGTCCGTGGGATGCTTCTCACCTGAAAAACACTTATAGAAGCAACCGTTAGCACGATGGCTCAACAAGACTTAACCGACTCACCCAGTCATGAAACTCTACATGTAGTGTACAACGGACATGGGTGGTAATTAGAAGCAAATGGACACGCCTACAAGTTCATCCTTATTTCATCTTTTAGCTACAAGTTAACAGTTCATGAAGCTGAAATTTAGTAAGCAATATTTGGTGGCACACATGTAGCAATACAATTATATCAGCAGTATTGAATCATCACATTCCATAGTTTATCTATGTTACGATGCAGTGAATAAGCGGTACTTGTCACCGTGAGGGACGGCGAATCGACTCTATATACACCTGCAGGGATACCCGAATATCACGTCAAGTACGCCCATCCGTGGAGCTGCACAGCACGCTCACTTGATGCCGTACGGGACAACCTTTCACCCAACAGCCCAAACGTTGAACCTGTCGCACCGAAATGGACAGGAGGTTCCCTACACGGAGCATATCTCTATGCCCGTTAGCAGATTTCCACCTTGCTGCCCTCAACCTACATCTATAAATCGGTGTGCTATGCCTCGACGCCCGGAGGTTTAGGTTACATCGGTTTATCGGGGCCCATATATCCGATATGCCTTCGGTAAGTTCAATACTTGTTTAGCAGGTCCGCACAGGGATCAGTCCTCAATCGACACGGACAGGTCTGCGCACTCAAGACTTCCTCTTGCTGCACCCTAGCCCCTTCCTAGTCTCATTTTCATTACTAAAGTGATCTCACATCACTCGAACCAAACCCGTGTGTCCCAAGCCTAACTCGCAAGTAGATTCCAACTACTCGACTTGTGCCAAAGTTCTATGAATCATTAAGCATAGCCTGTCTACTCGAGGACTTAGACGCTACCCTCATTCTTATAGGAAAAAGCTGTTTATGCAGTTGGGTTTCAGCCACCCTACACCTAATGCACATTCATATACCTCATACTAAGTATATAACAAAACAAAACTTTGTAAAATGGTTTAATGTAAACAGGGGCTTGCCTTGTTGCTGCTGGTCAGATGTTAAGGCTTCATCCAGAATAAGAAAGTCCAGCGCTTTCGGAGTTTCTTCGCCTTCAGCGACTACACGTAAACAATATACTATATGTCAATTTAAATGCAATGTTTAGAAATGACTATGTAAAGACCACAACTATATATAGCCCTCCCCTTTGGCTCTGACATTTTTATGGTGGCTTGATAGGGTCCTAACCAGAGTCTTGACCAAGTTTCATTTGAAACAAAGTTCATTTGAGCTTTGTACAAATAAAAGCCTATTTGGTCAATATTGGAGCCTCTAAGGAATTCCAGGGGTTTTCATGGCTCCAACCATTACTTTTTGGAAACTAGAATTTTAGATGACTCTAATGGAATTGGTTTCATGTAATTTGAAGAATTCTAGATTAAGTTATGCCCTAAACAAGATTTGAGAAAATCTGAAAAATGTTTCTGTACATTTTCCTATTTTCTCTGGGCAGTTCATTTAATCACATGATTAGAGGAACTAAATGAACTTGGATGGGTCTGAAATTTTTACTGTGGCTCAAGGATTTTCCAATGAACCTCTCAGCAAAATTGCAGAATTTTTTCATAAAGTAATTCTCCAGATAAAATTCCTAACAGTTTAAACTTTAGGGAATTAATTCAGGAAAACTATTAAGTTTCATGAGCTGAAATTTGTGTTGCTGAAAAGTATTCAAAAAGCTGAGTACATAAAAATTTAGTTCACTAAATTTGGAGCTACCTAGCAAAAGTTGTGTGCATTTGAAGTTTGAACTAAAAATTGAAAATCCCAGAAAAGTTCAAACTCTGCGTGCGGGCCCCACAATACAGTGCCGTCTTCCTCCTCGCGCCAACGGCCCGCTGCTGCGGTATTCTCCAGCGAGCTCCTCGGAACCCGTCTTTCCTACCTTCCCCAGCCTGGAAACTTGCCGCCTCCCCCTTTTGGACCACGGGCAACTCATCCCCGTGGTCGGCCAGGGACCCCGGTCACCAGAAACCCATCGGCGACGGACGGCAGTGGCGGTTGGAGTCCGGCAACATCGCACTCGTGCTAGTAGGGCTCAAATACTTTGGTCTTTCTTCCTATAGCACCGTGGGGGCATCCTAAGCACTGGCATGAGCTCAAATTAGTTCAACCGAGGCTGCAACTACGAGCTCATCGGCGACCTAGGGTGAAAATCGGCGCCGATGCAAAAATCTCGAAGAACATCGCCAAGACTCTATGAAACTCGATGGTTCTTGATACTAGAGAAGCGTGGGTGAGTATAGATCATGTCTATACCTCGGTCCAGGGGATGGTGGCTTGATCGGTACGAATTTCTGAATTGTGTGTGGCTCGGTTCTAAACACACCGACGCACTAATTAACCAAATTCTCTGCCGATCGTGCGAGAGAGAGAGGGAGGTCGGCACAGTTGTGATTAGAACCATGGAGCGGACCTTTTTTGTGTAGCTCGTCGGGCGCGAAACTGCCTGTGCCGCCCGGGCGCCGGTGATTAGAGAGGTCGACCGGAGGTGGAGTGCTTCGGTCGTGCGAGGGAGAAGAGAGAGTGCGAGGAACTGCACGTGGACGCGTGAGTACTGATCACGGTGTCTCCCTCGCGCCCTTAGCCTTCCCCCGAGCAGGAGGTGGCACCAGCTGTGGCGGTCAGGTGCCGGTGCTGAAGAGCTCGCGCGCGCGCTCTCGCTCGAGTAAAAGATCAGCCGAGTATACTTCTGTGTTAAGGCTACTGACAAGTGGGTCCCTCCCCTCTAATTCTCTTCTAATTTTTCATCTCTGTTTTCACTGAAAATATCCCAGCTACTCACAATTGAATGTGAGACTTAGCCTCCAAGTCATTGTTTGAATTTCATTTCCTATATTTTAAATTGGTTTGGCTAAATTTGCTTCACATTTGAACTGAAATTCAAATTCAGTTTTGAATTAATGCAAATTTAGCTCCCGACAAGATGAAGTCCAATGGGGATGAAAATTGGTGGACTAACTCAGAAAAATGTGCTGAGTTTGAATATGAAGTCAACTTTTGAATTCAAGTGATGAAAATTGCTTCAATTTGAATTTACATTCAAATTGGCCCCTTTTTCAAATGCCTCAAAAGTGCCTCAAAAAGTATTGGATTTGCATGAAATTTGGCCTGAGCTTTCCCAAGACTATTTAAGTTCTAGGGTTGATCTCAACCTTTCATGTTCATGTGTAGAAATACCACTTTTTGGAAGTTAGGGCTTTCCCCTCTACTCACCCTTTTGATGGTGGTTACTTGCTCTTCACAAGTGTTCACAAGATATCCACAAGATGAGCTGTGGTGTTGTGAGGTGATAAAAATGATCACTTTTGCAAGTCCCTTTTTCTTGGGCTTTTACATCCCTCCCCCTTAAAAGAATATCGTCCCGAGATTACAACAGAAGAGACCGCGATGTAATAGAAACTCACCCGTGCTGAGACGCCATGAACTCCGGGTAGTTTGAGCGAAGAAATTCCTCGCTCTCCCACATCGCTTCTTCGGCGGTGTGGTTGCTCCAGAGTATCTTGTAGAACCACAACGTTTGGTTACGTGTGGTCCGGGCCTTCTCATCAATAATTGCCACCAGATATTCATCATACGTTAAATCCGGTTGCAGCTCGTCAATGTCTTCAGTGGGAACAGCAGCCATATACTTCAGACATTTTCGCAGTTGTGAAACATGGAAAACGTCGTGAACACCAGCAGGAGATGCCGGTAGTTCCAGTCTATATGCCACTGGTCCACACTTCTTGGTGATGGCATATGGTCCAATGAATCGGGGAGCGAGTTTCCCCTTCACGCCGAACCGGTGCAAGCCTTTCATCGGAGATACACTGAGGTACACGTGCTCCCCGACGTCAAAGTGCAGCGGCCTACGCCTCTTATCAGCGTAGCTTTTCTTCTGGGATTGAGCGGCCTTCAAGTTGGCTTGAATCATCCGAACACGCTCTTCGGCGTCGTTCACCACATCAACCCCGAATGTGACCCTTTCACCGGACTCGCACCAGTTTAAAGGGGTGCAACATTTGCGACCATAGAGAGCCTCATATGGTGCCATCTTGATACTCGCTTGATATCCGTTATTGTATGAGAATTCCGCAAAAAGTAGATGATCATCCCAGTTTCTACCGTGGTGGATGGCACATGCTCTCAACATGTCTTCAAGTACTTGGTTCACCCTCTCTGTTTGGCCATCTGTCTGAGGATGATAGGCGGAGCTTCTAATCAGCTTAGTACCCAATGCAGCGTGCAACTGCTCCAAAAAACGAGACACAAATAATGCACCTCAATCCGAGACTATGGTCTTGGGTACCCCATATAAACATAGAATTGTCGCTATGTACAGCTCTGCATATTTGCCGGCATTGTAACGTGTATGCACAGGAATGAAGTGAGCCGACTTGGTTAATCGGACAACGATTACCCAAATGGAATCATGCTTGTTGGAAGTCAGGGGTAGTCCCACAATGAAATCCATGCTCACATTTTTCCATTTCCATGCCGGGATTTTCAGGGGTTGCAACAGCCCTGATTTCGTCATATGGTCCGCTTTCACTCGTCTACACGTATCACACTCGGATATGTACTTAGCCACTTCCCGCTTCATCCGTGTCCACCAAAATTTCTTTTTCAAATCTTGGTACATTTTGTTGCTGCCCAGATGAATGGAGTATTAGACAAGTGAGCGTCATCAAGATTCTTCTTCCTCAGCTCCATATCCCGTGGTATGACTATGCGGTCATTAAACCACAGTGTCCCCTCATCATCTTTCCGGAAACATTTGATTTCCCCGTTGTCTATCCGTCTCCGGGGATGTGCCATGCCTTTGTCCATTTTCTGAGCTGCAATGATGTCCTCCCTAATGGTAGGGATGAGAGCAAGGTTGTAAAGAGATCCATAAGGAACCAAATATAAACTAGGCTCTTCCTCTCCCACCAGTGTAACGGTGAGGTTATGGACATGTGATTTCCGACTCAGCGCGTCGGCAACCATATTCGCCTTGCCGGGGTGGTAATGAATCTCAATCTCATAATCTTTGATTAGTTCTAACCACCTCCTTTGCCTCATATTCAGCTCCTTCTGGTTGAAAATATACTTCAAGCTCTTGTGGTCGGTGTAGAGATGCACCAAATTCCCCAGGAGATAGTGCCTCCACATTTTCAGCGCCAAAACCACAGCAGCGAGCTCAAGATCATGAGTTGGGTAATGCTGCTCATGGTTTCGACCACACGTTCTTCATGCATCAACACGCAGCTGAGCCCGATACCGGACACATCACAATACACGTTGAAGGGCTTCGTTGTATCCGGTTGAGCTAAGACCGGGGCTGTTGTGAGATGCTTCACTAATGCTTGGAACGCTCCTTCACATGCTGAGTTCCAAACATACTTTGTTCCCTTCTTCAATAATTCTGTCATCGGCCTAGCAAGCTTGGAGAAACTTGGCATGAATCTCCAATAATATCCCGCTAGGCCGAGGAAGCTTCTGACTTCATGGACAGAAGTAGGGGCTTTCCATTTCAGCACTTGTTCAATTTTACTTGGGTCAACCGCAATGCCTTCCGATGAGATGATATGTCCCAAAAATGGCACTTGGATGATCCAAAACTCGCATTTGCTGAACTTGGCATATAGCTTATGGTCCCGCAGTCGTTGAAGAACGATCCTCAAGTGTTCAGCATGTTCTGCTTCTGTCTTGGAATAAACCAAGATATCATAAATGAACACCACAACAAACTTGTCCAGCTCCGGCATGAACACCGAGTTCATGAGATACATGAAATGTGCCGGAGCATTGTTGAGACCAAAAGACATGACGAGATACTCATATAAGCCATATCTCATCGAGAAGGCCGTCTTCGGAATATCCTCCGCCCGGGTTTTTATTTGATGATATCTAGACGAAGGTCCATCTTGGATAACACACTTGCACCTACAAGCTGATCAAACAGGATGTCAATGCGGGGCAGTGGGTACTTGTTCTTGATGGTGACGTCGTTGAGCGGCCGGTAGTCCACACACAGCCTCAAGGTGTCATCCTTAATCTTTACAAACAGCGCCAAGCATCCCCAAGGCGAGGAACTCGGTCTAATGAAACCTTTGCTCAACAGATCATTGAGCTGTTCTTTCAGTTCAGCCAGCTCGTTTGGATCCATTTTGTATGGTCTCCGTGATATGGGCGTAGTCCCGAGTGCAAGATCAATCTTGAACTCGACATCTCGCTCAGGTGGCATGCCTGGAAGATCATCTAGAAACACGTCGGGGTAATCTCGAACTACGGGGATGTCCTCTAACTTGAGAGCTTCAGTATTATTAATTGCTTAAACTTCCTGGAAAGGATAGAATGTGGATGGTGGAATAGAGAATGCAAATGAACCGTCCGTGTCCGAGTGTCCAGGACAGCGCCATGGTAGCGTAACCATGACATCCCCAAGATTGCATCAATCTTTTGCCCCGTAAGGATTATCAAGGTGGTGGGATATATCTTCCCACCTAAGCACAGAGGTGCTTTTGGAATCATCATATTTGCTGAAATCTTCCCTCCCGGTGAGCAGATCATATATGAGCAGTCGGTTGGGAAGACTTGCATTTGATGCTTAGCCACATAGGATGCGCTTATGAAACTGTGGGTTGCACCCGAATCAAATAATATGACGATTGCTTGATCGTTGAGAGTAAACGTACCTGCCAGCATGTTGTCTCCCTCTGGGGCGTCCTCATTGTTGAGGTTGCGAACGCCCCCGGTTCGCTGACCAACCTTCTTGACCGGAGGTCGGCCTCGAGCACTGCCCTGGAACTGGGCTTGCCCGCTGCTCTTCTGCCCCTGGGGGCAGTCCTTCAAGAAATGGCCTGCCTGGCCACACGTAATGCATGTGTAGCGAGGCGGTCCTCCGCTGATTGGTGATGGGAAACCCGGGGCGTGTTGTGGCGGTGGAAACGCCCGGGGAACCGTCTGCTGCTGCTGTTGCGGTCGCGGTGGTGGCATCGGCGGTCGGAACGGGGATGGCTGAAAAGAACGACCCCCGAACTGCTGAGGTCGCGCCGGTGGATGCCACTGCTGACCGGATGGTGTTCGATACACCATGTGGTATTTCTGGGGAGCTCCACCCCCACTGCTGGGTGGAGTGCTGCGCTTCCGCTGCTCAGCCGCCAATTCTCGCTGAGCGTCTTCTTGCATGATCACGGCATTAACGAGATCGTTAAAGGTGCCGCGATTGCATTAAACCTGATGCGTCTTCATCTCGGGGTGTAACCCCCGATAGAAATGCTCCCGCTTCTCGCTGAGCGTCTTTTTGCATGATCGCAGCATTGACGAGATCGTTAAAGGTGCCGCGATTGCATTGAACCTGATGCGTCTTCATCTCGGGGTGTAACCACCGATAGAAATGCTCCCGCTTCTTCTCCTCGGTGGAGACGTAATCCGACGCATATTGCGCCAGATGGTTGAAGGCACGGGAGTAGTCGTGGGCACTCCCCCCGCCCTGCTTCAGCTCCAAGAACTCTTGGAACTTCCGCTTCATTATCCCGGGAGGGATATGGTAGGCGCGAAACGCCTCCCGGAATTCTTCCCACTCCACGGCATGGCCAGCCGGAAGTGAGGCGACATAGTTCACCCACCACGCACCAGCGGCACCGTGAAGCTGCTGCGTCGTGAACAGAGTCTTCTGCCGCTCCGTACATTGGAGCAGCCTGAACTTGGACTCAATTGTCCGCAGCCAGTTGTCGGCCTCCAGGGGTTCTGTGGCTTCTGTGAACACCGGAGGGTGCGTACTCATGAAATCTGAGTACGTCACAACATGGGGCTCACGAGGCCCCCTCTCTTGACGCCCCCCCCCCCCCCCCCCCCCCGCCTGGGACGTATTCTGCACGATCGTGCGGAGCAGGTCGGTCTGCTCCTCATGACCACCCACCAGTGCCGCAATCACATCCGCTAGTGTAAGCAGAGGCGGTGGTGGTGGTTGTTGCTGCAGGGTGCTGTCGTAGGCAGGTGGCTGGGAGTCATCACCCCCCTGCTGGCTAGAGCCACCAATCTCATGCGTGGTCCGAGTGCGAACCATCTGCAACCATACGATAATAAGCATCAGTCCCGCAACATATTTCATGCAGTCCAATAAAATAGGCGTAAAACATAATGACAGTAAAACATGCGATGCATCTAGTATACATATAATGTAATAACTTTGCACAAGCTACATCATTACCAGACCAAATACAAGCTAGTTAAATCCAACTTGACGGACTTTCTCTTTGGAAGTTCATCACAACTAGGTTTGGTCACTACGAGACGTTACATCGCTTTGTCATCACGTATACTACCCTTTTATCTTCAATAAAACACAAACATGGTCTCTAGCAAACGAAACTTGAGCAAGACATATACTCAAATCTTTCACTAGTCGAAGATAACCGTGACACGACCCCAAGGTCCTGTCGAGCCAGGATCACGCTGAGGGGTGCTGTGTTGCACAGCACCGTATAACACAGGTCAAAGGTACAAAGCGGAAGCAGAAATTTTATTACATAAACAGGTTTATGAACTTGTTTACATCAAAATAAGTTTAGTCTACACTCGCGGGCGTAGACTAAGCATCAAGTGCACGTTCAGCCCTTGAACGTGTCCTTGCTAGCACACACGCACACTAACTCTGCGGCGTGCACGACTCCCACTCGACGGGGTTCCCCTCCTGGAGTTCCGTCTCCTCTTCGTGTAACACCCCAAATTTTGATTCAAAACTCTAAAACATGTTCAGAGGGGAATATAAAAATTTTTGGACGTGTTGCATGTTTTGCAAAAATTCAAATTCAAACTGGAATTCAAATTATACTCAAAACAGAAAAGAAATGGAAAAAGAAAAAGAGAAACGGGAAAAAACCGGCCAGTGGGCCGAAACCCGCCAGCCGGCCCAGTTTTCCCCGCGCCAGCCCGCCCCCGCGCGCCCGCGCTGTCTCTCACAGACAGGTGGGACCCACATGTCATCCCTAACCCCCGCTCGCGCCGACCCCGGACTCTCTCCCGCGCGCGCGCGATCGCAACCGACCGGATTTCCGCGTCCCGCAGCCCGAATTCTGGTCCCAAACGACTCAAACTCGATCGCAACAGACCCACCGCCCTCCCCCGGCTATAAAAACCCCAGCCCCGATCGGTTTTTCCCACGCGATCGCCGATTTTCACTCCGGTGAGCACCGAGACTTCGCCGGTGAATTCTGGCCGATCTAAGCTCGGAAACTCTGATCTAACTCGCTGGTCTTGATCCACCGCCTCCGGGGAACTTTGCAGGTGCAGAAAACTCGGAGAGATACGGTGTAAATCCAGCGCCGACGAGCTTCGCCGTGGTTTTTCCTCGGACCTCGCCGCCGATCACTTTCCAGGACCCCCGAGCTCGAGAAAACCCCCGAGGTGAGATCCCTGACCTCCCCTCTACCGATCTATGCCATAAGATCACAGTTTTAGGCAGAATTCTCAAGGATCCGAAACTTTCCGGCGAGATCGCCGCTTTCCGCCGCCGTGCGCCGCCGGCAGCGCCGCCCGCGCTCGATCAGAGCGACGTGGCCGCTTGTGCGCCGTTTATTTTAAATCGCACGGTAGACTTTAAATCCCCGCGTACCGGTTCGATGTTATAATCTCAGCCGTCGGTTTAAAATCGGACGGTCCACGTCAACCCCGCATTATAAAGACTGGAATTCTTACGTGCTACCCCCTGGGGTTCTCTGGAATTGAGAGCTAGCCCCAGAAACTTCTGATCTAGCCCCTGGAACTCCAGAAAATCATGTAAATTCATTTAAAAATCAGTTTTAGCCCCTGGACTTAATAGAAATTAGGAAAAAACACCTCTGATAAGGGTAGCTAGACCCCTGGAAATTATGAAAATAATATTGTAGACCCTGTAATGGGGTGAATTCATTATTTTAACCCTGTTTAGTAATTAATTTAGAAAATTGAATATGTAACTAGTGTTTAAAAATTAAAAAGTGGGACAAACATAACTGTCAAAATTAATTAAAAACTTTCTCAGTACTTAGAAAACTTTGGAGTGAGATAAAAATATATTTTGGGCTGAAATGAATCTGTTTCATTTAATTATTCACATTATTTAGTATAAGGACACATTTTTAAGTAAAGAATAGCTATAGGAAAAAAGGGGAAAATAATTATGAAATAGTTTACATCAGAGGCCAAGGTCAAAATATGTTATTAAATTATTTAGGACCAAAACCTATACTGTTTAGATGATGTGTATTACTAGTTTCATAATAAAATACACAATTATGCATAGGAATATAAATCTGAAAATATAGCAACTAGTAAATGATAAATGGAGTTTTTAAAATCCAAAGAGTTCAGTTTAGGGTTGATAGAAATTATGAAGGCACATATGGAGAAGAAAAATACTTTTCATACATACTTGGTAGTTTAATATAAGGAATTTATTTAAAACTGAAACACACATATATATATATATAGTATGTAAGTATAAATATGAACACCAAAGTAGGAATCATACACATATAAATAAAAGTGTATGCAAGCCACAGATCAACACATAAAGTAACCACAACACATATAATGGTAAAGAACTTTTATAAATGTGAATGTGTGGTTTTTATGAAGTAGAAGTGTGAACTATGTCTTATGATTGTTGTTTTTCTTTTGCTATGTGTGATGGTATGAGTAGAACCTGTTCAAGAGCAAGTTATTCCTTTCCAAGATCAGGACTACCCATTTCAAGAGCAGCAAGAAGGAGGCAAGTGTCCTTGACCACTTTGATCCTATGCTAGGATGTGTAGATAGATTTATTTGCATTGTCAAATGAAATATGAAACCCATGCTAGGAAAGTTTTCCTAGAATTGCATTACCTTGTTTCCTTGTAGCTTGGGTTGGGATTTATTTTGTCATGTCATTTATTTACATGCATTTGCTTAGCCATGCTTAGAATGGGATATTTGGGAAATGAGATCATCAGTTTATATTACCATACTCTTGAATGAGACATTGTGAGTTATGTAGAGGTAGGGATCAAGGCAAGTTGGATGTTTTGGTTGTGTGCTGGGTGCACGAGACTTGGGTTTGTGTTTAGTACTTGCCTGGATCCTAAGGACCGGTTCATGGAGCATGTAACCCGGCTTTACAGTGCCAACCACATGCTGAGATGGGGCAGCTTGGCCAATTAATTAGGTGTATCCCCGGCGTAGTATGGGTGTGTTGGATGGTGCGGGGAGTAGGTGTCAGCTGGACTACCATATGAACCGCAAGGCTCAAGAGGGGGCCACTGCAGCGGGGTTGGAGCCTCTTGTATGCTGTTAGTGGTGAAACCTCAGTGGGCCCACGCTCGTCGGGAATCCCTTTGTAAAGGCTTCGTAGTGATCTCCTGGCCGCACACCTGGGAAGTGTGAATGTGGATCGTAGCCACTGGCATAATGGAGGTTCTTTTAGTCCACCCGGCAACGGGGGATGAAATCACTACTTGTGGGTACAGTGGTACAAACTCTGCAGAGTCAAAACTGTCATGACAGCCGTGCTCACGGTTAAGAGCGGCCTGGACTTATTCATGATTAGAGGATTGTTGGTTTTTGGAAGTTAAGCGGGGAGCTTAACATTGGAAATGATGTTATGGTTATTGGATTATGATGATGGGATGGGAGATTGGGACCATTTCACCTGTGTAGTAATGTAGGTGCTTAATAAGCTAAGGTGATAGGTATTAATTGCGTAGTGCTTTAACCATGAGTTCAACCTCTCCTTGTTCTAGCCATGCATGATATAATTTTTCCCACACTTGCTAAGTACCATTGGTACTCAACCTTGCATATTTGTTGGTTTATATTGCTGCTCAGGTCAATATAATGAGGTGGTGTATAATGACCAAGATTTTGGAACCGAGGAAGGTTTTTAGGTTCATGAAGACCCCCGGGCAACGCCTGTGATGGAGCCCTAAAGAATAATATTCCGCTGCTAGTTTATTTACTTGTGATGAACTTATTATTGTCCATCGAGACATTTACTATGTAAGACTTATTTATATTCGACACCTGGCTTGTAAGAAATGATGCTTCACTATTTGTCATCACATGTATGAGAAAATGATCCTGGCATACATGTGATATTCACTTGGTTGTTCTTCGGAAAAACCGGGTGTGACAGAGGTGGTATCAGAGCCAAGGTTGCCCGTAGGAATGTGGACCTAGGTAGAAATGGACGTATTTAAGGACCCTATTTTCTTAAAAACTATTTTCCAAGGTGTGGGTTGAAGAGTGTTATTTAAGGAGTCATTTTCTTCATCTTACCCCAAATTTTCATTCAAAATGGGATTTTTGTTTAAAAAGTTTATCTAACCTAAGTTTTAATTCTTTTTGTTTTAGATGGTTCGCATGATTCGCACCGCTCGCAAGTCCACAGGAGGGAGAGTTCCCGTAGTTGCCCTTGCCGAAAGAGAGGAGAGTCGTCCAGTGACGTACCTTTCCTACGGATTGGCAGTAGGAGACTTGTTGCGCCGTCTTCGACGTATGCTCGAAGCCGCAGGCAATACGGGCAAGCTAATCATCCACTATAACTCCACCAGGACCATCCGTGAGAAGAGGGAAGAATGGAGTTCGGAGATGAAGATTATACACGAGAATCAGCTGCTTAAGATTCACCACTCTCCAGCTTGTCGAGCAACACAAGTTGACGCGGAGAAAGATGTCACCTGGGAGGCCATCACCTGCCAGAGTCACATCTATCGTCGCCACTTGGACAAAACTGAGTACATGTATGTCCTCCAACGTGAGAGTGGTACCACGGAGTACAAGTACCCACCGGTGCAGCAAGGGACTTCCCATGAGCACATGGACTTGTGCTTGGAGGATGCTGCTATGCTCAGCACTCGACTGCAGGAGTGTCAACAAGAGCTTCAGGATTTCCGAGACACCCTGAAGGAAACGGAGGCGTTGCTGCGAGCTTGCTTAAAAGTGAGAGAAAGAGGAGATGGGAATGAACTGTGTGTCACCGTGAATGATACATGGACTCCTGACTCCCCGGATCACCGAGCGATCAGGCGTCGTCGCACTTCTCCACCAGCAGCCTCCCCACCCAAAGCAGAGTCAGAAGGTAGCCGAAATGAGGAGGAAGATCCCGAGGAGCCAGCTCAAGAGGACGAGTAGTGTAGAGTCTTTCCCCTAGCTAGCAAGAGGTCGAGTAGTCGAGTCGTTACGTAGTTAATGGTGTGATGATGCTTGGTGTTTGACGTGAGTTGTGGAAGCCATGGGCAATTGTCCACAGCCTCGTCTTCAGATTGTTTTGCTTTGGTGTGTGAACCCACAGGAAATAATAGTGCATTTATTTGGTGTGAGATATAAACCCTCGTAAAATTTTAACAAAGCCTCAACACCTCAAAGCACCAACAAATGAAAGTAGTAAGATGATACTAAATGGTATCAAATTAACATTTGTTGATTCTGCAAGATGGCCGGAAGAGGAAAAGGACGTGCTGCCAACCCCGCCAACAACAATGATGAGGCATGCAACCCTCATCTTTCTGGAGGCCAGGACAGGGGTGGTCGCCGTGAAGAAGTTGATCCTCTCCACCAAATGCTGGAGAATCAAAATCAACTCATCCAGAACTTGAATCAAGTGGTGGCCAACTTGCATCAAGTTCCACCTCCACAAGCTGCACCACGCCAACCAAGGTTGAGTGAGTTTCTAGGAACTCAACCTCCAAAGTTTGCAAGTGCTTCTGAACCTCTGGAGGCAGATGATTGGCTGAAGACCATTGAAAGTGAGATGAGGATAATACAATGCCAAGGGTATGAGAGGGTGCTGTTGTCACACCCGGTTTTTCCGAATAAACAACCAAGTGAATATCACATGTATGCCAGGATCATTTGCTCATACATGTGATGACAAATAGTGAAGCATCATTTATTACAAGCCAGGTGTCGAATATAAGTAAGTCTTACATAGTAAATGTCTCGATGGACAATAATAAGTTCATCACAATGAAATAAACTAGCAGCGGAATATTATTCTTTAGGGCTCCATCACAGGTGTTGCCCGGGGGGTCTTCATGAACCTAGAATCCTTCCTCGGGTCCAAAGTCTTGGTCATTATACACCACCTCATTATCTTGACCTGAGCAGCAATATAAACCAACAAATATGCAAGGTTGAGTACCAATGGTACTCAGCAAGTGTGGGAAAATTATATCATGCATGGCTAGAACAAGGAGAGGTTGAACTCATGGTTAAAGCACTACGCAATTAATACCTATCACCTTAGCTTATTAAGCACCTACATTACTACACAGGTGAAATGGTCCCAATCTCCCATCCCATCATTGTAATCCAATAATCATAACATCATTACCAATGTTAAGCTCCCCACTTAACTTCCAAAACCATCAATCCTCTAATCATGAATAAGTCCAGGCCGCTCTTAACCGTGAGCACGGCTGTCAAGACAGTTTTACCTCTGCAGAGTTTGTACCACTGTACCCACAAGTAGTGATTTCATCCCCCGTTGCCGGGTGGAGTAAAAGAACCTCCATTATGCCAGTGGCTACGATCCACATTCACACTTCCCAGGTGTGCGGCCAAGAGATCACTACAAAGCCTGTACAAAGGGATTCCCGACGAGCATGGGCCCACTGAGGTTTCACCCCTAACAGCATACAAGAGGCTCCAACCCCGCTGCAGTGGCCCCCTCTTGAGCCTTGCGGTTCATATGGTAGTCCAGCTGACACCTATTCCCCGCACCATCCAACACACCCATACTACGCGGGGGATACACCTAATTAATTGGCTAAGCTGCCCCATCTCAGCATGTGGTTGGCACTGTAAAGCCGGGTTACATGCTCCATGAACCGGTCCTTAGGATCCAGGCAAGTACTAAACACAAACCCAAGTCTCGTGCACCCAGCACACAACCAAAACATCCAACTTGCCTTGATCCCTACCTCTACATAACTCACAATGTCTCATTCAAGAGTATGGTAATATAAACTGATGATCTCATTTCCCAAATATCCTATTCTAAGCATGGCTAAGCAAATGCATGTAAATAAATGACATGACAAAATAAATCCCAACCCAAGCTACAAGGAAACAAGGTAATGCAATTCTAGGGAAACTTCCTAGCATGGGTTTCATATTTAACTTGACAATGCAGATAATTCTATCTACACATCCTAGCATAGGATCAAAGTGGTCAAGGACACTTGCCTCCTTCTTGCTGCTCTTGGAATGAGTAGTCTTGATCTTGGAAAGAAATAACTTGCTCTTGAACAGGTTCTACTTCATACCATCACACATAACAAAAGAAAAACAACAATCATAAGACATAGTTCACACTTCTACTTCATACAAACCACACATTTCATATTTATGAAATTCATTCACCCATATATGTGTTGTGGTTACTTTATAGGTGTTAAGTTGTGGCTTGCATGCACTTTTAACCATGTATATATGATTCCTACTTTTGTGTCCACATTTATACTTGCCTACAATGTGCCTTCACAACTTCTATCAACCCTAAACTGAATTCTTTGTATTTTAGAAACTCCATTTATCATTTACTAGTTTCTATATGTTCAGATTTATATTCCTATGCATAATTGTATATTTTATTATTAAATTAGTAATACACATCACCTAAACAGATTAGGTTCTGGTCCTAAATAATTTAAAATCATATTTTGACCATGGCTTATGTTGTATACTATTTCATAATTATTTTTCCCTATTTTTCTATAGCTATTCTTTACTTAAAAATGTGTCCCTATACTAATAAATGTGAATAATAAATGAAACAGATTCATTTCAGCCCAAAAATATACTTTTATCTCACTCCAAAGTTTTCTAAGTACTGAGAAAGTTTTTAATTAATTTTGACAATTATGTTTGTCCAACTTTTTAATTTTTAAACACTAGTTACATATTCAATTTTCTAATTTAAATACTAAACAGGGTTAAAAAGTAAACTCACCCATCACAGGGTCTATAATATTATTTTCATAATTTCCAGGGGTCTAGCTACACTTAACCGAGGTGTTTTTCTTAATTTCTATTAAGTCCAGGGGCTAAAACTGATTTTTAAATGAATTTACATGATTTTCTGAAGTTCCAGGGGCTAGATCTGAAGTTTCCGGGGCTAGCTCTCAATTCCAGAGAACCCTAGGGGGTAGCACGTAAGAACTCCAGCCTTTATAACGCGGGGTCGACGTGGACCGTCCGATTTTAAACCGACGGCTGAGATTATAACATCGAACCGGTACGCGGGGATTTAAAGTCTACCGTGCGATTTAAAATAAACGGCACACAAGCGGCCACGTCGCTCTGATCGAGCGCGGGCGGCGCTGCCGGCGGCGCACGGCGGCGGGAAGCGGCGATCTCGCCGGAAACTTTCGGATCCTCGAGAATTCTGCCTAGAACTGTGATCTTATGGCCTAGATCGGTAGAGGGGAGGTCAGGGATATCACCTCGGGGGTTTTCTCGAGCTCGGGGGTCCTGAAAAGTGCTCGGCGGCGAGGTCCGAGGCAAAACCACGGCGAAGCTCGTCGGCGCTGAGTTTACACCGTAAGTCTTCGGGTTTTCTGCACCTGCAAAGTTCCCCGGAGGCGGTGGATCAAAACCAGCGAGTTAGATTAGAGTTTCCGAGCTTAGATCGGCCAGAATTCACCGGCGAAGTCTCGGTGCTCACCGGAGTGAAAATCGGCGATCGCGTGAGGAAAACTGATCGGATCGGTGGTTTTTATAGCCGGGGGAGGGCGGTGGGTCTGTTGTGATCGAGTTGGAGTCCGCTGGGACCGGAATTCGGCTGCGGGACGCGATTTCCCGATCGGTTGCGATCGTGCGCGCGGGAGAGAGTCCGGGGTCGCGGGGTTAGGGATGACATGTGGGTCCCACCCGTCAGCGAGGGGCAGCGCGGCGCGCGCGGGGCGGGCTGGCGCGGGGGTTTGCTGGGCCGGCTGAAGGTTTCGGCCCACTGGCCAGTTTTTTTCCCGATTTCTTTTTTCTTTTTCCATTTCTTTTCTGTTTTGGGTATAATTTGAATTCCAGTTTGAATTTGAATTTTTGCAAAACATGCAACACGTCCAAAAATTTCTAAATTCCCCTCTGAACATGGTTTAGGGTTTTGAATCCAAATTTGGGTTTTGACTAAAAATTTGGGGTGTTACAGCTCTACCCACCTTAAAAGAAATCTCGTCCTCGAGATTGGTGTTTCTAAGAAAACAATTCCGGAAATTGTGCCTTGAGCTCATCTTCCCGTTCCCAGGTAGCTTCCTCTTCTGAGTGATGCTTCCACTGCACCTTGCACATCCGGATTCTCTTGTTTCTGGTGAGGCGTTCCATTGTCTCCAAAATCTTGTATGGTTGCTCGGCATAAGACAAATCTTCAGCTACATCCACTTCATTCATGGGTAACACCTCTTCAGGCGTCCTCAGGCATTTCTTGAGTTGTGACACATGGAATACATCATGCACGTCCAATAGATGAGCCGGTAACTCTAGTTGGTACGCCACTTCGCCTTTCCTTTCCAAAACCTGAAAGGGTGCGATGTATCGAGGTGACAACTTCCCTTTCACCTTGAACCGACGAAGTCCTCTGATAGGGGACACCTTGAGATAAACATAGTCTCCCACGTTGAAAACGAGTTCTCTTCTTCGTACATCAGCATAACTCTTCTGGCGTGTTTGTGCTATCCTCAAATTGTTGCGAATCTCCCTCACCTTCGCCTCGGCTTCTTGTAGCACTTCTGGACCAAACACTTCACTTTCTCCTGTTTGGTTCCAAAATAGAGGAGTTCTACACTTCCTTCCATACAAAGCTTCAAATGGTGACATCTTCATACTAGCTTGATAACTGTTGTTATAGGAAAACTCCGCATACGGTAAGTTCTTGTCCTAGCTTCTATTGTTTTTGAGTGCACATGCCCTTAACATATCTTCAAGGATCTGATTGGTTCTCTCCGTCTGCCCGTCAGTTTGGGGATGATAGGCAGAACTGAAGTTCAGATGGGTTCCCATGGTTTCATGCAACTTTTGCCAAAACCTCGAGGTGAACTGTGTCCCTCGGTCCGACACTATCTTCTTTGGCACTCCATGGTAACACACAATCCTTGACATGTACAATTCTGCCAATTTGGATCCGCTGTAGCTTTCTTTCACAGGGATGAAATGAGCTACCTTGGTTAGCCTATCAATAATGACCCATATTGAATCATACCCGGATTGGGTTCTAGGCAATCCCACGACAAAATCCATGCTGATTTCTTCCCACTTCCATTCAGGCACTTTGAGTGGTTGCAATAATCCCGCGGGTCGTTGATGTTCTGCTTTCACCAACTGACATGTGTCACATAGGGCAACATGTTCCGCGACATCTCGCTTCATGCCATACCACCAATACCTGCCTTTGAGGTCCTGGTACATCTTCGTACTCCTAGGATGAATGGAATAATCGGAATCATGAGCCTCTTTTAAAATCAATTCACGGATCTCCTTTACTTCGGGCACACAGATCCTTTTCCCGTGCCACACCGTTCCTTGTTCATCCTCTCTAAAACCAGGAGCTTTATTTTCCTTGATGAGCTGTCGGATCTCTTGTATCTTCTCGTCATTCTTTTGGCCCTCGCGTATGTCTCGCTCGAGTGTGGAGTCCACTTCCATGGCGATGGCTTCACCACTATTTACTAGACATAGATTGAGCCTTATAACCTCGTCCTTTAATTCTGCGGGCATGTCCTTCAAGCTCAACTTATTGACCTGCACTTTCCGACTCAAAGCATCGGCCACGACGTTTGCTTTCCCAGGATGATAGTTGATGCCCACATCAAAGTCATTAATTAGCTCTAACCATCTCCTTTGTCTGAGGTTGAGATCTGGCTGTGTGAATATGTACTTCAAACTCTTATGATCCATATATATCTCTGTCCTCTTCCCCATCAAATAGTGCCGCCAAATCTTCAACGCGTGTACCACTGCAGCTAGTTCTAGGTCATGTGTAGGATAGTTCTTCTCGTGCTTCCGAAGCTGCCGGGATGCATATGCCACGACATGTCCTTCTTGCATGAGAACACATCCCAACCCATTTCCAGAGGCATCGCAGTACACTGTGAAATTCTTCTGCATATCTGGCATAACCAGCACTGGGGCTGTTGTCAGTCTCTTCTTTAGCCCTTGAAAGCTCGTCTCGCACTGTGGCGTCCAGGTGAATGTGATTCCCTTCTCCAACAGTTTGGTGAGAGGTCTCGAGATCTTGGAGAATCCCTCAATAAACCGTCGATAGTATCCAGCCAATCCCAAAAAGCTTCGAACTTCCCCAACATTTTCAGGGGTCTTCCACTTCTGGATATCCTTGATTTTGGCGAGATCTACGGAGATTCCTCCCTCCGAGATTATATGTCCTAAAAAGGGAACTCTCTTCAGCCAAAACTCACACTTGCTCAACTTGGCATATAGTTGGTGTTCTCTCAGCCTCTGTAGCACCAACCTCAGATGTTTCTCATGTCCTTCTTCATTTTTGGAGAAGACGAGAATATCATTAATGAAAACCACCACAAACTTGTCCAGATATTCCATGAATACCTTGTTCATGAGGTACATGAAATATGCCGGGGCATTGGTTAGCCCAAAAGGCATGACAGTGTATTCATACAGTCCGTACCGAGATACGAAAGCTGTCTTGGGAATATCAGATTGCCTTATCTTGAGCTGGTGGTATCCCGACCTGAGATCAATTTTCGAGAACACACAAGCTCCCCTCAACTGATCAAACAAGTCTTCAATGCGAGGCAATGAGTACTTGTTTTTGATGGTTACCTCATTCAAGGCACGGTAATCCATGCATAACCTTTGGGTTCCATCTTTCTTGGGCACAAATATCACCGGAGCTCCCCATGGTGAGGAACTAGGGCGAATATACCCCTTCTCCGTCAATTCTCTCAAATGATCCTTGAGCTCTTCTAGCTGCTTGGAGTCCATTCGATAAGGTCTCTTGTATATCGGGGCTGTTCCCGGTACTAGCTCAATTGCGAATTCTACGTCACGGTCGGGAGGCATGCCTGGCAATTCCTCCGGGAAAACATCTGGATATTCCCTGATAGTCCTGATTTCCTCAACTTTCACCTCCACTTGATTTAATTTAATGTCCCTCCTAGGCTCGTGTATTGTTATGAACTTTACTCTGGTACCACTGGGGTGAGTTAGTTCCACCGTTCTGGTCGAACAATGGATGATTCCTTTAATAACACTTTTCCACCCACACTTTGGAAAATAGTTTTTAATAAAATAGGGCCCTTAAATACGTCCATTTCTACCTAGGTCCACGTTCCTACGGGCAACCTTGCCTCTGATACCACCTCTGTCACACCCGGTTTTTCCGAAGAAACAACCAAGTGAATATCACATGTATGCCAGGATCATTTGCTCATACATGTGATGACAAATAGTGAAGCATCATTTATTACAAGCCAGGTGTCGAATATAAGTAAGTCTTACATAGTAAATGTCTCGATGGACAATAATAAGTTCATCACAAGGAAATAAACTAGCAGAGGAATATTATTCTTTAGGGCTCCATCACAGGTGTTGCCCGGGGGGTCTTCATGAACCTAGAATCCTTCCTCGGGTCCAAAGTCTTGGTCATTATACACCACCTCATTATCTTGACCTGAGCAGCAATATAAACCAACAAATATGCAAGGTTGAGTACCAATGGTACTCAGCAAGTGTGGGAAAATTATATCATGCATGGCTAGAACAAGGAGAGGTTGAACTCATGGTTAAAGCACTACGCAATTAATATCTATCACCTTAGCTTATTAAGCACCTACATTACTACACAGGTGAAATGGTCCCAATCTCCCATCCCATCATTGTAATCCAATAATTATAACATCATTACCAATGTTAAGCTCCCCGCTTAACTTCCAAAACCATCAATCCTCTAATCATGAATAAGTCCAGGCCGCTCTTAACCGTGAGCACGGCTGTCAAGACAGTTTTACCTCTGCAGAGTTTGTACCACTGTACCCACAAGTAGTGATTTCATCCCCCGTTGCCGGGTGGACTAAAAGAACCTCCATTATGCCAGTGGCTACGATCCACATTCACACTTCCCAGGTGTGCGGCCAAGAGATCACTACAAAGCCTTTACAAAGGGATTCCCGACGAGCGTGGGCCCACTGAGGTTTCACCCCTAACAGCATACAAGAGGCTCCAACCCCGCTGCAGTGGCCCCCTCTTGAGCCTTGCGGTTCATATGGTAGTCCAGCTGACACCTATTCCCCGCACCATCCAACACACCCATACTACGCCGGGGATACACCTAATTAATTGGCTAAGCTGCCCCATCTCAGCATGTGGTTGGCACTGTAAAGCCTGGTTACATGCTCCATGAACCGGTCCTTAGGATCCAGGCAAGTACTAAACACAAACCCAAGTCTCGTGCACCCAGCACACAACCAAAACATCCAACTTGCCTTGATCCCTACCTCTACATAACTCACAATGTCTCATTCAAGAGTATGGTAATATAAACTGATGATCTCATTTCCCAAATATCCCATTCTAAGCATGGCTAAGCAAATGCATGTAAATAAATGACATGACAAAATAAATCCCAACCCAAGCTACAAGGAAACAAGGTAATGCAATTCTAGGGAAACTTCCTAAGATGGGTTTCATATTTAACTTGACAATGCAAATAATTCTATCTACACATCCTAGCATAGGATCAAAGTGGTCAAGGACACTTGCCTCCTTCTTGCTGCTCTTGGAATGAGTAGTCTTGATCTTGGAAAGAAATAACTTGCTCTTGAACAGGTTCTACTTCATACCATCACACATAACAAAAGAAAAACAACAATCATAAGACATAGTTCACACTTCTACTTCATCCAAACCACACATTTCATATTTATGAAATTCATTCACCCATATATGTGTTGTGGTTACTTTATAGGTGTTAAGTTGTGGCTTGCATGCATTTTTAACCATGTATATATGATTCCTACTTTTGTGTCCACATTTATACTTGCCTACAATGTGCCTTCACAACTTCTATCAACCCTAAACTGAATTCTTTGTATTTTAGAAACTCCATTTATCACTTACTAGTTTCTATATGTTCAGATTTATATTCCTATGCATAATTGTATATTTTATTATTAAATTAGTAATACACATCACCTAAACAGATTAGGTTCTGGTCCTAAATAATTTAAAATCATATTTTGACCATGGCTTATGTTGTATACTATTTCATAATTATTTTTCCCTATTTTTCTATAGCTATTCTTTACTTAAAAATGTGTCCCTATACTAATAAATGTGAATAATAAATGAAACAGATTCATTTCAGCCCAAAAATATACTTTTATCTCACTCCAAAGTTTTCTAAGTACTGA
The DNA here is from genome assembly GCA_030760725.1 of Neostapfia colusana. Lineage (NCBI taxonomy): Eukaryota > Viridiplantae > Streptophyta > Magnoliopsida > Poales > Poaceae > Neostapfia > Neostapfia colusana. The sequence continues at coordinate 109,924,578 of JASWHV010000001.1, forward strand.
GAAAGTTTTTAATTAATTTTGACAATTATGTTTGTCCAACTTTTTAATTTTTAAACACTAGTTACATATTCAATTTTCTAATTTAAATACTAAACAGGGTTAAAAAGTAAACTCACCCATCACAGGGTCTATAATATTATTTTCATAATTTCCAGGGGTCTAGCTACACTTAACCGAGGTGTTTTTCTTAATTTCTATTAAGTCCAGGGGCTAAAACTGATTTTTAAATGAATTTACATGATTTTCTGAAGTTCCAGGGGCTAGATCTGAAGTTTCCGGGGCTAGCTCTCAATTCCAGAGAACCCCAGGGGGTAGCACGTAAGAACTCCAGCCTTTATAACGCGGGGTCGACGTGGACCGTCCGATTTTAAACCGATGGCTGAGATTATAACATCGAACCGGTACGCGGGGATTTAAAGTCTACCATGCGATTTAAAATAAACGGCACACAAGCGGCCACGTCGCTCTGATCGAGCGCGGGCGGCGCTGCCGGCGGCGCACGGCGGCAGGAAGCGGCGATCTCGCCGGAAACTTTCGGATCCTCGAGAATTCTGCCTAGAACTGTGATCTTATGGCCTAGATCGGTAGAGGGGAGGTCAGGGATCTCACCTCGGGGGTTTTCTCGAGCTCGGGGGTCCTGAAAAGTGCTCGGCGGCAAGGTCCGAGGCAAAACCACGGCGAAGCTCGTCGGCACTGAGTTTACACCGTAAGTCTTCGGGTTTTCTGCACCTGCAAAGTTCCCCGGAGGCGGTGGATCAAAACCAGCGAGTTAGATCAGAGTTTCCGAGCTTAGATCGACCAGAATTCACCGGCGAAGTCTCGGTGCTCACCGGAGTGAAAATCGGCGATCGCGTGAGGAAAACTGATCGGATCGGTGGTTTTTATAGCCGGGGGAGGGCGGTGGGTCTGTTGTGATCGAGTTGGAGTCCGCTGGGACCGGAATTCGGCTGCGGGACGCGATTTCCCGATCGGTTGCGATCGTGCGCGCGGGAGAGAGTCCGGGGTCGCGGGGTTAGGGATGACATGTGGGTCCCACCCGTCAGCGAGGGGCAGCGCGGCGCGCGCGGGGCGGGCTGGCGCGGGGGTTTGCTGGGCCAGCTGAAGGTTTCGGCCCACTGGCCAGTTTTTTTCCCGATTTCTTTTTTCTTTTTCCATTTCTTTTCTGTTTTGGGTATAATTTGAATTCCAGTTTGAATTTGAATTTTTGCAAAACATGCAACACGTCCAAAAATTTCTAAATTCCCCTCTGAACATGGTTTAGGGTTTTGAATCCAAATTTGGGTTTTGACTAAAAATTTGGGGTGTTACAGCTGTTTGCCTCTCATCAATTGCATGGACCTCCTGCTGATTGGTGGACCGCCTACGTGGCCGCCCATCATGACCCTGAGAACATCACTTGGGAAGAGTTTAAGCGTAACTTCCGCAACCACTACATCCCAAGAGGTGAACTCAAAAACAAGAGGAAGGAGTTTTTGGGACTGCAGCAGGGAAACATGACGGTGAGGGAATGCCTCACTAAATTTACTCAACTATCCCGTTATGCTCCAAGAGACATAGAGACTGATGAGCAGAAACAAGATTGTTTCGTGGAAGGACTTACCGCAGAGATGCAGTGTGCCATGTCCTCCAATGAGTATGAAAGCTTTCAAAAGATGGTGGACAGAGCCTTTGTGGTGGAAAGGAAGCTAAAGGCCCTGGAAAATGAGAATAAGAGGAAGGCGGGGTGGTCACATCAGGCCTCAGGGAGCAACACCCGCCCACGTATGATGCAGCAACCTACGGGGCAGACGAGCCGTGCTGCGGTACCCTATTCAGCACCAAGAGGGTACAACCCAAACTACAGGCCTCCCGCAGCACCTGCACAGCCGCCACGTCAGTTTGTGCAGCAGCCTCGCCCCGCATATCCACCTCGACCAGCAGTGCAAGGACCCCCAAACCAACCCCAAGACAACAAAGGCCAGGCATCTAAGATTGGGGTGCAATGTTTCAGCTGTGGTGAAGTGGGGCACTACGCCCATAAATGCCCAAAGAAGAAGCCTGCGCCGCCACAACAGCAGAATGTAATGAGAGGACGGGTGAACCATGTCACTATGGAGGAAGCACAAGAGGCACCCGACGTGGTAATTGGTAAGTTTCCTGCCAATTTACACCTTGCAACTCTGCTGTTTGATTCTGGGGCTACCCACTCGTTCATTGCTCAAGGGTTTGTTAAGAAGCATGACCTAGCAACCACACAAATGAACCATATGCTAGCGGTAAACTCTCCAGGAGGAGAAATAAGGACAAGACAAGTGTGTCCCAAAGTGAACCTAGACATTAATGGGGTAGTATTTACGGCTAACCTCATAGTGATAGATTCACAAGGGATAGATATTATTTTGGGTATGGATTGGTTGACCAAACATAAAGGAATCATCCATTGTTCGACCAGAACGGTGGAACTAACTCACCCCAGTGGTACCAGAGTAAAGTTCATAACAATACACGAGCCTAGGAGGGACATTAAATTAAATCAAGTGGAGGTGAAAGTTGAGGAAATCAGGACCATCAGGGAATATCCAGATGTTTTTCCGGAGGAATTGCCAGGAATGCCTCCCGACCGTGACGTGGAATTCGCAATCGAGCTAGTACCGGGAACAGCCCCGATATACAAGAGACCTTATCGAATGGACTCCAAGCAGCTAGAAGAGCTCAAGGATCATTTGAGAGAATTGACGGAGAAGGGGTATATTCGCCCTAGTTCCTCACCATGGGGAGCTCCGGTGATATTTGTGCCCAAGAAAGACAGAACCCAAAGGTTATGCGTGGATTACCGTGCCTTGAATGAGGTAACCATCAAGAACAAGTACCCATTACCCCGCATTGAAGACTTGTTTGATCAGTTGAGGGGAGCTTGTGTGTTCTCGAAAATTGATCTCAGGTCGGGATACCACCAACTCAAGATAAGGCCATCTGATATTCCCAAGACAGCTTTCGTATCTCGGTACGGACTGTATGAATACACTGTCATGCCTTTCGGGCTAACCAATGCCCCGGCATATTTCATGTATCTCATGAACAAGGTATTCATGGAATATCTGGACAAATTTGTGGTGGTTTTCATAGATGATATTCTCGTCTTCTCCAAAGATGAAGAAGAACATGAGAAACATGTAAGGTTGGTGTTGCAGAGGCTGAGAGAACACCAACTATATGCCAAGTTGAGCAAGTGTGAGTTTTGGCTGAAGAGAGTTTCCTTTTTAGGACATATAATCTCGGAGGGAGGAATCTCCGTAGATCCCGCCAAAATCGAGGATATCCAGAAGTGGAAAACCCCTGAAAATGTCGGGGAAGTTTGAAGCTTTTTGGGCTTGGCTGGATACTATCGACGGTTTATTGAGGGATTCTCCAAGATCTCGAGACCTCTCACCAAACTGTTGGAGAAGGGAATCACATTCACCTGGACGCCACAGTGCGATACGAGCTTTCAGGAGCTAAAGAAGAGATTGACAACAGCCCCAGTGCTGGTTATGCCAGATATGCAGAAGAATTTCACAGTGTACTGCGATGCCTCTGGAAATGGGTTGGGATGTGTTCTCATGCAAGAAGGACATGTCGTGGCATATGCATCCCGGCAGCTTCGAAAGCATGAGAAGAACTATCCTACACATGACCTAGAACTAGCTGCAGTGGTACATGCGTTGAAAATTTGGCGGCACTATTTGATGGGGAAGAGGACAAAGATATATACGGATCATAAGAGTTTGAAGTACATATTCACACAGCCAGATCTCAACCTTAGACAAAGGAGATGGTTAGAGCTAATCAATGACTTTGATGTGGGCATCAACTATCATCCCGGGAAAGCAAACGTCGTGGCCGATGCTTTGAGTCCGAAAGTGCAGGTCAATAAGTTGAGCTTGAAGGACATGCCCGCAGAATTGAAGGATGAGGTTATAAGGCTCAATCTATGTCTAGTAAATAGTGGTGAAGCCATCGCCATGGAAGTGGACTCCACGCTCGAGCAAGACATACGCGAGGGCCAAAAGAATGATGAGAAGATACAAGAGATCAGACAGCTCATCAAGGAAAATAAAGCTCCTGGTTTTAGAGAGGATGAACAAGGAACGGTGTGGCACGGGAAAAGGATCTGTGTGCCAGAAGTAAAAGAGATCCGTGAATTAATTTTGAAGGAGGCTCACGATTCTGACTATTCCATTCATCCTGGGAGTACCAAGATGTACCAGGACCTCAAGAGCAGGTATTGGTGGTATGGCATGAAGCGAGATGTCGCGGAACATGTTGCCCTATGTGACACATGTCAGTTGGTGAAAGCAGAACATCAACGACCCGCGGGATTATTGCAACCACTCAAAGTGCCTGAATGGAAGTGGGAAGAAATCAGCATGGATTTTGTTGTGGGATTGCCTAGGACCCAATCCGGGTATGATTCAATATGGGTCATTATTGATAGGCTAACCAAGGTAGCTCATTTCATCCCTGTGAAAGAAAGCTACAGCAGATCCAAATTGGCAGAATTGTACATGTCAAGGATTGTGTGTTACCATTGAGTGCCAAAGAAGATAGTGTCGGACCGAGGGACACAGTTCACCTCGAGGTTTTGGCAGAAGTTGCATGAAACCATGGGAACCCATCTGAACTTCAGTTCTGCCTATCATCCCCAAACTGACGGGCAGACGGAGAGAACCAATCAGATCCTTGAAGATATGTTAAGGGCATGTGCACTCAAAAACAATAGGAGTTGGGACAAGAACTTACCGTATGCGGAGTTTTCCTATAACAACAGCTATCAAGCTAGTATGAAGATGTCACCGTTTGAAGCTTTGTATGGAAGGAAGTGCAGAACTCCCCTATTTTGGAACCAAACAGGAGAAAGTAAAGTGTTTGGTCTAGAAGTGTTACAAGAAGCCGGGGCGAAGGTGAGGGAGATTCGCAACAACTTGAGGATAGCACAAACACGCCAGAAGAGTTATGCTGATGTACGAAGAAGAGAGCTCGTTTTCAACGTGGGAGACTATGTTTATCTCAAGGTGTCCCCTATCAGAGGACTTCGTCGGTTCGAGGTGAAAGGGAAGTTGTCACCTCGATACATCGGACCCTTTCAAGTGTTGGAAAGAAAAGGTGAAGTGGCGTACCAACTAGAGTTACCGGCTCATCTATCGGACGTGCACGATGTATTCCATGTGTCACAACTCAAGAAATGCCTGAGGACGCCTGAGGAGGTGTTACCCATGAATGAAGTGGATGTAGCTGAAGATTTGTCTTATGCCGAGCAACCATACAAGATTTTGGAGACAATGGAACGACTCACCAGAAATAAAAGAATCCGGATGTGCAAGGTGCAGTGGAAGCATCACTCAAGGCACAATTTCTGGAATTGTTTTCTTAGAAACACCAATCTCGAGGACGAGATTTCTTTTAAGGGGGGTAGAGCTGTAACACCCCAAATTTTGATTCAAAACTCTAAACCATGTTCAGAGGGGAATTTAAAAATTTTTGGACGTGTTGCATGTTTTGCAAAAATTCAAATTCAAACTGGAATTCAAATTATACTCAAAACAGAAAAGAAATGGAAAAAGAAAAAGAGAAACGGGAAAAAAACCGGCCAGTGGGCCGAAACCCGCCAGCCGGCCCAGTTTTCCCCGCGCCAGCCCGCCCCCGCGCGCCCGCGCTGTCTCTCACAGACAGGTGGGACCCACATGTCATCCCTAACCCCCGCTCGCGCCGACCCCGGACTCTCTCCCGCGCGCGCGCGATCGCAACCGACCGGATTTCCGTGTCCCGCAGCCCGAATTCTGGTCTCAAACGACTTAAACTCGATCGCAACAGACCCACCGCCCTCCCCCGGCTATAAAAACCCCAGCCCCGATCGGTTTTTCCCACGCGATCGCCGATTTTCACTCCGGTGAGCACCGAGACTTCGCCGGTGAATTATGGCCGATCTAAGCTCGGAAACTCTGATCTAACTCGCTGGTCTTGATCCACCGCCTCCGGGGAACTTTGCAGGTGCAGAAAACTCGGAGAGATACGGTGTAAATCCAGCGCCGACGAGCTTCGCTGTGGTTTTGCCTCGGACCTCGCCGCCGATCACTTTCCAGGACCCCCGAGCTCGAGAAAACCCCCGAGGTGAGATCCCTGACCTCCCCTCTACCGATCTATGCCATAAGATCACAGTTTTAGGCAGAATTCTCGAGGATCAGAAACTTTCCGGCGAGATCTCCGCTTTCCGCCGCTGTGCGCCGCCGGCAGCGCCGCCCGCGCTCGATCAGAGCGACGTGGCCGCTTGTGCGCCGTTTATTTTAAATCGCACGGTAGACTTTAAATCCCCGCGTACCGGTTCGATGTTATAATCTCAGCCGTCGGTTTAAAATCGGACGGTCCACGTCAACCCCGCATTATAAAGACTGGAATTCTTACGTGCTACCCCCTGGGGTTCTCTGGAATTGAGAGCTAGCCCCGGAAACTTCTGATCTAGCCCCTGGAACTCCAGAAAATCATGTAAATTCATTTAAAAATCAGTTTTAGCCCCTGGACTTAATAGAAATTAGGAAAAAACACCTCTGATAAGGGTAGCTAGACCCCTGGAAATTATGAAAATAATATTGTAGACCCTGTAATGGGGTGAATTCATTATTTTAACCCTGTTTAGTAATTAATTTAGAAAATTGAATATGTAACTAGTGTTTAAAAATTAAAAAGTGGGACAAACATAACTGTCAAAATTAATTAAAAACTTTCTCAGTACTTAGAAAACTTTGGAGTGAGATAAAAATATATTTTGGGCTGAAATGAATCTGTTTTATTTAATTATTCACATTATTTAGTATAAGGACACATTTTTAAGTAAAGAATAGCTATAGGAAAAAAGGGGAAAATAATTATGAAATAGTTTACATCAGAGGCCAAGGTCAAAATATGTTATTAAATTATTTAGGACCAAAACCTATACTGTTTAGATGATGTGTATTACTAGTTTCATAATAAAATACACAATTATGCATAGGAATATAAATCTGAAAATATAGCAACTAGTAAATGATAAATGGAGTTTTTAAAATCCAAAGAGTTCAGTTTAGGGTTGATAGAAATTATGAAGGCACATATGGAGAAGAAAAATACTTTTCATACATACTTGGTAGTTTAATATAAGGAATTTATTTAAAACTGAAACACACACACACATATATATATATATATATATATATATATATATATATATATATATATAGTATGTAAGTATAAATATGAACACCAAAGTAGGAATCATACACATATAAATAAAAGTGTATGCAAGCCACAGATCAACACATAAAGTAACCACAACACATATAATGGTAAAGAACTTTTATAAATGTGAATGTGTGGTTTGTATGAAGTAGAAGTGTGAACTATGTATTATGATTGTTGTTTTTCTTTTGCTATGTGTGATGGTATGAGTAGAACCTGTTCAAGAGCAAGTTATTCCTTTCCAAGATCAGGACTACCCATTTCAAGAGCAGCAAGAAGGAGGCAAGTGTCCTTGACCACTTTGATCCTATGCTAGGATGTGTAGATAGATTTATTTGCATTGTCAAATGAAATATGAAACCCATGCTAGGAAAGTTTCCCTAGAATTGCATTACCTTGTTTCCTTGTAGCTTGGGTTGGGATTTATTTTGTCATGTCATTTATTTACATGCATTTGCTTAGCCATGCTTAGAATGGGATATTTGGGAAATGAGATCATCAGTTTATATTACCATACTCTTGAATGAGACATTGTGAGTTATGTAGAGGTAGGGATCAAGGCAAGTTGGATGTTTTGGTTGTGTGCTGGGTGCACGAGACTTGGGTTTGTGTTTAGTACTTGCCTGGATCCTAAGGACCGGTTCATGGAGCATGTAACCCGGCTTTACAGTGCCAACCACATGCTGAGATGGGGCAGCTTGGCCAATTAATTAGGTGTATCCCCGGCGTAGTATGGGTGTGTTGGATGGTGCGGGGAGTAGGTGTCAGCTGGACTACCATATGAACCGCAAGGCTCAAGAGGGGGCCACTGCAGCGGGGTTGGAGCCTCTTGTATGCTGTTAGGGGTGAAACCTCAGTGGGCCCACGCTCGTCGGGAATCCCTTTGTAAAGGGTTCGTAGTGATCTCCTGGCCGCACACCTGGGAAGTGTGAATGTGGATCGTAGCCACTGGCATAATGGAGGTTCTTTTAGTCCACCCGGCAACGGGGGATGAAATCACTACTTGTGGGTACAGTGGTACAAACTCTGCAGAGTCAAAACTGTCATGACAGCCGTGCTCACGGTTAAGAGCGGCCTGGACTTATTCATGATTAGAGGATTGTTGGTTTTTGGAAGTTAAGCGGGGAGCTTAACATTGGAAATGATGTTATGGTTATTGGATTATGATGATGGGATGGGAGATTGGGACCATTTCACCTGTGTAGTAATGTAGGTGCTTAATAAGCTAAGGTGATAGGTATTAATTGCGTAGTGCTTTAACCATGAGTTCAACCTCTCCTTGTTCTAGCCATGCATGATATAATTTTTCCCACACTTGCTGAGTACCATTGGTACTCAACCTTGCATATTTGTTGGTTTATATTGCTGCTCAGGTCAAGATAATGAGGTGGTGTATAATGACCAAGATTTTGGAACCGAGGAAGGTTTTTAGGTTCATGAAGACCCCCGGGCAACGCCTGTGATGGAGCCCTAAAGAATAATATTCCGCTGCTAGTTTATTTACTTGTGATGAACTTATTATTGTCCATCGAGACATTTACTATGTAAGACTTATTTATATTCGACACCTGGCTTGTAATAAATGATGCTTCACTATTTGTCATCACATGTATGAGAAAATGATCCTGGCATACATGTGATATTCACTTGGTTGTTCTTCGGAAAAACCGGGTGTGACACTTCGGGAGTCCCTTCCTCATAGAACCCTGCAAAAGCTTCAAACACAAGCAGTGAGCACGAAGGCTCAGCATGTCTGACCCGTCTCACCTAAACATTGAACTTCTACATGAGGGTAATAGGTTACATGAGGTAAAAATCATTTGCAAGGACTCGCCTAATTAGTAGAACCTTACTTTCAAGTTTTAGCAGCAGGTTGTGGAGAACCTTACGCGAAGGTACATGAGAGAGCCGCAATCAAACAAGAAACGCATTTCTCTCATGTACTTTGCCCAAAGTTGAAAAGAACTTTAGTTAGCTCTAAGCTACAATATATCATTAACAATCAATGTCCAGCTTTCAATCAGCAACATTTTAACATGTGACTAGCCTGTTCTTTCTACGTCACTGTACAGTGAACAAGTGGTACTCACTGACCGTGAGGGACGGCAATTACAATCGATTTACACCTGCAGGGTTACCCGAACAACCCGTCACGTACGCCCGTACTCGATGTTGCCTACAACAACCATCACGGACGTCGTACGCGACTACCTTTCACCCGTTAGCCAAATGTTGAACCGGTCCAATCGTCCCGAGCAAGAGGTCTCTGCACGCGCATCTCAGTGCCGCCAGCCGATTTACACCTCGAGCTCTCAACCTACCCTCTGAACGACCAGCTATGCCTCAACACCCAGCTACCCGAGTTACATCAGTTTCCCGGTTCCCATATAGCCGGTAGGTCTTCGGTACTGTTCTAGCTTATTCAACAGGCCCGCACACGGCTCGGTCCTCAATCGACACAAACGGAGCTACAGCACACAGGCCCCAAAGTCCTGCTGCCCTTAACCTCCGCTTGGTCTCATTTTCTTGCCATGTGTTTCATGTGCTATCACTACCCGAGTCGAGTGCCTCTAGCCTATGCTCGCGAGTAGTTCCAACTACTCGACTTGTACCGAATCCTACTCTATCTTAGCAATGCAGTGGCTAACGAGGTTTTCAATCCTAACTCCAACCCATGGTTCTCTTGGATATGCAGTTGGGTTTCCAATCAAGACTCTAATGCAAAGAATCACAACAATATTCAAAGATGGGCTCAAAACAATAAACATTTGTAAAAAGGTTAATGTAAACCGGAGCTTGCCTTGCTGCTCTTGGTCGTAGGCTAGCTGTTCCTCCGGAGTAACAAAGTCTAGGACTTCGGGTTCCTCCTCGACCTTAGCGACTACATGATAAGAGCAATATATGTATCAATTTAAATGCATTGGTATTAACTTTGAAGTTGTGAAGTCTATAACCCTTGCTAGACAGACCTAATGACTGTGAAACGTTTACTGTGGCTTGGTTACAACCTAAACAGAGACTTGTTCAAGTTTTAATTGCAGCAAAGCTCATTTGAGCCCTCCACAATTAATTATGTCCTTGACCTTAATTGGAACTCTTAGGGTGTTCTAGAAATTTTCATGAAACAAACTATGACTTTCTGAAAACTAGATTGTCAGAGGGTTCCAATGGAGTTGGTCTCACTTAATTTGAAGGTTCCAAGCTAAAGTTATGAGCTACACAATTTCAGAGAAAATTCTGAAAATGTTTCTGAACATTTTCTATTTTCTCTGGACCAGTTTCACTAATCACACCATTAGGTCGATCAGATTAGCTCAAATGGATCTGAAATTTTTATGGTAGTTCAGGGATATTTTGGTGAACATCCCAGCAAAATTTCAGGATTTTCCTCCAAAGGATTCTCCAGTTAAAATTCCTAACAGTTTAAATTTTGAGGAATTAATTCTGGTGAAATAAGGAATTTCATGAAGTGAAACTTGATTTGCTGGAAAGTACTCGGAGAGCTGAATCCAGCAAAATTTGGTTCACTCAATTTGGAGCTTTCTAGCCAAAGTTATGAGGATTTGAAGTTTGAAGGAAATCTGAAAATTGGGGAAAAGTTTAAACTCGCGCGTGGGCCCAGGGGACACGCGTCGCACGCCGAGGCGACAGCACACCGCGGCCCACAATGATTTTGCGTGCCAGCACACCCGATCCCGGCCGCAGCCGAATCCCGATTCAAAACATCTCCCGCTGACAGCTGGGGTCCACCCCCTTCTTCAATCTCGCGACGCCCGCGCTCCGCCGCCGAGGGACCTCGCCGGAGAGCTCGCCGCCGGCTGCTGTACAGCTCCAAACTTCTCGATTCTGGCCGCCCCTGCCTACTTTTACTCGGGGAACAGGATTCTAGGGTCAGCTGCTCATGACAATGGCCGGAGCATGGTCGGCGACGAGCCGCCACCTCGGAACGACTTCGGCCATGTCGGCTGACTTCTCTAGCACCTCAGCTACTTGGGAAACCGGTTGGGGAGCATCAGTGGACCTCAGAGAAGGTCGACCTGAGCTCGAGGCAGCTCGGGAAAGGCCCGAAATAGGTCCTCACCGTGCGCCCGATGCCGCCCGTTCATTCCTCCATTGGTAGACCTCAAATTACGCCGGGTACAGAGGTTCTCCGGCCCAGAGTTGTGAAGGCAACTTGTGCGTTACCGTGTCTAGCTCACGTGAGAGCGGCTTGAGGCCCTCTAATCCTTTCTAGAGCACGAATTAAACAGAATCGTACCCGAAGGTCGTTCTGCACACACAAAGGGGAAAAGTGGAAATTCGCCGCCAGTGAGCAACCACTCGAGCTGTGGCTCGGGGATGAGCAGCACTGGTCACCAGCGCGTCCAAGGGTGCCTTGGCTCGGGCGTGACAACGCCCTGGTTGGGCTGTCCACGAGAGCCCGAGGTTCGGCGGTTCCAAGTCCCGAATTTGATCTTTCGGCACAGCCGATATCAATCTGTTTCAACCGAATTCTAGCAACGGGGAGGACGGAGGAAGGTCTCTAGTACCTTGCTGGGGCTCTGGAGTGGACGGAGGGAGCTGCGATCGGCGTTCTCCGATCGAGTCCGAGCTGCGGAAGTTTTCGGCCGGCGCTGAGTTCTTGTGGGGAAGAACGGTGGTGCCTCGGCCGAGGAGGGGGGGCAGGCGCCTTAAGAAGGCTCTGCACCGCCTCACGCCCGCGCGTGGGCAAGCAGCTGCTGGCGCGGCGGCTGCCCTCGGTGGCGATCACCGCTGCGGCTCGGCGACCCGAGTGAAAAAGTCTCAGTCGGTTTGATCTGAGCAGTGGCTGACATGTGGGTCCCACCTCCAGTTTTAACCTATGAAATTTACTCCTAATCACTGTTGTAAACAGTGAACCCCATACTACCCTTGGCAATTCAAATTATTCACCCATGAGCCATTTGAATTGATCAAAGTTCAAATGAGGTTTGGTTTGAATGAATTTCAGCACAAGTTCAGTTTGAAATTCAAATAAAGTTTGAATTTATCCCACTTAGCTCATGTCAAGATCAACTCCAAATAGAGTGAAAATTGGTGTGTGAGCTCACAAAAATGTGCTGAGTAAGAATATGCCTCCCACTTTTAAATTCATGGGATAAAAACAGTTTGAATTTGAATATGGTTTCAAACTGCCCTCTTCCTAACTATACCCAAAATGACCTCAAAAAGGTTTTGAATTTGGGTCAAACTTGGCATGGACATCCTTAGTAAAGTGTAGGGGTTTTCATACGTCCAGCCCATCTATATCTCATGTGGGAAATACCACTTTTGCAATGTGTGAGTTTGTTCTCTAATGAGCATGTTGATAATTGTTACTTGCTCTTCATTTGTGTTCATCATCCTTCCTCAAATGAGGTGTGTGGTGTGGTGATGAACACTGCAAATGTGTGTCAAAACTGAGGCCCTTACATTCCTCCCCCCTTAAAAGAATCTCGTCCCGTGATTATAAGGTGAAAATGAGAGAGAGGACGGTGGAAAATTACCGGATATGCGACGTGAAGAAATCGGGGTAGTTAGTGCGAAGGAATTCTTCGCTCTCCCATGTCGCTTCGTCCATGGAGTGATTACTCCATAGAACCTTGTAGAACCACAATGTACGGTTGCGTGTGGTTCGGGCTTTTTCATCAATAATCTGCACCGGTTCCTCCCGATAGGTGAGATCCGGTTGCAGTTCTTCAATGTCTTCCAGCTGAACTGTAGTTGATAGCTTGAGACACTTCCTCAGCTGGGAAACGTGAAAGACGTCGTGCACACCGGAAAGTGCTTCTGGTAACTTCAGCCGGTATGCCACTGATCCACATCTCTCGGTAATCTGAAATGGACCGATGAATCGGGGTGCCAACTTTCCTCTCACCCCAAATCTGTTTACGCCCTTCATTGGAGACACCCGTAGGTATACGTGATCTCCAACTTCGAATTGTAATGGGCGCCTTCTCCGGTCCGCATACTGCTTCTCATGGGATTGAGCGGCTTTTAGGTTCACTTGAATTAGTCGAACCTTTTCTTCCGCGTTGTTGACGAGGTCAATCCCGAAGGTAACCCTTTCGCCAGACTCACACCAGTTCAAAGGTGTGCGGCATTTCCTTCCGTATAGCGCCTCGTAGGGCGCCATCTTGATGCTGGCTTGGTACCCATTGTTGTATGAGAACTCAGCTAACGGCAAGTGATCATCCCAATTCTTGCCGTGGTTGATAGCGCAAGCTCGTAGCATGTCTTCTAGAATCTGATTTACCCGCTCGGTTTGTCCATCCGTCTGCGGGTGGTAGGCTGAACTACGGATCAGATTTGTCCCCAAGGCAGCGTGTAGCTGCTCCCTAAAACGGGACACAAATAAAGTGCCCCGGTCCGATAGTATGGTACGGGGTACGCCGTATAAGCATAGGATCCGTGAGATGTACAGTTCAACGTACTTCTTGGCGTTGTAGTTGGTGTTGACCGGGATGAAATGGGCAACTTTGGTGAGCCGATCGACGATCACCCACACGGAATCATGTTTCTGTAAGGTGGTGGGTAAACCGACGATGAAATCCATGCTCACGTCCTCCCACTTCCAGGCAGGAATGCCCAGTGGTTGCAACAGTCCCGGTTTCCGCATGTGGTCTGCCTTCACCCTTCAACATGTATCACACTCGGACACGTATTTTGCAGTCTCACGCTTCATCCGTGTCCACCAAAACTTGCTTCTGAGTTCTTGATACATTTTTTTGCTGCCGGGGTGAATAGAAAACTTTGATAAGTGAGCCTCATCAAAGATTTTCTTCCGTAACTCCGTGTTTCGGGGTACGACGATCCGGTCCTTGAACCATAGGACGCCGTCTTCGTCCTTCCGGAAACATTTCAACTCCCCACTGTCTACACGTCTCCGCAAATGTGACATGCCCTTGTCATTCTTCTGGGCTGCCGCTATCTCTTCACGGATGGTGGGGATTAAAGCTAGGTTGTAGAGAGCTCCGTGTGGCATCACATGTAGTGGTGGTTCGCTCTCTTCCAACGGTGTGATGGCCAGATTATTGACGTGTGACTTGCGGCTCAGCGCATCTGCCACTACGTTTGCCTTGCCCGGATGATAATGGATCTCTATCTCGTAATCCTTTATCAGTTCTAACCATCTTCGTTGCCTCATGTTCAGCTCCTTCTGAGTGAATATGTACTTGAGGCTTTTGTGGTCGGTATATAAATGTACGAGGTTACCGAGTAGGTAGTGCCTCCACATCTTTAGTGCAAGTACCACGGCAGCGAGCTTCAAGTCATGAGTTGGATAATTTTGCTCATGGTTTCTAAGCTGCCGTGATCCATACGCGACCACTCTTCGATCTTGCATCAGCACACATCTGAGCCCAATGCCGGATGCATCGCAGTACACATCAAACGGTTTTGTTGTGTCTGGCTGCGCCAAAACCGGTGCTGATGTCAGGTGCTTGACTAAAGCCTTGAAGGCTGCTTCACATGTTGGACTCCAAACATATTTGGTAGCCTTCTTCAGCAGCTCTGTCATTGGCTTGGCAATCTTCGAGAAGTTCGGAATGAACCTCCGATAATATCCCGCGAGTCCGAGGAAACTCCGTACCTCGTGAACAGTTCTCGGGGATTTCCAATTCAGCACTTGAGTGATCTTGCTCGGGTACACGGCGATACCCTCCGCTCAGATGATATGCCCGAGGAAAGGCACATGCGATATCCAAAACTCGCATTTGCTGAATTTTGCGTATAACTTGTGATCCCGCAACCGTTGCAAGACTATACGCAGATGTTTCTTGTGATCTTCCTCCGACTTGGAATACACCAGAATGTCGTCGATGAAGACCACGACAAACTTGTCCAGCTCCGGCATGAATACTGAGTTCATTAAGTACATGAAGTGAGCTGGAGCATTGTTGAGGCCGAAGGACATGACCAGGTACTCATAAAGTCCGTACCTCGTCGAGAAAGCCGTCTTCGGAATGTCCTCAGCCCTTATCTTAATCTGATGGTACCTGGATCTTAAATCCATCTTGGAAAAGATCTTTGCTTCGACCAACTGATCAAACAACATGTTGATCCGTGGCAACGGGTACTTGTTCTTGATGGTTATGGCATTTAATGGACGATAGTCCACGCAAAGCCGCAACGTCTCATCGTTCTTCTTGACAAATAATGCCGAACAGCCCCTTGGCGAGGAGCTCGGCCTAATAAAACCCTTCTCCAGAAGGTCCGTGAGCTGAGTCTTCAGTTCAGCCAACTCCTTGGGCGCCATCTTGTGTGGCCTTCGGGATATCGGCATGGTTCCCGGTGCGAGTTCATCTTGAACTCCACCTCTCTATCAGGCGGCATCCCCGGCAAATCGTCCGGGAATACATCAGGGAACTCTCGGACCACCGGAATATCTTCCAATCTGATGGTTGTGGCTTGATAGACACTTGGAAGTTTTATTTCTGGACTGTCCAGAAATAATGAGTGAGACTCGTGCACTTCTGAATTCAAGTGCACGACTCGGAGGATGGTGTCTAAAACAGCGCCGTGGCGGGTTAACCACGACATCCCTAAGATGACATCGACCTTTTGTCCCTCTAAGATTATGAGAGACGTAGGGTAAACTCTACCCTCTAAGCACAATGGCGCTTTTGGGACCATCATGCTCGCTGAAATTTTCCCACCCGGTGAACAGATCACATAAGGACTATCGGTGGGTAGTATTTGCAAGCTATATTTATCAATGAAAGCTTGGCTAATGAAACTATGTGTGGCGCCTGTCAAATAGTACTATAGCGGGATGCTGGTGGAGTTGGAACATACCCGCAAGGATTGGCTCGCCCTCCGGCACGTCCTCAATGGCAAGCTGGTGGACGGTGCCGGGCCTAGGGTTTGCCCGCCGCGCATTAGTAGGGTTCCGGGGTTGATTCCTCCCCGGAAACTGTGGTGCCACTCCACCGCCTTGCCTCTCCGGGCAACTGCTCGCGAAGTGACCTGGACGACCACACTTGTAACATGTGGCCGCTGCTGGTGGAGTGCTCGGTGGACGAAAGCCCGGCATGCGTTGCTGAGGTGCAAACACACACGGCATCGCCCGCTGCTGTTGTTGTTGTTGCGGTGGTGCTGGCAGTGCCGGCCGGAATGCCGGTAAAGAGTACGGCCGACTGCGGAACGGCATCGACCGCTGTGGTGGCTGCCAGCGTGGACCTGATGGTGGGCGATTCACCATCCGAAACTTCTGAGAAAGACCGCCTCCTTCTCCGCTGCTCTGCGGCGCGCTTCGCTTTCGCTCTGCCGCTGCCAACTCCTTGCCGGAGTCCTCCTGAACAATCGCAGCATCAATGATGTCGTTGAGGCTGCCACGATTGAACATCGCCAACTTGTCCTTCAGGAGCGGGTTAAGCCCCTGGTAAAAATGGTCCCGCCGCTTCTCGTCGGTATCAGCATGATACGACGCATATAGCGCGAGATCGTTAAACGCCCTGTAGTATTCCAGCGCGTTCCGGCTCCCTTGTTGCAGGTGTAAGAACTCCTGCGTCTTCCTCTTTATCTGACCTGGCGGTATATGATAGGCCCTGAAGGCCGTCCGGAACTCCGCCCAGGTCATCACTCGGTCGGTGGGCTGTGAAGCACAGAAGTTGGCCCACCACGCGCTCGTGGATCCTTGGAGCTGCTGAACCGCGAACTGAGTCTTGCGCTGCTCGCTGATTTGGAGCAGCCCGAATTTCATCTCTATGACGCAGAGCCAGTTGTCCGCGTCAAGTGGTTCATCCGCCCTTGAGAATACAGGGGGATGAGTCGCCAGGAAGTCGGAGTAGGAGCTCTGTTGGCGCTCCTCACGATCTTGACGTCTCTCTGGGCGAGACGTATTGGCGATGAGAGTCTGCAGCAACTCTGTGTGCTGCTGATGCGAGCCAGCCATTGCCGCGACAATGTCGGCCAGTGTAACCGTTGGCTGTGGCGGTGGCGGTGTTTGCTGTTGTTGTTGCTGCTGCTGTCCCAAGGAGTCCTCGGGAGGTGGTTGGGAGGTCTCTCCCCCTTGACTGGTACCCCCAACGTCCGTGTTGGCCCGAGTACGCGTCATTCTGAAATTCAAAACAGCAGCGATTAGCACATGTCTTACTTAAAATTTCCATAAGCAACAGTAGGTATTGAAGCGACGCATGATTAATTTGCACAACATTCACATATATTGATAAAGCATAAACTTTATACGAGATACATTATTCTCAGATCTCTGAGAAGTCGTGCTCATGTCGTCACTACCTATACATACGCTACTGTCTACACGACATGTCACCGATTTCAAAAGTTTGGTTATGCTACCCTAGCTGCCTACTTGGCAACCGTAATCCCCTACTCGGAGTAGAACTCGACCTCCTGTGGGTCGTCCTCCTCCGGTATCTCTGCTGGTGGCTCTGGGTCTACCACCTCTTCTCCCATCCCGGGTTCTCCCATTGCTGGAAGACCCAAGACTACCGGTACGCCTAACACCGGGGGCACGAGGTCCTGCAAAGCATGCACCTCGTCCATAGCTTGGTTGTAGTCCTCTTCCCAGCCTTTTTCTTCCTCAATAGCGTCGTCCCGCTCTTGAGCAAGTTCCTCATTCTGCTGGGTTAGGGTCTGCACCAGCTCTTGCAACGCCGCGATGTCAACACGGCTCTTCTTCCTCGCCTTCTTCAGACGACGCAACTGATTATGTTGTTCATTCAGTCGCTTGATCGTCGGAAGGAGCACATTGCGGAGTGCGCTGTGAGCACTCTCGAAATGATCTCCACGGCTTGTGCTCTCCTTGAGCTTTGTGGCGAGATGCTCCGTATGAACAGCTTGGCTGTCCATCACGGCGTTTCCCGCCCTCATCTGGAGGCTGAGATTTGCCTCCGCGGGGTTGTACCTTGGGCAACTAGGGTCCGTTGCCTCCAGGTACCTCTCTTCGCACACATGCTGAGCTCGTCCCTCCACCGGGACGATTGCGTATGGAGTGCCATCCATAGCCTGCACGTGTAGTTGGCAGAAATGTGACATAGTGTCACGGGCTGCCACTTGCCATATTCCTTCCGGTTGTCTTCCTCTCACCGTGACGGTGAATGGCACCCAACCGGGTGGCGTAGGTCCTGCAGGAACTTCGACATGGATCGTCCCCGTCTTGTTCCCCACTTCGCCTTCTTCCTTGGCGAAGTATTGCGGCATCTGGTTGTACCCAAAATATTGGAGCATTTGCCACAATGCTTCCGGGTAGCCGCTACGGTCAGAACAGTGGGAAGCCACCCACCCGTTCTCCAACTGTTTATCTGCTGCCATCTGTAAAAATATATTTGAGAATTGTCTAATATTTATTTAAACAGTAAACCCCTGAGTTATAACATAAAACATGTAATTGAACCCATAAAACTTGGAAACATAGTTCAAATTTTTAAACAAATTTGACTGCTGATCTGCTGTTCCCATGACAGCCCTGACCAGTTTCCATTTCAACCTGATTTAGGCCATGTTAAAAGCAAAACCAGTTCTGGAGCTCAACATCAAAGTTAAAGCTAACTCCAATAGCTTTCCAGAAAGTATTTGCTTGGCCTAAAATCTGTCCTGGTTCAAAAGTCATGAGATGTCAAAATTAACAGAATTTCTGGAAACAATTGGGCAGCACCTCCCTGCTTTAGGTACTGTTTTGATCCAAGAATTCCAGTTAATTCTGTCCCTAATCTGACAAAACTTTCTGTTACAAAGTTGTAACCCATCTCATAAGCTTTCCAGAACTACCTCATTTTCTATTCTTGGATTTTTATGCAGGAAGTTATGCTTAATTTACAGAGAGTCTACAGAGAGTCTTTACTCTGTCCTGTTTTTTGGACAGTTTCAACCCTACTGTATTTTTCGAGGGGTTAAGGGATGAAACACCTCTGGACCTCAACATAAAAGTTGTAAATCTCTTCCAAAGCTTTCCAGAAATGTATCATACGACCCCAACCTCGAAAGAACTCAACCTCTAACCTCTGATTAATTTCAGCCTTGATTCAGCTAGAAACAGAGTGCTCTGTCCTTAACAACCTATAAGTTGAAAACTTGTTAACTTTGAATATCCTGTTCAAGGGAAGGAGTTACATCAAGTTTTACTACTTTGGACTAAAACCTTCCAGTTTTTACAATGAAGTTGTTTATTTAGTTGGGTGTGACGTCGATGCGTCACCAGATTATGTCGGTACTACGTCCTCACAAAGAAAAACCTATACCGGACTTAGCCGGCTTCGTTATCTCAGTGGCACTAAACGTCACTCGCACGCGGATGCTACACGTATACCGTTTCGTGGTCGGGCTACCTGCACCAACTCAAACAATCATCAGACTCGGCTGCACACCGAGCCCGGAATCCATACAGTTCGTACACCCGGCCGTCATCACTCGCCCGGATGTTCTCAAGCCAACCACGCCTTGAGTTACGTGTTCACGTTTTAGACCACGGGACGGGGTATCCCATGTTGCACCACGCACGCCAGGGATAGACGTTGCTCGAATACCCCAAACGACATGACGATTCATAGAGGATACTAAAGCGGATCGGGTTACCTGCCACCCGTGGGGCTCCACCCTTCAGCTTGTGCGCACTGGTGGACAGCGCTTACGTGCACCCCCCAAGACATGAACGTCCCGAGATGCACGATTTTCCGACATAACAAATAGGTTAATATGCCACTTTCTATATACTAATAACATCCTTATACGGGATACTAACTCGTTCCTCACTGGATTTTTGAAAAAGAAGACCTTTGTACTGTGTTAAACCTCAAGCGAGCTCTGATACCACGCTGACACGACCCCAAGGTCCTGTCGAGCCAGGATCACGCTGAGGGGTGCTGCGTTGCACAGCACCGTATAACACACGTCAAAGGTACAAAGCGGAAGCAGAAATTTTATTACATAAACAGGTTTATGAACTTGTTTACATCAAAATAAGTTTAGTCTACACTCGCGGGCGTAGACTAAGCATCAAGTGCACGTTCAGCCCTTGAATGTGTCCTTGCTAGCACACACGCACACTAACTCTGCGGCGTGCACGACTCCCACTCGACGGGGTTCCCCTCCTGGGGTTCCGTCTCCTCTTCGGGATTCCCTTCCTCATAGAACCCTGCAAAAGCTTCAAACACAAGCAGTGAGCACGAAGGCTCAGCAAGTCTGACCCGTCTCACCTAAACATGGAACTTCTACATGAGGGTAATGGGTTACATGAGGTAAAAATCATTTGCAAGGACTCGCCTAATTAGTAGAACCTTACTTTCAAGTTTTAGCAGCAGGTTGTGGAGAACCTTACGCGAAGGTACATGAGAGAGCCGCAATGAAACAAGAAACACATTTCTCTCATGTACTTTGCCCAAAGTTGAAAAGAACTTTAGTTAGCTCTAATCTACAGCATATCATTAACAATCAATATCCAGCTTTCAATCAGCAACATTTTAACATGTGACTAGCCTGTTCTTTCTACGTCACGGTACAGTGAACAAGTGGTACTCACTGACCGCGAGGGACGGCGATTATAATCGATTTACACCTGCAGGGTTACCCGAACAACCCGTCACGTACGCCTGTACTCGATGTTGCCTACAACAACCATCACGGACGTCGTACGCGACTACCTTTCACCCGTTAGCCAAATGTTGAACCGGTCCAATCGTCCCGAGCAAGAGGTCTCTGCACGCGCATCTCAGTGCCGCCAGCCGATTTACACCTCGAGCTCTCAACCTACCCTCTGAACGACCAGCTATGCCTCAACACCCAGCTACCCGAGTTACATCAGTTTCCCGGTTCCCATATAGCCGGTAGGTCTTCGGTACTGTTCTAGCTTGTTCAACAGGCCCTCACACAGCTCGGTCCTCAATCGACACAAACGGAGCTACAGCACACAGGCCCCAAAGTCCTGCTGCCCTTAACCTCCACTTGGTCTCATTTTCTTGCCATGTGTTTCATGTGCTATCACTACCCGAGTCGAGTGCCTCTAGCCTATGCTCGCGAGTAGTTCCAACTACTCGACTTGTACCGAATCCTACTCTATCTTAGCAATGCAGTGGCTAACGAGGTTTTCAATCCTAACTCCAACCCATGGTTTTCTTGGCTATGCAGTTGGGTTTCCAATCAAGACTCTAATGCAAAGAATCACAACAATATTCAAAGATGTGCTCAAAACAATAAACATTTGTAAAAAGGTTAATGTAAACCGGAGCTTGCCTTGCTGCTCTTGGTCGTAGGCTAGCTGTTCCTCCAGAGTAAGGAAGTCTAGGACTTCGGGTTCCTCCTCGACCTTAGCGACTACATGATAAGAGCAATATATGTATCAATTTAAATGCATTGGTATTAACTTTGAAGTTGTGAAGTCTATAACCCTTGCTAGATAGACCTAATGACTGTGAAACTTTTACTGTGGCTTGGTTACAACCTAAACAGAGACTTGGTCAAGTTTTAATTGCAGCAAAGCTCTTTTGAGCCCTCCACAATTAATTATGTCCTTGACCTTAATTGGAACTCTTAGGGTGTTCTAGAAATTTTCATGAAACAAACTATGACTTTCTGAAAACTAGATTTTCAGAGGGTTCCAATGGAGTTGGTCTCACTTAATTTGAAGGTTCCAAGCTAAAGTTATGAGCTACACAATTTCAGAGAAAATTCTGAAAATGTTTCTGAACATTTTCTATTTTCTCTGGACCAGTTTCACTAATCACACCATTAGGTGGATCAGATGAGCTCAAATGGATCTGAAATTTTTATGGTAGTCAGGGATATTTTGGTGAACATCCCAGCAAAAATTCAGGATTTTCCTCCAATGGATTCTCCAGTTAAAATTCCTAACAGTTTAAACTTTGAGGAATTAATTCTGGAGAAATAAGGAATTTCATGAAGTGAAACTTGATTTGCTGGAAAGTACTCGGAGAGCTGAATCCAGCAAAATTTGGTTCACTCAATTTGGAGCTTTCTAGCCAAAGTTATGAGGATTTGAAGTTTGAAGGAAATCTGAAAACCGGGGAAAAGTTTAAACTCGCGCGTGGGCCCAGGGGACACGCGTCGCACGCCGAGGCGACAGCACACCGCAGCCCACAATGATTTTGCGCGCCACCACACCCGATCCCGGCTGCAGCCGGATCCCGATTCAAAATATCTCCAACTGACAGCTGGGGTCCACCCCCTTCTTCAACCTTGCGACGCCCGCGCTCCGCCGCCGGCTGCTGTACAGCTCCAAACTTCTCGATTCTGGCCAACCCTGCCTACTTTTACTCGGGGAACAGAGATTCTAGGGTCAGCTGCTCATGACAATGGCCGGAGCATGGTCGGCGACGAGCCGCCACCTCGGAACGAATTCGGCCATGTCGGCTGACTTCTCTAGCACCTCAGCTACTTGGGAAACCGGTCGGGGAGCATCAGTGGACCTCAGAGAAGGTTGACCTGAGCTCGAGGCAGCTCGGGGAAGGCCCGAAATAGGTCCTCACCGTGCGCCCGATGCCGCCCATTCATTCCGCCATTGGTAGACCTCAAATTACGCCGGGTACAGAGGTTCTCCGGCCCAGAGTTGTGAAGGCAACTTGTGCGTTACCGTGTCTAGCTCGTGTGAGAGCGGCTTGAGGCCCTCTAATCCTTTCTAGAGCACGAATTAAACAGAATCGTACCCGAAGGTCGTTCTGCACACAGAAAGGGGAAAGTGGAAATTCGCCGCCTGTGAGCAACCACTCGAGCTGTGGCTCGGGGATGAGCAGCACCGGTCACCAGCGCGTCCAAGGGTGCCTTGGCTTGGGCGTGACAACGCCCTTGTTGGGCTGTCCACGGGAGCCTGAGGTGCGGCGGTTCCAAGTCCCGAATTTGATCTTTCGGCACAGCCGATATCAATCGGTTTCAACCAAATTCTAGCAACGGGGAGGATGGAGGAAGGTCTCTAGTACCTTGCTGGGGCTCTGGAGTGGACGGAGGGAGCTGCGATCGGCGTTCTCCGATCAACTCCGAGCTGCGGAAGTTTTCGGCCGGCGCTGAGTTCTTGCGGGGAAGAACGGTGGTGCCTCGGCCGAGGAGGGGGGGGGGGCAGGCGCCTTAAGAAGGCTCTGCACCGCCTCACGCCCGCGCGTGGGCAAGCAGCTGCTGGCGCGGCGGCTGCCCTCGGTGGCGATCACCGCTGCGGCTCGGCGACCCGAGTGAAAAAGTCTCAGTCGGTTTGATCTGAGCAGTGGCTGACATGTGGGTCCCACCTCCAGTTTTAACCTCTGAAATTTACTCCTAATCACTGTTGTAAATAGTGAACCCCATACTACCCTTGGCAATGCAAATTATTCACCCATGAGCCATTTGAATTGATCAAAGTTCAAATGAGGTTTGGTTTGAATGAATTTCAGCACAAGTTCAGTTTGAAATTCAAATAAAGTTTGAATTTCTCCCACTTAGCTCATGTCAAGATCAACTCCAAATGGAGTGAAAATTGGTGTGTGAGCTCACAAAAATGTGCTAAGTAAGAATATGCCTCCCACTTTTAAATTCATGGGATAAAAACAGTTTGAATTTGAATATGGTTTCAAACTGCGCTCTTCCTAACTATACCCAAAATGACCTCAAAAAGGTTTTGAATTTGGATGAAACTTGGCATGGACATCTTTAGTAAAGTGTAGGGGTTTTCATACGTCCAGCCCATCTATATCTCATGTGGGAAATACCACTTTTGCAATGTGTGAGTTTGTTCTCTAATGAGCATGTTGATAATTGTTACTTGCTCTTCATTTGTGTTCATCATCCTTCCTCAAATGAGGTGTGTGGTGTGGTGATGAACACTGCAAATGTGTGTCAAAACTGAGGCCCTTACAAACCGCTCATGAGTATGTGCTACCCCATTGGAAGTACTTAAACCCCCTAGGGTACAACTATCTCTCAAATGAGTTCAACTGTCATCCCTCTGTCAGAATGACCAGTTTCTACATATCCCAGATTTTTATCTGGTTCTGGGCATTTTCATGGCTCAAGCTGAATACCAAAGTTAAAGTTAACTTCAGTACTTTCCAACGAGTATTTATTTTCCCTCAGATCAGCTTTGGTTTGAAACTTATGATAATTCAAAGTCAACAGAATTTCTGGCAGAATTTCAACAGCACCTCCTTTGGAAGTTGCTGTTTTCAACTCTAATTTCCACTGAGTTCTGTGCTGAAATTTCAGAAACTTTGAATTACAAAGATGTAACACCTCTCCTACCATTTCCAAGCATATATCACATGATAATTTTAGGCTTTCCTACAGGAAGTTATGCTTGAAAAACAGAACAGGCCAGAGAGTGCTTTGAATTTGTCCTGGTTCTGGACAGTTTACATTCCTCTGGGATTTAAGCCATCTTAAGGTGTGATTCAGCTCTGGGAGTCTACAACAAAGTTGTAGAGTACTTAAAAAAATTTCCAGAACTATATCCCACACCTCCATTGACTAAATAATCCGTGAGTTTTGCTCTGTCAAAGTTCAGCAAACTTGCTGCTCAAAACAGAGCACTCTGTTTTTCAATCCTTTGGAACTACACTGATTAACTATTAAAATTTTCTACCTCCCCAGGTTCCTAACTGTTGAAACTTGGTGATTTTAGTTCCTTGTTATAATTATCTTTCATGCACATGCCTATGATATGTCGGTACTACGTTACTCACAAAAAGAAAATCCTAACCGGATTATACCAGCATATACGTCTCAATTGTGGCACTACACGGTCTCTCGCACACGTATACTACACGGGATACATACGTGGTTAGTATCTGCAGAAGAACACCCAATAATGATGCATTCAAAGGTTATTTTCATTCCAGGCAGGTCCATATTTGAAAGTAAATACAAACACCCGTATCATTGCCATACGGCCGTCCTTGAGTTAAGCCACGTCTCAAGATACATGATCGTGTTTTAACGCCACATGACAGGGAACCCGAGTAGAGCGCGAACAGGTCGTCACGGTTGGGAATTTTATCACCCCAACAGATACCACCTACTACCCTGCAGGGCACGCCGATGGCAAGCGCTGCGTATGTCCTCCTGGGCTATTCCAGACGAACACACTCTCGCGTTACTGACCACGCGATGGGGTCTCCACTTACTTGCCTAATGCACGCTAGGGATCAGCATTTCATATGAGCTCAGGAACATGAAGAGTCCAAGAGTTTCATATTGACATCTCACACCAAGCTACGAGACCTATCCCTAAACCACGTTCCTCGTCAGGGGAGGTAACCAAAATTGAACCGCTTTCGGTGGCGTTCCTTACCATTCTTAGCAGAGCGTAGGTGCGTTGTTGCATAATTAACATTCAGAATTATAACACATATGTTAGTCTGGCCACTTTAAGTAACTATGCTAATATAATCCTTACTTGGGCAACTACCGAATCCTCACCGTAAACCTAAGTTTTCCCGTAATACAGTCCTTAATTATTGTGCTATCCCCAATGTGGCTCTGATACCAAAATCCGCTCATACAGGATCGTAGAGGGTGGTGCCGCACGATGCGACACCCGACAGCACACATCATAATAACGATATTGTATTACATAGAAAACCAATTGAATATGTACAAACTAGTACAAGACTTCAGTTACAAACTAGTATTTGGATTACAAAAGCGGAACCTAAGTTTATACAACACACGCCACCTATCTAGCAAAAGTTTGTTGCCCAGCCCTAGGGCAACCCACACTAGATGCACTCCTCAGCTCAGCGCGGCGTTTACGGCTCCCACTCATCCATGGTCCCCGACGGACGGTAGCCCTCGCCGGTGGACTCGTAGCATGAGTCCGTGGGATGCTCCTCACCTGAAAAACACTTATAGCAGCAACCATGAGCACGATGGCTCAACAAGACTTAACCGACTCACCTAGGCATGAAACTCTACATGTAGTGTACAACGGACATGGGTGGTAATTAGCAGCAAATGGACATGCCTACAAGCTCATCCTTATTTCATCTTTTAGCCACAAGTTAACAGTTCATGAAGCTGAAATTTAGTAAGCAATATTTGGTGGCACACATGTAGCAATACAATTATACATATCAGCAGTATTGAATCATCACATTCCATAGTTTATCTACGTTACGACGTAGTGAAAAAGTGGTACTCGTCACCGTGAGGGATGGCGAATCGACATGATATACACCGAATAGCACGTCACGTACGCCCATACGTGGAGCTGCACAGCATGCTCTCGACGCCATACGGGACAACCTTTCACCCAACAGCCCAAACGTCGAACCGGTCGCACCGAAACAGACAGGAGGTTACCTACACGGAGCATCTCTCTATGCCCGTTAGAAGATTTCCACCTTGCTGCCCTCAACCTACACCTATAAATCGGTATGCTATGCCTCGATGCCCGGAGGTTTAGGTTACATCGGTTTATCGGGGCCCATATATCCGATATGCCTTCGGTACATTCAACTTGTTCAGCAGGGCCGCACACGGATCGGTCCTCAATCGACACGGACAGGGCTGCGCACACAAGACTTCCTCTTTCTGCACCCTAGCCTCTGCCTAGTCTCATTTTCATTACTAAAGTGATCTCACATCACTCGAAGCAAACCCGTGTGTCCCAAGCCTAACTCGCGAGTAGATTCCAACTACTCGACTTGTACCGAAGTTCTATGAATCATTAAGCATAGCCTGTCTACTCGAGGACTTATACGCTACCCTCACTCTTATAGGAAAAAGCTGTTTATGCAGTTGGGTTTCAGCCACCCTACACCTAATGTACATTCATATACCTCATACTAAGTATATAACAGAGCAAAACTTTGTAAAATATTTTGATGTAAACCGGGGCTTGCCTTGTTGCTGCTGGTAAGATGTTAAGGCTTCGTCCAGAAGAAGGACATCCAGCACTTCCGGAGTTTCTTCGCCTTCAGCGACTACACATAAACAATATACTACATGTCAATTTAAATGCAATGTTTAGAAATGACTATGTAAAGACCACAACTCTAGCTAGCCCTCCCCTTTGGCTCTGAAATTTTTATGGTGGCTTTATAGGGTCCTAACCAGAGTCTTGACCAAGTTTCATTTGAAACAAAGTTCATTTGAGCTTTGTACAAATAAAAGCCTATTTGGTCAATATTGGAGCCTCTAAGGAATTCCACGGGTTTTCATGGCTCCAACCATTACTTTTTGGAAACTAGAATTTGATATGACTCTAATGGAATTGGTTTCATGTCATTTGAAGAATTCTAGATGAAGTTATGCCCTTAACAAGATTTGAGAAAATCTGAAAAATGTTTCTGTATATTTTCCTATTTTCCCTGGGCAGTTCATTTAATCACACTGTCGAAGTGTTCAGTCGACACTTCCCCCGGGCCTGCACTGGGCAGCCCGCGGAGGTTCTTTTTTCGGTGGGTCTAGTCCCTTGCGGAGAGCTTGCGCGGATGGACGAGTTAGTAAGAGCTTGACACTGTGAGTTTTACGTGGTTCAGGCCGCCGGAGCGTAAAACCCTACGTCCACGGCGAGCTATGGAGCTCGCTGTATTGCTTGCTGCTCAGGGCCGGAGTCCTGAGCTTGGGGGTGAGTTACAGCTTGGGAGTGAATGGCTAGCATAAGAGTTGCAGAAGTGCGAACCCTTGCTATCGTCGCCTACCCGAGCCTTTTATAGTCCAAGACTCGGGTGGCTTACAAGGGGGCCGGGACCCGACAGGTGGCCCCGGGGAGATTGACTGTTATCTACCGTATCTACAGTTATGCCGGTAGTAGTCTCTGGCGAAGGCTTCCGAGTCTCCGTCTTGCCGCCCTGCCCATGCCGCATGCTAGTCGTAGTGGTTGATGACGGCGCAGGCGGCATGGGATGTCTTGTCGCGGTGTTTATTGGCTGGCAGGTTCTGACACCGCGCGCCAGTCTATGATACGACTGGGCGCAACGGCACCTGACAGAGGCGTGCTCCGCGTCTCCGCGTCTTGGGAAGACGCGGGCCTTGAATACCTTGTACGGGCAAGGTATGGGGCGTCTTTACGCCCGCTGCCTATCGCTCGGGGGTAGGCAGCGCCGTTCTACTGGCCACGTGGCGGGTCCGGAGCCCTTCTCAAAGGAGAGGAGGGTCCGGCACCGCGGGGCACGTGGAGCCTTCAGACCTCTCCCCGTGGAGGGGGAGGTTCGGCTTCTGTCGTCCACGTGGCGGGCCCGGAGCTCCTCTCCGAGGAGAGGGAGGTCCGGCCCCGCCGGATACGTGGCACCTTCGCACCCCTCGCCCGCGGAGGGGGAGGTCCGGCTTCTGTATGCCATGTGGCGGGCCCGGAGCTCTCCTCTTGAGGAGAGGGAGGTCCGGCCTCGCCGGACGCGTGGCGCCTTCGGAGCTCTCCCTGCGGAGAAGGGCGAGTTCCTTTGGCATTTTCCCCTGTGCGCGGGGGTACCCCATATCTCAGGTACCGACAGTGGCCCCTGGGCCCATCTCGGGGGAGATAGCGAGCCCGAGGTGGGACCTCCATCTCTTCTGATCCGCACACTTTCTCTAAGTCCCACATTGACCGCTGCCGGAGCACGAACGGTCGCAGGATCGTGGGAGCGTGCTCCCACTTGATGGTTGCTTTTACTGCGGCGGTTCCCAAGACTGCCACTTCTGCATGTTGCGGCGCTTTCTTCGGGAACCGCCGAAGTGCCTTGTCGGCTTGTCTTCTTAGGAGACTGACTCCTTGACCCACCGCTTCAGTCGGGCGGCTTGGGTCCACCTGTCATCGGCGCTCAGTCTAGGAGCCGAAGCGGTTGCCGATGCGGTGTATTCGAAGAGTTCCGAATCGCCTGGAATTGCTCCTGGGAAGGTTTTTAGAGGGGATCTTACCCGCAGTGCGGTTTCCCTTCGCACCTCCCAGCGTTTCTTCTCGGACTCTTGTGCTTTTGCCCTCTTGCCCTTGAGTCCTCCCTCGCCATGGCCTCCAACCCGCCACCAGAGAAGAAGCGCGCTCGATCTCCTCCAGCGGCGGCGTCTGTGCCCAGTCGGGAATCTGGGGTGCCTGGCACTCCTTCTGGTGGCGACTCGAAGAGGCCCCGGGCGGATGTGTTGAGGGAAGTTCGGGGGCGTCCCCTGCTCCGCCAGTTCAAGCGACTGCGGAGCGGCCGTCAGTGACGGCAGCGGGCTCTGGGAGTCCTACCCCGGCTCGGAAGTCGGGGTTCAGAGCCCGCTGGAGTGTCCGCGCTTCCCGGCCATCCCCGTCTTGTGGGGAGTCTGTGCCGTTGCGCTCGGAGCCCGGGACAACTGCCGCGGCCCCCAAGCCAGCATGAATTTCTCCTGTTCCGGTGTGCCCGGACTCCGCGGCAGCGTCGTCTCTTCCTGCCGAGACGGCCGCCGCGGCCCCCAAGCCAGCGCAGGTCGACCTTGCACCAGGCGGCCCGGCCTTTACTTCAGCGCCGCCTTCCCCGTCTCGCCCCTCTCCACAGGTTAAGAAGCCTGAAGCCAAAGAGGGCCCGGCAGGTCCGGCTGCCAGAGCCCCGACGTCAGCTTCTCCTGACCGGCGTCTCGTCTTGGATGCTGGTGCATCGACTCCTCTTGAGGACGAGGTAATGGAGGAGGTCGGGGGAACTGCCCCGGCCTCTGTTGCTCCATTGCCCCTGGCTGATGCCTTTGCGCTTGCTGAGACGAACGTCCAGCAGGTCTTGGCTGCTCTAGGTCGCGAGTGGGAGGAGTATACAGTTGAACGGGATCGCCTCCTCACCTGGGGGAACCTTTTGCGGGAGCGTACCGCGAAGGTCAGGAGTAAGCTCGACTCCAGGCGGGAGTTGCTTGACTTCAGGGAAGTGCTCCTCGACCGGCTGAAGCGGGCTGTCAACCGTATGGACGCCGAATCGCGGCGGATCAACAGGGAGGCCCTGGAGGCTCACGCCCGGGCCGAGGAGAGCCTCTCTGCCGCTGAGGAGATACGGCAGCGGATGGAGCGCCGTAAACTCACCGTTGAGGAACGGGAGCGTTTCACGGCAGCCGAGGCGGAGAGGGTCGCCGCGCAGCTGGCGGCGGGCGAGGATGTCCTTCGAGCTCGGATCGAGGAGCTAGAGATTCTGAAGGCAGACCTCGACCTGAGGGAGGAACAGGTCTCCCGCGAACGCCGCGCGGTCTTGGAACGGGAGTTGGCCGCCGACTTCAAGGCTTCTGAGTTGGAGCGGCTCGCCAAGACTCTCCACTTTCGGGAGAGCTCCCTGGCGGCCAAGGAGAAGGAATTCTCTGAGAGAAACCTGGAGGCCCTGCAGGCAGCCCGCCGCGAGGTGGAGGAGCTCTCGGCCTTGCGGTCCTCCGAGGCTCTTGTGGTCTCGAGCTTCGTGGATCGAGCGGGGTCCGCCCTGATCCCTCTTGGCTTCAGTCCGGTGAGGGCCGCGGCTCCTGCGTTGAAGGTGGCGGAGGTGATCACCGCGCTGGAGTCGATCGGTGCCAAGCTGGACAGGCTAGACTCGGTGGTCACCAGCGAGCTTGAGGCCGAGGGACGCGGCCTAGCCCTAGAGGTCGCCTCACATGTGCTGGCATGCTTCAAGAGCCGCGACCCCTCTTTCTTGCTAGAACCAGCGAGAGAGGGCCCAGCCGTGGAACGGGAGGAAGCTACCAGGGCTGAAATCGAGGATGTGGCCGCCCTTGTAGCCGCAAGGTTCCGGCGGGAGCCGGGAGGTCCTTAGGACTTGTTTCGCCCTTTTTATCAAGTCTGTAGTCCAGCTCATGGAGCCTCGCATAGTTTGACTCTTTTAGATATTTGTGTCTGTGATGCTTTTTCTCTCCTTCTTGGCTTTGCCTGACTGAGTCCTTAGCTCCGCAAGGTACTCAGAGGCCTTCTCCAATCTCGGAGCTCTGCACAGACACCTTCCCCGGGCCCTAACACCCGGGGGTCTCCGGATCTCGCCCTATGGGGAGCTCCAAATCTGCCTGCCACGTGGCGGGTCCGGAGCCCCTCCTTAGGAGGCGGGAGCCCCGGCCCTGCTGGACACGTAGGGCTTTCGGAGCCCTCCCACCGGGGGGGAGGTCCGGTTTCCGCCTGCCACGTGGCGAGCCCGGAGCCCTCCTCAGGGGAGGCGAGAGCTCCGGGCCTGCTGGACACGTGGGGCCCTCGGGCCCCGCCCCTGCTGAAGGGGCAGGACCCGGTCCTTCCAGTCCTAGGCCGGAGTAGTTGATAGCTCCTTTCCCCCCGCTTCATGCAGTCCCCATTGCCGTAACCTGGAGGTCCTGCACACAGGCAGAGGAAACGTAATTCTCCTCGGGGGGTCCTCCCCTCCCGTCTCCTAGTCTTATTCGTCTTACGATCCTGATCCGTTATACAGGGCTTGGGCAATTCTGTGCTCCAGGCACCGAAGCTCCGGCTCCCTCCGAAGTCCGGGTATGGTCGTCCGATCCCTAGTACCGGGCCATGCGCTGGGGAAGCAGAGTGCACGTTCTTTGGGTTCATGACTAGGCAAAGCGGTTGTACTCCCCTGTACCTCCGGAGGGCAGGATGCGCATGCTTTGGGCTCATGGCCTGCTAAGCTGGATACGCACCCTGGACCCCCCATGCACAACGCAGGCCTTTCCTGGAGGTGACCAACTAGCACCGCAACACTTGACTGGGGGAGGCCCGAGAGACTCACTCGGCCATCGGCAGGTGCCTCAAGCATGGCCGCCCTCGGTAGGATAGCGAATGCTGACTATGGATGAGCACGGGAGAGGGGGAGCTAGATGTACGATGAACATACATAGATAGTGCGACCATAAAAATTAATGCATAATTTAAATGAGCGCATGAGAGAGAGCTAAGTAGAACAGGTTTTTGTGTTCATGCCCATAGGTGGAATTCTGGCTGTACATGGGGGCAATATTCCGCCTCGTCTACAAGGGAAGCAAGACTCTACGCGCTTAGGGTCAGAACCAGGCTAAACTGGACGTAGTCCTGTACCGTCCCTTGAGACTTAGCTGCCCCAAGCTTTGTTCCTAAATTCTATGGGATTCATTACAGAAGGGAATAACCCTGTTCTACTGATGCTCGGGGAGTAGGACTTACAGTGTTGCTCCATGCCAAGGATTTTGGGAACGGATCCCACACTCGGTTGAAAGGCATGTGTACCTGGGGCGGCAGCTTTCATGATTCGGAAGGGACCTTCCCTGTTGGGGGAGAGTTTATGGGTCCTTCTCGGGAAAGAGTGTGCCGCGACACCAGGTTGCCCTTCTGCAGGTCCCTGACGCGTTCGGTTCTTTGCCAGTAGTTCTCAGAGCATCAGCCGAGACCTTGCGTTGTGGGGTGTTACCTGCAGCCGAGTCTCGTCGATGAGGTTGTTATCTTCACGCTGGATCAGGTCCTGCGTGGATTCTCCTGGGGCCCCCCGGGAGTTCTCCCCTTCTGGCTAAGGCCTTCAAGGGGTAGGTGGACCCGGGCTCATCTTAGATGACCTAAGACGTCTTCCCCTTCTGGCAAGGCCTTCAAGGGGTCGACAGACCCTGGGCGGCCCCCGGGAGGTATGTCCGAGGCACGGAGGTGTGCTCTCGGGTGAGGCTGGCCCGACCTCGCACCATTGTGGTCGGTACTAGGGCTGCTGCGACTACTTGGGGCTTCTCCAAGGTTGACGCCGCAGCAGTGCAGCCTCCACTGACCCGGAACGGCATCTGCAGCCAGCTACCGCCCTGGCCCGTCACCGTCGGAGCTGGAGTCCTCACCGTTATGCACTGTCTTCATGACACGCTGAGGCTCCTGAAACCCCACCTGATGGGCGGCGGTGACTGGGGCATCGACCTTCTGCTTGCCATCCCTCTGAGGGTAGTGCGGTGCTTCAGCTCTCTGCTGTCTTCCTTTGCGGAAGCGCTCTGTGAGCCTCTGGATATCCCAGCACTCGGCAGCAGTATGGTTGCCGGCGCCATGCACGGGGCATAGCCCGCCCTAGTCACTATCTGGGGCCGGTGACTGCCACTGCCTTTTGTCGCGGCGTGGCCCCCGTGCTCCACTAGTCGTCGCTGCTGCGGCGACGGGGGCCGTGAATGATGACTTCATCTTGCCACTCCCCCGGTTCTTGGCCTTCTTGCCACCCCATAGGTAGCAGCGCCGGACCCGGGCTGTCCTCCTGACTCGGAGGTTGGCAGAGAGTGCCAGTTCCGCCCTTCAGCTGCTCTGGCGCATTTGTCCGCCAGGCTGAAGAGCTCAGAGACGTCGCAGACCTCTCTGATTGCGAGCTTCTCAACCATTTTCTCGTCCCGGACACCCTGTCGGAACGCCACCACCACAGAAGCACTTTGAATATGCGGGATGGTGTTGCGTACCTGGGAGAACCGCTGGATGAAAGAGCGCAGCGACTCCCCAGGCTGTTGCTTGACGGCGTGGAGGTCAAGCTCCGTGCCGGGACGGGTGTAGGAGCTGCCGAAGTTGGCGACGAACTGCCGGCAGAGCTCTCCCCAGGAGGTTATGGACCCCTGGGGGAGATTCATGAGCCAAGACCGAGCTGGGCCGGTCAAGGCGACGGGGAAGTAGTTGGCCATGACAGCCTCATCCCCTCCTGCGGCAAGTACGGCGGTGGAGTAGATCTGGAGGAACTCCGCCGGGTTGACGCTACCGTCGTACTTCTCGGGCAGGTGCGGCCGAAACTTGCGCGGCCACCTCGCGAAGCGAAGGTGGGGTGCCAGGGCTGCACATCCTGCTCCTGCTGCCGCAGGTATTGGTGCAAACCCGTGTGTCCCAAGCCTAACTCGCGAGTAGATTCCAACTACTCAACTTGTACCGAAGTTCTATGAATCATTAAGCATAGCCTGTCTACTCGAGGACTTAGACGCTACCCTCACTCTTATAGGAAAAAGCTGTTTATGCAGTTGGGTTTCAGCCACCCTACACCTAATGTACATTCATATACCTCATACTAAGTATATAACAAAGCAAAACTTTGTAAAATGTTTTGATGTAAACCGGGGCTTGCCTTGTTGCTGCTAGTAAGATGTTAAGGCTTCGTCCAGAAGAAGGAAGTCCAGCACTTCCGGAGTTTCTTCGCCTTCAGCGACTACACATAAACATTATACTACATGTCAATTTAAATGCAATGTTTAGAAATGACTATGTAAAGACCACAACTCTAGCTAGACCTCCCCTTTGGCTCTGAAATTTTTATGGTGGCTTTATAGGGTCCTAACCAGAGTCTTGACCAAGTTTCATTTGAAACAAAGTTTATTTGCGCTTTGTACAAATAAAAGCCTATTTGGTCAATATTGGAGCCTCTAAGGAATTCCACGGGTTTTCATGGCTCCAACCATTACTTTTTGGAAACTAGAATTTGATATGACTCTAATGGAATTGGTTTCATGTCATTTGAAGAATTCTAGATGAAGTTATGCCCTAAACAAGATTTGAGAAAATCTGAAAAATGTTTCTGTATATTTTCCTATTTTGTCTGGGCAGTTCATTTAATCACACTGTCGAAGTGTTCAGTCGACACTTCCCCCGGGCCTGCACTGGGCAGCCCACGGAGCTTCTTTTTTTGGTGGGGCTAGTCCCTTGCGGAGAGCTTGCGCGGATGGACGAGTTAGTAAGAGCTTGACACTGTGAGTTTTACGTGGTTCAGGCCGCCGGAGCGTAAAACCCTACGTCCACGGCGAGCTATGGAGCACGCTGTATTGCTTGCTGCTCAGGGCCGGAGTCCTGAGCTTGGGGGTGAGTTACAGCTTGGGAGTGAATGGCTAGCGTATGAGTTGCAGAAGTGCGAACCCTTGCTATCGTCGCCTACCCGAGCCTTTTATAGTCCAAGACTCGGGTGGCTTATAAGGGGGGCCCGGGACCCGAAAGGTGGTCCCGGGGTGATTGACTGTTATCTACCGTATCTGCAGTTATGCCGGTAGTAGTCTCTGGCGAAGCCTTCCGAGTCTCCGTCTTGCTGCCCTGCCCATGCCGCATGCTAGTCGTAGTGGTTGATGACGGCGCAGGCGGCATGGGATGTCTTGTCGCGGTGTTTATTGGCTGGCAGGTTCTGACACCGCGCGCCAGTCTATGATGCGACTGGGCGCAACGGCACCTGACAGAGGCGTGCTCCGCATCTCCGCGTCTTGGGAAGACGCGGGCCTTGAATACCTTGTACGGGCAAGGTACGGGGCGTCTTTACGCCCGCTGCCTATCGCTCGGGGGCAGGCAGCGCCGTTCTACTGGCCACGTGGCGGGCCCGGAGCCCTTCTCAGAGGAGAGGAGGGTCCGGCACCGCGGGGCACGTGGAGCCTTCGGACCTCTCCCCGCGGAGGGGGAGGTTCGGCTTCTGTCGGCCACGTGGCGGGCCCGGAGCTCCTCTCTGAGGAGAGGGAGGTCCGGCCCCGCCTGATACGTGGCACCTTCGGACCCCTCGCCCGCGGAGGGGGATGTCCGGCTTCTGTATGCCACGTGGCGGGCCCGGAGCTCTCCTCTTGAGGAGAGGGAGGTCCGGCCCCGCCGGACACGTGGCGCCTTCGGAGCTCTCCCTGCGGAGAAGGGCGAGTTCCTTAGGCATTTTCCCCTGTGCGCGGTGGTACCCCATATCTCAGGTACCGACACACACCATTAGAGGGACTAAATGAACTTGTATGAGTCTGAAAGTTTTACTATGACTCAAGGATTTTTCAATGAACCTCTCAGCCAAATTTCATAATTTTTCATAAATTAATTCTCCAGATAAAATTCCTAACAGTTTAAATTTTAGAGAATTAATTTTGGAAAACTATTATGTTTCATGAGCTGAATTTGTGTTGCTGGAATGTATTCAAAAAGCTGAGTTCAGAAAAATTTAGTTCACTAAATTTGGAGCTCCCTAGCAAAAGTTGTGTGCATTTGAAGTTTGAACTAAAACTGGAAAATCCCAGAAAAGTTCAAACTCTGCGTGCGGGCCCCACAATACAGTGCCGTCTTCCTCCTCGCGCCAACGGCCCGCTGCGGCGGTATTCTCTGGCGAGCTCCTCGGAACCCGTCTTTCCTACCTTCCCCAGCCTGGAAACTTGCCGCCTCCCCCTTTTGGACCACGGGCAACTCATCCCCGTGGTCGGCCGGGGACCTCGGTCACCTGAAACCCATCGGCGACGGGCGGCAGTGGCGGTTAGAGTCCGGCAACGTCGCACTCATGCTAGGAGGGCTCAAATACTTTGGTCTTTCTTCCTATAGCACCGTGGGGGCATCCTAAGCACCAGCATGAGCTCAAATTAGTTCAACCGAGGCTGCAACTACGAGCTCATTGGCGACCTAGGTTGAAAATCGGCGCCGATGCAAAAATCTCGAAGAACATCGCCAAGACTCGATGAAACTCGATGGTTCTTGATCCTAGAGAAGCGTGGGTGAGTCTATATCATGTCTATAGCTCGGTCCAGGGGATGGTGGCTTGATCGGTACAAATTTCCGAATTTTGTGTTGCTCGGTTCTAAACACACCGACACACTAATTAACCAAATTCTCTGCCGATCGTGCGAGAGAGAGAGAGAGAGAGGGAGGTTGGAACGGTTGTGATCAGCACCATGGAGCGGACCTTTTCCGTGTATCTCATCGGGCGCGAAAATGCCTGTGCCGCCCCCACGCCCACGATCAGAGAGGTCGACCGGAGGTGGAGTGCTTCGGTCGTGCGAGGGAGAAGAGAGAGTGCGAGGAACTGCACGTGGATGCGTGAGTACTGATCACGGTGTCTCCCTTGAGTCCTTAGCCTTCCCCCGAGCAGGAGGTGGCACCAGCTGTTGCGGTCGGGTGCCGATGCTGAAGAGCTGGCGCGCGCGCGCTCTTGCTCGAGTAAAAGATCAGCCGAGTATACTTCTGTGTTAAGCCTACTGACAAGTGGGTCCCTCCCCTCTAATTCTCTTCTAATTTTTCATCTCTGTTTTCACTGAAAATATCCCTACGCACAATTGAATGTGAGACTCAGCCTCCAAGTCATTGTTTGAATTTGATTTCCTAAATTTTAAATTGGTTTGGCTAAATTTGCTTCACATTTGAACTGAAATTCAAATTCAGTTTTGAATTAATGCAAATTTAGCTCCCAACAAGATGAAGTCCAATGGGGATGAAAATTGGTGGACTAACTCAGAAAAATGTGTTGAGTTTGAATATGAAGTCAACTTTTGAATTCAAGTGATGAAAGTTGCTGCAATTTGAATTTACATTCAAATTGGCCCCTTTTTCAAATGCCTCAAAAGTGCCTCAAAAAGTATTTGATTTGCATGAAATTTGGCCTGAGCCTTCCCAAGACTATTTAAGTTCTAGGGGTGAGCTCAACCTTTGATGTTCATGTGTAGAAATCCCACTTTTTGGAAGTTACGGCTTTCCCCTCTACTCACCCTTTTGATGGTGGTTACTTGCTCTTCACAAGTGTTCACAAGATATCCACAAGATGAGCTGTGGTGTTGTGAGGTGATAAAAATGATTACTTTTGCAAGTCCCTTTTTCTTGGGCTTTTACACCGGTCCTTTGTGGACTCCTCAACAGGGACATAGATTCCTGAGTGGAATCAAATCTCGGGAAAAATTCTCAGTGTCTCTCTTGCATGTACATTTCTTTGAAGATCAATATTGCTTAGGGTTTGTTTTAAATATCTCGTGATTAGAGTATACATCATCAAAATATTGCAATCCATTTCAATATTCTATCACACTTGTCATATAGGATTGCTAGTTGTTTCATCCACATTTTGTTAAACTAAAATCTGGAGAAAACCCCATAAAAACCAAGTTTTAAGCCTTTCCAGCAAGCAAACCGGACTAGTCCGCCCCTGAGCCAGACTAGTCCGGCCACTGTGTTCTAATTTTATTTAATTAATTCATTTCAGGTATTTTAGCCTATTCACGCCCCCTCTCGGCAATTTGAAACTTCGTAACCACGATCAGCACTATCCGACTCATGATCTTGAGCTCGCTGCTGTGGTATTGGTGTTAAAAATGTGGAGGCACCATCTACTTGGGAATTTGGTGCATCTCTACACCGATCACAAGAGCTTGAAATATAAATTCACTCAAAAGGAGTTGAATATGCGGCAATGGAGATGGCTAGAGCTGATCAAAGATTATGAGATTGAGATTCACTACCATCCCGGTAAGGCAAACGTGGTTGCCGATGCGTTAAGCCGCAAATCTCACGTCAACAATCTGTCCATCACTCCAATTGAAGAGGCGGAGCCGAGTTTATACTTGGTTCCATATGGAGCATTATATAATCTTGCTGTCGTTCCTGCCATACGAGAGAAGATTATGGAAGCTTAAATGAAATATGTGGGAATGTCACACATTTAGAGAAGAATGAAGAATGGCGAAATGAAATGCTTCCGAAGAGATGAACACGGTACTCTATGGTTCAAAGACCATATAGTGGTAACCCGTGACATGAAACTTCGGAAGAAAATCTTGGATGAAGCTCATTTGTCCAAGTATTCGATTCGTCCGGGCAGCAACAAGATGTACCAGGATCTGAAAACCAAATTTTGGTGGACACGGATGAAAAGAGAAATCGCAAAATACGTATCCGAATGTGATACGTGTCGGCGTGTGAAAGCTGACCACATGCGCAAAGCCGGACAGCTGCAACCATTGAACATTCTGGCATGGAAGTGGGAGGATATCAGCATGGATTTCATAATTGGATTACCTCTCACCTCCCACAAACATGATTCGATTTGGGTGTGTGATGCCTGGTTCCGTAGAACACGGAACCCAGCTGATGCATATGTGCGCCCAGGATATTCATCACACATACGCATGTAATCTACAAACTGAATCCAGAATAATACCACGAATAACAGGGTTTTATTACAATGTCTCATGAGTCTCTAACTCATTCTAGCAGCGGAAGTCTTATTATAGCAGCAGAAGTCTTCTACACTATAGCGGAAGCAAACTAAGCAATGACAGCGGCTCCATCTCTTACTCCACAGGCAAGTTGACGGTAGATCACACGCCTAATACTCCACATGATCTTCGAAGTACTCTTCTCTTGTTGCTGATGATGAAGTAATAATGCAAGTTTGAGTACATGACGTACTCAGCAAGTGCGAGAAAATATGATATGTAGCTTACAGCAAGGTAGGATTAAAAAGGCTCATTGCAGAAAAGCAAAGTTTATTTCACAAAACATGATAAAAACAGCAGCTAACTTTAAGTGAATATATCCCCAACATATATTCAATTATAACATCAACATACCTCTTTCATGATTCACCACTTATCATATCTCATCCGAACATTTATCTTTCTTAACTTTTCTTTATGAATACCATCTCATATTCATGATCATCTCATCTCATATTCAATGCCATCTCATAACCGAGACCAAAGCTTATTATCATGACTCAACAGTCGCAATCTCTTTACCAAGACTCAACAGTCTCAAAATTAAACCTCAATGACCAAATGTAACACCCCAAATTTTGATTCAAAACTCTTAACCATGTTTAGAGGGGAATTTAAAAATTTTTGGACGTGTTGCATGTTTTGCAAAAATTCAAATTCAATCTGGAATTCAAATTATACTCAAAACAGAAAAGAAATGGAAAAAGAAAAAGGAAAACGGGAAAAAAACCGGCCAGTGGGCCGAAACCCGCCAGCCGGCCCAGCTACTCCCGCGCCAGCCCGCCCCCGCGCACACCGCGCTGCCTCTCACCGACGGGTGGGACCCACCTGTCATCCCTAACCCCGAGCCCCCGCGACCCCGGACTTTTCCCCCGAGCGCGCGAAATCAAAACCGACCGGAAACCGCGTCCCGTCGCCCGAATTCTGGTCCCAGAGGACTCCAACTCGATCACAACAGACCCACCGCCCTCCCCCGGCTATAAAAACCCCAGCCCCGATCAGTTTTTCCCACGCGATCGCCGATTTTTACTCCGGTGAGCACCGAGACTTCGCCGGTGAATTCTGGCCGATCTAAGCTCGGAAACTCTGATCTAACTCGCTGGTCTTGATCCACCGCCTCCGGGGAACTTTGCAGGTGCAGAAAACCCGAAGACTTACGGTGTAAATCCAGCGCCGACGAGGTTCGCCGTGGTTTTGCCTCGGACCTCGCCGCCGATCACTTTCCAGGACCCCCGAGCTCGAGAAAACCCCCGAGGTGAGATCCCTGACCTCCCCTCTACCGATCTAGGCCATAAGATCACAGTTCTAGGCAGAATTCTCGAGGATCCGAAACTTTCCGGCGAGATCGCCGCTTCCCGCCGCCGTGCGCCGCCGGCAGCGCCGCCCGCGTTTGATCAGAGCGACGTGGCCGCATGTGCGCCGTTTATTTTAAATCGCACGGTAGACTTTAAAACCCCGCGTACCGGTTCGATCTTATAATCTCAGCCGTCGGTTTAAAATCGGACGGACCACGTCAGCCCCGCATTATAAAGTCTGGAATTCTTACGTGCTACCCCCTGGGGTTCTCTGGAATTGAGAGCTAGCCCCGGAAACTTCAGATCTAGCCCCTGGAACTCCAGAAAATCATGTAAATCCATTTAAAAATCAGTTTTAACCCCTGGACTTAATAGAAATTAGGAAAAACACCTCTGATAAGTGTAGATAGACCCCTGGAAATTATGAAAATAATATTATAGACCCTGTAATGGGGTGAATTCATTATTTTAGCCTTGTTTAGTATTTAATTTAGAAAATTGAATATGTAACTAGTGTTTAAAAATTAAAAGGGGGACAAACATAATTGTCAAAATTAATTAAAAACTTTCTCAGTACTTAGAAAACTTTGGAGTGAGATAAAAATATATTTTTGGGCTGAAATAAATCTGTTTCATCTATTATTCATATTTATTAGTATAGGGACACATTTTTAGGTAAAGAATAGTTATAGAAAATAGGTAAAATAATTATAAAATAGTTTACATCAGAGGCAAAAGTCAAAATATGTTATTAAATTATTTAGGACCAGAACCTATTCTGTTTAGATGATGTGTATTACTAATTTTATAATAAAATACACAATTATGCATAGGAATATAAATCTGAAAATATAGCAACTAGTAAATGAAAAATGGAGTTTCTAAAATACAAAGAATTCAGTTTAGGGTTGGTAGAAATTATGAAGGCACATATGGGGAAGAATAATACTTTTCATACACACTTGGTAGTAAAAAGGTGAAGTAGTTGAATATAAGAAATTTATTG
Source organism: Neostapfia colusana (assembly GCA_030760725.1). Lineage (NCBI taxonomy): Eukaryota > Viridiplantae > Streptophyta > Magnoliopsida > Poales > Poaceae > Neostapfia > Neostapfia colusana. Next base: position 109,965,780 of record JASWHV010000001.1, read on the forward strand.
GAAACCCATATAAATAGTATGTAAGTATAAAGGTGGACACAAAAGTAGGAATCATATACACATGGTTAAAAGTGCATGCAAGCCACAACTCAACACACATAAAGTAACCACAACACATGTAATGGTGAATGAATTTCATAAATATGAATGTGTGGTTTGTATGAAGTGGAAGTGTGAACTATGTCTTATGATTGTTGTTTTTCTTTTGCTATGTGTGATGGTATGAAGTAGAACCTGTTCAAGAGCAAGTTATTCCTTTCCAAGATCAGGACTACCCATTTCAAGAGCAGCAAGAAGGAGGCAAGTGTCCTTGACCACTTTGATCCTATGCTAGGATGTGTAGATAGAATTATTTGCATTGTCAAGTTAAATATGAAACCCATGCTAGGAAGTTTCCCTAGAATTGCATTACCTTGTTTCCTTGAAGCTTGGGTTGGGATTTATTTTGTCATGTCATTTATACACATGCATATGCTTAGCCATGCTTAGAATGGGATATTTGGGATATGAGATCATCAGTTTATATTACCATACTCTTGAATGAGACATTGTGAGTTATGTAGAGGTAGGGATCAAGGCAAGTTGGATGTTTTGGTTGTGTGCTGGGTGCACGAGACTTGGGTTTGTGTTTAGTACTTGCCTGGATCCTAAGGACCGGTTCATGGAGCATGTAACCCGGCTTTACAGTGCCAACCACATGCTGAGATGGGGCAGCTTGGCCAATTAATTAGGTGTATCCCCGGCGTAGTATGGGTGTGTTGGATGGTGCGGGGAGTAGGTGTCAGCTGGACTACCATATGAACCGCAAGGCTCAAGAGGGGGTCACTGCAGTGGGGTTGGAGCCTCTTGTATGCTGTTAGGGGTGAAACCTCAGTGGGCCCATGCTCGTCGGGAATCCCTTTGTAAAGGCTTCGTAGTGATCTCCTGGCTACACACCTGGGAAGTGTGAATGTGGATCGTAGCCACTGGCATAATGGAGGTTCTTTTAGTCCACCCGGCAACGGGGGATGAAATCACTACTTGTGGGTACAGTGGTACAAACTCTGCAGAGTCAAAACTGTCTTGACAGCCGTGCTCACGGTTAAGAGCAGCCTGGACTTATTCATGATTAGAGGATTGATGGTTTTGGAAGTTAAGCGGGGAGCTTAACATTGGTAATGATGTTATGGTTATTGGATTATAATGATGGGATGGGAGATTGGGACCATTTCACCTGTGCAGTAATGTAGGTGCTTAATAAGCTAAGGTGATAGGTATTAATTGCGTAGTGCTTTAACCATGAGTTCAACCTCTCCTTGTTCTAGCCATGCATGATATAATTTTCCCACACTTGCTGAGTACCATTGGTACTCAACCTTGCATATTTGTTGGTTTATATTGCTGCTCAGGTCAAGATAATGAGGTGGCGTATAATGACCAAGATTTTGGACCCGAGGAAGGATTTTAGGTTCATGAAGACCCCCGGACAACGCCTGTGATGGAGCCCTAAAGAATAATATTCCGCTGCTAGTTTATTTACTTGTGATGAAGCATTAGTGTTCATTGAGACATTTGCGATGTAAGACTTATTTATATTCGACACCTGGCTTGTAATAAATGATGCTTCACTATTTGTCATCACATGTATGAGAAAATGATCCTGGCATACATGTGATATTCACTTGGTTGTTTCTTCGGAAAAACCGGGTGTGACACCAAACCATAACCAAACCAATGACATCCTAATAACCAAATCAAACCATCCATCCCAATAACCATCCCATCTAATCATGGAAGTTGGCCAGGTGATTGTCACTGGAAGCACGGCTATCATGATAGTTTTACACTCTGCAGAGGTGGCACCACTTTACCCAAAAGTTTGTGATTTCTTCACCCGTCGGCGACTGCAGAACCTCCATTATACCAGTACAGAACCGTCAGTGTATGGCCACGAGATCACAAAATAGCCTTTACAAAGGGGCTACTAGATGTATGGACTCACTAAGGTTTCACCAGCAGGGTCGAATCACCATTCTCCCACCTATGGGCCCCCTCTTGTGCCATGCAGTTCCCAGGGCAGTCCTCACTCGACTCCCATTCCCGCGCCTTCCACGGTCCATAACAATCTTGCAACTTACCTAATTAGTCAGCTAAGCCGCACCCATAATTGGCCTTGTGGTGGCACTGTATTTCTGGCATGTGCTCGCATGAACCAGTCCTTAGATCTACGGCAAGTGTCCACTATCTCATTCTACCACATCCATGAACCAAGCTTGCCTAGATCTCCCCCGATTCATGTTCATAATCATCAAGTTCTCATTAACATTATGAGTGCAGTAGCTAGACACATTCGATCGCTTCCTATATCCCGTAGATTAGCAAAGCAGAAAAGCAAACGACCATACCCGACTCATGAACTTCCCTGGCGACAAGGGTGGTTGACAAAACTAGTAAACTCCTATAAAAGGGTTTCCCATCAAGTTGACTCAGCATACACAGTTTTCGCAAACAAAACAGTTTCCAAAAACATGGGATCAATATGGTCAAGGGGCACTCGCCTTGTTCTTGTGGCTTCTGTTGCTCACGGATCTCGAAGTCTTGTTGTTGTAGTTCGTCGTAGATAGCTCCCTGATCTTGTCCTTCTACTCACGCACATATAAGATTCACAGCAATCAATCATCATGCACAAACTTTACTCAAGATGCAATGGTGCATATGCATGCTAATCCTAAGGTGTTGTTCCATTAGATCAGTTTGTACGTGTTCTTGCATGTTTGCATGGCTTGCATGGGGTTTTACGATGAACAAAGGTATAAAGATCAAGTGCGGACGTGGTGATAATCTAGACTCAAGAACTAGATCAATTCCACCGTCAAAACTTATCAACACGTGATCTGTCCACACGAAAAGCTTCTGTTCGAAGGGATCGAAGAAACAGATCCAAAGAAACCGCGATGATGTCGTAAGGTGGTAATGGAGACCTACCTTACTTCTTTCGGGGCCTTCCTCCTAGCAATGGCAGCAGGGAAGTTTGTCGGCTCTCCTCCGGCGAACGTGTCAGGACTCGTCGGTGATCGGCGACTGAACTCCGACATAGGGGCTTAACTCGACGAGTTGGGGGCTAGGGCTCCAAGTCGTCGACTCGGGAGGTGGAAAAGAAGTGTGTGGTTGCGGCCAAAGGTTTTGGGTTCTATTTATAAGGGGGAAAAGAAGAGTCCTATTCCGATTGGATTTCAAATAAGAGTCCTATTTGATTTGCGTTTGGATCTTAACAACTTATCTTCAATAGATTTAGTGCGGTATCAATCGTAGAAGAAATCGTGTCGGTTTCCCCAGTACCGGATACTCGCGCATAGAAGAGAAATCGCTTAGGATCTCGTCACCTCCGCATTGTTGAGCTCCGGAGGCTCCACGTGTCCTGCGGGGGTCGGGCTTCCCTTCTTCCGGAGGGGCGAGATCTGGTTGCGCCACGTGTCAGGCGGGCGGGACCTCCCTCTTCCTCAGAGAAGAGCTCCGCGTGCGCCACGGGTCCTTGTGGGTCGGGACCTCCCCTCTTTCCAGAGACGAGCTCCGCATACGCCATGTGTCAGTGCCGGACCTCCCCTCTCTTCGGAGGTGGCTCCAAGAGTGCCACGTGTTAGTGTCGGACCTCCCCTCTCTTCGGAGGTGGGCTCCGGAAGTGCCACGTGTCTTAGCAGCGCCGGATCTCCTTTCTACTCAGAGACGAGCTCCGAGATCGACACGTGTCCAACTGCGTCGGACCTCTCTTCTCCCGGGAGGTAAGCTCTGAGAATGACACGTGTCAAGCAGTGTCGGACCTCCCGGAGGTGAGCTCCGAGGATGACACGTGTCCATCATGACCTTCTCCTCGGAGGTGAGCTCCGAGGTTGACACGTGTTCACTAGTGTCGGACCTCTCGGAGGTGAGCTCCGAGAGCGACACGTGTCAAACAGGGCCGGACCTCTCGGAGATGAGCTCCGAGAGCGACACGTGTCCCGTTGGTTGGACCTCCCGCTTCTCTGCAGTGACTAGCTCCGAAGGGGACACGTGTGCTGCAGGGCTCGCCTCGCTCCTCCGCAGAGGCTAGCTCCGAGGGCAACACGTGTCCCACGGGGTCGCACCTCGTCCCTTCCGTAGAGGCAAGCTCCGAGCCTGCCATGTGGCCAGTTAGCGGCGGACCTCTCCCCCTCCGTGGGGATGAGCTCCGAAGACGCCACGTGGCCAGCGGGCCACGGGAAGTGTCTACGACGCTCCTCGGCAAACTGGAACTGGCTCTTTTTTAGCTATCTTTCTGATTCTTTCTTCGTTTCTACTTCTTTAAAATGCTTCTCTACATGAAATATGAATGCATGCATGAATTACGAAATTGAGGGTGTTACAAACCTACCCCCCTTAAATTGAATCTCGCCCTCGAGATTCGATAGTGTAGAATAGATGAGGGAATTCTGCCTTGAGGTCTTCCTCATGCTCCCATGTAGCTTCGGCTTCCATGTGATGGCTCCATTGTACTTTGCACCAACGGATCACTTTGTTCCTCGTGACACTTTCCTTCACGTCCAAAATTCAGACAGGATGCTCTACATAGGTCAGATCCTCTTGAAGTTCGAGCTCATCCATCGGTACTTGTTCTTCCGGAACTCTCAAGCACTTCTTGTGCTGGGATACGTGAAACACTTCATGCATGTCGGAGAGATGCATCGGGAGCTCTAGTTGATAGGCTACCTCTCCTCGCTTGTTCAAAATCTTAAATGACCTGATATAGCGAGGTGCTAGCTTTCCTTTGACGTTGAAACTTCGTTGGCCTCGGATAGGTGATACCTTAAGGTATACGAAGTCTCCTACTTCAAAGGTCAACTTTCTTCCCCTATTGTCCGCATAGCCCTTTTGACGTGACTGAGCGGCCTTCAAGTTCTCCCGTATCGTTTGGACTTGCTTCCCAGCCTCTTGTAGCACTTCGGGTCCAAACACTTGGTTCTCCCCCGGTCTCATTCCAAATCAACGGTGTTCTACACCGTCTACCATACAATGCTTCAAAATGTGACATCTTCAAACTGGCTTGGTAGCTGTTATTGTATGAGAACTCGGCATACGGCAAGCTCCTATCCCAACTACGTCCATGTTTCAATGCACAGGCTCTCAACATGTCTTCCAAAATTTGGTTGGTCCTCTCGGTTTGCCCATCGGTTTGCGGGTGATAAGCGGATATAAAATCCAGCCGTGTACCCATAGCCTCATGCAGCTTCCTCCAGAAGCTAGAGGTAAACTGAGAACCCCAATCTGAGACTATCCTCTTTGGGACTCCATGGCGGCACACGATTTGCTCCATGTACAGCTCGGCTAGTTATGCAACGTTGTACTTGGTCTTAAGAGGAAGGAAATGGGCGGTTTTCGTCAATCGGTCTACAATAACCCAGATGGAGTCGTAACCCAACCGAGTACGTGGCAATCCAACGATAAAATCCATACTGATGTCCTCCCACTTCCACTCGGGTACTTTCAATGGTTGCAACAGTCCAGCGGGTCTTTGATATTCGGCCTTCACCCGTTGGCATGTGTCGCATAGGGCAACATACTCAGCTATGTCCCTTTTTATACCATCCCACCAGTAACAAGTTTTCAGGTCCTTGTACATCTTTGTACTGCCGGGATGTATGGAATAAGGTGAGTCATGTGCCTCTTTTAATATCATGTCGCGGATGTGCTTCACGTTAGGCACACACATCCTTTTTCCTAACCAAAGCGTACCCTTCTCGTCTTCCTTGAAGTCCTTTTCTATGCCTTGTTGGATCCTTTCCTTGATCTCCTTGATTTCCTCATCCGTTGCTTGGCCATCTCCTATCTCTTGTTCCAGCGAAGAATGGAGTTCCATCACTTCCATCTCGTTCAAGAAACCGAGATGTAACCATTCCAACTCCTTGTGCAGCTCGGGTGGTAGCTCCCAAACCGTGAGTTGGTGACATGCTCCCTTTCGGCTCAATGCATCAGCTACTACATTGGCCTTTCCGCATTGATAGTTGATTCCGACATCATAATCCTTGATGAGTTCCAACCATCGACGTTGCCTCAAATTCAAATCCGTTTGGGTGAATATGTACTTGAGGCTTTTATGATCCGTATAGATCTCACATTGGTGGCCAAGGATATAATGTCTCCAAATCTTCAATGCATGCACTACAGCTGCGAGTTCCAAATCATGTGTGGGGTAATTCAGCTCGTGTTTCTTTAGTTGTCTCGACGCATAGGCTACCACTTGTCCTTCTTGCATGAGCACACATCCAAGACCTTGTCTTGATGCGTCACAATATATGTTGAAGCTCTTGATCACGTCCGGCAATACCAAAACCGGTGCTGTGGTTAGCCTTTTCTTGAGCTCCTCAAAGCTTTCTTGGCATGCTCCATTGGAACGCCTTTCCTTTCATTAGTAGCTCCGTCATAGGCTTCGCTATCTTGGAGAAGTCCTTGATGAAACGTCGGTAGTATCCAGCCATCCCAAGAAAACTCCGAATGTCTCTCACGTTTTGCGGTTGGTTCCACTTCAGAACATCTCCCACTTTTCCAGGATCAACCGATACTCCTACCTCAGAGATGATGTGGCCTAGGAACGATATCTCCTTTAGCCAAAATTGACATTTGCTAAGCTTGGCATACAATTGATGCTCTCGTAGTTTCTGCAATGTCAATCTCAAATGTTCTTCATGTTCTTCCTCACTTTTCGAATACACCATGATACCGTCGATGAAAACCATGACGAACTTGTCCAAGTACTCCATGAAGACCTTGTTAATGAGGTACATGAAATATGCAGGTGCATTCATTAACCCAAGAGTCATAACGGTATATTCATACAAACCATACCGTGTTTGAAAGGCAGTCTTGGGTATGTCGGAGGGCTTAATCTTCAGCTGGAAGTATCCCGACCGAAGATCAATCTTAGAGAAAACTCGAGAACCTTTCATCTGATCAAACAGATCCTCTATACGGGGCAGGGGATACTTGTTCTTGATCGTCACCTCATTGAGAGACCTATAGTCCACGCACATCCTTTGGGTCCCATCCTTCTTGTCTACGAAGAGCACGGGGGCTCCCCATTGTGACGAGCTTGGACGTATAAAACCCTTTTCTAGATGCTCTTGGATTTGCTTCTTAAGTTCCACTAGCTCGTTAACAGGCATCCTATATGGTCTCTTTGCTATAGGTGCAGTTCCGGGTACCAAATCAATGGCAAACTCAATGTCCCTGTCAGGTGGCATACCTGGAAGTTCTTCCGGGAACACGTCTGAAAATTCTTGAACCACCAGAATGCTTTCCAATGTTGTTCCTTCGACGTGGTTCAACGTTGCCTTCTCGGTTGCCGGTTGGGCTGACACGAACTCAATACGAGTACCGTGCTCATTTGTCAACTGCACGCTCCTCTCAGCACATTGGATTACTCCGTTGTGCTTGCTTAACAAATCCATTCCGAGTATTATGTCAAGCCCTTGGGAATCCAAGACAATGAGGTTGGTAAGGAAGTCTACCCCCCTTATTTTAAGATTTACTTTCGGACATACTATATTAGTCCTCATCTCTCCACCGGGAGAATTAACCAACATAGTATATTTCAAGTGTGATATGGGTAGATTATACTTGGCAACATACTTGGATGATATGAATGAATGCGATGCTCCAGAATCAAATAAAATGGTGGCTGGGTTGGAGTTGGCAAGGAACATACCAATCACGACGTCGTCAGCCTGTTGCGCTTCCTCAGCAGAGACATGGTTCACGTTGCCACGAGCATAGCTCTGCTGTCCACGGTTGCCTTGCGTAGCTCCTCTGTTCAGCCACGGGTTCTACTTGGGCGCATTGCTTGGCTGTTCAGGACATTTCCTCGGGCACTGACTCGCAAAGTGTCCTGTTTCTCCGCATGCAAAGCATGCCTTGTTGCCCAAGACAGCAGGTACGTTGGTGCGGGGATTTTGAGAGTAGGCGCCCATGTCAGGACGAGGCACCGGAGGCAAGGACACACGAGGTGCTTGCATGGTAGGACGTTGCTGTGGTGGCTGATTAATGCGAAAAGTAGAAGCGGTTGATCCATACTGCGGTGCAGCTGAGGGCATGTACCGGGGACGTACATTGCTCCCTTGTGGCTGGTATGGCATCTTTCTTTTGCCCTCTTGCTCGATCTCTCAGATCTTGCTCTCAACCACTATGGCTTTGTCAACTAGCTTCTGGAAGCTCGCATAGTCATTGTTGAGGAGCTGAACCTGGATCTCATTGTTCAACCCTCTCATGAACAAGTACTGCATCCGTTGGTCCGAGTTGACATCTTTAGGGGCATACCGTGATAGTTGCGTGAACTTGTTGAGGTACTCATTCACGCTCTTTCTGCCCAGGCGGAGACCTTCAAACTCTTGTCTTTTGAGCATCATGACTCCAACAGGGACGTAGTGAGAGCGGAAGCTCTCTTTGAACTCTGCCCAAGTTATAGTCTCCTGGTTGACATGTGCGTTGCATAGAGCGTCCCACCAGTCAGCAGCTGCTCCCATAAGTTGGTGCAATGCGAAGAGAACTTTCTCTCGATCATTGCACTGAACTATGGCAAGCTTCTTTTCTATGGACTTCAACCAGTCATCGGCCTCCATGGGGTCATTAGCTTGTGAAAAGGTAGGGGGTCGAGTCCTCATGAACTCTCCCAATTGGTTATGAGCCGGCGGTGGTGGTGGCGGAGATGCAGGAACGGGGTTGTTGTTGTTGTTGGCTTGCAGCTGACCCAAAGTTTGGATCATAGTTTGCATGAGCTGATTCTGCATAGCCATCAACCTTTCAAGGTTATTTGCACCAGTCCCGGGGTTGACATTCTTAGAAACCTCAACGTGGTCATCCTCTTGGTTGCCACGGACGTTCCTCCCTTGACGGCCGGCATTTCCTCTCACCATCTGTGAGAGAGAGTTGGGTAGAATAGAGGTTTAGAAGTTTAGATGAACCCCCCAACTATATGCATCAAGGGTATGAACTATATATTACCCTATATGAGGATGTGAACACATGCTGAAGCATCTCACATCTCTCTACTATGTGTGGATATGGACAACGTTAAAACGTCCCACAACTCACACTAAGCACACAAGCACAAACAATCATCACAAAAGTTCACACCACGCCTATTCAAGCTTAATGGGGGTTCTATGTGGTTTGGGGTGATGCCAATCTGTGATCAATCTATGACTTTTACCTAAGCTTGCACCCTACGGTCAAGGTGGTTCAATGCCAATCTATGCATTCTACCTAAGCTTGCGTCCTACGGCCAACGTGGCTCTAATGCCAATCTGTGAATTCTATCTAGGCTTGCGACCTACTGTCAACGTGGTAGCTCTGATACCAATCTGTGACGCCCAGTTCCGTAGAACACGGAACCCAGCTGATGCATATGTGCGCCCAGGATGTTCATCACACATATGCATGTAATCCACAAACTGAATTCAGAATAATACCACGAATAACAGGGTTTTATTACAATGTCTTATGGGTCTCTATCTCATTCTAGCAGTGGAAGTCTTATTCTAGCAGCCGAAGTCTTCTACAGTATAGCGGAAGCAAACTAAGCAATGACAGCGGCTCCATCTCTTACTCCACAGGCAATTTAACGGTAGATCACACGCCTAATCCTCCACATGATCTTCGAAGTACTCTTCTCCTGTTGCTGATGATGAAGTAATAATGCAAGTTTGAGTACATGACGTACTCAGCAAGTGCGGGAAAATATGATATGTATCTTATAGCAAGGTAGGATTAAAAAGGCTCATTGCATAAAAGCAAAGTTTATTTCACAAAACATGATAAAAAAGCAGCTAACTTTAAGTGAATATAACCCCAACATATATTCAATTAGAACATCAGCATAACTCTTTCATGATTCACCACTTTTCATATCTCATCCGAACACTTATCTTTCTCAACTTTTCTTTATGAATACCATCTCATATTCATGATCATCTCATCTCATATTCAATGCCATCTCATAACCGAGACCAAAGCTTATTATCACGACTCAACAGTCACAATCTCTTTACCAAGACTCAACAGTCTCGAAACAAAACCTCAATGACCAAACCATAACCAAACCAATGACATCCTAATAACCAAATTGAACCATCCATCCCAATAACCATCCCATCTAATCATGGAAGTTTGTCAGGTGCTTGTGACCGGAAGCACGGATATCATGATAGTTTTACACTCTGCAGAGGTGGCACCACTTTAGCCACAAGTTTGTGATTTCTTCACCCATTGGTGACTGTGGAACCTCCATTATACCAGTAGACAACCGTCGGTGTATGGCCAAGAGATCACAAAATAGCCTTTACAAAGGGGTTACTAGATGTATGGACTCACTAAGGTTTCACCAGCAGGGTCGAATCACCATTCTCCCACCTACGGGCCCCCTCTTGTGCCATGCAGTTCCCAGGGCAGTCCTAACTCGACTCCCGTTCCCCGCGCCTTCCACGGTCCATAACAATCTAGCAACTTACCTAATTAGTCAGCTAAGCCGCACCCATACTCGGCCGTGTGGTGGCACTATATTCCTGGCATGTGCTCGCATGAACTGTTCCTTAGATCTACGGCAAGTAACCACCATCTCATTCTACCACATCCACGAACCAAGCTTGCCTAGATCTCCCCCGATTCATGTTCATAATCATCAAGTTCTCATTAACATTATGAGTGCAGTAGCTAGACACGTTCTATCGCTTCCCATATCCCGTAAATTAGCAAAGCAGAAAAGCAAAACGACCATACCCGACTCATAAACATCCCTGGCGACAAGGGTGGTTAACAAAACTAGTAAACTCCTATAAAAGGGTTTCCCATCAAGTTGACTCAGCATACACAGTTTTCGCAAACAAAACAGTTTCCAAAAACATAGGATCAATATGGTCATGGGGCACTTGCCTTGTTCCTGTGGCTTCTGTGACTCACAGATCTCAAATTCTTGTTGTTGTAGTTCGCCGTAGATAGCTCCATGAGCTTGTCCTTCTACTCACGCACATACAAGATTCACGGCAATCAATCATCATGCACAAACTTTACTCAAGATGCAATGGTGCATATGCATGCTAATCCTATGGTGCTGTTCCATTAGATCAGTTTGTACGTGTTCTTGCATGTTTGCATGTCTTGCATGGGGTTTTACGATGAACAAAGGTATAAAGATCATGTGCGGACATGGTGATAATCTTGACTCAAGATCTAGATCAATTCCACCGTCAAAACTGATCAACACGTGATCTGTCCACACGAAAAGCTTCTGTTCAAAGGGATCGACGAAACAAATGCAAAGAAACCGCGATGATGTCGTAAAGTGGTAATGGAGACCTACCTTACTTTCTTTGGGGCCTTCCTCCTAGCAATGGTAGTAAGGCAGTTCGTCAGCTCTCCTCCGACGAGTGTGTCAGGAATCGTCGGTGGCCTCACCGGAGACTGAACTCCGGCGTAGGGGCTTAACTTGACGAGTTGGGGGCTAGGGCTCCAAGTCGTCAACTCGGGAGGTGGAAAAGAAGTGCGTGGTTGTGGCCAAAGGTTTTGGGTTCTATTTATAAGGGGAAAAGAAGAGTCCTATTCCGATTGGATTTTAAATAAGAGTCCTATTTGATTTGCGTTTGGATCTTAACAACTTATCTTCAATAGATTTGGTGCGGTATCAATCGTAGAAGAAATCGTGTCGGTTTCCCTAGTACCGGATACTCGCGTACAGAAGAGAACTCTCTTAGGATCTCATCACCTCCGCATTGTTGAGCTCCGGAGGCTCCACGTGTCCTGTGGGGGTCGGGCTTCCCTTCTTCCGCAAGGGCGAGCTCTGGTTGCGCCACGTGTCAGGCGGGCGGGACCTCCCTCTTCCTCAGAGGCGAGCTCCGCGTGCGCCACGCGTCCGGGCGGTTCAGGATCTCCCCTCTTTCCAGAGATGAGCTCCGCGTACACCACGTGTCAATGTCGGACCTCCCCTCTCTTCGGAGGTGGCTCCAAGAGTGTCACATGTTAGTGTCGGACCTCCCCTCTCTTCGGAGGTGGGCTCCGGAAGTGCCACGTGTCCTAGCAGCGCCGGATCTCCTTTCTGCTCAGAGATGAGCTCTAATATCGACACGTGTCCAACTGCGTCGGACCTCTCTTCTCCCCGGAGGTAGGCTTCGAGAATGACACGTGTCAAGCAGTGTCGGACCTCCCGGAGGTGAGCTTCGAGGATGACACGTGTCTATTGGGACCTTCTCCTCAGAGGTGAGCTCCGAGGTTGACACGTGTTCAGTAGTGTCGGACCTCTCGGAGGTGAGATCCGAGAGCGACACGTGTCAAACAGGGCCGGACCTCTCGGAGACGAGCTCCGAGAGCGACACGTGTCCGGTTGGTTGGACCTCCCGCTTCTCCGCAGTGACTAGCTCCGAAGGCGACACGTGTCCTGTGGGGCTGGCCTCGCTCCTCCACAGAGGCTAGCTCCGGGGGCAACACGTGCCCACGGGGTCGGACCTCGCCCCTTCCGCAGAGGCAAGCTCCGAGCCTGCCACATGGCCAGTTAGCGGTGGACCTCTCCCCCTCCGCGGGGATGAGCTCCGAAGGTGCCACGTGGCCAGCGGGCCGCGGGAAGTGTCTACGGCGCTCCTCGGCAAACTGGAACTGGCTCTTTTTTAGCTATCTTTCTGATTCTTTCTTCGTTTCTACTTATTTAAAATGCTTCTCTGCATGAAATATGAATGCATGCACGAATTACGAAATTGAGGGTGTTACAGGGTGATAATCGATCGAATAACCAAGTAGGCTCATTTTATCCCCGTACATACAAAGTATGTGGCCAAGCAATATGTGGTGTTGTATATTGAAAGGATCTTGTGATTGCACGGTGTTCCCAGCACAATTATTTCAGATCGCGGTGCGCTGTTCTTTGCTCGATTTTAGGAACAGCTGCACGCATCATTGGGGACTAAACTGATCTGAAGCTCCGCGTATCAATCGCAAACGGATGGTCAAACTGAACGGGTGAATTAAGTGCTTGAGGACATGCTACGCTCTTGTGCCATCCCGGTAAAAACTGGGACGATCATTTGCCGTTGGTGGAGTTTTCATATAACAATTGCTATCAAGCTACCATAAAGAAGGCGCCGTATGAAGCTCTCTAGGCCAGAAATGTCGCACCCCGCTCAGTTGGTGTGAGTACGGCGAGCGAGTCGTCTACGACATTGAACTTGTGAACGAGACCGAGGAATGAGTGTGAGTAATACAAGCCAACCTAAAGGCTGCTCAATCCCGTCTGAAGAGTTATGTGGATAAAAGACGCCGTTCTCTCCACTTCGACATCAGAGACCAAGTTTACATCCGTGTGTCTCCGATGAAGGGGTTTATCATTTCGGAGTGAAAGGAAAGCTTGCTCCGCGATTCATTGGTCAATTCACCGTCATTGAAAAATGCTGACCCGTGTCCTATCGCTTGGAGTTACCGGCGTCACTCACAGGAATTCACAAAGTGTTTCACATTTCTCAGCTGACGAAATGCCTGAAGCCCTCAGCTGAAATCCGCACGGAAGACATCGAAGCTCTCCAACCAGACCTCACATATTCGGAGTATCCGATCTGGATTATACATGAAAAGACTCGTGCCACAAGAAACCGGACGCTATGGTTTTATAAAGTCTTGTGGAGTAACCATACCGCTGATGAGGCGACATGGGAAAGCGAGGACTATCTACAAGCGAATTATCCGGACTTGCTATCATCGTATACCCGGTAATTTTTTTCCCACTTAGATTTTATTTTGGAATCTCGGGACGAGATTCTTTTTAAGGGAGGAGGGATGTAAAATCCCCAAAAATGATAGCAAGAAATTCAGCACATTCACACTTAGGAAAAATAAGGAGAATTAAAACTTTGAATTATAATAGTGTGAGTTCAAAGTGCTGATTCAAATCTCTCAGAAACTTCCAAATATGGAGATCTAAATTCATAGTTTGCGTCTTCATAATTCAAATATTTAACCTACCAAATTTCAGCTCATTTGGAGGGGGTTTATTATTTGTTTGAAATTAAGAGAGGAAGCCCTCAAATCTGAATTTAAATTTCAAATTCAAATTTAAACTTCTCCAAACTGGGAAATTGGGCTCACAAATGTGTTCCCCACATTTGAATTAGCATCCATGCCAAAAATTAGATTATTTGAGTTTGGTTTGCTATGCATTGGGAGCAATGGAAGGAGAAATATTCAAGATCAAATTCAAATTCCAAGAGACAAATACAGTTCAAATTCCACACCATAATATAATCCATTTGAATTCCAAAAATTCAAACCCATGACTTTGAGGTGAAGTAAAGCTTTTAATTTGGAAGAGGGGAGAAAAATATCAGTGGCTCTATTAGGTGTGGTGGCCCCACAAGTCAGCCACACATTGAAACAGTCGGTTCTCGGCTCTTAACCGAGAGCCACCGAGCTGCTTGGCGCGAGCGGTCAGCAGAGACGCTGCTGTCGATGTGCCCTCCACCTCAGCCGTGTCCCTCCACGTCTTCATCCCAGCTGAGAACCTCGACACTCCACCATACTCAGTCGTCGTGCCATCGAGCCAAACACCGAGAGCGAGCAAGAACAGAGCCGCTCCGCCACCTCTGTAACTCGATCAAGCGCCGGCCAACCACCATGCTGTCACACCCGGTTTTTCCGAAGAACAACCAAGTGAATATCACATGTATGCCAGGATCATTTTTCTCATACATGTGATGACAAATAGTGAAGCATCATTTATTACAAGCCAGGTGTCGAATATAAATAAGTCTTACATCGCAAATGTCTCAATAGACACTAATGCTTCATCACAAGTAAATAAACTAGCAGCGGAATATTATTCTTTAGGGCTCCATCACAGGCGTTGCCCGGGGGTCTTCATGAACCTAAAATCCTTCCTCGGGTCCAAAATCTTGGTCATTATACACCACCTCATTATCTTGACCTGAGCAGCAATATAAACCAACAAATATGCAAGGTTGAGTACCAATGGTACTCAGCAAGTGTGGGAAAATCATATCATGCATGGCTAGAACAAGGAGAGGTTGAACTCATGGTTAAAGCACTACGCAATTAATACCTATCACCTTAGCTTATTAAGCACCTTCATTACTACATAGGTGAAATGGTCCCAATTTCCCATCCCATCATTGTAATCCAATAACCATAACATCATTACCAATGTTAAGCTCCCCGCTTAACTTCCAAAACCATCAATCCTCTAATCATGAATAAGTCCAGGCCGCTCTTAACCGTGAGCACGACTGTCAAGACAGTTTTGACTCTGCAGAGTTTGTACCACTGTACCCACAAGTAGTGATTTCATCCCCCGTTGCCGGGTGGACTAAAAGAACCTCCATTATGCTAGTGGCTACGATCCACATTCACACTTCCCAGGTGTGCAGCCAGGAGATCACTACGAAGCCTTTACAAAGGGATTCCCGACGAGCGTGGGCCCACTGAGGTTTCACCCCTAACAGCATACAAGAGGCTCCAACCCCGCTGCAGTGGCCCCCTCTTGAGCCTTGCGGTTCATATGGTAGTCCAGCTGACACCTACTCCCCGCACCATCCAACACACCCATACTACGCCGGGGATACACCTAATTAATTGGACAAGCTGCCCCATCTCAGCATGTGGTTGGCACTGTAAAGCCGGGTTACATGCTCCATGAACCGGTCCTTAGGATCCAGGCAAGTACTAAACACAAACCCAAGTCTCGTGCACCCAGCACACAACCAAAACATCCAACTTGCCTTGATCCCTACCTCTACATAACTCACAATGTCTCATTCAAGAGTATGGTAATATAAACTGATGATCTCATTTCCCAAATATCCCATTCTAAGCATGGCTAAGCATATGCATGTGTATAAATGACATGACAAAATAAATCCCAACCCAAGCTTCAAGGAAACAAGGTAATGCAATTCTAGGAAACTTCCTAGCATGGGTTTCATATTTAACTTGACAATGCAAATAATTCTATCTACACATCCTAGCATAGGATCAAAGTGGTCAAGGACACTTGCCTCCTTCTTGCTGCTCTTGAAATGGGTATTCCTGGTCTTGGAAATGAATAACTTGTTCTTGAACATGTTCTACTTCATACCATCACACATAGCAAAAGAAAAACAACAATACATAAGACATAATTCACACTTACACTTCATACAAACCACACATTCACATTTATGAAATTCATTCACCATTATATGTGTTGTGTTTCAGTTTTAAATAAATTCCTTATATTAAACTACTACACCTTTTCACTATCAGGTATGTATGAAAAGTATTTTTCTTCTCCATTTGTGCCTTCAGAATTTCTACCAACCCTAAACTGAATTCTTTGGATTTTAGAAACTCCATTTATCATTTACTAGTTGCTATATTTTCAGATTTATATTCCTATGCATAATTGTGTATTTTATTATGAAATTAGTAATACACATCATCTAAACAGTATAGGTTCTGGTCCTAAATGATTTAATAACATCTTTTGACCTTGGCTTCTGATGTAGACCATTTCATAATTATTTTCCCTATTTTTCTATAACTATTCTTTACTTAAAAATGTGTCCCTATACTAATAAATGTGAATAATAGATGAAACAGATTTATTTCAGCCCAAAAATATACTTTTATCTCACTCCAAAATTTTCTAAGTACTGAGAAAGTTTTTAATTAATTTTGACAATTATGTTTGTCCCCCTTTTTAATTTTTAAACACTAGTCACATATTCAATTTTCTAAATTAAATACTAAACAGGGTTAAAAAGTAAACTCACCCCATTACAGGGTCTATAATATTATTTTCATAATTTCCAGGGGTCTAGCTACACTTATCAGAGGTGTTTTTCTTAATTTCTATTAAGTCCAGGGGCTAAAACTGATTTTTAAATGAATTTACATGATTTTCTGAAGTTCCAGGGGCTAGATCTGAAGTTTCCGGGGCTAGCTCTCAATTCCAGAGAACCCCAGGGGGTAGCACGTAAGAATTCCAGTCTTTATAACGCGGGGCTGACGTGGACCGTCCGATTTTAAACCGACGGCTGAGATTATAACATCGAACCGGTACGCGGGGTTTTAAAGTCTACCGTGCGATTTAAAATAAACGGCGCACAAGCGGCCACGTCGCTCTGACCGAGCGCGGGCGGCGCTGCCGGCGGCGCACGGCGGCGGGAAGCGGCGATCTCGCCGGAAAGTTTCGGATCCTCGAGAATTCTGCCTAGAACTGTGATCTTATGACCTAGATCGGTAGAGGGGAGGTCAGGGATCTCACCTCGGGGGTTTTCTCGAGCTCGGGGGTCCTGGAAAGTGATCGGCGGCGAGGTCCGAGGCAAAACCACGGCGAAGCTCGTCGGCGCTGCGTTTACACCGTAACTCTCCGAGTTTTCTGCACCTGCAAAGTTCCCCGGAGGCGGTGGATCAAGACCAGCGAGTTAGATCAGAGTTTCCGAGCTTAGATCGGCCAGAATTCACCGGCGAAGTCTCGGTGCTCACCGGAGTGAAAATCGGCGATCGCGTGAGAAAAACCGATCGGGGCTGGGGTTTTTATAGCCGGGGGAGGGCGGTGGGTCTGTTGTGATCGAGTTGGAGTCCTCTGGGACCGGAATTCGGGCTGCGGGACGGGTTTTCCGATCGGTTAAGATCGCGCGCGCTCGGGGAAAAGTCCGGGGTCGCGGGGTTAGGGATGACAGGCGGGTCCCACCCGTCTGTGAGAGGCAGCGCGGCGCGCGCGGGGGCGGGCTGGCGCGGGGGGGGACTGGGCCGGCTGGCGGGTTTCGGCCCACTGGCCGGTTTTTTTCCCGTTTCTCTTTTTCTTTTTCCATTTCTTTTCTGTTTTGAGTATAATTTGAATTCCAGTTTGAATTTGAATTTTTGCAAAACATGCAACACGTCCAAAAATTTTTAAATTCCCCTCTGAACATGGTTTAGAGTTTTGAATCAAAATTTGGGGTGTTACACATGCACAGAGCCTTCCCGAGCGGCAAAACGGCACCGTGTGATCCTTCCCCACCTCGGTGCAAGAACTGCTTGAGCCTCGGCTTCTAAACCCGAGCGCGGGTCTTTTTCACGGCGGCCGAACTGCACCACAACTCGGGCTCCACGGACATCCCGGTAAGAAATTCCAAAATTCGTGCTCAATTCTCGCTTAGGGTGCACCAAACCAAGCACACAGGAGCTAGAGTAGTCGGGCGATCGAATTTCCTTCACAACACAAGCTTGAAACTGCACGTAGGTCGATCATTTCAAGTTTTTCTGAACTCAATCTCGGCGGCGCGCCTCGGGCGCACAGTGAAAGAATAGTAGCCATCGTTCCTGCGCCTGTGTGCATATTCGCCGAGCCTCCCTAGTCTCCACTGGTTCTGTAGAACCGATCAACCGAACTTTTGGCGTGCTAGAACGTCGGGCCGACGTTTCCGAAGTTGTCCCGAGACTGCCACATGTCGCCGGCATGTTTCCGGCCACCGGCAGCCAGGAGGACCCCACAAATGGGTTCAGCGACCCTGAAAACCCACTGGCGGCAAGTTTCGGCTCGGAAATTGGCCGGAAAACCCCTTCCGGCGAGCCTCGCCGGAGGACTCTGCTGCGGGAAGCGCGGGCAGCGCGAGGTAAACGAAGGGGGAGTGGCCCCACCTGTCAGCATCTGTATTCGGCGTGGGGATCAGTTTGCGGACCGGATCGGATGCGGCTGCGTGGGTAAAACCCCGTGGGCCTCGGTGTGGCTGCGATATTAGTGGCCCAATTCAAACTGTGGGGCCCTCAGCCAGATTTTAAACTTTTCCCCGAATTTAAGATTTTGGTCAAACTTCAAACCTCCATAACTTTCAGTATGAATGTCCAAAATTTGTGAAACAAATTTTTTTGGATTCCTCTCAGTCAGTACTTTGCAGAAATGCAAATAAATTGGTCTTAAGGTCCCTCGATTTTGCTCCAAAATTCATCAAAATTTGAATTCCTAGAGATCTATGTTATTGAATTTTCTCAAATTTGGCCAGGAGATCCTTCGTAACTCTAGTGATCTCCTGTGAAAATTTGAACCTCATTGAACTCCATTTGCTATTCCAAATTATATTCCCAATTTCAGCCTTCATTTGAAATTACAAAGTTAAAGAGAAACTTTTTCAGAAATTTCTACCAACTTCAAAAATCCATTTCTCCCCGTAGGTAGCTCAAAAAATTATGAAACAAATTTTGTTAGAACCAGTGAGACCTTGTTTAATTAGATCTTCCACTTTTATCTATGTAAAAACTTCAGATTTGAGATCAAAATTCAGAGGAGCCATTATACTTGTGGGAATTTTTGAGACCACAAGCTTCTATGGAACTTCCTTAAATTTTGCTCAGATCGTTCTCATAGAATCTAGTTGACACGACCCCAATGGTCCTGTCGAGCCAGGATCACGCTGAGGGGTGCTGCGTTGCACAGCACCGTATAACACACGTCAAAGGTGCAAAGCGGAAGCGGAAGTTTTATTACATAAACAGGTTTATGAACATGTTTACATCAAAATAAGTTCAGTCTACACTCACGGGCGTAGACTAAGCATCAAGTGCACGTTCAGCCCTCGAACGTGTCCTTGCTAGCACACACGTGCACTAACTCTGCGGCGTGCATGACTCCCACTCGACGGGGTTCCCCTCCTGGGGTTCCGTCTCCTCTTCGGGAGTCCCTTCCTCATAGAACCCTGCAAAAGCTTCAAACACAAGCAGTGAGCATGAAGGCTCAGCAAGTCTGACCCGTCTCACCTAAACATGGAACTTCTACATGAGGGTAATGGGTTGCATGAGGCAAAAATCATTTGCAAGGACTCGCCTAATTAGTAGAACCTTACTTTCAAGTTTTAGCAGCAGGTTGTGGAGAACCTTACGCTAAGGCACATGAGAGAGCCGCAATCAAACAAGAAACGCATTTCTCTCATGTACTTTGCCCAAAGTTGAAAAGAACTTTAGTTAGCACTAAGCTACAGCATATCATTAACAATCAATGTCCAGCTTTCAATCAGCAACATTTTAACATGTAACTAGCCTGTTCTTTCTACGTCACGGTACAGTGAACAAGTGGTACTCACTGACCGCGAGGGACGGCGATTATAATCGATTTACACCTGCAGGGTTACCCGAACAACCCGTCACATACGCCCGTACTCGATGTTGCCTACAACAACCATCACGGACGTCGTACGCGACTACCTTTCACCCGTTAGCCAAATATTGAACCGGTCCCATCGTCCCGAGCAAGAGGTCTCTGCACGCGCATCTCCGTGCCGCCAGCCGATTTACACCTCGAGCTCTCAACCTACCCTCTGAACGACGGGGAATGCCTCAATACCCAGCTACCCGAGTTACATCAGTTTCCCGGTTCCCATATAGCCGGTAGGTCTTCGGTACTGTTCTAGCTTGTTCAACAGTCCCGCACACGGCTCGGTCCTCAATCGACACAAGCGGAGCTACAGCACACAGGCCCCAAAGTCCTGCTGCCCTTACTCTCCACTCGGTCTCATTTTCTTGCCATGTGTATCATGTGCTATCTCTACCCGAGCAATGTGCCTCTAGCCTATTCTCGCGAGTAGTTCCAACTACTCGACTTGTACCGAATCCTACTCTATCCTAGCAATGCAGTGGCTAACAGGGTTTGCAATCCTAAACCAACCCGTGGTTTTCTTGGCTATGCAGTTGGATTTCCAAACAAGACTCTAATGCACAGAACAAAGGAAACAAGTATGTGCTCAAAACAATAAAAATTTGTAAAAAGGTTAATGCAAACCGGTGCTTGCCTTGCTGCTCTTGGTCGTAGGCTAGCTGTTCCTCCGGAGTAACGAAGTCTAGGACTTCGGGTTCCTCCTCGACCTTAGCGACTACATGATAGAAACAATATATGTATTAATTTAATGCATTTGTATTAAGTTTGAAGTTGTGAAGTCTATAACCTTTGCTAGATAGACCTAATGACTGTGAAACTTTTACTGTGGCTTGGTTACAACCTAAACAAAGACTTGGTCAAGTTTTAGTTGCAGCAAAGCTCATTTGAGCCCTCCACAAATAATTATGTCCTTGACTTTAATTGGAACTCTTAGGGTGTTCTAGGAATTTTCATGAGACAAACTATGACTTTATGAAAACTAGATTTTCAGAGGGTTCTAATGGAGTTGGTCTCACTTAATTTGGAAGTCTCTAACTAAAGATATGAGCTAAACAATTTCAGAGAAAATTCTGAAAATGTTTCTGAACATTTCCTATTTTCTCTGGAACAGTTTTGCTAATCACACCATTAGGTGGACTAAATGAGCTCAAATGGATCTGAAATTTTTATGGTAGTTCAAGGATAGTTTGGTGAACATCTCAGCAAAATTTCAAGATTTTCCTCCAAAGGATTCTCCCGTTAAAATTCCTAACAGTTTGAACTTTAAGGAATTAATTCTGGAGAAATAAGGAATTTCATGAAGTGAAACTTGATTTTCTGGAAAGTACTCAGAGAGATGAATCCAGCAAAATTTGGTTCACTCAATTTGGAGCTTTCTAGCCAAAGTTATAAGGATTTGAAGTTTGAAGGAAATCTGAAAATCGGGGAAAAGTTTAAACTCGCGCGTGGGCCCAGGGGACACGCGTCGCACGCCTAGGCGATGGCGCACCGCGGCCCACAAGGATTTTGCGCGCCAGCACACCCGATCCCGGCCGCAGCCGGATCCCGATTCAAAATATCGGCCGCTGACAGCTGGGGTCCACCCCCTTCTTCAACCTCGCGACACCCGCGCCCCGCCGCCGAGGGACCTCGCCGGAGAGCTCGCCGCCGGCTGCTGTACAGCTCCAAACTTCTTGATTCTGGCCGCCCCTGCCTACTTTTACTTGGGGAACAGGATTCTAGGGTCAGCTGCTCATGACAATGGCCGGAGCATGGTCGGCGACGAGCCGCCATATCGGAATGACTTCGGCCATGTCGGCTGACTCTCCTAGTACCTCAGCTACTTGGGAAATCGGTCGGGGAGCATCAGTGGACCTCAGAGAAGGTCGACATGAGCTCGAGGCAGCTCGGGGAAGGCCCGAAATAGGTCCTCACCGTGCGCCCGATACCCCCCGTTCGTTCCGCCATTAGTAGACCTTAAATTACGCCGGGCATAGAGGTTCTCCGGCCCAGAGTTGTGAAGGCAACTTGTGCGTTACCGTGTCTAGCTCGTGTGGGAGTGGCCTGAGGCCCTATAATCCTTTCTAGCGCACGAATTAAACAGAATCGTACCTGAAGGTCGTTCTGCACACAGAAAGGGGAAAAGTGGAAATTCGCCGCCGGTGAGCAACCACTCGAGCTGTGGCTCGGGGATGAGCAGCACCGGTCAACCGCGTGTCCAAGGGTGCCTTGGCTCGGGCGTGACAACGCCCAGGTTGGGCTGTCCACGAGAGCCCGAGGTGCGGCGGTTCCAAGTTCCGAGTTTGATCTTTCGGCACAGCCGATATCAATCGGTTTCAACCGAATTCGAGCAATGGGGAGGATGGAGGAAGGTCTCTAGTACCTTGCTGGGACTCTGGAGTGGAAGGAGGGAGCTGCGATCGGCGTCCTCCGATCAAGTCCGAACTGCGGAAACTTTCGGCCGGTGCTGGGTTCTTGCGGAAAAACATGTCGGTACCTCAGCCGAGGAGGGGGGCAGGCGCCTTAAGAAGGCTCTGCACCGCCTCATGCCCGCGCGTGGGCAAGTAGCTGGTGGCGCGGTGGCTGGCCTCGGTGGCGATCACCGCTGCGGCTCGGCGACCCGAGTGAAAAGTCTCAGTCGGTTTGTGTTGAAGTAGAGGCTGACATGTGGGTCCCACCCTTCCTTTTAACCTCTGAAATTTACTTCTAATCACTGTTGTAAACAGTGAACCCCATACTACCCTTGGCAATTCAAATTATTCCCCCATTAGCCATTTGAATTGATCAAAGTTCAAATGAGGTTTGGTTTGAATGAATTTCAGCACAAGATCAGTTTGAAATTCAAATAAAGTTTGAATTTCTCCCCCTTAGCTCATGTCAAGATCAACTCCAAATGGAGTGAAAATTGGTGTGTGAGCTCACAAAAATGTGCTGAGTAAGAATATGCCCCTCACTTTTAAATTCATTGGATAACATCAGTTTGAATTTGAATATGGTTTCAAACTGCCCTCTTCCTAACTATACCCAAACTGACCTCAAAAAGGTTTTGAATTTGGGTGAAACTTGGCATGGACATCCTTAGTAAAGTGTAGGAGTTTTCATATGTCCAGCCCATCTATATCACATGTGGGAAATACCACTTTTGCAATGTGTAAGTTTGTTCTCTAATGAGCATGTTGATAATTGTTACTTGCTCTTCATTTGTGTTCATCATTCTTCCTCAAATGAGGTGTGTGGTGTGGGGATGAACACTGCAAATGTGTGTCAAAAACTGAGGCCCTTACATTCCTCCCCCCTTAAAAGAATCTCGTCCCGAGATTATAAGGTGAAAATGAGAGAGAGGACGGCGGAAAATTACCGGATATGCGACGTGAGAAAGTCGGGGTAGTTAGTGCGAAGGAATTCTTCGCTCTCCCATGTCGCTTCATCCATGGAGTGATTACTCTATAGAACCTTGTAGAACCACAACGTACGGTTGCGTGTGGTTCGGGCCTTTTCATCAATAATCTGCACCGGTTCCTCCCGATAGGTGAGATCCGGTTGCAGTTCTTCAATGTCTTCCAGCTGAACGGTAGTTGATAGCTTGAGACACTTCCTCAGCTGGGAAATGTGAAAGAAGTCGTGCACACCGGAAAGTGCTTCTGGTAATCTCAGCCGGTATGCCACCGATCCACATCTTTCGGTAATTTGGAATGGACCGATGAATCGGGGTGCCAACTTTCCTCTCACCCCAAATCTGTTTACGCCCTTCATTGGAGACACTCGTAGGTATACGTGATCCCCAACTTCGAATTGTAATGGGCGCCTTCTCCGGTCCGCATACTGTTTCTGACGGGATTGAGCGGCTTTTAGGTTCGCTTGAATTAGTCGAACCTTTTCTTCCGCGTTGTTGGCAAGGTCAATCCCGAAGGTAACCCTCTCGCCAGACTCACACCAATTCAATGGTGTGCAGCATTTTCTTCCGTATAGCGCCTCGTAGGGCGCCATCTTGATGCTGGCTTGGTACCAATTGTTGTACGAGAACTCGGCTAACGGCAAGTGATCATCCCAATTCTTGCCATGGTCAATAGCGCAAGCTCGTAGCATGTCTTCTAGGATTTGATTTACCCGCTCAGTTTGTCCATCCGTCTGCGGGTGGTAGGCTGAACTACGGATCAGCTTCGTCCCCAAGGCAGCATGTAGCTGCTCCCAGAAACGGGACACAAATAAAGTGCCCCGGTCCGATATGATGGTACGGGGTACGCCGTATAAGCATAGGATCCGTGAGATGTACAGTTCAGCGTACTTCTTGGCGTTGTAGTTGGTGTTGACCGGGATGAAATGGGCAACTTTGGTGAGCCGATCGACGATCACCCACACAGAATCATGTTTCTGTAAGGTGGTGGGTAAACCGACGACGACATCCATGCTCACGTCCTCCCACTTCCAGGCAGGAATGCCCAGTGGTTGTAGCAGTCCCGGTTTCCGCATGTGGTCTGCCTTCACCCTTCGACATGTATCACACTCGGACACGTATTTGGCAGTCTCTCACTTCATCCGTGTCCACCAAAACCTTCTTCTGAGTTCTTGATACATTTTGTTGCTGCCAGGGTGAATAGAAAATTTTGATAAGTGAGCCTCATCAAATATTTTCTTCCGTAACTCCGGGTTTCGGGGTACGACGATCCGGTCCTTGAACCATAGGACGCCGTCTCCGTCCTTCCGGAAACATTTCAACTCCCCACTGTCTACACGTCTCCGTAAATGTGACATGCCCTTGTCATTCTTCTGGGCTGCCGCTATCTCTTCACGGATGGTGGGGATCAAAGCTAGGTTGTAGAGAGCTCCGTGTGGAATCACATGGAGTGGTGGTTCGCTCTCTTCCAATGGTGTGATGGTCAGATTATTGACGTGTGACTTGCGGCTCAGCGCATCTGCCACAACGTTTGCCTTGCCCGGATGATAATGGATCTCTATCTCGTAATCCTTTATCAGTTCTAACCATCTTCGTTGCCTCATGTTTAGCTCCTTCTGAGTGAATATGTCCTTGAGGCTTTTGTGGTCGGTATATAAATGTACGAGGTTACCGAGTAGGTAGTGCCTCCACATCTTCAGTGCAAGTACCACGGCAGCGAGCTCCAAGTCGTGAGTTGGATAATTTTGCTCATGGTTCCTAAGCTGCCGTGATCCATACGCGACCACTCTTCGGTCTTGCATCAGCACACATCCGAGCCCAATGCTGGATGCATCGCAGTACACATCGAACGGTTTTGTTGTGTCTGGCTGCGCCAAAACCGGTGCTGATGTCAGGTACTTGATTAAAGCCTTGAATGCTGCTTCACATGCTGGACTCCAAACATATTTGGTAGCCTTCTTCAGCAGCTCTGTCATTGGCTTGGCAATCTTCGAGAAGTTCGGAATGAACCTTCGATAATATCCCGCGAGTCCGAGGAAACTCCGTACCTCATGAACAGTTCTCGGGGATTTCCAATTCAGCACTTGCGTGATCTTGCTCGGGTCCACAGCGATACCCTCCGCTGAGATGATATGCCCGAGGAAAGGCACTTGCGATATCCAAAACTCGCATTTGCTGAATTTGGCGTATAACTTGTGATCCCGCAGCCGTTGCAAGACTATACGCAGATGTTTCTTGTGATCTTCCTCCGACTTGGAATATACCAGGATGTCGTCGATGAAGACCACGACAAATTTGTCCAGCTCCGGCATGAACACCGAGTTCATTAAGTACATGAAGTGAGCTGGAGCATTGGTGAGGCCAAAGGACATGACCAGGTACTCATAAAGTCCGTACCTTGTCGAGAAAGCTGTCTTTGGAATGTCCTCCGCCCTTATCTTAATCTGATGGTACCCGGATCTTAAATCCATCTTGGAAAAGATCTTTGCTTCGACCAACTGATCAAACAACATGTCGATCCGTGGCAACGGGTACTTGTTCTTGATGGTTACGGCATTTAATGGACGGTAGTCCACGCAAAGCCGCAGCGTCCCATCCTTCTTCTTGACAAATAATGCCGAACAGCCCCATGGCGAGGAGCTCGGCCTAATAAAACCCTTCTCCAGAAGGTCCGTGAGCTGAGTCTTCAGTTCAGCCAACTCTTTGGGCACCATCTTGTACGGCCTTCGGGATATTGGCATGGTTCCCGGTGCAAGTTCAATCTTGAACTCCACCTCTCTATCGGGTGGCATCCCCAGCAAATCGTCCGGGAATACATCCGGGAACTCTCGGACCACTGGAATGTCTTCCAATCTGATGGTTGTGGCTTGATAGACACTTGGAAGTTTTATTTCTGGACTGTCCAGAAATAATGAGTGAGAACTGTGCACCTCTGAGTTTAAGTGCACGACTCGAAGGACGGTGTCTAAAACAGCGCCGTGGCGGGTTAACCACGACATCCCTAAGATGACATCGACCTTCTGTCCCTCTAAGATAATGAGAGACGTGGGGTACACTCTACCCGCTAAGCATAACGGTGCTTTGGAGACCATTACGCTTGCTGAAATCTTCCCAACCGGTGAACAAATTAAATATGGACTATCGGTGGGTAGTATTGGCAAACTGTGTTTAGCAATGAAAGCTTGGCTAATAAAATTATGCGTGGCGCCTGAATCAAATAGTACTATAGCGGGATGCTGGTGGAGTTGGAACATACCCGCAAGGATTGGCTCGCCCTCCGGCACGTCCTCAATGGCAAGCTGGTGGACAGTACCGGGCCTAGGGTTTGCCCGCCGCGCATTAGTAGGGTTCCGGGTTTGATTCCTCCCCGGAAACTGTGGTGCCACTCCGCCGCCTTGCCTCTCCGGGCAACTGCTCGCGAAGTGTCCTGGACGACCACACTTGTAACATGTGGCCGCTGCTGGTGGAGTACTCGGGGGACGAAAGCCCGGCATGCGTTGCGGAGGTGCAAACGCACGCGGCATCGCCCGCTGCTGCTGTTGTTGTTGCGGTAGTACTGGCAGTGCCGGCCGGAATGCCGGTGAAGAGTACGGCCGACTGCGGAGCGGCATCGGCCGCTGTGGTGGCTGCCAGCGTGGACCTGATGGTGGGCGATTCACCATCCGAAACTTCTGAGAAGGACCGCCTCCTTCTCCTCTGCTCTGCGGCGCGCTTCGCTTTCGCTCTGCCGCCGCCAACTCCTTGCCGGAGTCCTCCTGAACAATCGCAGCATCAATTATGTCGTTGAGGCTGCCGCGATTGAACATCGCCAGCTTGTCCTTCAGGAGCGGGTTAAGCCCCTGGTAAAATTGGTCCCGCCGCTTCTCGTCCGTATCTGCGTGATACGACGCGTAGAGCGCGAGATCGTTGAACGCCCTGGAATATTCCAGCGCGTTTCGGCTCCCTTGTTGCAGGTGTAGGAACTCCTGCATCTTCCTCTTCATCAAACCGGGCGGTATATGATAGGCCCTGAAGGCCGTACGGAACTCCGCCCAGGTCATCACTCGGTCGGTGGGCTGGGAAGCACAGAAGTTGGCCCACCATGCGCTCGCGGATCCTTGGAGCTGCTGGACCGCGAACTGAGTCTTGCGCTGCTCGCTGATTTGGAGCAGCCCGAACTTCATCTCTATGGCGCAGAGCCAGTTGTCCGCGTCAAGTGGTTCATCCGCCCTTGAGAATACAGGGGGATGAGTCGCCAGGAAGTCAGAGTAGGAGCTCTGTTGGCGCTCCTCACGATCTTGACGTCTCTCTGGGCGAGACGTATTCGCAATTAACGTTTGCAGCAGCTCTGTGTGCTGCTGATGTGAACCCGCCATTGCCGCGACAATGTCGGCCAATGTAACCGTTGGCAGTGGCGGTGGCGGTGTTTGCTGTTGCTGTTGCTGCTGCTGTCCCGAGGAGTCCTCGGGAGGCGGTTGGGAGGTCTCTCCCCCTTGGCTAGTACCTCCAACATCAGGGTTGGCACGAGTACGCGTCATTCTGAAATTCAACACAGCAGCAATTAGCACATGTCTTACTCAAAATTCCATAAACAGCAGTAAGTATTGAAGCGACGCATGATTAACTTGCACAACATTCACATATATTGATAAAGCATAAACTTTATACAAGATACATTATTCTCGGATCTCCGAGAAGTCGTGCTCATGTCGTCACTACCTATACATACGCTACTGTCAACTCGACATGTCACCGATTACAAAAGTTGGGTTACGCTACCCTAGCTGCCCTACTTGGCAACCGTAACCCCCTACTCGGAGTAGAACTCGACCTCCTGTGGGTCGTCCTCCTCCGGTACCTCTGCTGGTGGCTCGGGGTCTACCACCTCTTCTCCCATTCCGGGTTCTCCCATGGCTGGAAGACTCAAGACTACCGGTACGCCCAATACCGGGGGCACGAGGTCCTGTAATGCATGCACCTCGTCCATAGCCTGGTTGTAGTCCTCTTCCCAGCCTTGTCCTTCCTCAATAGCGTCGTCCCGCTCTTGAGCAAGGTCCTCATTCTGCTGGGTTAGGGTCTGCACCAGCTCTTACAACGCCGTGATGTCCACACGGCCCTTCTTCTTTGCCTTCTTCAGACGACGCAATTGATTGTGTTGTTCATTCAGTCGCTTGATCGTCGGAAGGAGCACATTGCGGAGTGCACTGTGAGCACTCTCAAAATGATCTCCACGGCTTGTGCTCTCCTTGAGCTTGGTGGCGAGATGCTCCGTATGAACAGCTTGGCTGTTCATCACAGCGTTTCCCGCCCTCATTTGGAGACTGAGATTTGCCTCCGCGGGGTTGTACCTTGGGCAACTCGGGTCTGTTGCCTCCAGGTACCTTTCTTCCCACACATGCTGAGCTCGCCCCTCCACCGGAACGAGTGCGTATGGTGTGCCCTCCATAGCCTGCACGTGTAGTTGGCAGAAACGTGACATAGTGTCACGGGCTGCCACTTGCCACATCCCTTCCGGTTGTCTTCCTCTCACCGTGACGGTGAATGGCACCCAACCGGGTGGCGTAGGTCCTGCAGGAACCTCGACATGGATCGTCCACGTCTTGTTCCCCTCTTCGCCTTCTTCCTTGGCGAAGTATTGCGGCATCTGGTTGTACCCGAAATATTGGAGCATTTGCCACAATGCTTCCGGGTAGCCGCTACAGTCAGAGCAGTGGGAAACTACCCACCCGTTCTCCAACCGTTTATCTGCTGCCATCTGTAAAAATATATTTGAGAAATGTCAAATATTTATTTAAACAGTAAACCATTGAGTTATAACATAAGATATGTCATTGAACCCATAACACTTGGAAACATAGTTCAAATTTTAAACAAATTTGACTGCTGATCTGCTGTTCCCATGACAGCCTTGACCAGTTTCCATATCAACCTGATTTAGGCCATGTTAAAGGCAAACCAATTCTGAAGCTCAACATCAAAGTTAAAGTTAACTTCAATAGCTTTCCAGAAAGTATTTGGTTGACCTAAGGTCTGTCCTGGTTCAGAAGTTATGAGATGTCAAAGTTAACAGAATTTCTGGAATCAATTGGACAGCACCTCCCTGCTTTAGGTACTGAATTGATCCAAGAATCCCAGTTAATTCTGCTCCCAATCTGACAAAACTTTCTGTTTCAAAGTCGTAACCCATCTCATAAGCTTTCCAGAAGTACCTCATTTCCTATTTTTGGATTTTTAAGCAGGAAGTTATGCTTAATTTACAGAGAGTTTACAGAGAGTCTTTGCTCTGTCCTGTTTTCTGGACAGTTTCAACTCTACTGCATTTTTCGAGTGGTTAAGGGATGAAACACCTCTGGAACTCAACAGAAAAGTTGTAAAGCTCCTCCAAAGCTTTCCATAAATGTATCATACGACCCCAACCTCGAAAGAACTCCACCTCTAACCTCTGATTAACTCCAGCCTTGATTTAGCTGAAAACAGAGTGCTCTGTCCTTAACATCCTATAAGTTGAAAACTTGTTAGCTTTGAATATCCTGTTCAAGGGAAGGAGTTACATCAAGTTTTACTACTTTGGATCAAAACCTTCAAATTTTTAAATGAAGTTGTTCATGTAGTTGGGTGTGACGTCGATGCGTCACCAGCTTATGTCGGTACTACGTCCTCACAAAGGAAAAACCTATACCGGACTTAGCCGGCTTCGTTAGTTCAGTGGCACTACTCGTCACTCGCACACGGATGCTACACGTCTAACGTTTCGTGGTAAGGCTACCTGCAAAAATTCAACCAATCATCAGACTCGGCTGCACACCGAGCCCGGAATCTATACAGTTGGTACACCCGGCCGTCATCACTCGCCCGGATGTTCTCAAGCCAAACACGCCTTGAGTTACGTGTTCACGTTTCAGACCACGTGACGGGGTCTCCCATATTGCACCACGCACGCCAGGGACAGACGTTGCTCGAATACCCCAAACGACATGAAGAGTCGTAGAGGATACTAAAGCGGGTCGGGTTACCTGCCACCCGTGGGGCTCCACCCTTCAGCTTGTGCGCACTGGTGGACAGCGCTTACGTGCACCCCCCAAGACATGAACGTCCCGAGATGCACGATTTTCCTACATAACAATTAGGTTACTAAGCCACTTTCTATATACTAATAACATCCTTATACGGGCTACTAACTCGTTCCTCACTGGATTTTTGAAAAAGAAAACCTTTGTACTGTGTTAAACCTCAAGCGAGCTCTGATACCAACGCTGACACGACCCCAATGGTCCTGTCGAGCCAGGATCACGCTGTGGGGTGCTGCGTTGCACAGCACCGTATAACACACGTCAAAGGTGCAAAGCGGAAGCGGAAGTTTTATTACATAAACAGGTTTATGAACATGTTTACATCAAAATAAGTTCAGTCTACACTCACGGGCGTAGACTAAGCATCAAGTGCACGTTCAGCCCTCGAACGTGTCCTTGCTAGCACACACGCGCACTAACTCTGCGGCGTGCACGACTCCCACTCGACGGGGTTCCCCTCCTGGGGTTCCGTCTCCTCTTCGGGAGTCCCTTCCTCATAGAACCCTGCAAAAGCTTCAAACACAAGCAGTGAGCACGAAGGCTCAGCAAGTCTGACCCGTCTCACCTAAACATGGAACTTCTACATGAGGGTAATGGGTTGCATGAGGCAAAAATCATTTGCAAGGACTCGCCTAATTAGTAGAACCTTACTTTCAAGTTTTAGCAGCAGGTTGTGGAGAACCTTACGCTAAGGCACATGAGAGAGCCGCAATCAAACAAGAAACACATTTCTCTCATGTACTTTGCCCAAAGTTGAAAAGAACTTTAGTTAGCACTAAGCTACAGCATATCATTAACAATCAATGTCCAGCTTTCAATCAGCAACATTTTAACATGTAACTAGCCTGTTCTTTCTACGTCACGGTACAGTGAACAAGTGGTTACCCGAACAACCCGTCACGTACGCCCGTACTCGATGTTGCCTACAACAACCATCACGGACGTCGTACGCGACTACCTTTCACCCGTTAGCCAAATATTGAACCGGTCCCATCGTCCCGAGCAAGAGGTCTCTGCACGCGCATCTCCGTGCCGCCAGCCGATTTACACCTCGAGCTCTCAACCTACCCTCTGAACGACGGGCAATGCCTCAATACCCAGCTACCCGAGTTACATCAGTTTCCCGGTTCCCATATAGCCGGTAGGTCTTCGGTACTGTTCTAGCTTGTTCAACAGGCCCGCACACGGCTCGGTCCTCAATCGACACAAGCGGAGCTACAGCACACAGGCCCCAAAGTCCTGCTGCCCTTACTCTCCACTCGGTCTCATTTTCTTGCCATGTGTATCATGTGCTATCTCTACCCGAGCAATGTGCCTCTAGCCTATTCTCGCGAGTAGTTCCAACTACTCGACTTGTACCGAATCCTACTCTATCCTAGCAATGCAGTGGCTAACGGGGTTTGCAATCCTAAACCAACCCGTGGTTTTCTTGGCTATGCAGTTGGATTTCCAAACAAGACTCTAATGCACAGAACAAAGGAAACAAGTATGTGCTCAAAACAATAAAAATTTGTAAAAAGGTTAATGCAAACCGGGGCTTGCCTTGCTGCTCTTGGTCGTAGGCTAGCTGTTCCTCCGGAGTAACGAAGTCTAGGACTTCTGGTTCCTCCTCGACCTTAGCGACTACATGATAGAAACAATATATGTATTAATTTAATGCATTTGTATTAAGTTTGAAGTTGTGAAGTCTATAACCTTTGCTAGATAGACCTAATGACTGTGAAACTTTTACTGTGGCTTGGTTACAACCTAAACAAAGACTTGGTCAAGCTTTAGTTGCAGCAAAGCTCATTTGAGCCCTCCACAAATAATTATGTCCTTGAACTTAATTGGAACTCTTAGGGTGTTCTAGCAATTTTCATGAGACAAACTATGACTTTCTGAAAACTAGATTTTCAGAGGATTCTAATGGAGTTGGTCTCACTTAATTTTGAAGTCTCTAACTAAAGATATGAGCTAAACAATTTCAGAGAAAATTCTGAAAATGTTTCTGAACATTTCCTATTTTCTCTGGAACAGTTTTGCTAATCACACCATTAGGTGGATTAAATTAGCTCAAATGGATCTGAAACTTTTATGGTAGTTCAAGGATATTTTTGTGAACATCTCAGCAAAATTTCAGGATTTTCCTCCAAAGGATTCTCCAGTTAAAATTCCTAACAGTTTGAAATTTAAGGAATTAATTCTGGAGAAATAAGGAATTTCATGAAGTGAAACTTGATTTTCTGGAAAGTACTCAGAGAGCTGAATCCAGCAAAATTTGGTTCACTCAATTTGGAGCTTTCTAGCCAAAGTTATAAGGATTTGAAGTTTGAAGGAAATCTGAAAATCGGGGAAAAGTTTAAACTCGCGCGTGGGCCCAGGGGACACGCGTCGCACGCCTAGGCGATGGCGCACCGCGGCCCACAAGGATTTTGCGCGCCAGCACACCCGATCCCGGCCGCAGCCGGATCCCGATTCAAAATATCGGCCGCTGACAGCTGGGGTCCACCCCCTTCTTCAACCTCGCGACACCCGCGCCCCGCCGCCGAGGGACCTCGCCGGAGAGCTCGCCGCCGGCTGCTGTACAGCTCCAAACTTCTTGATTCTGGCCGCCCCTGCCTACTTTTACTTGGGGAACAGGATTCTAGGGTCAGCTGCATATGACAATGGCCGGAGCATGGTCGGCGACGAGCCGCCATATCGGAATGACTTCGGCCATGTCGGCTGACTCTCCTAGTACCTCAGCTACTTGGGAAATCGGTCGGGGAGCATCAGTGGACCTCAGAGAAGGTCGACATGAGCTCGAGGCAGCTCGGGGAAGGCCCGAAATAGGTCCTCACCGTGCGCCCGATACCCCCCGTTCGTTCCGCCATTAGTAGACCTTAAATTACGCCGGGCACAGAGGTTCTCCGGCCCAGAGTTGTGAAGGCAACTTGTGCGTTACCGTGTCTAGCTCGTGTGGGAGTGGCCTGAGGCCCTCTAATCCTTTCTAGCGCACGAATTAAACAGAATCGTACCCGAAGGTCATTCTGCACACAGAAATGGGAAAAGTGGAAATTCGCCGCCGGTGAGCAACCACTCGAGCTGTGGCTCGGGGATGAGCAGCACCGGTCAACCGCGTGTCCAAGGGTGCCTTGGCTCGGGCGTGACAACGCCCAGGTTTGGCTGTCCACGAGAGCCCGAGGTGCGGCGGTTCCAAGTTCCGAGTTTGATCTTTCGGCACAGCCGATATCAATCGGTTTCAACCGAATTCGAGCAATGGGGAGGATGGAGGAAGGTCTCTAGTACCTTGCTGGGACTCTGGAGTGGAAGGAGGGAGCTGCGATCGGCGTCCTCCGATCAAGTCCGAACTGCGGAAACTTTCGGCCGGTGCTGGGTTCTTGCGGGAAAACACATTGGTACCTCAGCCGAGGAGGGGGGCAGGCGCCTTAAGAAGGCTCTGCACCGCCTCATGCCCGCGCGTGGGCAAGCAGCTGGTGGCGCGGTGGCTGGCCTCGGTGGCGATCACCGCTGCGGCTCGGCGACCCGAGTGAAAAGTCTCAGTCGGTTTGTGTTGAAGTAGAGGCTGACATGTGGGTCCCACCCTTCCTTTTAACCTCTGAAATTTACTTCTAATCACTGTTGTAAACAGTGAACCCCATACTACCCTTGGCAATTCAAATTATTCCCCCATGAGCCATTTGAATTGATCATTGTTCAAATGAGGTTTGGTTTGAATGAATTTCAGCACAAGATCAGTTTGAAATTCAAATAAAGTTTGAATTTCTCCCCCTTAGCTCATGTCAAGATCAACTCCAAATGGAGTGAAAATTGGTGTGTGAGCTCACAAAAATGTGCTGAGTAAGAATATGCCCCTCACTTTTAAATTCATTGGATAACATCAGTTTGAATTTGAATATGGTTTCAAACTGCCCTCTTCCTAACTATACCCAAACTGACCTCAAAAAGGTTTTGAATTTGGGTGAAACTTGGCATGGACATCCTTAGTAAAGTGTAGGAGTTTTCATATGTCCAGCCCATCTATATCACATGTGGGAAATACCACTTTTGCAATGTGTAAGTTTGTTCTCTAATGAGCATGTTGATAATTGTTACTTGCTCTTCATTTGTGTTCATCATTCTTCCTCAAATGAGGTGTGTGGTGTGGGGATGAACACTGCAAATGTGTGTCAAAAACTGAGGCCCTTACACTAGTCTCCCTGGAAAAGTTCCAAAGCCAATTAAGAACCCTTATTAGCAGTAAATATTAGATGAAGATTGCTTCTTATAAATCATTATCACTTATACATAGATTTTGTTGACTATCATATAGTGACCGAAGTTGAGGACGCCCCGGAGGCCTTGGAGATCCTCCCTCCAGACGCTAACTTCCCCTTTGACTCGCAACCAGGCAAGCCCGGTTTGCATTTAATTACTTTTGCAAAGTTTTGCTTTGTATAACTTATGTCTAGGATGAAATGCTTGCATTAGAGTTAACGTGATTGAAACTCCACTTGCATGACCTCTAAATCCTATGGAGGGTTGGGTAGTTTACAGCTCGATGAGTATAAAATGCCATGCTAATGTTCTTAGGATATCGGTAGAAGTCGAGTGGTTGGAATCTACTTGCGAGATAGGATTTGGTCACACGGGTTAGAATGAAGTAAAGAATGGCTTAAGAATGAGAAATTGAGACCCAACAGGGGGATAGGATGCAGTGAGCGGAGGTCTCACGTGCGTAGCCCTGTTGGTGTCGGTTGAGGACTGAGCCGTGTGAGGTCCGGCTGGACATGTTTGAACAGTACCAATTGCATACGGGCTATATGGGAACCAGCAAACCAATGTAATTGGTTAACTTGGGTGCCAAGGCTTACCCAACTGTTTTATAGGAGTGGATTGAGGGTAGCAAGGTGTAAATCTGCCGGCGGGCACAGACACGCTCCTCACGGGGACCTCCTGCCCATTACAGATGGACCAGTTCGACATTTGGGTTTCGTTCGAAAGGTTGTTGCATACAGAAGAGTAGGAAGGTGTGAGGCACCACACTTCTGAAATGGGTGTATGTGACGTGTTATCCGGGTGTCTATTGATTGCAATCACCGCCACTCGCGGTTATTTGAGTACCGCTTGTTCACTGTGCCGTGACGTAGTACGAATTGAAAGAGGCCAGAAGAATATGATGTATTGACTTCTTATTGTATCGCAAACATGTATGCTGTAGTTATAGAGCTCATTAAGTTTATATTTCAGTTTGGGTATAACCACATCGGAAGAAAGTGTTTCTTGTTTGATTGTGGAATTCTGATGTGATTTGCTCAAGGAACACCCTATTGCTGCTAAAAACTGAAAGTAAGGATTAACCGTTAGGTGAGTTTTTATTGCAATATCATTTTCCTATATTCAGAATCCCTTCATGTAGAGTCTCATGTTAAGAAGTGAAGGATAAGCCTTGCTGAGTCATCGTGCTCACGGTTGCTATATTAAGATGTTACAGGTGCGACATATGAGGAAGGTTCCGAGGATGAGGTGATGCCCCCGTCGGGGTACATGGCCGAGCTGGTGCCCTGCACGCCGTCGTGATATCCGGATGTGTGTAGTTATAGCATCCCCAGGATGGATGGCTACACTTTTGAATAGCTAGGCTGAGAGTTTAGCTATGGATAATACTTACACTGTACATAAGTTTGTAAAATACCCGCTGTTTTATGTAAATAAAAGTTGTATGTTGTTCTTAATCTTTTCTTGTGTGTTGTTGGGTGCCACATCACACGGCACCACCCTCTGTGATCACGGAGTGGGAGGACCATGGGGTGGCCCCCACACTTTGGTGCCATCTTGTACGGCCTTCAGGATATTGGCATTGTTCCCGGTGCAAGCTCAATCTTGAACCCCACCTCCCAGTCGAGCGGCATACCCGGTAGATCATCCAGGAATACGTCGGGAAACTCATGGACTACTGGAATATCTTCCAGTTTGGTGGTAGTGGAATGATAGATGGCTGGAAGTTTTATTTCTGGACTGTCGAGAAATAAGGCATGAGACTCATGCATCTCTGGATGCAAATGCACGACTCGAAGGACGGTGTTTAAAACAACACCGCGGCAGTTTAGCCACGACATCCCTAGGATGACGTCTATATATTTTGTCCCTCTAAGACTATGAGAGACGTAGGGTATACTTTTCCCCTAAGCATAATGGTGCTTTTGGACCATAATGCTTGCTGAAATTTTCCCACCCGGTGAACAAATCAAAAATGGACTCTCGGTGGGTAGTATTTGCAAGCTATGCTTAGCAACATAAGCATTACTAATGAAATTGTGAGCGGCACCCGTATCAAATAAAACTATGTGCGGGTTATTTGTGGAGTTGGAACATACCCGCCAGGTTGGGTTCTCCTTCTGGTATGTCCTCAATGGCTAGCTGGTGGACGTTGCCTGGTTTGGGGTTCGCACGGCGTGCATTGTTGTTGTTTTAGGGCTGATTTCTCCCTGGGAACGGTGGTGCCGCTCTGCTGCTTTGTGGCTTCTCGAGGCAATCCTTGGAGAAATGCCCCTTACAACCACACGTGTAGAACGCATATGGTGGCCGGCTGCTGCCTGGGGGACGAAAGCCCGGCATGCGCTGCTGAGGTGCAAACGCACGTGGCATCGTCCGCTGCTGCTGTTGTTGTTGCGGAGGTGCTGGTAGTGCCGGTCGGAACGCCGGCTGTGGATACGGCCGATTGCAAAATTGCATCGAACACTGTGGTGGTTGCCAGCATTGACCTGATGGTGTGTGATAAACCATCCTATATTTTGGGGGAGGACCACCTCCCTCTCCGCTGCTCTGTGGCATGCTGCGCTTCTTTTCTGCCGCAGACAATTCCTTGCCGGTATCTTTCTGCACAATCGCAGCATCAATCATTTCATTGAGTCTGCCGCGATTGAACATCGCCAGCTTGTCCTTCAGGACCGGATTCAGCCCCTGGTAAAAATAATCCCGTCGCTTCTCAACCGTATCCACGTAATGTGAAGCATAGAGGGCGAGATCATTGAATGCCCGGGCATATTCCAACGCGTTCCGGTTGCCTTTTTCCGAGTGTAAAAACTCCTGGGTCTTCCTCTTCATGAGACCCGGTGGAATATGATAGGCACTGAAGGGCGTCCGGATCTCCGCCCAGGTCAGGACTCGCTCGGTGGGTTGGAAGGCGCAGAAGTTCGCCCACCAAGCGCTCGCGGAGCCCATAAGTTGCTGGGCCTCGAATTGTGTCTTTTGCTGCTCACTAATGCGGAGCAGCCTGAACTTCATTTCCACAGTTGTCCACATCGATGGGCTCATCCGCTCGCGAGAATACCGGGGGACGTGTCGCGAGGAAATCCGAGTAGACTCTGTGTAGTTCCTCTCAGTCTTGATGCCTCTCTGGACGAGACGTATTGACGATCAAAGTTTGCAGCAACTCTGTGTGCTTCTGGTGCGAGCCCTCCATGGCCGCAACAATATCAGCCAACGTGACCGTTGGCGGTGGTGGTGGCTGTGGTTGCTGCTGCTGTCCCGAGGAAGTCTCGGGAGGCTGTTGGGAGGCATCTCCCCCCTGACTTGAACCGCCAACCTCTGGGTTGGAGCGAGTGCGAGTCATTCTGAAATTGAAAACAGCATTGATCAGCACATGTCATACTCAAAATTCCATGAAAAACAGTAGGTATTTGTCACACCCGGTTTTTCCGAAGAAACATCCAAGTGAATATCACATGTATGCCAGGATCATTTTCTTATACATGTGATGACAAATAGTGAAGCATCATTTATTACAAGCCAGGTGTCGAATATAAATAAGTCTTACATCGCAAATGTCTCAATGAACACTAATGCTTCATCACAAGTAAATAAACTAGCAGCGGAATATTATTCTTTTAAGGCTCCATCACAGGCGTTGCCCGGGGGTCTTCATGAACCTAAAAACCTTCCTCGGGTCCAAAATCTTGGTCATTATACACCACCTCATTATCTTGACCTGAGCAGCAATATAAACCACCAAATATGCAAGGTTGAGTACCAATGGTACTCAGCAAGTGTGGGAAAATTATATCATGCATGGCTAGAACAAGGAGAGGTTGAACTCATGGTTAAAGCACTACGCAATTAAATACCTATCACCTTAGCTTATTAAGCACCTACATTACTACACAGGTGAAATGGTCCCAATCTCCCATCCCATCATCATAATCCAATAACCATAACATCATTTCCAATGTTAAGCTCCCCGCTTAACTTCCAAAACCATCAATCCTCTAATCATGAATAAGTCCAGGCCGCTCTTGACCGTGAGCACGGCTGTCAAGACAGTTTTGACTCTGCAGAGTTTGTACCACTGTACCCACAAGTAGTGATTTCATCCCCCGTTGCCGGGTGGACTAAAAGAACCTCCATTATGCCAGTGGCTACGATCCACATTCACACTTCCCAGGTTTGCGACCAGGAGATCACTACGAAGCCTTTACAAAGGGATTCCCGACGAGCGTGGGCCCACTGAGGTTTCACCCCTAACAGCATACAAGAGGCTCCAACCCCGCTGCAGTGGCCCCCTCTTGAGCCTTGCGGTTCATATGGTAGTCCAGCTGACACCTATTCCCCGCACCATCCAACACACCCATACTACGCCGGGGATACACCTAATTAATTGGCCAAGCTGCCCCATCTCAGCATGTGGTTGGCACTGTAAAGCCGGGTTACATGCTCCATGAACCGGTCCTTAGGATCCAGGCAAGTACTAAACACAAACCCAAGTCTCGTGCACCCAGCACACAACCAAAACATCCAACTTGCCTTGATCCCTACCTCTACATAACTCACAATAGCTCATTCAAGAGTATGGTATAATAAACTGATGATCTCATGTCCCAAATATCGCATTCTAAGCATGGCTAAGCATATGCATGGAAATAAATGACATGGTAAAATAAGTCCCAACCCAAGCTACAAGGAAACAAGGTAATGCAATTCTAGGGAAACTTTACTAGCATGGGTTTCATATTTCATTTGACAATGCAAATAATTCTATCTACACATCCTAGCATAGGATCAAAGTGGTCAAGGACACTTGCCTCCTTCTTGCTGCTCTTGAAATGGGTAGTCCTGATCTTGAAAAGGGTTAACTTGCTCTTGAACAGGTTCTACTTCATACCATCACACATAGCAAAAGAAGAACAACAATCATAAGACATAGTTCACACTTCTTACTTCATACAAACCACACATTCATATTTATAAAAGTTCTTTACCATTATATGTGTTGTGGTTACTTTATGTGTGTTGAGTTGTGGCTTGCATGCACTTTTAACCATGTGTATATGATTCCTACTTTTGTGTCCACCTTTATACTTACATACTATTTATATGGGTTTCCAATAAATTTCTTATATTCAACTACTTCACCTTTTTACTACCAAGTGTGTATGAAAAGTATTTTTCTTCTCCATATGTGCCTTCAGAATTTCTACCAACCCTAAACTGAATTCTTTGTATTTTAGAAACTCCATTTATCATTTACTAGTTGCTATATTTTCAGATTTATATTCCTATGCATAATTGTGTATTTTATTATGAAATTAGTAATACACATCATCTAAACAGTATAGGTTCTGGTCCTAAATGATTTAATAATATATTTTGACCTTGGCTTCTGATGTAGACTATTTCATAATTAGTTTCCCTATTTTTCTATAACTATCCTTTACTTAAAAATGTGTCCCTATACTAATAAATGTGAATAATAGATGAAACAGATTCATTTCAGCCCAAAAATATATTTTTATCTCACTCCAAAGTTTTCTAAGTACTGAGAAAGTTTTTAATTAATTTTGACAATTATGTTTGTCCCCCTTTTTAATTTTTAAACACTAGTTACATATTCAATGTTTTAAATTAAATACTAAACAGGGCTAAAATAATGAACTCACCCCATTACAGGGTCTATAATATTATTTTCATAATTTCCAGGGGTCTAGCTACACTTATACTGGGTGTTTTCCTAATTTTTATTAAGTCCAGGGGCTAAAACTGATTTTTAAATGAATTTACATGATTTTCTGGAGTTCCAGGGGCTAGATCTGAAGTTTCCGGGGCTAGCTCTCAATTCCAGAGAACCCCAGGGGGTAGCACGTATAAATTCCAGTCTTTATAATGCGGGGCTGACGTGGACCGTCCGATTTTAAACCGACGGCTGAGATTATAACATCGAACCGGTACGCGGGGATTTAAACCCTACCGTGCGATTTAAAATAAACGGCGCACAAGCGGCCACGTCGCTCTGATCGAGCGCGGGCGGCGCTGCCGGCGGCGCACGGCGGCGGGAAGCGGCGATCTCGCCGGAAAGTTTCGGATCCGCGGGAATTCTGCCTAGAACTGTGATCTTATGGCATAGATCGGTAGAGGGGAGGTCAGGGATCTCACCTCGGGGGTTTTCTCGAGCTCGAGGGTCCTGGAAAGTGATCGGCGGCGAGGTCCGAGGCAAAACTACGGCGAAGCTCGTCGGCGCTGGATTTACACCGTAACTCTCCGAGTTTTCTGCACCTGCAAAGTTCCCCGGAGGCGGTGGATCAAGACCAGCGAGTTAGATCAGAGTTTCCGAGCTTAGATCGGCCAGAATTCACCGGCGAAGTCTCGGTGCTCACCGGAGTGAAAATCCGCGATCGCGTGGGAAAAACCGATCGGGGCTGGGGTTTTTATAGCCAGGGGAGGGCGGTGGGTCTGTTGCGATCGAGTTTGAGTCGTTTGGGACCAGAATTCGGGCTGCGGGACGCGGAAATCCGGTCGGTTGCGATCGCGCGCGCGGGAGAGAGTCCGGGGTCGCGGGGTTAGGGATGACATGTGGATCCCACCTGTCTGTGAGAGACAGCGCGGCGCGCGCGGGGGCGGGCTGGCGCGGGGAAGCTAGGCCGGCTGGCGGGTTTCGGCCCACTGGCCGGTTTTTTTCCCGTTTCTCTTTTTCTTTTTCCATTTCTTTTCTGTTTTGAGTATAATTTGAATTCAAGTTTGAATTTGAATTTTTGCAAAACATGCAACACGTCCAAAAATTTTTAAATTCCCCTCTAAACATGGTTTAGAGTTTTGAATCAAAAATTGGGGTGTTACAGCTCTACCCCCCTTAAAAGAAATCTCGTCCTCGAGATTGGTGTTTCTAAAAAAACAATTCCGGAAATTGTGCCTTGAGCTCATCTTCCCGTTCCCAGGTAGCTTCCTCTTCTGAGTGATGCTTCCACTGCACCTTGCACATCCGGATTCTCTTGTTTCTGGTGAGGCGTTCCATCGTCTCCAAAATCTTGTATGGTTGCTTGGCATAAGACAAATCTTCAGCTACATCCACTTCATTCATGGGTAACACCTCCTCAGGCGTCCTCAGGCATTTCTTGAGTTGTGACACATGGAATACATCGTGCACGTCCGATAGATGAGCCGGTAACTCTAGTTGGTACGCCACTTCACCTTTTCTTTCCAACACTTGAAAGGGTCCGATGTATCGAGGTGACAATCTTCCCTTTCACCTTGAACCGACGAAGTCCTCTGATAGGGGACACCTTGAGATAAACATAGTCTCCCACGTTGAAAACGAGTTCTCTTCTTCGTACATCAGCATAACTCTTCTGGCGTGTTTGTGCTATCCTCAAGTTGTTGCGAATCTCCCTCACCTTCGCCTCGGCTTCTTGTAGCACTTCTGGACCAAACACTTTACTTTCTCCTGTTTGGTTCCAAAATAGGGGAGTTCTGCACTTTCTTCCATACAAAGCTTCAAACGGTGACATCTTCATACTAGCTTGATAGCTGTTGTTATAGGAAAACTCTGCATACGGTAAGTTCTTGTCCCAACTCCTATTGTTTTTGAGTGCACATGCCCTTAACATATCTTCAAGGATCTGATTGGTTCTCTCCGTCTGCCCGTCAGTTTGGGGATGATAGGCAGAGCTGAAATTCAGATGGGTTCTCATGGTTTCATGCAACTTTTGCCAAAACCTCGAGGTGAACTGTGTCCCTCGGTCCGACACTATCTTCTTTGGCACTCCATGGTAACACACAATCCTTGACATGTACAATTCTGCCAATTTGGATCCGCTGTAGCTTTCTTTCACTGGGATGAAATGAGCTACCTTGGTTAGCCTATCAATAATGACCCATATTGAATCATACCCGGATTGGGTCCTCGGCAATCCCACGACAAAATCCATGCTGATTTCTTCCCATTTCCATTCAGGCACTTTGAGTGGTTGCAACAATCCCGCGGGTCGTTGATGTTCTGCTTTCACCAACTGACATGTGTCACATAGGGCAACATGTTCCGCGACATCTCGCTTCATGCCATACCACCAATACCTGCTTTTGAGGTCCTGGTACATCTTCGTACTCCCAGGATGAATGGAATAGTCGGAATCGTTTGCCTCCTTCAAAATTAATTCACGGATCTCTTTTACTTCTGGCACACAGATCCTTTTCCCGTGCCACACCGTTCCTTGTTCATCCTCTCTAAAACCAGGAGCTTTATTTTCCTTGATAAGCTGTCTGATCTCTTGTATCTTCTCATCATTCTTTTGGCCCTCGCGTATGTCTTGCTCAAGTGTGGAGTCCACTTCCATGGCGATGGCTTCACCACTATTTACTAGACATAGATTGAGTCTTATAACCTCGTCCTTCAATTCTGCAGGCATGTCCTTCAAACTCAACTTATTGACCTGCACTTTCCGACTCAAAGCATTGGCCACGACGTTTGCTTTTCCGGGATGATAGTTGATGCCCACATCAAAGTCATTGATTAGCTCTAACCATCTCCTTTGTCTGAGGTTGAGATCTGGCTGTGTGAATATGTACTTCAAACTCTTATGATCCGTATATATCTCGGTCCTCTTCCCCATCAAATAGTGCCGCCAAATTTTCAACTCGTGTACCACTGCAGCTAGTTCTAGGTCATGTGTAGGATAGTTCTTCTCGTGCTTCCGAAGCTGCCGGGATGCATATGCCACGACATGTCCTTCTTGCATGAGAACACATCCCAACCCATTTCCAGAGGCATCACAGTACACTGTGAAATTCTTCTGCATATCTGGCATAACCAACACTGGGGCTGTTGTCAATCTCTTCTTTAGCTCCTGAAAGCTCGTCTCGCACTGTGGCGTCCAGGTGAATGTGATTCCCTTCTCCAACAGTTTGGTGAGAGGTCTCGAGATCTTGGAGAATCCCTCAATAAACCGTCGATAGTATCCAGCCAATCCCAAAAAGCTTCGAACTTCCCCGACATTTTCAGGGGTTTTCCACTTCTGGATATCCTCGATTTTGGCGGGATCTACGGAGATTCCTCCCTCCGAGATTATATGTCCTAAAAAGGGAACTCTCTTCAGCCAAAACTCACACTTGCTCAACTTGGCATATAGTTGGTGTTCTCTCAGCCTCTGTAACACCAATCTTAGATGTTTCTCATGTTCTTCTTCATTTTTGGAGAAGACAAGAATATCATCTATGAAAACCACCACAAATTTGTCCAGATATTCTATGAATACCTTGTTCATGAGGTACATGCAATATGCCGGGGCATTGGTTAGCCCAAAAGGCATGACAGTGTATTCATACAGTCCGTACCGAGATACGAAAGCTGTCTTGGGAATATCTGATTGCCTTATCTTGAGTTGGTGGTACCCCGACCTGAGATCAATTTTCGAGAACACACAAGCTCCCCTCAACTGATCAAACAAGTCTTCAATGCGGGGTAATGGGTACTTGTTTTTGATGGTTACCTCATTCAAGGCACGGTAATCCACGCATAACCTTTGGGTTCCGTCTTTCTTGGGCACAAATATCACCGGAGCTCCCCATGGTGAGGAACTAGGGCGAATATACCCCTTCTCCGTCAATTCTCTCAAATGATCCTTGAGCTCTTCTAGCTGCTTGGAGTCCATTCGATAAGGTCTCTTGTATATCGGGGCTGTTCCCGGTACTAGCTCAATTGCGAATTCCACGTCACGGTCGGGAGGCATACCTGGCAATTCCTCCAGAAAAACATCTGGATATTCCCTGATAGTCCTGATTTCCTCAACTTTCACCTCCGCTTGATTTAATTTAATGTCCCTCCTAGGC
The DNA here is from genome assembly GCA_030760725.1 of Neostapfia colusana. Taxonomy (NCBI): domain Eukaryota; kingdom Viridiplantae; phylum Streptophyta; class Magnoliopsida; order Poales; family Poaceae; genus Neostapfia; species Neostapfia colusana. Next base: position 110,010,397 of record JASWHV010000001.1, read on the forward strand.
TCGTGTATTGTTATGAACTTTACTCTGGTACCACTGGGGTGAGTTAATTCCACCGTTCTGGTCGAACAATGGATGATTCCTTTATGTTTGGTCAACCAATCCATACCCAAAATAATATCTATCCCTCGTGAATCTATCACTATGAGGTTAGCAGTAAATACTACCCCATTAATGTCTAGGCTCACTTTGGGACACACTTGTCTTGTCCTTATTTCTCCACCTGGAGAGTTTACGGCTAGCATATGGTTCATTTGTGTGGTTGCTAGGTCATGCTTCTTAACAAACCCTTGAGCAATGAACGAGTGGGTAGCACCAGAATCAAACAGCAGAGTTGCAAGGTGTAAATTGACAGGAAACTTACCAACTACCACGTCGGGTGCCTCTTGTGCTTCCTCCATAGTGACGTGGTTCACCCGTCCTCTCATTACATTCTGCTGTTGTGGCGGCGCAGGCTTCTTCTTTGGGCATTTATGGGCATAGTGCCCCACTTCACCACAGCTAAAACATTGCACCCCAACCATAGGTGCTTGGCCTTTGTTGTCTTGGGGTTGGTTCGGGGGTCCTTGTACTGCTGGTCGAGGTGGATATGCAGGGCGAGGCTGCTGTACAAACTGACGTGGCGGCTGTGCTGGTGCTGCGGGAGGCCTGTAGTTTGGGTTGTACCCTCTTGGTGCTGAATAGGGTACCGCAGCACGGCTCGTCTGCCCCGTAGGTTGCTGCATCATACGTGGGCGGGTGTTTCTCCCTGAGGCCTGATGTGACCATCCCGCCTTCCTCTTATTCTCATTTTCCAGGGCCTTTAGCTTCCTTTCCACCACAAACGCTCTGTCCACCATCTTTTGAAAGCTTTCATACTCATTGGAGGACATTGCACACTGCATCTCTGCGGTAAGTCCTTCCACGAAACAATCTTGTTTCTGCTCATCAGTCTCTATGTCTCGTGGAGCATAACGGGATAGTTGAGTAAATTTAGTGAGGTATTCCCTCACCGTCATGTTTCCCTGCTGCAGTCCCAGAAACTCTTTCCTCTTGTTTTTGAGTTCACCTCTTGGGATGTAGTGGTTGCGGAAGCTACGCTTGAACTCTTCCCAAGTGATGTTCTCAGGGTCATGATGGGTGGCCACGTAGGCGGTCCACCAATCAGCAGCAGGTCCATGCAATTGATGAGAGGCAAACAGCACCCTCTCATACCCTTGGCATTGTATTATCCTCATCTTACTTTCAATGGTCTTCAGCCAATCATCTGCCTCCAGAGGTTCAGCAGCACTTGCAAACTTTGGAGGTTGAGTTCCTAGAAACTCATTCAACCTTGGTTGGCGTGGTGCAGCTTGTGTAGGTGGAACTTGATGCAAGTTGGCCACCACTTGAGTCAAGTTCTGGATAAGCTGATTTTGATTCTCCAGCATTTGGTGGAGAGGATCAACTTCTTCACGGCGACCACCCCGGTCCTGGCCTCCAGAAAGATGAGGGTTGCATACCTCATCATTGTTGTTGGCGGGGTTGGCAGCACGTCCTTTTCCTCTTCCGGCCATCTGGAGGAATCAACAAATGTTAATTTGATACCATTTAGTATCATCTTACTACTTTCATTTGTTGGTACTTTGAGGTGTGGAGGCTTTGTTAAAATTTTACGAGGGTTTATATCTCACACCAAATAAATGCACTATTATTTCCTGTGAGTTCACACACCACAACAAAACAATCTGAAGACGAGGCTGTGGACAATTGCTCATGGCTTCCACAACTCACGTCACACACCACGCATTATCACACCATTAACTATGTCACGACTCGACTACTCGACCTCCTGCTAGCTAGGGGAAAGACTCTACACTACTCGTCCTCTTGAGCTGGCTCCTCGGGATCTTCCTCCTCATTTCGGCTACCTTCTGACTCTGCTTTGGGTGGGGAGGCTGCTGGTGGAGAAGTGCGACGACGCCTGATCGCTCGGCGATCCGGGGAGTCAGGAGTCCATGTATCATTCACGGTGACACACAGTTCATTCCCATCCCCTCTTTCTCTCGCCTTTAAGCAAGCTCGCAGCAACGCCTCCGTTTTCTTCAGGGTGTCTCGGACATCCTGAAGCTCTTGTTGACACTCCTGCAGTCGAGTGTTGAGCATAGCAGCATCCTCCAAGCACAAGTCCATGTGCTCATGGGAAGTCCCTTGCTGCACCGGTGGGTACTTGTACTCCGTGGTACCACTCTCACGTTGGAGGACATACATGTACTCAGTTTTGTTCATGTGGCGACGATAGATGTGACTCTGGCAGGTGATGGCCTCCCAGGTGACATCTTTCTCCGCGTCAACTTGTGTTGCTCGACAAGCTGGAGAGTGGTGAATCTTAAGCAGCTGATTCTCGTGTATAATCCTCATCTCCGAACTCCATTCTTCCCTCTTCTCACGGATGGTCCTGGTGGAGTTATAGTGGACGATTAGCTTGCCCGTATTGCCGGCGGCTTCGAGCATACGCCGAAGACGGCGCAACAAATCTCCTACTGCCAATCCATAGGAAAGGTACGTCACGGGACGACTCTCCTCTCTTTCGGCAAGGGCAACTACGGGAACTCTCCCTCCTGTGGACTTACGAGCGGTGCGAATTATGCGAACCATCTAAAACAAAAGAATTTAAAATTAGGTTAGATAAAATCTCAAACAAAAATCCTATTTTGAATGAAAGTTGGGGTAAGATGAAGAAAATGACTCCTTTAATAACACTTTTCCACCCACACCTTGGAAAATAGTTTTTAAGAAAATAGGTCCCTTAAATACGTCCATTTCTACCTAGGTCCACGTTCCTACGGGCAACCTTGGCTCTGATACCACCTCTGTCACACCCGGTTTTTCCGAAGAAACAACCAAGTGAATATCACATGTATGCCAGGATCATTTTCTCATACATGTGATGACAAATAGTGAAGCATCATTTATTACAAGCCAGGTGTCGAATATAAATAAGTCTTACATCGCAAATGTCTCAATGAACACTAATGCTTCATCACAAGTAAATAAACTAGCAGCGGAATATTATTCTTTTAAGGCTCCATCACAGGCGTTGCCCGGGGGTCTTCATGAACCTAAAAACCTTCCTCGGGTCCAAAATCTTGGTCATTATACACCACCTCATTATCTTGACGTGAGCAGCAATATAAACCACCAAATATGCAAGGTTGAGTACCAATGGTACTCAGCAAGTGTGGGAAAATTATATCATGCATGGCTAGAACAAGGAGAGGTTGAACTCATGGTTAAAGCACTACGCAATTAAATACCTATCACCTTAGCTTATTAAGCACCTACATTACTACACAGGTGAAATGGTCCCAATCTCCCATCCCATCATCATAATCCAATAACCATAACATCATTTCCAATGTTAAGCTCCCCGCTTAACTTCCAAAACCATCAATCCTCTAATCATGAATAAGTCCAGGCCGCTCTTGACCGTGAGCACGGCTGTCAAGACAGTTTTGACTCTGCAGAGTTTGTACCACTGTACCCACAAGTAGTGATTTCATCCCCCGTTGCCGGGTGGACTAAAAGAACCTCCATTATGCCAGTGGCTACGATCCACATTCACACTTCCCAGGTGTGCGACCAGGAGATCACTACGAAGCCTTTACAAAGGGATTCCCGACGAGCGTGGGCCCATTGAGGTTTCACCCCTAACAGCATACAAGAGGCTCCAACCCCGCTGCAGTGGCCCCCTCTTGAGCCTTGCGGTTCATATGGTAGTCCAGCTGACACCTATTCCCCGCACCATCCAACACACCCATACTACGCCGGGGATACACCTAATTAATTGGCCAAGCTGCCCCATCTCAGCATGTGGTTGGCACTGTAAAGCCGGGTTACATGCTCCATGAACCGGTCCTTAGGATCCAGGCAAGTACTAAACACAAACCCAAGTCTCGTGCACCCAGCACACAACCAAAACATCCAACTTGCCTTGATCCCTACCTCTACATAACTCACAATAGCTCATTCAAGAGTATGGTATAATAAACTGATGATCTCATGTCCCAAATATCCCATTCTAAGCATGGCTAAGCATATGCATGGAAATAAATGACATGGTAAAATAAGTCCCAACCCAAGCTACAAGGAAACAAGGTAATGCAATTCTAGGGAAACTTTCCTAGCATGGGTTTCATATTTCATTTGACAATGCAAATAATTCTATCTACACATCATAGCATAGGATCAAAGTGGTCAAGGACACTTGCCTCCTTCTTGCTGCTCTTGAAATGGGTAGTTCTGATCTTGAAAAGGGTTAACTTGCTCTTGAACAGGTTCTACTTCATACCATCACACATAGCAAAAGAAGAACAACAATCATAAGACATAGTTCACACTTCTTACTTCATACAAACCACACATTCATATTTATAAAAGTTCTTTACCATTATATGTGTTGTGGTTACTTTATGTGTGTTGAGTTGTGGCTTGCATGCACTTTTAACCATGTGTATATGATTCCTACTTTTGTGTCCACCTTTATACTTACATACTATTTATATGGGTTTCCAATAAATTTCTTATATTCAACTACTTCACCTTTTTACTACCAAGTGTGTATGAAAAGTATTTTTCTTCTCCATATGTGCCTTCAGAATTTCTACCAACCCTAAACTGAATTCTTTGTATTTTAGAAACTCCATTTATCATTTACTAGTTGCTATATTTTCAGATTTATATTCCTATGCATAATTGTGTATTTTATTATGAAATTAGTAATACACATCATCTAAACAGTATAGGTTCTGGTCCTAAATGATTTAATAATATATTTTGACCTTGGCTTCTGATGTAGACTATTTCATAATTAGTTTCCCTATTTTTCTATAACTATCCTTTACTTAAAAATGTGTCCCTATACTAATAAATGTGAATAATAGATGAAACAGATTCATTTCAGCCCAAAAATATATTTTTATCTCACTCCAAAGTTTTCTAAGTACTGAGAAAGTTTTTAATTAATTTTGACAATTATGTTTGTCCCCCTTTTTAATTTTTAAACACTAGTTACATATTCAATGTTTTAAATTAAATACTAAGCAGGGCTAAAATAATGAACTCACCACATTACAGGGTCTATAATATTATTTTCATAATTTCCAGGGGTCTAGCTACACTTATCAGAGGTGTTTTCCTAATTTTTATTAAGTCCAGGGGCTAAAACTGATTTTTAAATGAATTTACATGATTTTCTGGAGTTCCAGGGGCTAGATCTGAAGTTTCCGGGGCTAGCTCTCAATTCCAGAGAACCCCAGGGGGTAGCACATATAAATTCCAGTCTTTATAATGCGGGGCTGACGTGGACCGTCCGATTTTAAACCGACGGCTGAGATTATAACATCGAACCGGTACGCGGGGATTTAAACCCTACCGTGCGATTTAAAATAAACGGCGCACAAGCGGCCACGTCGCTCTGATCGAGCGCGGGCGGCGCTGCCGGCGGCGCACGGCGGCGGGAAGCGGCGATCTCGCCGGAAAGTTTCGGATCCGCGGGAATTCTGCCTAGAACTGTGATCTTATGGCATAGATCGGTAGAGGGGAGGTCAGGGATCTCACCTCGGGGGTTTTCTCGAGCTCGAGGGTCCTGGAAAATGATCGGCGGCGAGGTCCGAGGCAAAACTACGGCGAAGCTCGTCGGCGCTGGATTTACACCGTAACTCTCCGAGTTTTCTGCACCTGCAAAGTTCCCCGGAGGCGGTGGATCAAGACCAGCGAGTTAGATCAGAGTTTCCGAGCTTAGATCGTCCAGAATTCACCGGCGAAGTCTCGGTGCTCACCGGAGTGAAAATCGGCGATCGCGTGGGAAAAACCGATCGGGGCTGGGGTTTTTATAGCCGGGGGAGGGCGGTGGGTCTGTTGCGATCGAGTTTGAGTCGTTTGGGACCAGAATTCGGGCTGCGGGACGCGGAAATCCGGTCGGTTGCGATCGCGCGCGCGGGAGAGAGTCCGGGGTCGCGGGGTTAGGGATGACATGTGGGTCTCACCTGTCTGTGAGAGACAGCGCGGCACGCGCGGGGGCGGGCTGGCGCGGGGAAGCTGGGCCGGCTGGCGGGTTTCGGCCCACTGGCCGGTTTTTTTCCCGTTTCTCTTTTTCTTTTTCCATTTCTTTTCTGTTTTGAGTATAATTTGAATTCCAGTTTGAATTTGAATTTTTGCAAAACATGCAACACGTCCAAAAAATTTTAAATTCCCCTCTGAACACGGTTTAGAGTTTTGAATCAAAATTTGGGGTGTTACAGTATTGCAGTGATACATTGAGAAAGTTGCACAACATTCACATATATTGTTAAAGCAATATCTGAGAAGTTGTGCTCATGTCATCACTACATATCCACATGCTACTGTTTTTACATGACATGTCGCTGCTACAAAAGTTATTACATACAACCACCCTCGCTTCCCTACTCGGCAATGGAAAACTCTCCAGTCAGATTGGAAGTCGACCTTTTGCGGGTCTTCCTCCTCCGCTGGTTCTGCTGGTGACTCAGGGTCCATGACTTCCTCTTCGGGTTCAGGTTCCGGTATCACCGGAATACTGAGAACCACGGGTACTGCACCTACAATCGGTAGGTCTACTACCTGAGGTACGAGGTCCTCCAACGCATTCACCTCGTCCATGGCCTGGTTGTAGTACATCTCCTAGTTCTTTCCCTCCTCAATCGTGTCATCATGCTCTTGAGTGAGGACCTCATTCTGCTGTGTCAAAGCCTGTACTTGTTGCTGCAAAGCCATCATAACGACACGGCTTTTCTTTCCCGCCTTCCTCAACCGATGCAAATGATTATGTTGCGGATTCAGTCGCTTTATTGTCGGGAGAAGCACATTACGGAGTGTGTTATGGGCACTATCGTAATGATCATGAGCTTGTGCTCTCCTTGAGCTCCACGGCAAGTCGATCCGTATGGACAGCTTGGCTGTCCATCACGTTCTTTCCTTCCTTAAGATGGAGGCTGAGATTCGCCTCTGCTGGATTGTACCTTGGGCAACTTGGATCAGTTGCCGCAAAGTACCGCTCCCACCACACGTGGTTAGCTCGTCCCTCAACTGGAACAAGTGCATATGGATTGCCCTCCATAGCTCTCACGTGTAGTTGGCAGAAGCGCGACATGGCGTCATGGGCTGCCACGTGCCACATGTCCTCCGGGTGTCTCCCTTTCACCGTGACGGTGAACGGTGTCCAACCCAGTAGAGTTGATCCTGCCGGAACATCGACATGTATGATCCATGTCGTGTTCTCCTTCTCGCCTCCTTCCTTGTCAAGGAAGCGCGGCATCTCCACATATCCGAATTATTGAAGCATAAGCTTCAACAAATCCAGATACCCGCGACATTGAGAACAATGGGACACCACCCATCCGTTCTCCAATTGTTTATCCGGTTCCATCTGTACAAAAATATTTAAAAAAGGTAAAATATTTATTTAAATAGTAAAACAATGATTTATAACATAAACAATTTCATTGAACTCAGGAAATTTGGAGACATAAATCAAACTTGGAACAAATTTGATTTCTGGTCTGCTGTCCAAACTGATAGTGCTGACAAGTTTCATTTCTACCAAGATTTAAACCATGTTAAGGGAAAAATAAGTTCTGTAGTGCAACATAAAAGTTAAAGTTAACTTCAATATCTTTCCGAAATGTATTTGTATGCCCTCAGATCTGCTCTGGTTCAAAAGTTATGAGATGTCAAAGTTGACAGAATTTCTGGACAAAATTGGGCAGCACCTTCCTGCTTGAGGTACTGACTTGATTCAACAATTCCAGTTAATTCTGCGCATAATTTGACAAAACTTTCTGTTAAAAAGTTGTAACCTATCACATGGACGTTTCATAACTGTATTATTTACTATTTTTGGATTTTTATGCAGGAATTTATGGTAATTTTACCAAGAGTTCCAGAGAGTATTTACTCTGCCATGTTTTCTGGACAGTTTCAACTCTACTGCATATTTCAACAATAGGAAATTTGTAGAGCTCTTCCAAAGCTTTCCATAAATGTATCATACCACCCCAATGTCGAAGGAACTTGACCTCTACACTCTGTATAACTTCAGCATTATTTCAGTTGAAAACAGAGGACTCTGTTCCTAGTATCATATAAGTTGAAACTTGCTTAATTTGAAAATCCGGATCAAGGGAAGGAGTTTAATCAAGATTTTAGTGCTCTGAATTAAAATTTTCAACTTTCACAATGAATTTAATAATTTAGTGGGGTGTGACGTCAAAGCGTCAGCCAAGTCATGCCGGTACTACGCTCCTCACAAAGAAAACCTTATACCGGATTTAGCCGGCTTCGTTAATTCAGTGGCACTAAATGAATCTTTCTACTCGGCTACTGATTCATCGTTAGACTGACTGCATAAAAGCACTCAAGCATCAGGTTCAGCTGCACACTGAACCCGGCTTCATAACAGTTTCATACACCCGTCCATCGTCAGTGCACGGGTGTTCTCAAGCCAAACACGCCTTGAGCTACGTGTTCACGTTACCAACCACGTGACGGGGTCTCCACCTACTTGTCCGTAGCACGCCCGGGACTGGCATTTCTCAAATACCCCAAACAACATGAAGAGTCGTAGAGCATAACTAAGCTGACCGGGTTACCTACCACCCGTGAGGCTCCACCCTTAAGCTTGTGCGCACTGGTAGAGAGCGCTTACATGCAGCCCCAAGACATAGAAAATCCCGAGATGCATGATTTTCCGACATAAAAAATAGGTTAGTAAGCCACTTATGTATACTAATAATATCCTTATGTGGGCTATTACTCGTTCCTCACCGAGTTTTTGAAAATCTATTCTTTTTCAGTGCGTTAAACCTCAACGATGCTCTGATGCCATGATGTGAGGACCCGATGGTCCCGACATTCCAAGATCTCGCTGAGGGGTGCTGCGATAGACAACACCAGATAACACACAGCATAATACATACAGCAGAAGCTAAGTTTTTCACATGAATTGTTTATAAACATAGTTACAACAAAATACTGTTATAGTCTACACTCACGGGCCTAGACTAAGCAAAAAGGTTCATGTTCAGCCCGTGAACGTGTTCCTACTAGCACACACGCACACACTAACACGGCGGCGTGCATGGCTCCCACTCGACGCTGGTTCCCTATTGGGAACCTGTCTCCTCCTCGGGAGCCTCCTCCTCATAATCCTCTGCAAACACTTCAACAACAAGCAGTAAGCATGAAGGCTCAGCAAGACTAACCCGTCTCATCTAAGCATGCAACTCTACATGCTGGAATTTAAGGGTACAACAATAAAGTACTTATTGACTCGCCTAAATAATTAACTCTTACTTTCAAGTTTTAGCCTCAAGTTAGTGGAAAACCTTGTGCTAAGCCACATAGGAAGTCCGCAATGAAACAAGAAACACATTCCTCTTACGTGCCCTGCCAAAGGTTGAAAAGAACTTTGATTTGCTCTAATCTAAAGCACTTCATTAACAATCAACATAAGACTTCAAAACAGCAACTTTTATTCATGACATCTAGCATGTTCTTTCTATGTCACGGTACAGTGAACAAGTGGTACTCACTGAACGCGAGTGACGGTGATTATAATCGATTTACACCTGCAGGGTTACCCGAATAAAATCTCACGTACACCCGTACTCGATGTTGCCTACAACAACCATCCCGGACGTCGTAAGCAACAACCTTTCACTCGTTAGCCAAGTGTTGAATCGGTCCTATCATCCCGAGCAAGAGGTCCCTACGTGGAGCAACCTACATGCCCGCTAGCGGATTTACACCTTGCTGCTCTCAACCAACCCCTTTGGATAACAAGCAATGCCTCAACATATCGCTACCCGAATTACATCGATTTCCCGGTTCCCATATAGCCGGTATATCTTCGGTACAATTCTAGCTTGTTCAACAAGCCCGCACATGGCTCGATCCTCAACCGACACAAGCAGAGCTATGGCACACAGGCCCACAACGTCCTGCTACCCTTACTCTCTGTGCGGTCTCATTTTCATGTCATATGGTTCATGAGCTATCTCAACCCGGTGGTGTGCCTCTAAGCCTATTCTCGCAAGTAGTTCCAACTACTCGACTTGTACCGAATCCTATACCATTTGAGTGTTGCAGTGGCTATTCAGGGCTCAAATGTTAGACATAAACCCTCTGGTTCTCTTGGCTATGCAATTGGATTTCAAACAAGACTCTAATGCACAATATATTGAGCTAGTAAAGGGAGTGATAAAGATAAGACTTTGAAATTAAGGTTAATGCAAACCGGAGCTTGCCTTGCTGCTGGTCGTCGACTAAAGGTTCTTCCGCAGGGATAAAGTCCAGAATTTCTGGGTCTTTCTCGACCTTAGCGACTACACGAAATGAAAATAACAAATGCATGTCAAATTCCAATGCAATGTGTTGAAGTGAAGAGGTAAAAAGAATAACTCTAGCTAGACAGCACTTCTGACTCTGAAATTTTTACTGTGGTTTGGTGACAACCTAAACAGAGATTTGTCCAAATTTCATCTAAAACAAAGCTCATTTGAGCCCTGCACAAATAAATGTGTAAATGGACATAATTAGAGGTTCTAAGGTTTTCTAGGGATTTTCATGGAGCAAGCCATTACTTTCTGGAAACTAGAGGTTATAGTAGTTCTAATGGAATTGGTTTCATGCAATTTGAAAAATCCTAGCCACGTGGCGTTTTCAGAGCTCATCCCTGCGGAAGGGGTGAGGTCCAGCATCACCAGACACGTGGCAGGCTCGGAGCTAGCCTCTGTGGAAGGGGCGAGGTCCGACCCGCTGAACACGTGTTGCCTCTGGGGCTTGTCTATGCGGAGAAGCGAGGTCCAGCCCCCCAGGACACGTGTTCCCACCAGAGCTAGTCGCTGCAGAAAAGCAAGGCCCAACCCCACGGGACACGTGTCTCTCTCGGATCTCACCTCTGAGAGGTCCACCCCACGGGACACGTGTCGCTCTCGGAGCTCACCTCCGAGGAGAAGGGAGGTTCGACACTACGGGACACGTGTCATCCTCGGAGCTCACCTCCAAGGACAAGGGAGGTCCGACACCAATGGACACGTGTCGACCTCGGAGCTCGTCTCTGAGGAAAAAGGAAGTCCGGCGCTGCTGGACACGTGGCACCCTCAGAGCTCTCCTCCAAAGAGAGGGGAGGTCCGGCACTGACACATGGCGTACGCAGAGCTCGGCTCTGAGGGAGAGGGGAGGTCCCGCCCGCCAAGACACGTGGCGCACGTGGAGCTCACCTCTGAGGAGAGGGGAGGTCCCGCCCGCCAGACACGCGGCACAACCAGAGCCCGCCTCTGCAAAAAAGGGAGGCCCGGCCCCGCTGGACACGTGGAGCCTCCGAAGCTTATCCCTGCGGAAGGACGAGATCCTTAAGCAGTTTTTCCCTGTATGCGAGTACCCGGTACTGAGGAAACCGACACAAATTCTTCCACGTTGGATACTGCAACCAAATCAACTGAAGATAAGTTGTTAAGATCCAAAAACAAATTGAATAGGACTCTTATTTGGAATCCAATAGGAGTAGGACTCTTCTTTATCCCCTTATAAATAGAACCCGAAATACCCCCTTGGCCGTAACACCTTCTCAAGTCGACAACTTAGAGGCCCTAGCCCCCAACTCGTCGAGTTAACCCCCTTCGTCAGAGTTCAGCCACTGGTGAGACCGCCGACGAGTCCCGACACGTTTGCCGTCGCCGGAAGAGAGCCGACGATCTGTCTTGCTAGGAGGAAGGCCCTGACACCAAGGAGAAGTGAGGTAGGTCTTCGTTACCACCTTACGATATCATCGCGGTTTTCTTCGCATTTGTTTCTTCGATCCCTTTGAACAGAAGATTTTTCGTGTGGACAAATCAATTGTTGATCGATTTGATCTAGATCTTGATCATCACCACGTCCACACTTGATCCTTACACCCTTGTTCATCGTAAAGCCCATGCAAGTCATTAAAACATGCAAGAACACATACAAACTGATAGCACCATAGGATTTGCATCCATCTACACCATTGCATCTTGAGTAAAGTTTGTGCATGATGATTGATTGCTGTAAATCATGTATGTGCGTGATCGTAAGTAGAAGCACAAGCTCAGGGAGCTATCTGCGAAGAACTACAACACCAAGACTTTGAGATCCGTGAGCAACAGAAACCACAGGAACAAGGCAAGTGCCCCTTGACCATATTGATCCCGTGTTTTGAAACTGTTTTGTTTGCGAAAACTATGTATGCTTCAGTCAATTTGATGGGAACCCTTTTATAGGAGTTTACTAGTTTTGTTAACCACCCTTGTCATCGGGAAGTTGATGAGTCAGGTATGGTCGTTTTTGCTTTTTGCTTCGCTTAGCTTACGGGTTATGGGAAGTCGAGATAGAACATGTCTAGCTACTGCACTCATATGAACAATGTTAATGAGAACTTGATGGTAATAATGAACATGAATCGAGGGAGATCTAGGCAAGATTTGTTCGTGGATTCGGTAGAATGAGATGGTGGTTTACTTGTCGTAGATCTAAGGACCGGTTCATGCCAGCACATGCTAGGAAAACAGTGCCACCACAAGGCCAAATATGGGTGCGGTTTAGCTGACTAATTAGGTAAGTTGCTAGATTGTTATGGACCATGGAAGGCGCGGGGAATGGGAGTCGAGAGAGGACTGCCCTGGGAACTGCATGGCGCAAGAGGGGGCCCGTAGGTGGGAGAATGGTGATTCGAGCCTGCTGGTGAAACCTTAGTGAGTCCATACATCTAGTAGCCTCTTTGTAAAGGCTATTTTGTGATCTCTTGGCCATACACCGACGGTTGTGTACAGATATAATGGAGGTTCCGCAGTCGCCGACGAGTGACGAAATCACAAACTTGTGGGTAAAGTGGTTCCACCTCTGCAGAGTTTAAAATTATCATGATAGCCGAGCTTACGGTCACAAGCGTCTGGACAACTCACATGATTAGAAGGGATGGTTTGGGATGGTTATTGGGATAGTCTTTGGTTTGGTTATGGTTTGGTCTTTGGATTTGGTTTTGGGACTGTTGAGTCTTGGTAATGAGAATGGTTTCGGGACTGTTGAGTCGTGACAATGAGCTTTGGTTTCGGTTATGAGAAAGATATGAGTATGAGATGGTTATTATGAGCATGAGAAAGAGGTTGGGAAAGATTATGGTTGATTGAGACATGAAAAGTGGTGAATTATGAAGGAGGTATGTTACTGTTTTATTGGATATATGTTGGGATTAAATTCACTTAAAGATAGTTGCTGTTTTTATCATGTTTGTGAAATAAACTTTGCTTTCTGCAATGAGACTTTTTGTTCCATACCTTATTTAAAGCTACATATCATATTTTCCCGCACTTGCTGAGTACGTCATGTACTCAACCTTGCATTATTACTTAATCATCAGCTACAGGAGAAGAGTACTTCGAAGATCATGTGGAGTATTAGGCGTGCGAACTACCGTCAACTTGCCTTTGGAGTTGGACATGGAGCCGCTGCCGTGTTTAGTTTGCTTCCGCTATCGTTAGAGACTTTCGCTGCTAGAATAAGTTAGAAGACTTCCGCTGCAAGAATAAGTTAGAGATTGATGTAATAAATTACTTGAACCCTATTGTTTGTGGTTATATTCTGAGTTCAGTTTGTAGATTACATGTGTATGTGTGATGAACATCCTGGGCACACATATGCATCAGCTGGGTTCCGTTATCACGGGACCGAGCGTCACAGATTGGTATCAGAGCCACGTTGACTGTAGGACGCAAGCCTAGGTATAGTCACAGATTTGCATCAGAGTCATGTTGACCATAGGACGCAAGCCTAGGTAGAATGCACAGATGCATTAGAACCACATTGACCATAGGATGCAAGCCTAGGAAGAATGGACACCGTAAACCACATGAGCACACCCCCTAAACTCCAATTTTCAAAAATTGCTTGCTTCTGCACTTTTCTTGCACCGCAAGGTACTGCTCTCAACCCCTCCTTGTCTCTTCTTTTGGACAGCAACACCCTTGTTCATGCTCCATAGCTCCTGATGTTTTGGAGTTATCTCCTCCTTCTCAAAGTTTCTCATGTCCCATTTATGGATGCCAGAGGTCCGGAGCACGAATACTCGTTTACCACCACGTGTGAGTGCACTTAACCCCATCAAGGTGACCACTCCCATCACACGGCAGAAACAGCACCGGATCACATGATTTGGTTTAGGACCCCCATTGAATAAGCGTGAATAGGAACAGTGTGTTAAACTTTTGTGATGATTGTTGTGTTTGAGTGCTCAGTGTGAGTTGTGGGACGCTTCAGCGTTGTCCATATCCACACATAGTAGAGAGATGTGAGATGCTTCGGCATGTGTTCCCATCCTCATATAAAAGTAAATATATTTAGTCCATCCACCTTGGTGCATATAGTTAGGGGGATCAATCTAAACTTCTAACTTCTATTCTACCCAACTCTCTCTCACAGATGGTGAGAGAAAACGCCGGCCGTCAAAGGAGGAACGTTCGTGGCAACCAGGAACTGCAAGAGGATGACCACGTTGAAGTTCCTGAGAATGTTGACCCTGGAGCTGGTGCAAACAACCTTGAAAGGTTGATGGCTATGCAGAACCAGCTCATGCAAACTATGATCCAAACTTTGGGTCAGCTGCAAGCCAACAACAACAACAATCCTAACCCCGTTCCTGCACCACCACCGCCACCACCATCACCACCGCCAGCTCACAACCGACTAGGGGAGTTCATGAGGACTCGACCGCCTACTTTTGCACAAGCTAATGATCCCATGGAGGCCGATGATTGGTTAAAGTCCATGGAGAAGAAGCTTGCTATTGTTCAGTGCAATGATCGGGAGAAAGTTCTCTTCGCGTCGCACCAACTTATGGGAGCAGCCGCTGACTGGTGGGACGCTCTTTGCAATGCTCATGTCAACCAGGAGACTATCACTTGGACTGAGTTCAAGGAGAGTTTCCGCTCTCATTATGTCCCTGCTGGAGTCATGATGCTCAAAAGGCAAGAGTTCGAAGGTCTCCACCAAGGGAAGAAGTGTGACACCCTCATCTCGGGTGTCAGCATATGTTCATGTTTTATGAAGAAGAAAAACATTTTAAGAAAAGAAGGAACAGAGACAAGTATCAAAAAGATAGCCAATAATGCTCTCCGAGAGCACTGAAGGCAACTTCCACGGCCAGCAGACCACGTGGCGTGTTCGGAGCTCATCCCCGAGACATTTGGGAGAGGTCCTCCGTTAAACTAGCTACGTGGCAGGCTTGAGGGTCACCTCCGCAATTGAAAAGAGGTCCGACCCTGTGGGACACGTGCTGCCCGTGGAGATAGCCTCTGCGGAAGAAGCAAAGGCATTTTTCATACGACACGTGTCATCCACGGAGCTAGTCCTCGCGGAAATAAGAGGACCAGTCGCGGGGGATACGTGTCAATCTCGGAGCTCATCTCAGAGAAGTCTGGATCTATCGAACACGTGTCGCCACCGGAGCTTATCACCGGAAGGTCCGTCGCAGCTAAACACGTGTCGACCTCGGGGCATGTCCCTAAGGAAAGGAGAGCGGAAAGACCGGCACCCACACGTGGCGTGCGCGGAGCTCGCCTTTGAAGAAGAGGGAGGTCTCGATCGATTGACACGCGGCACAACCGGAGCTCGTCTCTGCGGATGAGGAGATACCAGGCCCGGAGGACACGTGGAGCTTCCGGAGCTCATCATCACGGAGGTAACGAGTTCTGAAGCAGCTGTTACGCGTAAGGACACCGGTACGCAACAGAAACCGATCTAAAATACACAATGGTTACCGAAGATAAGACGCCAGGATCTAACAAAGATCTGAATAAGACTCTTATTCGGGATCCAATCAGATTAGGACTCTTCTCTTCCCGATTATAAATAGAACCCAAAACCTCTGGCCGAAACCACAAACTTCTCTTTCAACTCCTGAGCCGACGACTTAGCGCCCTAGCCCTAACTCACCGAGCAAAACATCGCCGAAGCGCAACAAGGGAGATCATCGGAGAAGAACCGAGTGGTCTGAGGAGGACCTCGAAGTCAAGAAGAGCGTGAGGTAGGACTTCAATACCACCTTACGACATCATGGTGTTCATCTCTTGCATCTGTTCTTCAATTCCTTTCGAACAGAAACTTTCTCGTGGGCAGATCACTTGATGATCAGTTTGATCTAAAAACAAGATCATCGCCACGACCACCTTTGATCCGAACACCTCTGTCCATGCAAGCCATGCAAGGGCACACCAATCTAATAAATATCATAGGATAGCATGCATGAGCATCATCGCATCTAGTTTACGGTTTGTGCATGATATTGATTGCTGTGAATTTTGTATGCACGTGAATCCTACATAGCAGAACAAGCTCAGGGAGCTGTCTACGACGGGCTGCAGCAACAAGGTTTTGAGAATCAAGAACAACCGGAACCGCAAGAACAAGGCAAGTGCTCCTTGACCATGTTGATCCTATGTTTTGGGTAAAACTATTTTGTTTTGCGAAAAGGTGTGTGTGCTGAGCCAAACATGATGGGAAAACCCTTTTTATAGGAGTTTACTAGTTTTGATTAAACCATCCTTGTCGCCTGGGAAGTTTATGAGTCGGGTATGGTTTTTGCTTTATGCTTCGCTGAGTCCATGGGATTGGGAAGCGAGATAGATGTGTCTAGCTAACTGCATTCGTACTGATAATAAGTAACTGATGAGGTTAATAAACATGGATCGGAGGGAGATCTAGGCAAGCCTGGGTTTGTGAATGAGGTAGCATGAGAGGGTGGTTTTGCTTGCCGCAGATCTAAGGACCGGTTCATGCATGCACATGCCAGGATAACAGTGCCACCACAAGGCCAAGTATGGGTGCGGCTTAGCTGAGTAATTAGGTAAGTTGCTAGAGTGTTATGGACTGTGGAAGGCGCGGGGAATGGGAGTCGAGTGAGGACTGCCCTGGGAACTGCATGGCACAAGAGGGGGCCCGTGGGTGGGAGAATTGGAGATTCTAGCCTGCCGGTGAAACCTTAGTGAGTCCATACATCTAGTAACCCCTTTGTAAAGGCTATTTTGTGATCTCATG
Organism: Neostapfia colusana; assembly: GCA_030760725.1. Lineage (NCBI taxonomy): Eukaryota > Viridiplantae > Streptophyta > Magnoliopsida > Poales > Poaceae > Neostapfia > Neostapfia colusana. Next base: position 110,027,479 of record JASWHV010000001.1, read on the forward strand.
ACCATACACCGACGGTTGTGTACTGGTATAATGGAGGTTCTGCAGTCGCAGACCGGTGACGAAATCACAAACTTGTGGGTAAAGAGGTGCAAACTCTGCAGAGTCTAAAACTATCATGATAGCCGAGCTTATGGTCATGAGCACCTGGCTAAACTGCCATGATTAGATGGGATGGTTACTGGAATGGTTATTAGGAAGGTTCTTGGTTATGGTTATTGGTTATGGTTTGGTTTGGGACTGTTGAGTCCGGGAGGTAAGATGGTTGTATGACTGATGAGTCATATGAGATTGGTCTCGGTGCGAGACGAGGTTGTTTTATGAGGTGAGATGGAAGCGAATACGAGGAGGTATTCGTAAGTATGAATAAAATTAGATTGGTTAATGTTCGGATGGTACGCGGGAAGTGATGGAGGTATGTTAGTAATTTAATACATGTTGGGATTACATTTAAACTTAAGTTGTTGTTTATCATGATTTTACAGAACTGCTTTTCTGCAAATAAACCTTTATTGCCTACCTTGTTTATGCGCTGCATATCATGTGTTTTTCCGCACTTGCTGAGTACATCATTGTACTCAACCTTGCATTATTATTTCTTCATCAACAGCAAGAGAAGACTACTATGAAGACCGAGTAGAGCATTATGGCGTGTGATCTGTTCTCAACCTTGCCTGTGGAGGGAGTAGAGATGGAGCCACTTCTGCTTAGTTTTTCTTCCGCATTAGTTTTTGCTTCCGCATTTAAATAAAGATTTCCGCTGCGTAGAAATAAAGACTTCCGCTGTGAGCATGAGTCCAAGACTCATGAGGTGTTGTAATAAACTCTGTTATTCGTGGTAATATATAATCTGAATTCAGTTTGTGGAAAGTATGTGTATGTGTGATGAACATCCTGGGCACACATATGCATTAGTTCTCGGTTCCGTGGCTTTCCACAGAATTGAGGGCGTCACAGATTGGTATCAGAGCCACGGGTTGATAGTAGGTTACACACCTAGATAGAAACCTTAGATTGATATTAGAATCACGGGTTAACAGCAAGTTATACCCCTAAATAGAAGCTACACGGACCAAAGGAAGCGTCCTAGGATGAATAGCTTAGATTGGCCTTGAAACCACCTTGACATAGGAAACCATCCTTGAATAGGAGTTGAGTGGGCCCTTGTGATGATTATTTGTGAATATGTGCTTAGTGTGAGTGGTGGGACGTCTCAAAAACGTTGTCCATATCCACACATAAGAAGAAGGAGATGTGAGATGTTTCGGCACTTGCTCACATCCTCATAAGGGCTAATATATATAGTCCAACTCACCTTGATGCATATAGTTGAAAGGACCTACCTAACCTTCTAACCTTCTATTCTATTTCGTTCTCTCTCACAGATGGTGAGAAGAAATGCCAGCCGAAGGAACGTCCAGGAAGATGACCACGGGGAAGTTCCTGCCAACCCCGGAGCTGGCGAAAACAACCTAAAAAGGTTGATGGCCATGCAAAACCAGCTTATGCAAACCATGATCCAAACTTTGGGTCAGTTGCAGGCCAACCAACACCCCGTTCCGGCACCACCGCCACCACCACCGCCGGCTCATAACAGGTTGGGAGAGTTCATGTGGACTCGACCACCCACCTTTGCTCAAGCAAGCGATCCAATGGAGGCCGATGATTGGTTGAAATCCATGGAGAAAAAGCTTGCCATTGTCCAGTGCAACGACCGAGGGAAGGTTCTCTTTGCGTCACACCAACTGATGGGAGCAGCTGTTGACTGGTGGGATGCCTTGAGCAACGCCCATGCCAACCCGGAGACAATCACTTGGACTGAGTTCAAGGAAAGTTTCCGCTCCCACTACATCCCTGTTGGCGTAATGATGCTCAAGAGGCGGGAGTTTGAGGGTCTCCGCCAAGGGCAGAAAAGTGTGAACGAATACCTCAACAAGTTCATACAACTGTCCCGGTATGCCCCCGAAGATGTCAACTCAGATCAGAGGAAGCAGTACCTGTTCATGAGAGGGTTGAACAATGAGATCCAAGTTCAGTTCCTCAACAATGACTACGTAAGCTTCTAGAAGCTGGTTGATAAGGCTATTGTGGTGGGAAAACAAGATCCGAGAGATCGAGCGCGAGTGCAAAAGGAAGATCCCATACCAGCCCCAAGGGAGCAACGTACGACCTAGATACATGCCCCCTGCACCGCAGTATGGATCGACCACTCCTACGTACCGCCCTGGTCAGCCACCACAGCAACGGCTCGTTGCACCGGCACCTCTTGTGCCCATGCCTCCTGCGCCCCGGCCTAATAATGGCGCTCCTGTTCAAAACCCCCGCCCCAACGTACCTGCTGCCGTAGGCAACAGGGCATGCTTTGCATGCGGGGAAGTAGGCCACTTCGCTAACCAGTGCCGAAGAGAGGCCCTGGACAGCAAGGTAACGTGCCCAAGCAGAATCAGCGACCAAACGGAGGGGATAACAAGGGGAACCGAGGACCGCAGAACTATGCTCGTGGCCACGTTAACCATGTCACTGCTGAGGAAGCACAACAGGCTGAGGACGTCGCAATTGGTATGTTCCTTGCCAACTCCAACCCAGCCATCATTTTATTTGATTTCGGAGCATCACATTTCTTCATATCATCCAAATATGTTGCCAAACATCATCTATCCGTATTCCACTTAGAATGTGCTATGTTAGTTAATTCTCCCGGAGGAGAAATGAGGACTAGTATAGTATGTCCTAAGGTAAGCCTTAAAATAAGGGGGGTAGACTTCCTTGCCAACCTTATTGTCTTGGACTCCCACAGAATTGACATCATACTCGGAATGGACTGGTTAAGCAAGCACAATGGAGTAATCCAATGCGCTGAGAGAAGCGTGCAATTGACAGACGAACACGGTATCCGTGTCGAGTTTGAGTCAGCCCCGCAAGCGACCGAACGGGCGGATCTGAACCATGTTGAAGGAGTAGCATTGGACAACATTCCAGTGGTTCAGGAATTTTCGGATGCGTTCCCGGAAGAACTTCCAGGTATGCCACCTGACCGGGATATTGAGTTTGCCATAGATTTGGTACCTGGAACTGCACTCATAGCTAAGAGACCATATAGGATGCCCGTCAACGAGTTAGTTGAACTAAAGAAGCAAATTCAAGAACAGTTGGAGAAGGGTTTTATCCGTCCAAGTTCGTCACCATGAGGAGCCCCGGTACTCTTTGTGGACAAGAAGGACAGAACCCAAAGAATGTGTGTGGACTACAGGTCTCTCAACGAGGTAACAATCAAGAATAAATACCCTCTGCCCCATATAGAGGACATGTTCGATCAAATGAAAGGAGCCCAAGTACTCTCCAAGATTGATCTTCGGTCGGGATATTTCCAGCTGAAGATTAAGCCCTCCGATATACCTAAGACAGCCTTTCGGACGCGGTATGGTTCATATGAATATACCATTATGTCTTTTGGATTGACGAATGCACCCGCATACTTCATGTACCTTATGAATAAGGTTTTCATGGAGTACTTGGACAAGTTCGTCGTGGTTTTCATCGACGACATTATGGTGTATTCAAAAAGTGAGGAGGAGCATGAAGAACATATGAGATTGACCATGCAGAAGTTGCGAGAGCATCAGTTGTATGCAAAGCTCAACAAATGTCAATTTTGGCTAAAAGAAATATCCTTCCTAGGCCACATCATCTCCAAGGAAGGGGTATCGGTTGATCCTGGAAAGGTGAGAGATGTTCTGAAGTGGGACCAACCGAAGAGCGTGAGGGATATTCGGAGTTTCCTTGGGATGGCAGGATACTATCAGCGCTTCATTACAGACTTCTCTAAAATAGCAAAACCTATGACGGAGTTGCTAACGAAGGGGAAGATCTTTCAATGGACACAAGCCTGCCAAGAAAGTTTTGAGGAACTCAAGAAAAGGCTAACCACAACACCAGTTCTTGTATTGCCAGACGTAAGCAAGAGCTTTGACATATATTGTGACGCATCCAGACAAGGGCTCGGGTGTGTACTCATGCAGGAAGGACAAGTGGTAGCCTATGCCTCACGACAATTAAAGAAGCACGAGCTTAACTATCCTACACATGATTTGGAGTTAGCAGCAGTGGTGCATGCATTGAAGATTTGGAGACATTATATCCTTGGTCATCGATGTGAGATCTATACAGATCATAAAAGCCTCAAGTACATATTTACACAAACAGACTTGAATTTGAGGCAACGTCGATGGTTAGAACTCATCAAGGATTATGATGTGGGAATCAACTACCACCCCGGGAAGGCCAATGTGGTCGCTGACGCATTGAGCAGAAAGGGAGCATGCCACCAACTCACGGTTCGGGAGCTACCACCCGAACTACGTAAGGAGTTCGAACGGTTACACCTCGGATTCTTGAATAACATGGAAATGATGGAGATCCACTCCTCATTGGAGCAAGAAATAAGAAAGGGACAAGCAACGGACGAGGGGATCAAGGAAATCAAGGAAAGAATCCGACAAGGGATAGAGAAGGATTTCAAAGAGGATGAAAAGGGTACGCTTTGGCTAGGAAAAAGGATTTGTGTGCCAAACCTAAGACACCTTCGCGACATGATATTGAAGGAGGCACATGATTCACCCTATTCCATACATCCAGGGAGCACCAAAATGTACAAGGACTTGAAAACTTGCTATTGGTGGGATGGTATGAAGAGGGATATAGCCGAACACGTTGCCCTATGCGACACATGCCAACGGGTAAAAGCCGAACATCAAAAACCCGCTGGGTTGTTGCAACCTTTAAAAATACCTGAATGGAAATGGGAGGACATCAGTATGGACTTTATTGTCGGATTGCCAAGAACTCATTCAGGATACGACTCCATCTGGGTCATTGCGGACCGGTTGACGAAAACCGCCCATTTTCTTCCGGTAAAGGCCAGTTACAACGTTACACAGTTGGCAGAGTTGTACATGGAGCAGATCGTGTGCCGTCATGGAGTTCCGAAGAGGATAGTCTCAGATCGAGGTTCTCAGTTTACCTCTAGATTCTGGAAGAAGCTGCAGAAAGCCATGGGTACACGACTGGATTTTAGCTCTGCCTACCACCCACAAACAGATGGACAAACCGAAAGGACGAACCAAATTTTGGAAGACATGTTGAGAGCTTGCGCCTTGAAACGTGGGCGTAGTTGGGACAGGAGTTTACCGTATGCCGAGTTCTCCTATAACAACAGCAATCAAGCTAGCTTGAAGATGTCGCCTTTCGAAGCCTTATATGGTAGACGGTGTAGAATGCCACTGTTCTGGAACGAGACTGGAGAGAACCAGGTGTTTGGACCCGAAGTACTACAAGAGGCTGAAAAGCAAGTCCAAACGATACGGGAGAACTTAAAGGCTGCTCAGTCACGACAGGAAGGCTATGCGGACAATAGGCGTAGGAAGTTGACCTTTGAAGTTGGAGACTTCGTATACCTTAAGGTATCGCCTATCCGAGGCCAACGACGTTTTAACGTCAAAGGCAAACTAGCGCCTCGCTACATCTGACCATTTAAGATTTTGGATAAGAGAGGAGAAGTAGCCTATCAACTAGAGCTCCCAAACCACCTCTCCGACGTACATGACGTGTTTCATGTATCTCAGCTCAAGAAGTGCTTGAGAATACCAGAGGAACAAGTGTCAATGGGAGAACTTAAACTTCAAGAGGACCTGACTTACGCAGAACACCATATCCGAATCTTGGACGTAAAGGAAAGTGTCACCCGAAACAAGGTGATTCGATGGTGCAAAGTACAATGGGGCCATCACACTGAAGCTGAAGCCACATGGGAGCGTGAAGAGGATATTAAGGCTGAATTCCCCTATCTATTTTCTACTAATGAATCTCGAGGGCAAGATTCAATTTAAGGGGGGTATATTTGTGACACCCTCATCTCGGGTTTCAGCATATGTTCATGTTTTATGAAGAAGAAAAACATTTTAAGAAAAGAAGGAACAGAGACAAGTATCAAAAAGATAGCCAATAATGCTCTCTGAGAGCACCGAAGGCAACTTCCACGGCCAGCAGACCACGTGGCGTGTTCGGAGCTCATCCCCGAGACATTTGGGAGAGGTCCTCTGTAAAACTAGCTACGTGGCAGGCTTGAGGGTCACCTCCGCAATTGAAAAGAGGTCCGACCCTATGGGACACGTGCTGCCCGTGGAGATAGCCTCTGCGGAAGAAGCAAAGGCATTTTTCATAGGACACGTGTCATCCACGGAGCTAGTCCTCGTGGAAATAAGAGGACCAGTCGCGGGGGATACGTGTCAATCTCGGAGCTCATCTCAGAGAAGTCTGGATCTATCGAACACGTGTCGCCACCGGAGCTTATCACCGGAAGATCCGTCGCAGCTAAACACGTGTCGACCTCGGGGCATGTCCCTGAGGAAAGGAGAGCAGAAAGACCGGCAACAACACGTGGCGTGCGCGGAGCTCGTCTCCGAAGAAGAGGGAGGTCTCGATCGATTGACACGCGGCACAACCGGAGCTCGTCTCTGCGTATGAGGAGATACCAGGCCCGGAGGACACGTGGAGCTTCCGGAGCTCATCATCACGGAGGTAACGAGTTCTGAAGCAGCTGTTACGCGTAAGGACACCAGTACGCAACAGAAACCGATCTAAAATACACAATGGTTACCGAAGATAAGACGTCAGGATCTAACAAAGATCTGAATAAGACTCTTATTCGGGATCCAATCAGATTAGTACTCTTCTCTTCCCGATTATAAATAGAACCCAAAACCTCTGGCCGAAACCACGAACTTCTCTTTCAACTCCTGAGCCGATGACTTAGCACCCTAGCCCTAACTCGCCGAGCAAAATATCGCCGAAGCGCAACAAGGGAGATCATCGGAGAAGAACCGAGTGGTCTGAGGAGGACCTAGAAGTCAAGAAGAGCGTGAGGTAGGACTTCAATACCACCTTACGACATCATGGTGTTCATCTCTTGCATCTGTTCTTCAATTCCTTTCGAACAGAAGCTTTCTCATGGGCAGATCACTTGATGATCAGTTTGATCTAAAAACAAGATCATCGCCACGACCACCTTTGATCCGAACACCTCTGTCCATGCAAGCCATGCAAGGGCACACCAATCTAATAAAAATCATAGGATAGCATGCATGAGCATCATCGCATCTAGTTTACGGTTTGTGCATGATATTGATTGCTGTGAATTTTGTATGCACGTGAATCCTACATAGCAGAACAAGCTCAGGGAGCTGTCTACGACGGGCTGCAGCAACAAGGTTTTGAGAATCAAGAACAACCGGAACCGCAAGAACAAGGCAAGTGCTCCTTGACCATGTTGATCCTATGTTTTGGGTAAAACTATTTTGTTTTGCGAAAAGGTGTGTGTGCTGAGTCAAACATGATGGGAAAACCCTTTTTATAGGAGTTTACTAGTTTTGATTAAACCATCCTTGTCGCCTGGGAAGTTTATGAGTCGGGTATGGTTTTTGCTTTATGCTTCGCTGAGTCCATGGGATTGGGAAGCGAGATAGATGTGTCTAGCTAACTGCATTCGTACTGATAATAAGTAACTGATGAGGTTAATAAACATGGATCGGAGGGAGATCTAGGTAAGCCTGGGTTTGTGAATGAGGTAGCATGAGAGGGTGGTTTTGCTTGCCGCAGATCTAAGGACCGGTTCATGCATGCACATGCCAGGATAACAGTGCCACCACAAGGCCAAGTATGGGTGCGGCTTAGCTGAGTAATTAGGTAAGTTGCTAGAGTGTTACGGACTGTGGAAGGCGCGGGGAATGGGAGTCGAGTGAGGACTGCCCTGGGAAATGCATGGCACAAGAGGGGGCCCGTGGGTGGAAGAATTGGAGATTCTAGCCTGCCGGTGAAACCTTAGTGAGTCCATACATCTAGTAACCCCTTTGTAAAGGCTATTTTGTGATCTCTTGACCATACACCGACGGTTGTGTACTGGTATAATGGAGGTTCTGCAGTCGCCGACGGGGGACGAAATCACAAACTTGTGGGTAAAGAGGTGCAAACTCTGCAGAGTCTAAAACTATCATGATAGCCGAGCTTACGGTCATGAGCACCTGGCTAAACTGCCATGATTAGATGGGATGGTTACTGGAATGGTTATTGGGAAGGTTCTTGGTTATGGTTATTGGTTATGGTTTGGTTTGGGACTGTTGAGTCCGGGAGGTAAGATGGTTGTATGACTGATGAGTCATATGTGATTGGTCTCGGTGCGAGACGAGATTGTTTTATGAGGTGAGATGGATGCGAATACGAGGAGGTATTCGTAAGTATGAATAAAATTAGATTGGTTAATGTTTGGATGGTACGCGGGAAGTGATGGAGGCATGTTAGTAATTTAATACATGTTGGGATTACATTTAAACTTAAGTTGTTGTTTATCATGATTTTACAGAACTGCTTTTCTGCAAATAAACCTTTATTGCCTACCTTGTTTATGAGCTGCATATCATGTGTTTTTCCGCACTTGCTGAGTACATCATTGTACTCAAACTTGCATTATTATTTCTTCATCAACAGCAAGAGAAGACTACTATGAAGACCGAGTAGAGCATTATGGCGTGTGATCTGTTCTCAACCTTGCCTGTGGAGGGAGTAGAGATGGAGCCACTTCTGCTTAGTTTTGCTTCCGCATTAGTTTTTGCTTCCGCATTTAAATAAAGATTTCCGCTGCGTAGAAATAAAGACTTCCGCTGTGAGCATGAGTCCAAGACTCATGAGGTGTTGTAATAAACTCTGTTATTTGTGGTAATATATAATCTGAATTCAGTTTGTGGAAAGTATGTGTATGTGTGATGAACATCCTGGGCACACATATGCATTAGTTCTCGGTTCCGTGGCTTTCCACAGAATTGAGGGCGTCACAAGAAGAGCGTCAACGAGTACCTCAACAAGTTCACGCAACTGTCAAAGGTATGCCCCCGAGGGTGTCAACTCGGACCAAAGGAACACTACAGGAAAAACGATCATTGACAACGGCCAAATTTATTGACGACGGGGCCGTCGTATTTAATATTATTGACGACGACTTTATATAGCTGTCGTCAATAATGTTTTATTGACGACGGCTAGACGAGCACCGTCGTCAATAAATTATTGACAACGGGGGCCGTCATCTTTAACTTAATCCGGGCCCACCCGAGGAGTTATTGACGACGGTGACCTAGCACCGTCGTCAACAAGTTCCTTATAGACGACGGTCACCTAGCACCGTCATCAATAACGGCACATATAACCCGTATGCAAGTCGGGAGGCGGCCAGTGCCGCCTCCCGACTCGCGCCGGACGTCCCCCTCGCCGCCGGACGTCCCCGTCGCTGCCGCCCGTCCCCGCCGCCGCCGCCGCCCGTCCCCGGCCCAAGGTAAGTCCCCCTCCCCCTCCGGTCTCTCCCCCGCTTTCCTCGCCCCCCGGCCGAGCCGCCGGCCACCGGCCGGCCAGCCTCACCGTCCTCCCCCCATCCGGCCTCTCCGGCCCCTCCCCCGTCCCCCTCCGGCCCAGCCCCTCCGCCTCCGCCCCCCCCACTCCCCCCTGCGGCCGAGCCTCTGTCCCGCCCCCTCCCCCCTCTCTCCCCCGCCTCTGTCCCCCGTAAACCTGATAATGGTTTGGTTTGGAACCGGTTTTAGTGGATTATTTTTTTTTGGATTTGGATTGGGCTGGATTGAAACGGCTTGACAGACCTAACAGCTCGGTTTGGGTTGGTTTCTCACTACAAACAATTTGGTGTGGTTTTATATGGTTCTTGTATGGTTTGACATGCTCGACGCGGACAAACAGTAGGATCATTGACGTAGACCTCCTTGGCGTGGATCAGGAGCGTGAAGAAGACGGTGCCGATGGCGCGGAGGCCATGCACCAGCTCGTCGGGGATTTCCGTGGCCAGTGATATGCATGACTCCCCATTCCGCAGCAGTCGCGCGGATCGCCTCCACCGTGCACTGCTGCTGTTGATCTTCCTTGTTCTTACCATCGATGGCAATAATACGGAGAGATGTCGATGTGGATCCATGGACTACTCAGGCCGGATGGCCAACGAAGCTCCCTTCTACCAGACGCATTCCATGGCCAACTAGAGAAGAAGAAGCAATGGAATTCCCTCTGCATTTCATGGCTGGTTAGGTGAATGATTTGTGACTTACACAACACCCATGACGACAACACGGGTAGGAGCTTGGACATGCAGGTTCAGGCCAACAAAGCAAGGGGGCAAGTTGCAATCTGTCTGTTCCCGTGATCCAGCTTGTTCAGGATCTTCTTGGTCGCAACCCTCACCGAGTGCCTCGGCTTCGTCTCTCTGACGCTGAACGCAGGTCAGGTCAGCCTCTGCCCCTCCCCTCAGCGTCTCCCTCCCTTCTGGCCCTAGCCACAACCTGGTCCGCCTCCGAGATCAACCTTCTGCGTCATCGTGGGCGGCATGGCGGGTAGTAAGAGGAGTGGGATCGACGCCCTCTCATCAGCCCAGCCGCAGGGCGCGGCTCCAACCCAGCCCCTTTGCCCGGCTCCTGCTCCAGCCGCAGTGACCGCTTCCTGCATACGGCACTCCGGCTCGTGCACAATGCCACCTCGTCGAGAAGGACATATTCATCACGATTGATTGAGCCACCTCCTCAATCCATCATGGCGACGACCGGCCATCCATTCTCGTGGCGGTCGGGCATGGCTTGGCTGAAATAAAGCGATGCAGGCCAACTGAAATAAGAGTGGGCTGGAACCGATATTTTAAAATGGGTTGAAACTGGTTTCGAACTGTAGTAGGAGCACTGGGTTGGTGCGGGTTGGGTCAATTTTTTTAGTCAGTTTGGTTTGGTTTGGTTTAGATAGGAGCGTTGGTGGGCTGGTTTGGTTGGGCTTTTGTACTACAATGCAACGGTTTGGTTTAGGGTTCGGGCTGGTTCTTGGCCCATTAGCAGTTTAGTCCCCCGCCTCTGTTAGATTAGATAAAATTTTAAATACTTAATCAATTTGTATGTATTTAGTAGATAATTAGTTTAATTGTTAATTATTTGGTTTAAATTAGTAATTGTTTCAGATTTTAGTTATTTAATTTAGTTAATTGATTGATTAGTTGTTTAAGCACATTGTTTTTGCTTTACCCCCGTGCCCGCTGCCACCAGCCCCCGCCGTCGCTGACAGCGTACCGACGCCTAGGCGTCCAGTCGTTGGTGGGGGGGGGGGGGGGGGGTGCCAGGGCGGCTCGCCTCGCCTGGCCGAGCATCGGCGATGCCGGCGCCGCCTCCGCCCGCCACCGTCGCTGCAAGGCGCCGCCGGCCCCTCACGCTGCCACCGCCGATGCCTCACGCTGCCGATTCCTCGTGCCGCCGCCTCCTGTGCTTTGGAGAGGAGAGATGGAGGGGGATGAAAATGAGTGTATTAGGGTTGAGGGTCGTTTTTTATGACCCTCATAGAACGCGTGGATCGTCGGATTAGATCCGACGGTCGTGGGCACTTGGGCTGCTCAGCCCGAGCCCGAGCCAGACTCTCAGTCCTGCCCCAAGCTGACCTCCGCCGCCACCTCAATAAATTATTGACAAAGGGGGCCGTCGTATTTAACTTAATCCGGGCCCACCCGAGGAGTTATTGACGACGGTGACCTAGCACCGTCATCAACAAGTTCCTTATAGACAACGGTCACCTAGCACCGTCGTCAATAACGGCACATATAACCCGTACGCGAGCCGGGAGGCGGCCAGTGCCGCCTCCCGAATCGCGCCGGCTGTCCCCGTCGCCGCCGCCCGTCCCCGCTGCCGCCCGTCCCCGGCCCGAGGTAAGTCCCCCTCCCCGCTCACGCGCACGACCCACTGACTGCCGCCGCACAGCTCCGCCTCGCCCTCGCCGAGCCGGGCCGCCTCCGCCCCACCGTCCCGCGCCCCGCCCCACCGCGCACCACCGTCCCACGCCCCGCCCCGCCGCAGCGCGGCCGCCTCATACCCCGCCCCGCCCTGCCACAGCCGCTGCCGTCCCGCCCCAAGCCCCGCCCGGCCGCCCCTGCTCGCGCCAAGCCCCGGCTGCGCCTCGGCCGCCGCCGCTCCCCGCGCCCCGCCCCGAGCCCCGCCCTGCTGTGCCGCCGGCCCCGCCCCAAGCCCCGCCCTGCCGCGCCGCCCGACCTTAGTTGATTAATTGTTTAATTAGTATTGTAATTGATTATTGTTTATTTAACACTTTGATTGATTGCATGATTAGTTACTATATGTAAATAAATGGGTTTCGGCCCGATCCGGCCTGACACGACCCACTTAGTGTCTGTCACGGCCCATTTAGTGGTATGTATTAGTCGAGACAGGCACGGAGGATGGCAAGCTCCCCCACGTGGACGGCGGGCCCGGACGGTGCGGTTTCATCTTTGACCCACTAACGACGGGGCATAACGTACGACAGCTAACCCTAAAGGTGTCGTAAGATAATAGCAGGCCCCACCGGGGCATAACTTAGGCCGGCTGACCCACTTCTTTATCTCTCTCTCGTTCTTTCCTTCTCTCTCGTTCTTTCCTCTCTCTCCCTCTCTCTTTTAAATGACTCAAAAATGAAAGATTGACGTAAACCTATACAACATGTGTCACTCGTTTCGAACCGGCCCGTCTCACATGTGTTACGCATGTGAGGCGTGTACGTTCGGAATTGTCCCTTTTTGGACAGCCTGGGAGTGAACGAGGGGCGTGGCTTGTGATGAGACGCGGGTTTATATCTAGACGAGATTTGGACGGCATAACCCTGTTGTTCTCTGCTGCACCATTTTCGGGCGTGCAGTGGAGAACAGCGAGGTTATGCTGCCAAAATTTCGTTCAGATCCAGACCACGCGTCTCGTCATGAGCACGCTCCGCTCGGTCACTCTTGGGTGGGTTTAGGACCTATCCTTTCCAATAGATGTAGGGCCGTGACATAAATAAATTATAAAGTAACTATAATTTCTTTGACATTAAACTGCAGATTCAAGCATGGGTGAGGACCGTAGTTGGATGTATACCGGTTGGAAGAACAGTTTTGGTGGTCACTCGGATGAGTGGTTTGCCAAGAGAGATGCTTTTGTAGATCGAGCTTTTTCATTGTCAATGATCGATAAGGTGTGGTGCCCATGTACGAAATGTCAGGGTGCAAAGTGTTGGGACAAAGTGAATTTGGCGTTTCCCTTGTGTCGATACGGTTTCATACAAGATTATGAGGTGTGGACCTTTCACGGTGAGACATCTTCTCAACCCTTACAAGTTTCAGATGAGGATAACAACACGGGGGTTCGTAGGATGGATGAGATGCTTGATGCCATAAATCCTGAATTGATGGAGGATCCTCCTACAACGGAGGTTGAAGCGTTTTTCATGCTTCTCAAAGCTTCAGAAGAGCCGTTGTATGAACACACTGAAGTGACGCTCCTTACTTTCATTACTAGATTTATGGCCATTAAGTCTAAGTATTTCTTCTCCAATAACTGCTACAATGATCTCATCAACTTGATCAGTGATATCCTTCCACAACCACATAAAGTGCCTAAAGATATGTATCAGTCTAAGAAGTTGATTTCTGGTCTGGGTATGAAATATGAGAAGATTGATATGTGTCTAGACAATTGCATGCTTTTTTGAGAGACATGCCAACGAGAACAAGTACTTAAAATGCGGTAAAGCGAGATTTGTCGAAGTAGTTAATGACGACGGTTCAAAAATATTGACTCAAGTCGCACAGAAGCAGCTTCGCTACTTGCCTGTTACACCTAGGTTCAAGCGTTTCTATCTAAAAAAACAGCTAGACACATGAGGTGGCATAAAGAAGGTGTACGTGAGAACAACTGCATGATGGTGCACCCGTGGGACGGTGAGGCATGGAAGGCGCTTGACCGTTTCGATCCAGAATTCGCCAATGACGCGAGATATATTCGCTTTGGGTTGGCGACAAATGGCTTCTCACCGTTTAGTACAAACGCCACACCATACTCTTGTTGGCTTGTGTTCGCTATTCCGTACAACTTACCACCATATCTTTGTATGAAGTATGATTTCATGTTCCTTGCCTTATTGTACCTGGACCGGATCATCCTGGTTCACGACTGAACGTGATGATGCAGCCATTTATTGAAGAGTTGAAAATGTTATGGATAGGAGTCGAAGCATACAACTGTTATAGAAAATAGAAATTCAACCTTTGAGCTGCGTACTTGTGGTCTGTTCATGATTTTCCATCTTACGGCATGTTTTCTGGCTGGAGCACTCATGGTCGATTGACATGTCCAATATGTGCTTCGGACACGGATTATTTTCGTCTAAGTCATGGTGGCAAGATATGCTACTTTGATTGTCATAGAAGTTGGTTACCGCCAAATCACGTGTTTAGGCAACAGAGAAATGCTTTCAGGAAGGGTACCATTCTAAAAAAGGGACCACCACAACGTCTGAACGGGTGAGAAATTGTTGAACAGCTCAACAATCTAGTGTCAGATGAAGGTCGTCCTAGATATTTTGTTGGTTACGGAGAGAATCATAATTGGACTCATATATGTGCACCATGGGAGTTACCGTATATGAAGTCTTTAATTATAATGCACAACATTGATGTCATGCACCAGGAACGTAACATGAGTGAATGCATCATAAGCATGTGCTTGGATATGACGGGAAAAACAAAAGACAACATAAAAGCTCAGAAGGATTTGGCAGGGGTTTGTAATCGACCAAGTCTTGAGCTCTCCGAAGCTGGTGGCAAACCACGAGCTTCTTTCTGCCTTCGGCCAAAAGAAAAGAAAGAAGTCTTCAAGTGGTTGAAACATTTTAACTTCCCAGACGGTTATGCTGCTAGCCTGAGAAGAGCCGTTAATGCTAAGACTGGAAATCTCACTGGTTTGAAGAGTCATGATTATCACATAATGATGGAAAGAATTCTGCCGGTTATGTTTCAAGGCTATCTTGACGATGAGGTGTGGAAGATGTTAGCCGAGCTTAGCTATTTTTATAGACAGCTTTGTGCTAAAGAAATCAAAAGGGAGATGATGGAGAAGTTGTAAAAAGAGATACCCGTGCTTTTATGTAAGATGGAAAAAGTATTTCCTCCAGGGTTCTTCAATCCAATGCAACACCTTCTAATCCATCTTCCATATGAAGCTAAAGTAGGCGGCTCTGTTCAATATAGGTGGATGTACAACATTGAAAGAGCACTCAGATGTCTGAAACCGATGGTTCGTAATAGGGCAAGGGTTGAAGGATGCATCGCCGAAGCATTTACACTTCAGGAGATAGTATACTTTTCAGGTGTCTACTTTGCAGAAGAACACAATGTTAATGCATCGGTGTTGCGGTACAATATGGCTAAAGCAACCTCTTGTAGCGAACTCTCACTTTTTCAAACAAGAGGCACCACTGTTGGTAGTGGTATGAGCTATGATGCTTCAACAGATGAAAAGACAACTGCTTTGTTATACATGTACGCTAACATCGATGGGATGGACAATTTTTTCAGTAAGTGGTTGTTCAACATCTATACTAATTTGCGTGGTGTGTTATACATCTATGCTAATAATTCTGTTTTGTCCTTATTTAGTGAGTTTGATCAACAAAATTGGAAGTCTAAGCAGCAACCTACGAGCAAGCAAATACAAACAATGCGACATTATTGAGTAAATGGAGGACCTAACTTCCAAACCTGGTTTCGAAATCATGTAACATTTTCCTTGTCTTGTTCCTCTTAGTAATTATGTTCATAGCATAAAATAGTCTTCTTACTTCATATGTTGGACAGTGCAAGACACAAGCCGGTGTTCATGAAGATTTGCGACAACTGTCCAACGGATCCATTAAAGTTAAACTCTTTGGTCGATGTGATGTCAATGGGTTCCGATTTTGTTCAACTCAATTTGAAGATCAACGTCCTCTAAGGGCAACATCTAACACCGGAGTTGTGATGAGGGCCGTCGATGCCGAAGGACGTGAAACTAATTTCTATTGGATCATAAACAAAATCCTAGAATTAAGTTTTGCCGGGAGTAAAGACCTTAAAGTAGTCTTCTTTGATTGTGATTGGTTTGATAATAACAATGGAACTCGACAAAACCAATAGAAGTCAAACACAAGGACTGACTATGAGGCTACGACACCTTTGTCCTTGCACACCAAGTCGAACAAGTGTACTATCTACAATATCCATGCGAAAAGATTAGTGCATGGTGGGTTGTACAAAAGGTGAATCCTCGTGAGCGGTTATATACACCGGACAATATTGGTTACCTTGATGAGGCTGATGTTGTTTACCAAGAAGAAGAATTGTCGGATTCTTTTGTCGTTGAGTCTGGTCTACGACTCGATGAATTAGTTGGAGATGCACAAGATGTACAGATTCATAATGTGAAAAAACGAAAACGGCGAACAACCAGGACAAAAGATCGATGGTCTGGTTTACGAAGTAGAGTACATGATCGTGATACTGATGAATTTTGAAATTGAGTACATGTAACGTTTCCTTCATCTCTTCTTTCGTCTTTTATATTTTCCTTTAAATTCATTATCAAATTTCCTTTCATCAGGATGTCGTCGAGCAGTAGACGACGGGGGACACGGGGCTTTCTGCCCCTGAGAGCAGACTCCGTTTTCCAGGGCTGTCAGTCTAGCAATGGTAGACTGTCTCAGCTGTTGGCCCTCGACAGAGGCCAGGGGTCACAAGAGCGGTCACGACAGGTAAAGAATATTAAATTACATAAATTATATAAGTAACTTCTTAAATCTATATTACAAATCTTCAAATTTTTAGGACGACTCTACGTCTGAGGAGACAGAGGCCAGGGGTCCTCTTCAGACACCACAGGTTTCAGAGCCTGTTTCGGATCCTGCTTTGGATCCTCTTCAGCTTCCGGCACCGCAGGCTTCAGACCCTGCTTCGGAGCCTTCCACAGAGCCCGATGTGGAGCCGGCTCCACAATGGCGTTACAGGAGGAGCCACTACGTGGCTTCTCCTCCGGTTCCTGCACGGCCAGAAGATCGGGTCGTTTTTTGTCCGATTGGCGATAGGTAAGTAAATCTATAACAAATCAATTTTGATATTTTAACACTTATATATGTACTAATTGAGAATCGTGTATTAGGTCTTGGGCCGATGACTCGTTCACGGGTCAAGGACGCCACCGCCAGGTCAACGCTGTCCTGGGCCAGCTCGTCCATTGTCACTACCCCGGTCTAGTGAACGGATAGGCTGCTACGTCTTGGGACGATTACGTGATGAGGACATCACAACAGTGGATACTCACATTGATATACAAGGACCAATCACAAGAGGACGAGCACGGTTACTAAATCAGCAGGTGAACTCGTTCCTAACTTCCTACCCATGTGATTTTGAGAATGGATTGCTATTGAATGATTTAATTGTTATTAGGAACCATGGACATGATCAACAAGTAAAGGGAGGAGGATTTGGGGACGTGGAGAATCAGATGGGACGTCCACAAGTTGATGGAAACCGTCACCAACTCGGACTCGAGTTCAACTCGGAGTCCAGGAGCAGTACATATTAAAACGGACGCCCAGGATGCATACGGACTCCGTTTTGACGTTCTACTATATGCATGGAAATATGAGAAGATAAACTTTGCAATGGTTCTGGTCCCACATTAAAATTCGTCTGTAGTCGTTGGGAGTTGTCGAAAAAAAGTTGAATTTGGAGTTCTGCCCGGTGTTGCACCACTGTATTGGGCTTTTGGGCCTTGTATCCCGTATGAGTCCATTAGGGACGCGTCTAAGGGTCTTATGGTCGAACCCTAGCCTTTAAATACTGCAGCCACCGGCCATATTTGGTAGGTTTTGCTTAGATTAAACACTTTCGCCGTTCTACGGTTTGTGAGACCCCAATTTCGCAATTTCGGATTGCATCTTCGTCGTTCTTGCTTGTGTTCTCGGTTGCACCTGCAGGGATAGCCTTCTTGGCGAGGTCAAGCGTGTGAAGCACGGTTGATAACCAATGGAGCAGTGGTGTAGTGATTGCAGGGGTGTTCGGGTCTGCTCGAGTTCCTTGGATCATCAACGTCGAGATCTCCACTTCAATCGACCTACCTTTCAGAAGATTGGGCCTAAACAACTCATCATTACGCTACGGCCCAGGACATTACCTACGGCAACTACCAGGAGCATGTGTGGCATGAATTCATGGTAAGTAAATTGTCTATTCGTTAAATGCAAACCTATTATATGTTAAATACATTAACTTGTATATTTCTTCTTGTAGAAATATTACCGTTTGGAGGACGAGGCCTAGCTGGATCACGCTTGCCTGGTCTTCAACAACAACGCTAGGAAGCTCCTGACGCAGTCGATATCAACTGCTCGCATTCAGGCTACGAAGGCGTACTATAAGTTGCATCCGGACGAGGGTGAGCCGGGGCAGTTTAGGGATGTGGTAGACAAGTACTTGATGGAGGCACAGTACGCAGAGGTAAAATCTTTATTTTACTTTGCTTTATTATCCAATTTTGATCAATGTTTTCATCCAATAACAAATGTGTGCAGGCCAGCGTACCGTGGCTTGAGTCCTGTCCGGACGCCTACAGTTTCCTGTGTGCTCGTTGGGTGAGCCAGGGCTTCCAAGGCGTGTCGATGACCCGCCGACAGAGTCGAGGGACGGACGGGAAACACCGTCTTGGCGGGGACAGCTACGTATACCTTGCTAAACGGATGGTAAGTGATACTCGAATTTTATTCTAGTTAATTTCTATCGCTATCATTGTGCTAACACATATCTATAGGAGCGCGAGATCGGTCAAGAGTCGACCGCTATCCAGGTGTGGAGGAGGGGTCACATGGGAAGTGACCCCTTGCAGCCGGATCAGCTATCTTCTCAGACGGCGACGGAGACGTTGGTGAGTACTTTAGTTAACTTAATTGTATTCTCTTTAAAACTTCTGATGACTTTAATTTTCTGTATTTTCAGGAAAAGTATGGGGAGGAGGTGCGGAGGCTGTGGGGACCACCCCGTGGTTCACCCACTCCAGGATCGCATAGGGTGGTGCCGTGCGATGCGGCACCCAACAGCACACACGAAAAGAATAAAGGATAACATACAAACTTTTATTTGATATAAACCAGCGGAAGTCTTTTTACAAAACCTAATTAACAGCGGAAGTTATATACATAGTTGCTCTCAAACCCTAACTAAGCAAAAGTGCAGCCGTCCAGCCTGGGGACGCTACACACTAGCAGCATGGAACCGGAGATCACGGCGGCGTGCATGACTCCAGCTCGGCCGTGTACCCCGACGGGGGCATCGCCTCGTCCTCGGAACCTTCCTCATAACTCTCACCTGCACACAGCTCAAATATTGCAACCGTGAGCACGAAGGCTCAGCAAGTCTTAACCGTCAACCCTAGGCATGGAACTCTACGTGCAAGGGTATGTAAGATAGGAAAGGATTTTGCAATAAAGACACGCCTATAAGTTGGTCCTTACTTTCAGTTTTATAGCAGCAGGTTCATGTGCCTTAGGCAGCCCTCATATCGGAAGTCCACAATCAAACAAGAAACGCTTTCCTCCGATGTGGTGATGCCCAAAGTGGAATGTAAACTTAATTAGCTCTATATCTACAGCAATCAAGGTTTTCAAGACATTAAGATCAATACAGCATTTTTAGTTGGCTTATTTCACTTCTTACTACGTCACAGCGCAGTGAACAAGCGGGTACTCAAATAACCGTGAGGGACGGTGATTGCAATCAAGACACACCCGGATAACACGTCACATACACCAACTTTCAGAAGCGTGATTCCACACCCCTTCCTACTCTGTTGTATGCAACAACCTTTCAAAGGCAACCCAAATGCCGAACCGGTCCATCCGTAATGGGTAGGAGGTCCCCGCGTGGAGCGTGACTGTGCCCACCGGCAGATTTACACCTTGCTACCCTCAACCCACTCCTATTTACGGTTGGGTAAGCCTCGACACCCAGGTTAACCAATTACATCGGTTTCCTGGTTCCCATATGCCAGTATGCATCCGGTACTGTTCGATACTTGTCCAGCAGGGCCGCACACGGACGGTCCTCAACTGACACCAACAGGGCTACGCACGTGAGACCTCTGCTCACTGCTTCCTACCCCCCTGCTGGGTCTCATTTTCATAACTTAAGCCATTGTCTACCTCTTTTCTTTCCGGTGATAAGTACTATCTCGCGAGTAGCTTCCAACCACTCGACTTCTACCGAGATCCTATACATTAGCATGGAATTCTCTACTCATCGAGTCTGTAAACTACCCAACCCACCATAGGATTTTAAGAGGCTATGCAAGTGGGGTTTCAATCACCCTAACTCTAATGCAAACATTCAACCTAGACATAAATGATACAAATGGAAAACTTTATAAAAGTTACTTAAGTGCAAACCGGGGCTTGCCTGGTTGCGAGTCAAACGGGAAGTTAGCTTCAGGTGGGAGGATGTCCAAGGGCTCCGGTGCGTCCTCAACTTCGGTCACTATTATGAAATGTAATAAAATACATGTATAAGTATTAAGGATTTATAAGAATTGGACTTATACTCATAGCTACTGCTATTTAAAATCCTTAATTGGCTTTGGGAATTTTACAGTGGATACTAGACTTTCTAAGGATGATTTGAGCCAAATTTGGAGACATGTCATTGCATAATGTAGTCTTTAAAATTCCTACAAGTACAATGCTTATCTGAATTTTTTAGCCCAAATCAGGAGCTTGACATAGCTAATGGTGGAAGATCTGATTAGCGTAAGTCTCAATGGTTCTAACAAAATTTGTTTCACCATTTTTGGAGCTACCATCAGAGAAATATGAATTTTTGAACTTAAACAGGAGTTCTGAAAAAGCTTCTGTTTAAATTTGAATTTTCATATAAAGGCTGAACTTGAGAAGGTAATTTGACCTAGCAAATGACCTCCAATGAAGCCCAAATTTTTACTGGAGATCTGTATCTATGAAAAGGATTTGCTACCCAAATTTGGGAATATTTCATAAAGAATTGCCCCTGTAATAAATCCCTAAAGGATTTAATAAAAACAATTCTACATAAATTCCTGAGCATTTTCATAGCCAAAAATTGGTTTCTCTGTGAAGTACTCCTCATGAGGAATCCAATAAAATTTGTCTCACTCTTTTTGGAGTTTTCTACACAAAGTTATGGGCTTGCAAAGATCAGCTAAATTCTGGAATTATTTCTCTAATAGAAACTTCAAATAATTGGGCTGGGCCCACTGTTTTAAGTCGGACCAGTCAGATTTCGGCAACACCGGGGGCTACGGGTTTATTCCCGCGCAGCCGCACCAGATCCGGCGCCACAAACCGATCCTCGTGCGCACCCGGAGGCTGACCGGTGGGACCGGCCCTCCTTCGTCTTCCTCGCGCTGCCCGCGCCTCCCGCGGCGGCGCACGCCGGCGAGGCTTGCCGGGACAGGGTTCCTGTGGTCCGAACTTCGTCAAACTCGCCACCTGTGAGTTCTACACCGTGCTGAACACGATGGTGGGGTCGGGAGCCGATGACAGCGGCCGGAAAGGTGCTTGCACCGGCGACCATGTCGAACCTTACTTCGGCGACCTCGCTCTCCCTTAACAGTGGGTCTTTCAGGCTAGAGTTGGCTATAAAAGCACCAGTGTCCCATGGACATCCTCGACCCATAGCTCGCTCTCCCTGAAACCCACCGGAGATGGGACCTCACCGGCGACCTGAGCCCGCAAAACTCCGGCGGCGATAAAAACTCGATACCCGGCATCTCTACTTGCTCATTTGAGCTGCTAGAACTTCGGGGAGATGCGCAAGCCTGTGCTGAAGCTACTGTAAGCTTATCTAGAGTGGAGCTGCCCCGAGCACAACGAATTTCTTCGAAGAGTCCTCGGGTTCCTAAAGAACCGCCGGCGCCAAACTTCAAAATACTCGGTACCGGAGCTAAGAAAGCAGGAACTGGTGGAAAGGAAGGAGGGAGGGTTCCTCACGCACCTCAGGGACCTTTCTGTTGATCGGAAGAGGCCACAAATCCGTCGGGCGACGGTGTGACGTACAGGCGATCAACACCGGAGCTCCGAAGGGAATTTCCAGCTCGTAGGCGCCAACCACCGGTGCTGGTGTTCACTTGAGGCTTCGGGGAGCAGGAGAGAGACCTGGCGCAACGATCCCGCGGCTCAGCCGCGCGAGAGGCACGCCGAGCTCGCCGGGTGTCGATGAGCCGAAGGTTTCATCCGCCGGGCGGGGGTTTGGGTTCGCGAGGCTTGAGCAGAGCGTGGAGAAGCTGCGGGGTAATGAGGATGAGGGCAGATACGGCACTCGGCTGCCGCTATAACCGGCCACGCGCGTGAACCGACGACGGGGGAAGCAGCTCGGTGGACAACGTCGGGCGACGGGCTGCTCGGGAGCTGGCGCGCGGTGATCACCCGAGGAGGAAAAACAGTCGGTTGGTTTGCTTTGGGTGGCTGACAATTGGGCCCCACTATTTCTAATTCTTATCCAATTTTCTCTGATATTTTACCCCAGCAACTCAACATTAAAGACTTGACTTCAACCCCAAGTCATAGTTTGAATTTGCTGATTTCAAATAGTTTGAATTCGGGTGTGAAAATTGGATGTGGATTGATCATTTGAATTTGAAGAAAAAAAGAGTTTGAATTCTCCACTTTGTATTGCCTTAAAAAATATAGCAAACCAGCTCCAAAATTTCCAACTTTTGGCATGGCTGCTCATTCAAAGGTGGAGACCACATTTGTGAACCCAAATTTTGAAATTGAGGGAAATGGAATCTGAAACTGAATTTGAAATTCAGATTAGAGGGCTTTTCCTTTTAATCCCAAACAAATATTGAAACTCCTCCAAATGAGCTGAATTTTGGAAGGTTGAATATTTGGACCATGAAGATCCAAGTTGTGCATTTAGATCTCCATGTTTGGAAGTTTTGGGAAGTCTAAACCCTCACTTTGAACTCACACTTATTATACTTCAAAGTTTTAATTCCCCTCATTTTTCATAAGTGTACATGAGCTGAATTTTCTTGCTACCACTTTTGGGGATTTTACATCCCTCCCCCCTTAAAAAGAATCTCGTCCCGAGATTCCAAAAGAAAAGTAAAGTGGGGAAAAACTTTACCGGGTATATGATGATAGCAAGTCCGGATAATATGTTCGTAAATAGTCCTCGCTTTCCCATGTGGCCTCATCAGCGGTATGGTTACTCCACAAGATCTTGTACAACCATAAGGTCCGGTTTCTTGTGGCACGAGTCTTTTCATCGATAATCCGGATTGGATACTCCGTGTACGTGAGGTCCGATTGAAGAACTTCTATGTCTTCTGTGCGGACTTCAACCGAGGGCTTGAGGCACTTTCTCAGCTGAGAGATGTGGAAGACGTTGTGAATGCCTGCGAGCGACGCTGGTAACTCTAGGCGATAGGCCACGGGTCCGCATCTTTCAATGATGGCGAACGGGCCAATGAATCACGGCGCAAGTTTACCCTTCACTCCAAAACGGTGAACTCCCTTCATCGGAGACACATGGACATAAACATGGTCCCTGATGTCGAAGTGGAGAGGACGGCGTCTTTTATACGCATAGCTTTTCTGACGAGATTGAGCAGCCTTGAGGTTGGCTTGTATTACTCGCACTCGTTCTTCAGCTTCATTCACAAGTTCAATGCCGTAGATAACTCGCTCGCCGGACTCGCACCAGTTGAGAGGTGTGCGGCATTTCTGGCCGTAGAGAGCTTCATACGGCGCCATCTTGATGCTAGCTTGATAGCCATTGTTGTAAGAAAACTCCGCCAACGGCAAATGATCGTCCCAATTCTTGCCGTGGTGGATGGCACAAGCGTGTAGCATGTCTTCAAGCACTTGATTCACCCGTTCAGTTTGACCATCCGTCTGCGTGTGATACGCGGAGCTTCGGATCAGTTTGGTTCCCAGTGATGCGTGCAGCTGTTCCCAGAACCGAGAGACGAACAGCGCACCGCGATCTGAAATGATGGAGCGGGGAACACCGTGCAAACACAAGATCCTTGCAATATACAACTCCGCATATTGCTTGGCCACGTACTTTGTATGTACGGGGATGAAATGAGCCGACTTGGTTAGTCGATCGACTATCACCCAAATCGAGTCATGTTTGTGAGACGTGAGAGGTAATCCGACTATGAAGTCCATGCTGATATCCTCCCACTTCCACGCTGGAATGTTCAACGGTTGCAGCTGTCCGGCTTTACGCATATGGTCGGCTTTCACCCGCCGACACGTATCACATTCGGATACGTATTTTGCGATTTCTCTCTTCATCCGTGTCCACCAAAACCTGGTTTTCAGATCCTGGTACATCTTGTTGCTGCCCGGATGAATAGAATACTTGGACAAATGAGCCTCGTCCAAGATTTTCTTCCGAAGCTTCATGTCACGGGGTACCACTATACGGTCTTTAAACCATAGAGTGTCGTGTTCATCTCTTCGGAAGCACTTCATTTCACCATTCTCCATCCTTCTCCGAATGTGCGACATTCCCATGTCCTTCTTCTGAGCTTTCATAATCTCCTCTCTTATGGTTGGGATGAGAGCAAGATTATATAACGCCCCATACGGAGTCAAGTACAGACTTGGCTCCTCCTCTTCAAGTGGGGTGATGGACAGATTGTTGACATGGGATTTGCGGCTTAAGGCATCGGAAACCACGTTTGCCTTCCCGGGATGGTAGTGAATTTTGATCTCATAGTCTTTGATCAGTTCTAGCCATCTCCGTTGCCGCATATTCAACTCCTTTTGAGTGAATATATATTTCAGACTTTTGTGGTCGGTGTAGAGGTGCACTAAGTTTCCAAGTAAGTAGTGCCTCCACATCTTCAAGGCCAACACCACAGCAGCGAGCTCAAGATCATGAGTCGGATAGTGCTGCTCGTGGTTACGAAGTTGACGTGAGCCATAGGCGACCACTCTGCCTCCTTGCATCAATACACAGCCAAGCCCGATGCCAGACGCATCACAATATACGTCGAAGGGCTTGGTCGTATCCGGTTGAGCTAACACCGGGGCTGTTGTAAGATGCTTCACTAATGCTTGGAAAGCTTCTTCACAAGCTGGGCTCCAAACATATTTGATCCCCTTCTTCAATAGTTCAGTCATCGGCTTAGCAAGCTTGGAGAAATTTGGTATGAATCTCCGATAATATCCTGCTAACCCGAGGAAACTCCTGACTTCATGGACTGATGTGGGGGACTTCCATTTCAGCACTTGTTCGATCTTGCTTGGATCAACTGCAATGCCTTCTGCAGAAATGATATGACCAAGGAATGGCACTTGGCTGATCCAAAACTCGCACTTGCTGAACTTGGCATAAAGCTTATGGTCTCTTAATCTTTGAAGCACGATATGCAAGTGTTTGGCGTGTTCTTCTTCAGACTTGGAGTAGACCAAGATATCATCTATGAACACCACCACAAACTTGTCCAACTCCGGCATGAACACTGAGTTCATGAGATACATGAAGTGTGCCGGGGCGTTGGTGAGACCAAAGGACATGACGAGATATTCATACAACCCATATCTCGTCGAGAAGGCCATCTTTGGAATATCTTCCGCCCGGATCTTGATTTGATGATACCCTGAGCGAAGATCCATCTTTGAAAACACACTGGCACCCACAAGTTGATCGAATAATATATCGATGCGGGGCAGTGGATATTTATTCTTGATGGTAACGGCGTTGAGAGGCCGGTAGTCCACACACAACCTCAAGGTTTCATCCTTTTTCTTCACAAACAGCGCCGAGCATCCCCATGGCGAGGAACTCGGTCGAATGAAACCCTTCTTCATCAAATCGTTGAGCTGCTCCTTTAGTTCAGCCAGCTCATTTGGAGCCATCTTATATGGTCTCCGTGAGATTGGTGTCGTCCCAGGTACGAGTTCAATCTTGAACTCGACATCTCTTTCGGGTGGCATGCCCGGAAGATCATCCGGAAAAACATCCGGGTATTCACGGACCACTCGAATATCCTCAAGTTTCATGGCTTCCGTGTTATATGTGGCTGGGGTTTCTTGAACCGAATGATCAAGAATAAGAACATGTGGTTCATGAAGTGGAGAGTTTAAACGAACCACACGTGGAATGATGTCAAGGACAGCACCATGGCGATGTAGCCATGACATTCCTAAAATGACATCAAGTTTTTGACTTTCTAACATGATTAGAGAAGTCGGATATAGATTCCCACCCAACTGTAATGGTGCTCTATAGACCATTCTATCAGCTGTTATTTTCCCACCCGGAGAACATATCAAATATGAATTATTTGTGGGAATGATAGGCAGTTGATATTTAATAACATAAGACTGACTTATGAAATTATGGGTGGCACCGGAGTCAAAAAGTATGACTACGAGATGGTCTAAGTAAGAGAACGTACCCGCGAGGACGGGTTCGCCTTCCGGCACGTCTTCGATGGCTAAGTGGTGGACGTTGCCGTGTTTTGGTGCTGGTTTCTTGGGCTGGTTGCGGGGCTGATTAGCACCCTGATATGGTGCTGCACCCCTGCCCTGTCGCGGCTCGGGGCAGTCTCTGGAAATGTGCCCGACACGGCCACACGTATAGCACGTGTAAGGTGTCGGTGTCCCGCCGACTTGAGGATGAAATCCCCGTGCACGCTGTTGAAACTGAGGTGCACGCGGAACCATCCTTTGCTGCTGCTGTTGCTGTCGTGGATACATCGGTCGAAAGCCCGGCGCATTATATTGCCGACCGCGAAACTGAGGCGGTCGCGCCGGTGGCTGCCATCTCTGACCGGATGGTGAACGATACACCACGCGGTATTTCTGTGGCGTTCCACCACTGCTGCTCGTCAGCGCGCTGCGTTTCCTCTTGTCAGAACCGCGTTCGCGCTGAGCATTTTCTTGTAGAATCGCGGCATTAACTAGGTCGTTGAATGTGCCGTGATTGCTCTGGGCGAGATGGACCTTCATCTTGGAGTTCAGGCCCCGGAAGAACGCATTGCGCTTGTTATCTTCCGTGCCCACTGATCCTGGCGCATACTGCGCCAGCCGGTTGAATAACCTGGAGTACTCATGAGCACTCCTCTCGCCTTGTCGTAGCGCCAGGAACTCCTGGAGCTTCATCTCCATCACACCGGAAGGTATGTGATAGGCGCGGAACGCCTCCCGGAACTCCGTCCATGTGACGGCATGGCCAGCCGGTAAGGAGGCAGTGTAGTTCGCCCACCAGGTACCGGCTTCTCCTTGAAGCTGTTGCGCTGCGTACAGCGCCTTCTGATGTTCGGTGCATCGTAGCAGCCCGAACTTTGCCTCTAGAGTGCGGATAAAGCTGTCCGCCTCCAAAGGTTCTTCGGCCTCCGTGAAGACCGGTGGATGGGTCGCCATGAATTCCGAATACGAGCTTTGTTGGGGCTGGCGTTGCCCATTGTCTTGGCGTCCTCCCTGATGGGATGCATTCTGCTGCACTAGCATCTGCAGCAACTCGGTTTGCTTGTCGCGCGAGCCGAGCACTGCGGCGAGAACCTCCGCAAGATTCCTTGGAAGTTCTGGCGGTGGAGGAGGTGGTTGCTGCTGCGTCGTGGTTTGCTCCGGAGGTGGAGACTCATCACCACGAACTTGACTCGGACCTCCCTCCTCTTGTGTTGAACGTGTCCGCACCATTCTGCATTTCGACCATTCAAACGATCAGCACATGTTGGTTTATTTCATCCAGTCTATACAATAGTGATGCGAGAATGGAATAAAAAGTACGCCTAACAGTCACACATATGGATAAAGCATAAACTTTATGCACCATATACATCCCTGGACCGTGTCATACGATCGAGTTCCAAAGTATTGAACTTTATAGGTTAAAAGTTCATTTCGACCATCGGGGTCACCACGGGATGTTAAGTGTGTTAGCATGCGTACTTCCTCGCTATTGTATTGGACCGAAGCATGTACTAACTCGAAGTGATATGTCAAATGCATAAACCCTTCGACTCCAACACGCTGTTTCACAACAGCCACTGGACGTCGAACGGTGAAACTAAGTGTTTTGGTTGAAATACAGAAAATTCCAGAGAGCATTTGGTCTGCCCTGTTTTTGGACAGTACCTATTCATCTGAGATTTTCATCCCTTGGGAGGGAGATTTTGTTCTGGAACTCTACAGAAAAATTGTAGAGGACTTCAAAACCTTTCCAGAATGGTATCCCACACCTCCATTGGTTCAACCAATCTTAAGTTATGCCCTGTTCAAATTCAGAAAAATTTCTGCCAAAAACAGGGGAGATTGTTCCTAAGCTTTTGAGATTGAATCTATACTCCCAATTGACTCTGAGTTCAATATAGGAGTTCACTAACCCCTAAATGGATTCCTAAACTTCATTTTGACTCTTTTCTTTGAAAATAAACTTTTATGCAGTCGGTACTACGTTTCCTCACCAAAGAAAAATCCTAAACCGGTATTCCGGCATATACGTGTCAAATGGTGGAACTAAAGTCGTCATTCACAAACGGTTTCTACACCTCATGCACTAACGTGGTTAGTGTACCTGCAGAAAAACACACAATAATGATGCACACAAAGGTTTTAGCATTGCAGGCAGTTCCATATCATAGTAAAAACATACGGCCCGTATCATTGCCATACGGATCGTCCTTGAGTCAAGCCACGTCTCAAGGTACATGGTCGTGTTTTCACACCACACGACGGGGAACCCGAGTAGAGCGCGAACGGGTCGTCACGGTTGGGAATTTTATCAACCCAACGGATACCACCTACTGCCTCATAACCGTTGAGGCACGCCGATGGCGAGCGCTGCGTATGGCCCTTTGAACATTGAACGTTCAAGAGTTGCATACGATCGTGTTGCTTACCACACGATGGGGTATCCTCACTTTTGCCTAAGGCACGCTGGAGAACAGCGTTTTCATATGCTCTCAGAACCATGGAAAAGGTTCAGAGACTCATATTAACTACCGTGCCAAGCCACGGTATAACCTTCCATACTATTACTCGTATGGCAAGTTACCGCAATTGATCCGCCTGCGGTGGCGTACCTTACCTCTTACCTGACGTCGGAGCGTCGTTACAGAATGTATAACCAATATGTTAGCTTTTCCACCATAATATCTACTACTATCATAGACCTTATGTGGGCTTAATGACTAATCCTCACTCGACTACTTCTATGTTTTCAAAATAACTCTTTTCGAGCGTGCTATTCCCAATGCGGCTCTGATACCACGACTGTGGGGACCACCCCGTGGTTCACCCACTCCAGGATCACATAGGGTGGTGCCGTGCGATGCGGCACCCAACAGCACACACGAAAAGAATAAAGGATAACATACAAACTTTTATTTGATATAAACCAGCGGAAGTCTTTTTACAAAACCTAATTAACAGCGGAAGTTATATACATAGTTGCTCTCAAACCCTAACTAAGTAAAAGTGCAGCCGTCCAGCCCGGGGACGCTACACACTAGCAGCATGGAACCGGAGATCACGGCGGTGTGCATGTCTCCAGCTCGGCCGTGTACCCCGACGGGGGCATCGCCTCGTCCTCGGAACCTTCCTCATAACTCTCACCTGCACACAGCTCAAATATTGCAACCGTGAGCACGAAGGCTCAGCATGTCTTAACCGTCAACCCTAGGCATGGAACTCTACGTGCAAGGGTATGTAAGATAGGAAAGGATTTTGCAATAAAACCTATAAGTTGGTCCTTACTTTCAGTTTTATAGCAGCAGGTTCATGTGCCTTAGGCAGCCCTCACATCGGAAGTCCACAATCAAACAAGAAACGCTTTCCTCCGATGTGGTGATGCCCAAAGTGGAATGTAAACTTAATTAGCTCTATATCTACAGAAATCATGGTTTTAAAGACATTAAGATCAATACAGCATTTTTAGTTGGCTTATTTCACTTCTTACTACGTCACAGCGCAGTGAACAAGCGGGTACTCAAATAACCGCGAGGGATGGTGATTGCAATCAAGACACACCCGGTAACACGTCACATACACCCACTTTCAGAAGTGTGATTCCACACCCCTTCCTACTCTGTTGTATGCAACAACCTTTCAAAGGCAACCCAAATGCCGAACCGGTCCATCCGTAACGGGTAGGAGGTCCCCGCGTGGAGCGTGACTGTGCCCACCGGCAGATTTACACCTTGCTACCCTCAACCCACTCCTATTTATGGTTGGGTAAGCCTCGACACCCAGGTTAACCAATTACATCGGTTTCCTGGTTCCCATATGCCAGTATGCATCCGGTACTGTTCGATACTTGTCCAGCAGGGCCGCACACGGACGGTCTTCAACCGACACCAACAAGGCTATGCACGTGAGACCTCTGCTCACTGCTTCCTATCCCCCCTGCTGGGTCTCATTTTCATAACTTAAGCCATTGTCTACCTCTTTTATTTCCGGTGATAAGTACTATCTCGCGAGTAGCTTCCAACCACTCGACTTCTACCGAGATCCTATACATTAGCATGGCATTCTCTACTCGTCGAGTCTGTAAACTACCCAACCCACCATAGGATTTTAAGAGGCTATGCAAGTAGGGTTTCAATCACCCTAACTCTAATGCAAACATTCAACCTAGACATAAATGATACAAATGGAAAACTTTATAAAAGTTACTTAAGTGCAAACCAGGGCTTGCCTGGTTGCGAGTCAAACGGGAAGTTAGCTTCAGGTGGGAGGACGTCCAAGGGCTCCGGTGCGTCCTCAACTTCGGTCACTATTATGAAATGTAATAAAATACATGTATAAGTATTAAGGATTTATAAGAATTGGACTTCTACTCATAGCTACTGCTATTTAAAATCCTTAATTGGCTTTGGGATTTTTACAGTGGATACTAGACTTTCTAAGGATGATTTGAGCCAAATTTGGAGACATGTCATTGCATAATGTAGTCTTTAAAATTCCTACAAGTACAATGCTTATCTGAATTTTTGAGCCCAAATCAGGAGCTTGACATAGCTAATGGTGGAAGATCTGATTAGGGTAAGTCTCAATGGTTCTAACAAAATTTGTTTCACCATTTTTGGAGCTACCATCAGAGAGATATGAATCTTTGAACTTAAACAGGAGTTCTGAAAAAGCTTCTGTTTAAATTTGAATTTTCAAATAAAGGCTGAACTTGAGAAGGTAATTTGACCTAGCAAATGACCTACAATGAAGCCCAAATTTTTACTGGAGATCAGTATCTATGAAGAGGATTTGCTACCCAAATTTGGGAATATTTCATAAAGAATTGCCCCTGTAATAAATCCCTAAAGGATTTATTAAAAACAATTCTACAGAAATTCCTGGGCATTTTCATAGCCAAAAATTGGTTTATCTGTGAAGTACTCCTCATGAGGAATCCAATAAAATTGGTCTCACTCTTTTTGGAGTTTTCTACACAAAGTTATGGGCTTGCAAAGATCAGCTAAATTCTGGAATTATTTCTCTAATAGAAACTTCAAATAATTGGGCTGGGCCCACTGTTTTAAGTCGGACCAGTCAGATTTCGACAACACCGGGGTCTACAGGTTTATTCCCGCGCAGCCGCACCAGATCCGGCGCCACAAACCGATCCTCGTGCGCACCCGGAGGCTGACCGGTGGGACCGGCCCTCCTTCGTCTTCCTCACGCTGCCCGCGCCTCCCGCGGCGGCGCACGCCGGCGAGGCTCGCCGGGACAGGGTTCCTGTGGTCCGAACTTCGTCAAACTCGCCGCCTGTGAGTTCTACACCGTGCTGAACACGATGGTGGGGTCGGGAGCCGATGACAACAGCCGGAAAGGTGCTTGCACCGGCGACCATGTCGAACCTTACATCGGCGACCTCGCTCTCCCTTAACAGTGGGTCTTTCAGGCTAGGATTGGAATCTGAAACTGAATTTGAAATTCAGATTAGAGGGCTTTTCCTTTTAATCCCAAACAAATATTGAAACTCCTCCAAATAAGCTGAATTTTGGAAGGTTGAATATTTGGACCATGAAGATCCAAGTTGTGCATTTAGATCTCCATGTTTGGAAGTTTTGGGAAGTCTAAACCCTCACTTTGAACTCACACTTATTATACTTTAAAGTTTTAATTCCCCTCATTTTTCATAAGTGTACATGAGCTGAATTTTCTTGCTACCACTTTTGGGGATTTTACAGAGGTGACGATTACGATTGGCAGAACTCGTCGATCGTACCTGAAGCCGCCTATGCAAGCGGTGGCGGTAAACCTCACGGCCTGTGAGTTCTGTTGTTTTTCATTTACTTTCATGAAATTCGAGACACGAAACTTTAATACTCTTACTTCGTTGTGTAGGTTGGCCATCTTCGATGGAGTAGTCGACTCGAGGAAGGCGCGGTCTTCCTCGAGGGCCTCTTCATCGCAGGGTGGATCCAACAGGCGTGGCAGACGAGATCTGGAGCTCCAGAGTGTCCAGGAGGAGCTCCAGAGGACGCAGGAAGCGCTGAGGCTCACGAACGAGAGGCAGGCCGCCGAGCTCCGGGCTAGGGACGAGTATCAACACTCGTACATGCTACAGCTGCAAGCTGCCATGCAGGTAAGTTCAGATCGTTGTACTCAACATTTCTAATATATGAATGACATGTATAATAATTTACTTCATATTTGCAGGCTATGGCCGCAGGACAGCCGGCTGTCTTTCCTCAGTGGGCGCCGCCACCGATACAGCAACCACAGGGGCCGACGTCAGGAGCACAGGTACAAAATTTCTCATAATAGCTGCAACTAGTTAAACTTGCTCAAATTTAGTTGAATTTGATCAAACTTACTCAAACTTAGGGAAAACTAGTTAAACATCCTCGAACTGAGTAAAATATGGTACAACTTACTCAACCATAGTCAAATATGAGCAAACTTACTCAAACATAGCCAAAACTAGTTGAACTAGCTCAAACATAAATACTACTAGTCCATACTTCTCAAACTTAGTAAAATATGCGCAAACTTACTCAAACATAGCCAAATCTAGCTAACTTGCTCAATTCTAACTTGTAATGAGTTTATTTAGTCATATACACATTTGTGAACTTATAATTTGTCTAACTATACATGTACATCACGGGGATCAGCGACGCAGGCTCAGGAAACTCCATCCCCTCAGCATCTGACATTTGGACGAGCGCGCGACGACTTCCTGGACTCCGGTAGCAGCGGTCGGGGTAGCATGGGTTGTGTGGCGTGCGTATAGTGTTTTTGTGCCTGCCTATGATGTATGTTTTGATTGCCTATGATCTGGCCATCGAGCCAGGGCTGGCCTCAAAGCCAGGGCAGGATTTTCTATTTTCAAAAAAATTGCAAAGCTTATTGACGACAGTTTCTGGTACTTGGCTGTCGTCCATAAGCCATTAGTATTGACGACGGCTAGGTACCAGAAACCGTTGTCAATAAGCCATTGTTATTGACGACGGTACAAACAAACTGTCATCAATAAGCCATTAGTATTGACGACGGCCAGGTACCAGAAACCGTCGTCAATAAGCCATTGTTATTGACGACGGTACAAACACACCATCGTCAATAAGTGGGATTATTGACGACAGCCAAACCCTGGCCGTCGTCAATAAGCTAGCTTATCGATGAGAGCGAAACCCTGGCCGTCGTCAATAAGCTGCTGTAGCTTATTGACGACATCCAACTTTAGCTGTCGTAAATAAGCTTATTGACGACTAATAATTGACGACAGCCATAAACCATCATCTATAACAGTTTACCGTCATCAATAAGTTATTGACGACAGTACTGTGCTTATTGACGACGGTTTTTGGCCGTCGTCTATTATCAGGATTCCTGTAGTGGAAGCAATACTTGTTCATGAGAGGGTTGAACAATGAGATCCAAGTTCAGCTGCTCAACAATGACTATGCAAACTTCCAGAATCTTGTTGACAAATCTATAGTGGTTAAAAGCAATATCCGTGAGATCGAGCAAGAGGGCAAGAGAAAGATGCCATACCAGCCACAAGGGAGCAATGTACGTCCCCATTTCATGCCCCCAGCTTGACCACAGTATGGCTCGTCCACTTCTACTTTTCGCCCTAATCAACCACCACAGCAACGTCCTATTATGCAAGCACCTCGTGTGCCTTTGCCTCCTGCGCCCCGACCCAACATTGGCGCATATGCTCAAAACCACCCTCGCCCCAACGTCCCTGCTGTCTTGAGCAACAAGGCATTCTTTGCATGCGGAGAGGCGGGACACTTTGCAAGCCAGTGCCCGAGGAAAGGCCTTGGACAGCCAAGAAGTGCGCCCAAACAGAAACCACGGCTGAACGGAGGAGCTACGCAAGGTAACCGTGGGCAGCAGAACTACGCTCGTGGCAACGTGGATCATGTCTCCGCTGAGGAGGCGCAACAGGCTGAGGACGTCGTGATTGGTATGTTCCTTGCCAACTCCAACCCAGCCACTGTTTTATTTGATTACGGTGCATCACATTCATTCATATCATCCAAGTATATCGCCAAGTATAATCTGCCCATATCACACATGAAATATACTATGTTGGTTAATTCTCCCGGTGGAGAGATGAGGACTAGTATAGTATGTCCAAGGGTAAACCTTAAAATAAGGGGGGTAGACATCCTTGCGAACCTTATTGTCTTGGATTCCCAAGGGCTTGATATAATACTTGGAATGGATTGGTTAAGCAAGCAAAACGGAGTGATCCAATGTGCTGAGAGGAGCGTGCAGTTGACAAACGAGCACAAAACTCGTATTGAGTTCAAGTCAGCCCAACCGGCAACTGAGAGGGAAACGTTGAACCACGTCGAAGAAGTAACATTGGAAAGCGTTCTGGTGGATCAAGAATTTTTGGACGTGTTTCCGGAAGAACTTCCAGGTATGCCACCTGACCAGTACATTGAGTTTTCCATTGATTTGGTACCCGGAACTGCACCTATAGCAAAGAGGCCATACAGGATGCCCGTTAATGAACTAGTGGAGCTTAAGAAGCAAATTCAGGAGCAGTTAGAAAAAGGGTTTTATACGCCCAAGCTCGTCACCATGGGGAGCCCCCGTGCTCTTCGTAGACAAGAAGGATGGGACCCAAAGGATGTGCGTGGACTATAGGTCTCTCAATGAGGTGAAGATCAAGAACAAGTACCCTCTGCCCCGTATAGAGGACCTGTTCGACCAGATGAAAGGTGCCCGAGTTTTCTCCAAGATTGATCTTCGGTCGGGATACTTCCAGCTGAAGATTAAGCCCTCCGACATACCCAAAACTGCCTTTCGAACATGGTATGGTTCATATGAATATACCGTTATGTCATTTGGGTTAACGAATGCACCCACATATTTCATGTACCTCATGAATAAGGTCTTCATGGAGTACTTGGACAAGTTCGTTGTGGTTTTCATCGATGATATCATGGTGTATTCAAAAAGTGAGGAAGAACATGAAGAACATTTAAGATTGACATTGCAGAAGCTGCGAGAGCATCAATTGTATGCCAAGCTCAGCAAGTGTCAATTTTGGCTAAAGAAGATATCGTTCCTAGGCCACAATATCTCCGAGGAAGGAGTATCGGTTGATCCCGGAAAAGTGGGAGACGTTCTGAAGTGGAACCAACCGCAGAACGTGAGGGATATTCGGAGTTTCCTTGGGATGGCTGGATATTACCGCCGGTTCATCAAGGATTTCTCCAAGATAGCGAAGCCTATGACTGAATTGCTAATGAAGGGAAAAGCATTTCAGTGGACACCAGCATGTCAAGAAAGCCTCAAGGAGCTCAAGAAAAGGCTAACCACAGCGCCAGTTTTGGTATTGCCGGACGTGAGCAAGAGCTTCGACATATATTGTGACGCATGAAGACAAGTTCTTGGATGTGTGCTCATGCAAGAAGGACAAGTGGTAGCCTATGCATCGAGACAACTAAAGAAACACGAGCTGAATTACCCCACACATGATTTGGAACTTGCAGCCGTGGTGCATGCATTAAAGATTTGGAGACATTATATCCTTGGCCACCGATGTGAGATCTATACGGATCATAAAAGCCTCAAGTACATATTCACCCAAACGGATTTGAATTTGAGGCAACGTCGATGGTTGGAACTCACCAAGGATTATGATGTTGGGATCAACTATCATCCCGGAAAGGCCAATGTAGTAGCTGATGCATTGAGCCGAAAGGGAGCATGTCACCAACTCACGGTTCGGGAGCTACCGTCCGAGCTGCGCAAGGAGTTCAAACGGTTACATCTCGGGTTCTTCTTGAAGATGGAAGTGATGGAACTCCACTCTTCGTTGGAACAAGAGATAAGAGATGGCCAAGCAACGGATGAGGAAATCAAGGAGATCAAGGAAAGAATCTGACAAGGCATAGAAAAGGACTTCAAGGAAAACGGGAAGGGTACGCTTTGGTTAGGAAAAAGGATTTTTGTACCTAACGTGAAGCACATCTGCGACATGATATTAAAGGAGGCACATGACTCACCTTATTCCATACATCCCGGCAGTACAAAGATGTGGACCTGAAAACTTGCAATTGTGGGGATGGTATGAAAAGGGACATAGCTGAGTATGTAGCCCTATGCGACACGTGCCAACGGGTTAAGGCCGAACATCAAAGACCCGCTGGACTGTTGCAACCATTGAAAGTACCCGAGTGGAAGTGGGAAGACATCAGTATGGATTTCATCGTTGGATTACCACGTACTCGGTCGGGTTACGACTCCATCTGGGTTATCGTGGACCGATTGACAAAAACCACTCATTTTCTTCCTGTTAAAACCACGTACCGCGTGGCAGATCTAGCCGAGCTGTATATGGAGCAAATCGTGTGTCGCCATGGAGTCCCAAAGAGGATAGTTTCAGATCGGGGTTCTCAGTTTACCTCTAGGTTCTGGAGGAAGCTGCATGAAGTCATGGGTACACGGCTAAATTTCAGCTCTGGTTATCACCCGCAAACCAACGGGCAAACGGAGAGGACAAACAAAATTTTGGAGGACATGTTGAGAGCCTGCGCCTTGAAACATGGGCGTAGTTGGGATAGGAGCTTGCCGTATGCCGAGTTCTCATACAAGAACAGCTATCAAGCCAGCTTGAAGATGTCACCTTTCGAAGCATTGTACGGTAGATGATGTAGGACGCTGTTGTTTTGGAACGAGACCGGAGAAAACCAAGTATTTGGACCCGAAATGCTGCAATAGGCTGAGAAGCATGTCCAAACAATACGGGAGAACTTGAAGGCTGCTCAGTCACGACAGAACCATTCAACTATTCAAGATTTTGGGAAAGCAACGAGAGGTAGCCTATCAACTAGAGCTCCTAACGCACCTCTCCGACGTGCATGACGTGTTTCACGTATCCCAGCTCAAGAAGTGCTTGAGAGTACTAGAGGAACAAGTACCGTTGGATGAGCTCGAGCTTCAAGAGGATCTGACCTATGTAGAGTACCCTGTCCAAATTTTGGACGTGAAGGAACGAGTCACGAGGAACAAAGTGATCCGTTGGTGCAAGGTACAATGGAGTCATCACACGGAAGTCGAAGCTACATGGGAACGTGAGGAAGACCTCAAGGCAGAATTCCCTCATCTATTCTCCACTCTATCGAATATCGAGGGCGAGATTCAGTATAAGGGGGGTAGGTTTGTAACACCCTCAATTTCATATTCACGCATGCATGCATATTTCATATGAAGAAATATTTTAAAAGAAGTAGAAACGGAGAAAGAATCATAAAGATAGCCAAAAATTGCCAATTCTAGTTCACCGAGGAGCGCTGTCGACACTTCCCGCGGCCCGCTGGCCACGTGGCGTTTTCAGAGCTCATCCCTGCGGAAGGGGTGAGGTCCGGCATCGCCAGACACGTGGCAGGCTCGGAGCTAGCCTCTGTGGAAGGGGCGAGGTCCGACCCGCTGAACACGTGTTGCCTCCGGGGCTTGTCTCTGCGGAGAAGCGAGGTCCAGCCCCGCAGGACACGTGTTCCCACCGGAGCTAGTCGCTGCGGAAAAGCAAGGCCCAACCCCGCGGGACACGTGTCGCTCTAGGAGCTCACCTCCGAGAGGTCTGCCCCACGGGACACGTGTCGCTCTTGGAGCTCACCTCCGAGGAGAAGGGAGGTCCGACACTACGGGACACGTGTCATCCTCGGAGCTCACCTCCGAGGAGAAGGAAGGTTTGACACCAATGGACACGTGTCGACCTCGGAGCTCGTCTCTGAGCAGAAAGGAAGTCCGGCGCTGCTGGACACATGGCACACTCGGAGCTCACCTCCAAAGAGAGTGGAGGTACGGCACTGACACGTGTCATACGCGGAGCTCGCCTCTGAGGGAGAGGGGAGGTTCTGCCCGCCAAGACACGTGGCGCACGCGGAGCTCACCTCTGCGGAGAGGGGAGGTCCCGCCCGCCAGACACGCGGCACAACCAGAGCCCGCCTCTGCGGAAAAGGGGATCCCGGCCCCGCTGGACACGTGGATCCTCCGGAGCTTATCCCTGCGGAAGGACGAGATCCTTAAGCGGTTTTCCCCTGTACGCGAGTACCCGGTACTGAGGAAACCGACACGGATTCTTCCACGTTGAATACTGCAACAATATCAATTGAAGATAAGTTGTTAAGATCCAAAAACAAATTGAATAGGACTCTTATTTGAAATCCAATCAGAGTAGGACTCTTCTTTATCCCCTTATAAAAAGAACCCGAAACACCCCTTGGCCATAACACCTTCTCAAGTCGACAACTTAGAGGCCCTAGCCCCCAACTCGCCGAGTTAACCCCCTTCGTCGGAGTTCAGCCACCGGTGAGACCGTCGATGAGCCCCGACACGTTCACCGTCGCCGTAAGAGAGCCGACGATTTGTCTTGCTAGGAGGAAGGCCCTGACACCAAGGAGAAGTGAGGTAGGTCGTCGTTACCACCTTACGACATCATCGCGGTTTTCTTCGCATCTGTTTCTTCGATCCCTTTGAACAGAAGCTTTTTCGTGTGGACAGATCACGTGTTGATCGGTTTGATCTAGATCTTGAAACAAGATCATCACCACGTCCACACTTGATCCTTACACCCTTGTTCATCGTAAAACCGATGAAAGCCATTGAAACATGCAAGAACACGTACAAACTGATAGCACCATAGGATTTGCATCCATCTACACCATTGCATCTTGAGTAAAGTCTGTGCATGATGATTGATTGCTGTATATCTTGTATGTGCGTGATCGTGAGTAGAAGGACAAGCTCAGGGAGCTATCTGCAAAGAACTACAACACCAAGACTTCGAGATCCGTGAGCAACAGAAGCCACAGGAACAAGGAAAGTGCCCATTGACCATATTGATCCCATGTTTTGAAATTGTTTTGTTTGCGAAAACTGTGTATGCTTGAGTCAATTTGATGGGAACCCTTTTATAGGAGTTTACTAGTTTTGTTAACCACCCTTGTCACCGGGAAGTTGATGAGTCGAGTATGGTCGTTTTTTCTTTTTGCTTCGCTTAGCTTACGGGTTATGGGAAGCCGAGATAGAACATGTCTAGCTACTGCACTCATATGAACAATGTCAATGAGAACTTGATGGTAATAATGAACATGAATCGAGGGAGATCTAGGCAAGCTTGGTTCGTGGATGTGGTAGAATGAGATGGTGGTTTACTTGCCATAGATCTAAGGACCGGTTCATGCCAGCACATGCCAGGAAAACAGTGCCACCACATGGCCAAATATGGGTGCAGCTTAGCTGACTAATTAGGTAAGTTGCTAGATTGTTATGGACCGTGGAAGGCGCAGGGAATGGGAGTCGAGAGAGGACTGCCCTGGGAACTACATGGAACAAGAGGGGGCCCATAGGTGGGAGAATGGTGATTCGAGCCTGCTTGTGAAACCTTAGTGAGTCCATACATCTAGTAGCCCCTTTGTAAAGGCTATTTTATGATCTCTTGGCCAAACACGGACGGTTGTGTACTGGTATAATGGAGG
The DNA here is from genome assembly GCA_030760725.1 of Neostapfia colusana. Lineage (NCBI taxonomy): Eukaryota > Viridiplantae > Streptophyta > Magnoliopsida > Poales > Poaceae > Neostapfia > Neostapfia colusana. The sequence goes on from JASWHV010000001.1 coordinate 110,067,333, forward strand.
TTCCGCAGTCACCGACGGGTGAAGAAATCACAAACTTGTGGGTAAAGTGGTGCCACCTCTGCAGAGTGTAAAAGTATCATGATAGCCGAGCTTACGGTCACAAGCGCATGGACAACTCACATGATTAGAAGGGATGGTTTGGGATGGTTATTGGGATGGTCTTTGGTTTGGTTATGGTTTGGTCTTTGGATTTGGTTTCGGAACTATTGAGTCTTGGTAACGAGAATGGTTTCGGGACTGTTGAGTCATGACAATGAGCTTTGGTTTCGGTTATGAGAAAGATATGAGTATGAGATGGTTATTATGAGCATGAGAAAGTGGTTGGGAAAGATTATGGTTGATTGGGACATGAAAAGTGGTGAATTATAAAGGATGTATGTTACTGTTTAATTGGATATATGTTGGGATTAAATTCACTTAAAGATAGTTGCTGTTTTTATCATGTTTGTGAACTAAACTTTGCTTTCTGCAATGAGCCTTTTTGTTCCATACCTTGTTGAAAGCTACATATCATATTTTCCCGCACTTGCTGAGTATGTCATGTACTCAACCTTGCATTATTACTTAATCATCAGCAACAGGAGAAGAGTACTTCAAAGACCATGTGGAGTATTAGGCGTGCGAACTACCGTCAACTTGCCTGTGGAGTTGGAGCCGCTGCCGTGTTTAGTTTGCTTCCGCTATTGTTAGAGACTTCTGCTGCTAGAATAAGTTAGAAGATTTCCGCTGCAAGAATAAGTTAGAGATTGATGTAATAAAGTACTTGAACCCTATTATTCGTGGTTATATTCTGAGTTCAGTTTGTGGATTACATTTGTATGTGTGATGAACATCCTGGGCACACATATGCATCAGCTGGGTTCCGTTATCACGGGACCGGGCGTCACGTGGCATCACCAGAGTGCACAACACATGGGGCTACGGAATTATCAATGCGTAGCCACAAACCGATCTCGAGCCACAGAGAATCCGGTTCACTGGAAACGGCAGCTGGCGCGTGGACCCCGTGAGGTCGTCGTCTACCTCGCGCTCCCGCGCCGGCCCGCCACCCCCCTCGCTGTAAGGGTGTTGCCGACCACCAAACTTCCACATTTTTTCCACCTCAGCCTAATTCCGTCCGGGGAATATGATGCTGCCCTTAGCTCGACATGAGGATGACCGGAACATGGCCGGCGACGTGTGGTGGCTTTGGGAGAAGTTTGGCTGCCCTTAGCTGATTGAAAGCTAGACTGTGGCGGCTGGAGGACAAGTTCTTGTGGCGGCGGCTCGTTTTGAACCGAGGAAGAATAAAGAGCTCGGTGTAGCTCGGAGGAAGCTGATCACGAACTGAAAACGGGTCGATGACGTCGAGTGAAGGTCGGCGCAGCTTCTTAGCTGCTCAACCAGGCGTCAAAGGCACCGGAGTTGGTTGATCACTGGTGGAGAAGAGGGATGGCCGTGCGGCGCTGTTCTTTCACGCGAGAGCAAAGCAAAGTGGGCTGGGAGCGGTGAAATGGCTCGGAGAGGAGTCGGACGCGAGGATAAGGAGCTGAGGGTGTCACTGGGCTTCAAATATCGGCGAGCAGGAGGTGGCGCTGGTCTCCAGCGCCGTGGTGCGCACGTAGCTGGCCCGAAGAACAGAGCAGCACGGCTGTGAGTCGGTTCAGCTCGATGTCTAGCTGACATACCACCTCCAATATTTTATCCCTAAAACTTCAATTTCTACAGCTCTAAATATTGGGGACCCTAATACCTTTTGCACTTTGATCAAACCACCCAATGACCATTTGAATTTAATACTTCAAAGTGTGAAATGATCTGTATGAATTTGCAGCAAATGTGAAGCTGAAATTCAAATTTGGTTTGAATTTGATCCAAATAGATCATGTCAATATCAATCCCAAATGGGATGAAATTTGGTGGCTGAGCTCATAAAAAATGTGCTGAATGTGAATATGAATCCCTCTTTTGAATTCATGTGATGGAAGTAGTTTGAATTTGAATTCAATCTAGCACTTTTAATGATTGTATCCAAAAGTACCTCAAAAAGGTTACTTGCTCTTCAAATGTGTTCATGTGATTACCACAATTGAGATGTGGTGTGTGTTATGAAGAACACTTTTAGCAAGTGAAAAACTTGGGCCCTTACACGTCTGCTCCTGGAGAGGCAGGGGTCTGCGCAGGGCATCTCACTGGTATAGCACTCGGGGTGCCGTACTCTCCCTCAAGGTTGCGCACCTCTCGCTACGTCGCTCGATGGTGACACGGACATCTTTGCTCACGCGGCAGCATTCTAGCTCGACCCTGAGGTTGTTTGTGGCCTGCCTAGCCGTGGTCTCCGCGCGCTTCGTTGCCGTCTCGCGGGATACTGTCGGTGTATGTGACTGGGCCTGCAAGGGCTCTGCCCGTTGCATTCTGTAGGCGGGCATGTTCATGGCAGCGGCAACAAGGTGGTCGACTTCGTTGCGCCACTGCTCTGCCGCCCCTGGGGTAGAACCCTCGCCAAGAGGGTTATGGAGAAGAGTGTGTGCTGCGTGGTTACCACCATGGAGGTAGAAGGCCGCCGTATGGTAGCAGCCTTCGGCACTGCAGCATGGCAACCGTCTGGTTACCTGCCCGGCCAGATCTACCCACCCTGGAGCGGGAAGTGACCTCCTCGTCTCTCCCCTGTGCTCGCAACTGGCGGCATGGTTGCTGCCGTGGAGGTAGAAGGCCGCCGTATGATAGCAGCCGTGGGTGCAGCGGGCATGGCGACCGTCTCGTCACCTGCCCGGCCAGATCTACACACCCTAGAGCAGGAAGTGGCCTCCTCGTCTCTCCCCTGGAGTCATCGGCGAGTGGGGCGAGACGAGTCGGCGATGAAGTGGATGTTCACAATGGTGGTGATGCTTGGTCATCTAGAGAACGTGAAAGCTCCCTTCCTGGCACGCTAAATGTCGAAGTGTAGCCTGCGACACTCCCGCCGGAACCGCTACTGCAGCAGTCCGCGGAGGTTCGTTGTTTGGAGGGGCTAATGTTGCTAGATTGATCGAGGTTGACAAACACGGGACGAACATAGAGATTTACGTGGTTCAAGCCGCCGGAGCGTAAAACCTTATGTAACACCCTCAATTTCGTATCCATGCATGCATACATATTTCATATAGAAAGACATTTTAAATAAAGTAGAACGGGAGAAAGATAGCTAAAAAGAGCCAATTCTAATTCACCAAGGAGCACCGTCGATACTTCCCACGGCCTGCTGGCCACGTGGCGCCTTCGGAGCTCATCCATTCGGAGGGGGGTTAGGTCCGGCACTGCTGGCCACGTGGCAGGCTCGGAGCTCGCCTAAGGAGAAGGGGCGAGGTCCGATCCTTCTGGACACGTGTTGCCTTCGGAGCTATGTGACGCCCCTGTTCTGAGATGAAACCTCTCTAAACCGAGACTGATGCGTATGTGTGCCCAAGATGTTCATCACACATACACATATAATCCACAAACTGAATTTCAGAATAATACCACGAATAACAGGGTTTATTACAATGTCTCATGAGTCTTGGACTCATTCTAGCAGCAGAAGTCTTATTCTAGCAGCGGAAATCTTTATTCTAGCAGCGGAAGTCTTCTAAACTATTGCAGAAGCAAACTAAGCAGCAGCAGCGGCTCCATCTCTACTTCATCCCCACAGGCAAGTTGACGGTGCATCCCACTCCTAGTACTCCACGTGGTCTTCATAGTACTCCTCTCCTGTTGCTGATGATGTATGATAATGCAAGTTTGAGTACATGAATGTACTCAGCAAGTGCGGGAAAATATGATATGTAGCTCACAACAAGGCAGTTATAAAAAGGATCATTGCCGAAAGCAAAGTTTATTTCACAAAACTGGATAAAAACAGCAACTAGCTTTAAATGAATGTAATCCCAACATGTATTTAAATACCAACATACCTCCATCATGTTCCATCACTTTCATGTCTCTTCCAGACATTTATCTTTCTCAATTATTCTCAAGCTCGTGAATACCATCTCGTATTCACTACCATCTCATGAATACCATCTCGTATTCACTACCATTTCATCTCATATTCAATTCCGTCTCATACTGAGACCAAATCTCATTGCCATGACTCAGCAGTCATGCAACCAAATCTCATTACCCGGACTCAACAGTCCCAAAAACCAAATCCAAAGACCAAACCATAGCCAATCCAATAACATCCCAAAAATCATCCCAATAACCATCCCACCTAATCATGGAAGTTGTCCATGCGCTCGTGACCGTAAGCTCGGCTATCATGATAGTTTTACACTCTGCAGAGTTTGTATCACTTCACCCACAAGTTTGTGATTTCGTCACCCGTCGGCGACTGCAGAACCTCCATTATACCAGTCCACAACCGTCGGTGTATGGACAAGAGATCACAAAATAGCCTTTACAAAGGGGCTACTAGATGTATGGACTCACTAAGGTTTCACCGGCAGGCTAGAATCTCCAATTCTCCCACCCACGTGCCCCCTCTTGTGCCATGCAGTTCCCAGGGCAGTCCTTACTCGACTCCCATTCCCCACGCCTTCCACGGTCCATAACAATCTAGCAACTTACATAATTAATCAGCTAAGCCGCACCCATACTTGGCCTTGTGGTGGCACTGTTATCCTGGCATGTGCTCGCATGAACCGGTCCTTAGATCTACGACAAGTAACCACCATCTCATTCTACCATATTCACAAACCAAGCTTGCCTAGATCTCCCTCCGATTCATGTTTATTAACAATATCCGTTTCTCATTACTCATACGAGTGCAGTTAGCTAGACACATCTATCTCGCTTCCCGTATCCCATGGACTCAGCAAAGCATAAAAGCAAAAACCATACCTGACTCATTAACTTTCCTGGTGACAAGGATGGTTAACAAAACTAGTAAACTCCTATGAAAGGGTTTCCCATCATGTTGACTCAAGCACACACACCTTTTCGCAAACAAAATAGTCTTTCAAAAACATGGGATCAATATGGTCAAGGGGCACTTGCCTTGTTCTTGTGTTTCCTGTTGCTCAAATTCTTGTTGTTGTAGTCCGTCGTAGGTAGCTCCCTGAGCTTGTGCTTCTATATGCGATCATACACATACAAGATTCAAAGCAATCAATCATCATGCACAAACTCTACTTTAAGACGCAATGATGCATATGCATGTTAATCCTATGATGCAGTTTAGTTTGTACGTGTTCTTGCATGGCTTGCATGGGTTTTACGATGAACAGAGGTGTAAAGATAATTGTGGAGGTGGCGATGATCTTGAATTTAGATCTAGATCAGACCGCTCAACATGTGATCTGTCCACGAAAAAAGCTTCTGTTCGAAATAAATCGAAGAACAGATGCAAAGAAAACACGATGATGTCGTAAGGTGGTATTGGAAACCTACCTTGCTTCCTTCGGGTCCTTCCTCTAGCAAAACAGATCGTTGGGGCTCTCTTTCGGCGGAGGTGATCGTTTCTGGGCTCGTCGGCGGTCTCTCCGATGGTCAAACTCCGGCGAAGGGGTTTAGCTCGGCGAGTTTGGGGCTAGGGCTTCTAAGTTGTCGGCTTAGAAAAGACGTTACGATGAAGGGATTGTTTCGGGTTCTATTTATAAGAGGGAAACGAAGAGTCCTACTCTGATCGGAATTCGAATAAGAGTCCTATTCAAATTGTTTTTGAATCTTAACAACTTATATTCAATTAATTTGGTTGCAGTATCAATGTAGAAGAGTTTGTGTCGGTTTCCTCATTAATGGGTACTCACGTACAGAGGAAAACCGCTTCAGAATCATGTCCTTCCGCAGGGATAAGCTCCAGAGGCTCCATGTGTCCAGCGGAGACCTGGGCTTCCTTTTCCCGCAGAGGCGGGCTCCGGTTGTGCCGCGTGTTAGGCGGGCGAGACCTCCCTCTCCTCAGAGGCGATCTGCGTGTGCGCCACGTGTCCTGGCGGGTCGGGACCTCCCCTATCTCTAGAGATGAGCTCCTCGTACGCCACGTGTATGTGTCGGACCTCCCCTCTCTTTGGGGATGGCTCCGAGTATGCCACGTGTCAGAGCCGGACCTCCCCTCTCTTCGGAGGTGGGCTCCGAAAATGCCACGTGTCCTAGCAGCGCCAGACTTCCTTTCTCCTCAGAGACGAGCTCCGAGGTTGACACGTGTCCAACAGTGACGAACCTCCCGGAGGTAAGCTCCGGAGGCAACACGTGTCCATCAGCGTCGGACCTCCCGGAGATGAGCTCCGAGGTCGACACGTGTCTAGCGGGGCCGGACCTCTTGGAGATGAGCTCCGGAGGTGACACGTGTCTAGTAGGACCGGACCTCTCGGAAGTGAGTTCCGAGAGCGACACATGTCCCGCACAATTGCACCAACTTATGGGAGCAGCCGCTTACTGGTGGGACGCTCTTTGGAATGCTCATGTCGACCAGGAGACTATCACTTGGACTGAGTTCAAGGAGAGTTTCCGCTCTCATTATGTCCCTGCTGGAGTCATGATGCTCAAAAGGCAAGAGTTTGAAGGTCTCTGCCAAGGAAAGAAGAGCGTGAATGAGTACCTCAACAAGTTCACGCAGCTGTCAAGGTGTGCCCCCGAGGATGTCAACTCGGATCAGAGGAAGCAATACTTGTTCATGAGAGGGTTGAACAATGAGATCCAAGTTCAACTGCTCAACAATGACTATGCAAACTTCCATAAGCTAGTTGACAAAGCTATAGTGGTTGAGAGCAAGATCCGTGAGATCGAGCAAGAGGGCAAGAGAAAGATGTCATACCAGCCACAAGGGAGTAATGTACGTCCCCGTTTCATGCCCCCAGTTGCACCACAGTATGGCTCGTCCACTTCTACTTTTCGCCCTAATCAACCACCACAGCAACGTCTTGCTATGCGAGCACCTCGTGTGCCTTTGCCTCCTGCGCCCCGACCCAACATGGGTGCATATGCTCAAAACCACCCTCGCCCCAACGTTCCTGCTGTTCTGGGCAACAAGGCATGCTTTGCATGCGGAGAGGGGGGACACTTTGCAAGTCAGTGCCCGAGGAAAGTCCTTCGACAGCCGACCAACATGCCCAAGCAGAACCCACGGCCGAACGGAGGAGCTAATCAAGGTAACCGTGGACAGCAGAACTACGCTCGTGGCAACGTGAATCATGTCTCCGCTGAGGAGGCGCAACAGGCTGAGGACGTCGTGATTGGTATGTTCTTTGCCAACTCCAACCCAGCTACTGTTTTATTTGGTTCCGGAGCATCGCATTCATTCATATCATCCAAGTATGTTGCCAAGTATAATCTGCCCATATCACACATGAAATATACTATGTTGGTTAATTCTCCCGGTGGAGAGATGAGGACTAATATAGTATGTCCGGAAGTAAACCTAAAAATAAGGGGGGTAGACTTCCTTGCCAGCCTTATTGTATTAGATTTCCAAGGGCTTGATATAATACTTGGAATGGATTGGTTAAGCAAGCACAATGGAGTGATCCAATGTGCTGAGAGGAGCGTGCAGTTGACAAACTAGCACGGAACTCGTATTGAGTTTGAGTCAGCCCAACCGGCAACCGAGAAGTCAACGTTGAACCACGTCAAAAAAGCAACAATGGAGAGCATTCCGGTGGTTCAAGAATTTTTGGACGTGTTCCCGGAAGAACTTCCAGGTATGCCACCTGACCGGGACATTGAGTTTGCCATTGATTTGGTACCTGGAACTGCACCTATAGCAAAGAGGCCATATAGGATGCCCGTTAATGAACTAGTGGAACTTAAGAAGAAAATTCAGGAGCAACTAGAAAAGGATTTTATTCGCCCAAGCTCGTCACCGTGGGGAGCCCCCGTGCTCTTCATAGACAAGAAGGATGGGACCCAAAGGATGTGTGTGGATTATAGGTCTCTCAATGAGGTGACGATCAAGAATAAATACCCGCTGCCCCGTATAGAGGACCTGTTCGACCAAATGAAAGGTGCCCGAGTTTTCTCCAAGATTGATCTTCGGTTGGGATATTTCCAGCTGAAGATTAAGCCCTCCGACATACCCAATACTGCCTTTCGAACACGGTATGGTTCCTATGAATATACCGTTATGTATTTTGGGTTAACGAATGCACCCGCATATTTCATGTACCTCATGAGTAAGGTCTTCATGGAGTACTTGGACAAGTTCGTCGTGGTTTTCATCGACGATATCATGGTGTATTAGAAAAGCGAGGAAGAACATGAAGAACATTTGAGATTGACATTGCAGAAACTGCGAGAGCATCAATTGTATGCCAAGTTCAGCAAATGCCAATTTCCGAGGAAGGAGTATCGGTTGATCCCAAAAAAGTAGGAGATGTTCTGAAGTGGAACCAACCGCAGAACGTGAGGGATATTTGGAGTTTCCTTGGGATGGCCAGATACTACCGACGGTTCATCAAGGATTTCTCCAAGATAGCGAAGCCTATGACTGAATTGCTAATGAAGGGAAAAGCATTTCAGTGGACACCCATGTGTCAAGAAAGCTTCGAGGAGCTCAAGAAAAGGCTAACCACAGCGCCGGTTTTGGTATTGCCGGACGTCAGCAGTTGCTTCGACATATATTGTGACGCATCAAGACAAGGGCTTGGATGTGTGCTCATGCAAGAAGGACAAGTGGTAGCCTACGCATTGAGACAACTAAAGAAACACGACCTGAATTACCCCACACATGATTTGGAACTCGCAGCCGTGGTACATGCCTTGAAGATTTGGAACATTATATCCTTGGCCGCCGATGTGAGATCTATACGATCATAAAAGCCTCAAGTACATATTCACCCAAATGGATTAGAATTTGAGGCAGCGTCGATGGTTGGAACTCATCAAAGATTATGATGTTGGAAACAACTATCACCCCAGAAAGGCCAACATAGTAGCTGATGCGTTGAGCTGAAAGGGAGCATGTCACCAACTCGCGGTTTGGGAGCTACCGCCCGAGCTGCGCAAGGAGTTCAAACGGTTACATCTCGGGTTCTTGAACGAGATGGAAGTGATGGAACTCCATTCTTCGCTGGAAAAAGAGATACGAGATGGCCAAGCAACAGATGAGGAAATTAAGGAGATCAAGGAAACGATCCGACAAGGCATAGAAAAAGACTTCAAGGAAGACGAGAAGGGTACGCTTTGGTTAGGGAGAAGGATTTGTGTGCCTAACATGAAGCATATCTGCGACACAATATTAAAAGAGGCACATGACTCACCTTATTCCATACATCCCGGCAGTACAAAGATGTACAAGGACCTGAAAACTTGTTATTGGTGGGATGGTATGTAAAGGGACATGGGCGTAGTTGGGATAGGAGCTTGCCGTATGTTGAGTTCTCATACAATAACAGTTATCAAGCCAGTTTGAAGATGTCACCTTTAGAAGCATTGTATGGTAGACAGTGTAGGACGCCGCTGTTCTGGAATGAGACCGGAGAGAACCAAGTGTTTGGACCCGAAGTGCTGCAAGACGCCGAGAAGCAAGTCCAAACAATACGGGCACGACAAAAAGGTTATGCGGAAAATAGGTGAAGAAAGTTGACCTACGAAGTAGGAGACTTCGTGTACCTTAAGGTATCACCTATCCGTGGCCAATGACGTTTCAACATCAAAGGCAAGTTAGCACCTCGCTACATCGGGCCATTTAAGATTTTGGGCAAGCGAGGAGAGGTAGCCTATCAACTGGAGCTCCCAACGCACCTCTCCAACGTGCATGACGTGTTTCACGTATCCCAGCTCAAGAAGTGCTTGAGAGTACCAGAAGAACAAGTAACGATGGATGAGCTCGAGCTTCAGGAGGATCTGACCTACATAGAGAATCCTGTCCGAATTTTGGACGTGAAGGAAAGGGTCACGAGGAACAAAGTGATCCGTTGGTGCAAGGTACAGTGGAGCCATGACACGGAAGCCGAAGCTACATGGGAGCGTGAGGAAGACCTCAAGGCAGAATTCTGTAAAATCCCAAGAAAAGGGACTTGCAAAATTTTTTCTTAACCTCACAACACCACAGTTTTTATTGTGGATATCTTAGGAAATATTGTGAAGAGCAAGTAACCTCCATCAAAAGAGTGATTAGAGGGGAAAGCCTTCATTTTCACAAAGTGGTATTTGTACACATGAACATGAGAGGTTGAGCTCACCCCTAGAACTTAAAAAGTTTTGGGAAGGTTCAGTACAAGTTTCATGTAAATCCAACACTTTTTGAGGCACTTTTGGGGGTATTTGAAAAAGAGGCCAATTTGAATGTAAATTCAACTTGCAGCCACTTTCATCACCCAAATTCAAAAGTTAGATTCATATTCAAACTCAGCACATTTTTATGAGTAAGCCCACCAATTTTCATCCTCATTGGAGTTCATCTTGTCAAGAGCTAAATTTGCAAGAATTCAAAACTGAATTTGAATTTCAGTTTAAACATGCAGCAAATCTAGCCAAACACAGTTCAAATTTGAGAATTCAAATTTAAACCAAGACTTGGGGGCAAAGTCTCACATTAAATTGTGAGTACCTGAGGATATTTTGGGCACAACAGAATTCAGAAAATTGGGAAAAACAAAAGAATAAGAGGGGAGGCCCACATGTCAGCAGACTTCGGACTGAAGTCTCCTCAGTTGATTTTTTTCCTCGGCCGAGGCCTCACGCGTGCACCAGCACGATTGCCCGGCGGCGGACCGACTCAATCCGGTGCCACCTCCTGCTCGGGGAGAGGCTAAGGGCGCAGGGTGGACGCAGGGATCGAGTATACCGCGACCACGTGCAGACCTCGCACTCCCCTTTTCTTCCTCGCACGATCGAAGCTTTCCGCCCGGCCGACCTCACTGATCACCGGCGCCCGGCTAGCACAGACGCTCTCGTGCCCGGCGAGCAACACAAGAAAGAACCGCCTCGAGGTACTGATCACAAACGTACTGACCTCGCCCTCTCTCTCGCACGATCGGCAAAGTATTTGGGGGATTAGTGCGTCGGGGTGTTTAGAACCGAACCGTGTGAAATCCGGAAATTCGGAGCAAGTAAGCCACCACTCCTTAGGCCAAGCTAAAGACATGATCTAGACTCGCCCACGCGTCTCTGGGATCAGAAATCATCGAGTTTCATCGAGTAGGGGTGATGTTCTTCGAGCTTTTTGCATCGGCGCCGATTTCCGGTCTAGGTCATCGGTGAGGTCATAGTTGCAGCTGTTTTCACAGAGATCGGTGCCCATATCCATGATCAGCGGGTGTCAGTGGAGCTCCCCGAGCAAACCGCATCGAAAAAGGTGTAGGGGACGCCGAGTTCGACGTCGCCGGTGAGCTCCCGGCCGCTGTTGCCGTCGGGAGCCCTGTTCTGGCCGTTGTCAAGCTCCGGGGAGGGCACCACCGTGTTCCCCCGGCCGAGATAGGCATAGGCGGCGAGTTTCGTCGAAGGTCGGGCAGCAGAACGCCCGGCGGCGAGTATTCCGGCGAGGTGGGCGGCGGGGAGCCGCGGGAGCGCGAGGTTGAAGAAGCCTTGCGGGCCCCGCGTGTCAGTCTCTGCTGAGAGCGCTCGGGATTTGCTGCGGCACTGGGATCCCGTGTGGCTGCGCGGGTGATTCTGCGGGCTCCGGTGTGGGTTAGCTGGGAGGCTGACACGTAGCCGGGGGACCCCACCCGCAGAGTTTAAACTTTATTCGAATTTCCAGTTTTAGTTCAAACTTCAAATGAATAGAACTTTGGCTAGGAAACTCCAAATTCGATGAGCCAAATTTTGCTGAACTCCGAATTCTGAGTAATTACAGCAATATCAAATTCAGCTCATGAAAGTGAATAGTTTTCCAGAATTAAATCCCTAAAGTTTAAACTGTTGGGAATTTTATCTGGAGAACTACTTTATGAAAAATTCTGAAATTTAGCTGAGAGGTTCATTGGAAACTCCCTGAATCCCAGTAAAATTTTCAGACTTATCCAAGTTCATTTAGTTACCCTAATGGGGTGATTAAGAGAACTGCCCTGAGAAAATAGAATAAATGTACAGAAACATTTTTCAGATTTTCCCCAATCTTAATTAGGACATAACTTTTAGTAGAATTCTTCAAATGACATGAAACCAACTCCATTAGAACCATCCTAAATTCTAGTTTCCAGAAAGTAATGGTTGGAGCCATGAAAACCCCTGGAATTATTTAGAGGCTCAAACATTGACCAAATGGGCTTTTATTTGTACAAGGTTCAGATGAACCTTGTTTCAAATGAAACTTTGTCAAGACTCTGGTTAGGACCCTACCAAGCTACAATAAAAATTTCAGAACCAAAGGGGAGGGCTAGCTAGAGTTATTAGTAGTTAAGTGTTCAAGTTACACATTGCATCTAAATTTACATGTCGTATTTCATTAAACGTGTAGTCACTGAAGAAGAGACTCCGGAAGTGCTGGACTTCCTTCTTCCGGACGAAGAACTAACCCCTGACCAGCAGCAACAAGGCAAGCCCCGGTTGGCATTAACTCTTTTATAAAGTTTTTACTTTGTTCACATACGTAGGGTGAATTATGAATGTGCATTAGGTGTAGGATGAATGGAACCCCACTGGCATAACCAAAGGTTCCTAAAAGAGAGAGGGTAGTGTCTAGGACCTCGAGTAGACAGGCTATGCTTAATGAGTCATAGGACTTCGGTACAAGTCGAGTAGTTGGAATCTACTTGCGAGATAGGCTTGGGACGCACGGGTTCGGTTGAGTGATGTGAGATCACTTTAGTAATGAAAATGAGACTAGGCAGGGGCTAGGGCGCAGCAAGAGGAAGTCTTGTGTGCGCAGCCCTGTCCGTGTTGATTGAGGACCAATCCGTGTGCGGCCCTGCTGAACAAGTATTGAACGTACCGAAGTCATATCGGATATATGGGCCCCGATAAACCGATGTAGCCTAAACCTCCGGGCGTCGAGGCATAGCACACCGATTTATAGGTGTAGGTTGAGGGAAGCAAGGTGGAAATCTGCCAACGGGCATAGAGAGATGCTCCATGTGGGGAACCTCCTGTCCGTTTCAGTGTGACCGGTTCGACGTTTGGGCTGTTGGGTGAAAGGTTGTCCCGTACGACATCGAGTGAGCGTGCTGTGCAGCTCCACGGGTGGGCGTACGTGACGTGCTCTTTGGGTTTTCCCTGCAGGTGTATATCGAGTCGATTCGCCGTCCCTCGCAGTGACGAGTACCGCTTGTTCACTGTGTCGTAACGTAGATTAATGAATGAAATGTTATGATTCAATATTGCTGTTATGATATAATTGTATTGCTACATGTGTGCCACCAAATATTGCTCTCTAAATTTCAGCTTCATGAAATGTTAACTTGTTGCTAAAAGATGAACTAAGGATAAACTTGTAGGCGTGTCCATTTGCTGAAACATTGCTATCCTATGTCATGGTACCCCTCATGTAGAGTTTCATGCTTAGGTGAGTCGGTTAAGCCTTGCTGAGCCTTCATGCTCACGGTTGCTGCTTAAGTGTTTTTCAGGTGAGGAGCCACCCACGGACTTGGAGTACAAGTCCACCGGCGAGGGTTACCCTCCGTCGGGGACCACGGCTGAGTAGGAGCCATACATGCCGCGCTGAGCTGAGGAGTGCAGCTAGTGCGGGTTGCCCTAGGGCTGGGCAACCGACTTTTGCTAGATAGGCGGGCGTGAGTTGTGTAAAAGAAAATTCCGCTGTGTAAAATAAATACTAGTTTGTAACTGAAGTTGTACCTTTTTGTACAGTTCAGTTTGATTTCCCATGTAATATATTGTGTTCATATGACGTGTGCTGTCGGTTGTCGCGTCGCGCGGCACCACCCTCTGCGATCCTGGATGAGCGGATTCCGGTCCGCCACAGCCTGGTATCAGAGCTGCATTGGGGATAGCACAGTACTTAAGAACTGTATTATGGGAAAACTTAGGTTTACGGTGAGGATCCGGTAGTTTGCCCAAGTAAGGACTATATTAGCCTAGTTACTTAAAGTGGCAAAGACTAACTTATGTGTTATAATCCTGAATTTCAATTATGTAACGACACACCTACGCTCTGGTAAGCATGGTAAGGAACGCCACCGAAAGCGGTTCAATTTCAGTTAGCTCCCCTGACGAGGAATGTGGTTCAGGGATTTGTCTCACAGCTTGGTGTGAGACGTCAATATGAAACTCTTGGACTCTTCATGTTCCTGAGTTCATATGAAACGGTGATACCTAGCGTGCATTAGGCAAGTAAGTGGAGACCCCATCGCGTGGTCAGTAACGCGAAAGTGTGTTCGTCTGGAAGTAACCCAGGGGGACATACACAGCGCTTGCCATCGGCGTGCCCTGCAGCGCAGTAGGTGGTATCTGTTGGGTTCATAACATTCCCAACCGTGACGACCCGTTCATGACATACTCGGGTTCCCCGTCGTGTGGTGTTGAAACACGATCACGTACCTTGAGACGTGACCTAACTCAAGGACGGCCGTATGGAAATGATACGGGCGTTTGTATCTACTTTCAAATATGGTACTGCCTGAAATGGAAACAAAACCTTTGAGTGCATCACTATTGTGTGGTCTTCTGCAGGTACTAACCACGTATGTATCCGTGTAGAAAACGTGTGCGAGAGACCGTTTAGTGCCACACTTGAGACGTATATGCCGGTATAATCCGGTTAGGATTTTCTTTTGTGAGGAACGTAGTACCGAGATATTGTAGGCATATGCATGAAAATAATGAAAACAAGGAATTAAAATCACTAGGATCAACATCTAGGGCTCTGGTTGGGTGGAAAAGTTGATAATTGATGAGTGTAGTTCCAAAAAAAAAGACTGAAAAACAGAGTGCTTTGTTTTAGGCAGCAATTCTGCTGATCTTCAACGGGGCATAAATCACAGGTATTTTAGCCCAGGGAGGTGTGGCATATAGTTCTGGAAAGGTATTGAAGTACTCTACAACTTTGTTGTAAACTTCCAGAGCTGAAACACACCTTAAGATGGCTTAAATCCCAGAGGAATGCAAACTGTCCAGAACCAGGACAGAGTTAAACACTCTCTGGACTGTTCTGTTTTTCAAACATAATTCCCAGTAGAAAAATAAAAAATTGTCATATGATACATCTTTAGAAAGGGTAGAAGATGCATTACATCTTTGTAATTCAAATTTTCTGAAATTTCAGCACAGATTTCAGTGGAATCGCGGCACTTTCAATGACCTAGTCAATGCCGCGATCATGCAAGAGGATGCTCAGCGGGAGTTGGCAGGTGAGCAGATGAAGCGCAGCGCTCCACCTAGAAGTGGTGGTGGTGCGCCTCAGAAGTACCGTATGGTGTATCGGACACCATCCGGGCAGCAGTGGCATCCACCGGCACAACCTCGGCGGTTCGGGGGACGTTCGTTTCAGTCACCTCCGTTCCGTCCGCCGATGCCACCACCAAGACAGCTGCAGCAGTAGCAGACGGCACCCCGGGCGTTTCCACCACCACAACGCGCCCCGGGTTTCCATCCACCAATCAGCGGGGGACCGCCCCGTTTCACCTGCTTCACGTGTGGCCAGGCGGGCCACTTCGTGAAGGACTGACCCCAGGGGCAGCAGAGCAGCGGGCAAGCCCAGTTTCAGGGCGGTGCTCGAGGCCGACCTCCGGTGAAGAAGGTGGGTCAATGGACTGCTGGCGTCCGCAACCTCGACAATGAGGACGCCCCAGAGGGAGACAACGTGCTGGCGGGTACGTTTACTCTCAACAATCAAGCCATCATCATACTGTTTGATTCTGGTGCAACCCACAGCTTTATAAGTGCATCCTATGTGGCTAAGCATCAAATGCAAGTCTCCCAACCGACTGCACGTATATGATCTGTTCACCGGGAGGGAAGATTTCAGCTAATATGATGATTCCAAAAGCACCTCTGTGCTTAGGTGGGAAACTATATCCCACCACCTTGATAATCCTTATGGGGCAAAAGATTGATGCAATCTTAGGGATGTCATGGCTACAATACCATGGCGCTGTCCTATAGACTCGGACATGGACGGTTCATCTAAACTCTCCATTCCACCATCTGCATTCCATGGTGTTAGACACTCCAGTCCGGGAAGTTTTAGCAATTAATAATGCTGAAGCTCTCAGGTTAGAAGACATCCCCGTAGTCCGGGAGTACCCCGACGTATTCCCAGATGATCTTCCGGGCATGCCACCTGAGCGGGATGTCGAGTTCAAGATTGAACTTGCACCCGGGACTATGCCCATATCACAGAGACCATATAAAATGGCTCCAAATGAGCTGGCTGAACTGAAGGAACAGGTCAATGATCTGTTGAGTAAGGGTTTCATTAGGCCGAGTTCGTCGCCTTGGGGATGCTCGGCGCTGTTTGTAAAGAAGAAGAATGAGACCCTACAGCTGTGTGTGGATTACCGGTCGCTCAGCGCCGTCACCATCAAGAATAAGTACCCACTGCCCTGCATCGACATTTTGTTTGATCAACTTGTGGGGGCAAGTGTGTTCTCAAAGATGGACCTTCGCTCTGGATATCACCAGATCAAGATCCGGGCGGAGGATATTCCGAAGACGGCCTTCTCGATGAGATAGGGATTGTATGAATATCTCGTCATGTCCTTTGGCCTCACAAATGCTCCAGCCCATTTCATGTATCTCATGAACTCGGTGTTCATGCCGGAGCTGGACAAGTTCGTGGCAGTGTTCATCGATGATATCTTGGTTTACTCCAAGACAGAAGCCGAACATGCCGAACACTTGCGGATCGTCCTTCAACGATTGTGAGACCACAAGCTCTACGCCAAGTTCAGAAAATGCGAGTTTTGGATCAGCCAAGTGCCATTCTTGGGACATATCATCTCAGCGGAAGGCATTGCGGTTGACCCAAGCAAAATAGAGCAAGTGCTGAAATGGAAAGCTCCCACTTCAGTTCACGAAGTCAGAAGCTTCCTTGGGTTAGCGGGATACTATCGGAGATTCATTCCAAGCTTCTCCAAGCTCGCTAAGCCGATGACAGAATTGCTGAAGAAAGGAACGAAATATGTTTGGAACACGGCGTGTGAAGGAGCATTCCAAACATTGGTGAAGCATCTCACCACAGCCCCGGTCTTAGCTCAGCCGGATACAACAAAGCCCTTCGACGTGTATTGTGACGCGTCCGGTATTGGGCTCGGCTGCGTGTTGATGCAGGAAGGACGTGTGGTCGCTTATGGCTCACGCCAACTTCGGAACCATGAGCAGCATTATCCGACTCATGATCTTGAGCTTGCTGCCGTGGTGTTGGCGCTAAAAATGTGGAGGCACTATCTCCTGGGGAATCTGGTGCATCTCTACACCGACCACAAGAGCTTAAAGTACATTTTCACCCAGAAGGAGCTGAACATGAGGCAAAGGAGGTGGTTAGAATTGATTAAAGATTATGAAATTGAGATTCATTACCACCCCGGCAAGGAGAATGTGGTTGCCGACGCGCTGAGTCGGAAATCCCATGTCCATCACCTCACCATTACACCGGTGGAGGAGGAGGAGACGAGTCTATTTTTGGTTCCTTATGGATCGCTGTACAACCTTGCCCTCATCCCTACGATTAGGGAGGACATCATGGCAGCTCAGAAAGCTGATAAAGGCATGGCACATCTCCAGAGACGGATAGACAATGGACAGATCAAATGTTTCCAGAAGGATGATGAGGAGACGCTGTGGTTCAATGACCGCATAGTCGTACCCCGGGATATGGAGCTGAGGAAGAAAATCCTCGATGAAGCTCACTTGTCTAAATACTCCATTCATCCGGGCAGCAACAAGATGTACCAAGATTTGAAAAAGAAATTTTGGTGGACACGGATGAAGCGGGAGGTAGCGAAGTATGTATCCGAGTGCGATACGTGTAGACGAGTGAAAGCTGATCACATGAAGAAATCAGGGCTGCTACAATCCCTGAAGACCCCGGCATGGAAATGGGAAGATGTGAGCATGGATTTCATTGTAGGATTACCCCTAACTGCCAACAAACATGATTCCATTTGGGTAATCGTCGATCGGTTAACCAAGACGGCTCACTTCATCCCGGTGAATACACGTTACAGTGCCGGCAAATATGCGGAGCTGTACATAGAAAAGATTCTGTGCTTATATGGGGTACCCAAGACCATTGTATCGGATCGAGGTGCATTATTTGTATCTCGCTTTTGGGAGCAGCTACACGCTGCATTGGGTACTAAGCTGATCAGGAGCTCCGCCTATCACCCTCAGACAGATGGTCAGACAGAGAGGGTGAATCAAGTTCTGGAAGACATGTTGAGAGCATGTGCCATCCACCATGGTAGGAACTGGGTGATCACCTACCATTGGTGGAATTCTCGTACAACAACGGCTATCAGGCGAGTATCAAGATGACACCCTACGAAGCTCTCTACGGTCGCAAATGCCGCACCCCATTAAACTGGTGCGAGTCCGGTGAGAGGGTCACATTCGGTGTTGATGTGGTGAACGACGCCGAAGAGCGCGTTCGGACGATTCAGGTTAACTTGAAGGCCGCTCAATCCCGGCAGAAGAGCTACGCTGATAAGAGGCGTAGACCGTTGCACTTTGATGTTGGGGAACACGTGTACCTCCGCGTGTCTCCAATGAAAGGTGTGCACCGGTTCGGTGTGAAGGGGAAGCTCGCTCCCTGTTTTATTGGACCCTATGCCATCACCGAGAAGTGTGGACAAGCGGCGTATCGATTGGAGTTACCGGCATCTCTTGCTGGTGTCCATGATGTTTTCCATGTTTCGCAACTGCGAAAATGTTTAAAGCATACAGCTGCTGTTCCTACCAAAGACATCGGCGAGCTTAAACCGGATTTAACTTATGATGAATATCCGGTGGCAGTCCTTGATGAGAAAGCCAGAACCACGGGTAGCAGAACGTTGTGGTTCTACAAAATACTCTGGAGCAACCACACCGCCGAAGAAGCGACGTGGGAGAGTGAGGAATTCCTTCGCTCAAACTACCCGGAGTTCATGGCTTCTCAACACGGGTAAGTCCCTATTACATCGCTATCTCTTCTTTTGTAATCTCGGGACGAGATTCTTTTAAGGGGGGAGGGATGTAAAAGCCCAAGAAAAGGGACTTGCAAAAAATTTCTTAACCTCACAACACCACAGTTTTTATTGTGGATATCTTAGGAAATATTGTGAAGAGCAAGTAACCTCCATCAAAAGAGTGATTAGAGGGGAAAGCCTTCATTTTCACAAAGTGGGATTTGTACACATGAACATGAGAGGTTGATCTCACCCCTAGAACTTAAAAAGTCTTGGGAAGGTTCAGTACAAGTTTCATATAAATCTAACACTTTTTGAGGCACTTTTGGGGGTATTTGAAAAAGAGGCCAATTTGAATGTAAATTCAACTTGCAGCCACTTTCATCACCCAAATTCAAAAGTTAGCTTCATATTCAAACTCAGCACATTTTTCTGAGTAAGCCCACCAATTTTCATCCTCATTGGAGTTCATCTTGTCAAGAGCTAAATTTGCAAGAATTCAAAACTGAATTTGAATTTCAGTTTAAACATGCAGCAAATCTAGCCAAACACAGTTCAAATTTGAGAATTCAAATTTAAACCAAGACTTGGGGGCAAAGTCTCACATTAAATTGTGAGTAGCTGAGGATATTTTGGGCACAACAGAATTCAGAAAATTGGGAAAAACAAAAGAATAAGAGGGGAGGCCCACATGTCAGCAGACTTCGGACTGAAGTCTCCTTGGTTGATTTTTTCCTCGGCCGAGGCCTCACGCGCATGCCAGCACGATCGCCCGGCGGCTGACCGACTCAATCCGGTGCCACCTCCTGCTCGGGGAGAGGCTAAGGGCGCAGGGTGGACGCAGGGCTCGAGTATACCGCGATCACGTGCAGACCTCGCACTCCCCTTTTCTTCCTCGCACGATCGAAGCTTTCCGCCCGGCCGACCTCACTGATCACCGGCGCCCGGCCAGCACAGGCGCTCTTGTGCCCGGCGAGCAACACAAGAAAGAACCGCCTCGAGGTACTGATCACAACTGTACTGACCTCGCCCTCTCTCTCGCACGATCGGCAAAGTATTTGGGTGATTAGTGCGTCGGGGTGTTTAGAACCGAACCGTGAAAAATCCGGAAATTCGGAGCAAGTAAGTGACCACTCCTTAGGCTGAGCTAAAGACATGATCTAGACTCGCCCACGCGTCTCTGGGATCAGAAATCATCGAGTTTCATTGAGTAGGGGCGATGTTCTTCGAGCTTTTTGCATCGCGCCGATTTCCAGTCTAGGTCACCGGTGAGGTCATAGTTGCAGCTGTTTTCATAGAGATCGGTGCCCATATCCGTGATCAGCGGGTGTCAGTGGAGCTCCCCGAGCAAACCGCATCGAAAAAGGTGTAGGGGACGCCGAGTTCGACGTCGCCGGTGAGCTCCCGGCCGCTGTTGCCGTCGGGAGCCCTGTTCCGGCCGTTGTCAAGCTCCGGCGAGGGCACCACCGTGTTCCCCCAGCCGAGATAGGCATAGGCGGTGAGTTTTGTCGAAGGTCGGGCAGCAGAACGCCCGGCGGCGAGTATTCCGGCGAGGTGGGCGGCGGGGAGCCACGGGAGCGAGAGGATGAAGAAGCCTTGCGGGCCCCGCGTGTCAGTCTCTGCTGAGAGCGCTCGGGATTTGCTGCGGCACCGGGATCCTGTGTGGCTGCGCGGGTGATTCTGCGGGCTCCGGTGTGGGTTAGCTGGGAGGCTGACACGTAGCCGGGGGACCCCACCCGCAGAGTTTAAACTTTATTCGAATTTCCAGTTTTAGTTCAAACTTCAAATGAATAGAACTTTGGCTAGGAAACTCCAAATTCGATGAACCAAATTTTGCTGAACTCAGAATTCTGAGTAATTTCCAGCAATATCAAATTCAGCTCATGAAAGTGAATAGTTTTCCAGAATTAAATCCCTAAAGTTTAAACTGTTGGGAATTTTATCTGGAGAACTACTTTATGAAAAATTCTGAAACTTGGCTGAGAGGTTCATTGGAAACTCCCTGAATCCCAGTAAAGTTTTCAGACTTATCCAAGTTCATTTATTTACCCTAATGGGGTGATTAAGAGAACTGCACTGAGAAAATAGAAAAAATGTACAGAAACATTTTTCAGATTTTCCCCAATCTTAATTGGAACATAACTTTCAGTAGAATTCTTCAAATGACATGAAACCAACTCCATTAGAACCATCCTAAATTCTAGTTTCCATAAAGTAATGGTTGGAGCCATGAAAACCGCTGGAATTATTTAGAGGCTCAAACATTGACCAAATGAGCTTTTATTTGTACAAGGTTCAGATGAACTTTGTTTCAAATGAAACTTTGTCCAGACTCTGGTTAGGACCCTACCAAGCCATAATAAAAATTTCAGAACCAAAGGGGAGGGCTAGCTAGAGTTATTAGTAGTTAAGTGTTCAAGTTACACATTGCATCTAAATTTACATGTCGTATTTCATTAAACGTGTAGTCATTGAAGAAGAGACTCAGGAAGTGCTGGACTTCCTTCTTCCGGACGAAGAACTAACCCCTGACCAGCAGCAACAAGGCAAGCCCCGGTTGGCATTAACTCTTTTATAAAGTTTTTACTTTGTTCACATACGTAGGGTGAAGTATGAATGTGCATTAGGTGTAGGATGAATGGAACCCCACTGGCATAACCAAAGGTTCCTAAAAGAGAGAGGGTAGTGTCTAGGACCTCGAGTAGACAGGCTATGCTTAATGAGTCATAGGACTTCGGTACAAGTCGAGTAGTTGGAATCTACTCGCGAGATAGGCTTGGGACACACGGGTTCGGTTGAGTGATGTGAGATCACTTTAGTAATGAAAATGAGACTAGGCAGGGGCTAGGGCGCAGCAAGAGGCAGCCCTGTCCGTGTCGATTGAGGACCGATCCGTGTGCGGCCCTGCTGAACAAGTATTGAACGTACCGAAGGCATATCTGATATATGGGCCCCGATAAACCGATGTAGCCTAATCCTCCGGGCGTCGAGGCATAGCACACCGATTTATAGGTGTAGGTTGAGGGCAGCAAGGTGGAAATCTGCCAACGGGCATAGAGAGATGCTCCGTGTGGGGAACCTCCTGTCCGTTTCGGTGCGACCGGTTCGACGTTTGGGCTGTTGGGTGAATGGTTGCCCCGTACGACATCGAGTGAGCGTGTTGTGCAGCTCCACGGGTGGGCGTACGTGACGTGCTCTTTGGGTTTTCCCTGCAGGTGTATATCGAGTCGATTCGCCGTCCCTCGTGGTGACGAGTACCGCTTGTTCACTGCGTCGTAACGTAGATTTATGAATGAAATGTTATGATTCAATATTGCTGTTATGATATAATTGTATTGCTACATGTGTGCCACCAAATATTGCTCACTAAATTTCAGCTTCATGAACTGTTAACTTCTTGCTAAAAGATGAACTAAGAATGAACTAGTAGGCGTGTCCATTTGCTGCAACATTGCTATCCTATGTCATGGTACCCCTCATGTAGAGTTTCATGCTTAGTTGAGTCGGTTAAGCCTTGCTGAGCCTTCGTGCTCACGGTTGCTGCTTAAGTGTTTTTCAGGTGAGGGGCCACCCACGGACTCGGAGTACGAGTCCACCGGTGAGGGTTACCCTCCGTCGGGGACCACGGCTGAGTGGGAGCCGTACACGCCGCGCTGAGCTGAGGAGTGCAGCTAGTGTGGGTTGCTCTAGGGCTGGGCAACCGACTTTTGCTAGATAGGCGGGCGTGAGTTGTATAAAAGAAACTTTCGCTGTGTAAAATAAATACTAGTTTGTAACTGAAGTTGTACCTTTTTGTACAGTTCAGTTTGATTTCCCATGTAATATATTGTGTTCTTATGACGTGTGCTGTCGGGTGTCGCATCGCGCGGCACCACCCTCTGTGATCCTGGATGAGCGGATTCTGGTCCGCCACAAATTCCCTCATCTATTTTCTACTCTATCGAATCTCGAGGGCGAGATTCAGTTTAAGGGGGTAGGTTTCTAACACCCTCAATTTCGTATCCATGCATGCATACATATTTCATATAGAGAGACATTTTAAATAAAGTAGAACGGGAGAAAGATAGCTAAAAAGAGCCAATTCCAATTCACCAAGGAGCACCGTCGACATCTCCCGCGGCCTGCTGGCCACGTGGCGCCTTGGGAGCTCATCCCTATGGAGGGGGTGAGGTCCGGCACTGCTGGCCACGTGGCAGGCTCGGAGCTCGCCTCAGGAGAAGGGGCGAGGTCCGATCCCGCTGGACACGTGTTGCCTTCGGAGCTAGTCTCTGTGGGGAAGCGAGGCTTAGCCTCGCGGGACACGAGGCGCTTTCGAAGCTCACCCCTGCGGAAGGGATGAGGTCCTGTCTTGCCAGACACGTGTCACTCTCGGAGCTCGCCTCCGAGAGGTCCGCCCCACGGGACACGTGTCCCTCTCGGAGCTCGCCTCCGAGAGGTCCGCCCCACGGGACACGCGTCACTCTCAGAGCTCGCCTCCAAGAAGTCTGACACTGCTGGACACGTGTCACCCTCGGAGCTCGTCTCCGAGAGGTCCGTCCTGATGGACACGTGTTGTCCTCGGAGCTCACCTCCGAGGAGAAGGGAGGTCCGACATCAATGGACACGTTTTGACCTCGGAGTTCGTCTCTGAGGAGAAGGGAGGTCCAACACCAATGGACACGTGTCGTCCTCGGAGCTCGTCTCTGAGGAGAAAGGAGGTCCGGCACTGCTGGACACGTGGCACACCCGGAGCCCACCTCCGAGGAGAGGGGAGGTCTGGCACTGACACGTAGCGCACACGGAGCTCGCCTCTGAAGAGAGGGGAGGTCCCGCCCACCAGACACGTGGCGCACGCGGAGCTTGCCTCTGAGGGAGAGGGAGGTCCAGCTCGTCAGACACGTAGCGCACGCGGAGCTCGCCTCTGAAGAGAGGGGAGGTCCCGCCCGCCAGACACGTGGCGCATGCGGAGCTTGCCTCTGAGGGAGAGGGAGGTCCCGTCTACCAGGCACACGGCACGACCGGAGCTCGCCCCTGAGGAAAAAGGGAGGCCCGGCCCCCACTAGACGCGTGGCACCTCCGGAGCTCACCACTGCAGAGGTGACGAGATCCTTAAGCGGTTTTTCTCCTGTGTGTGGGAATACCCGGTGCTGAGGAAACCGACACGATTTCCATGCTGCTACTGCACCAAAATCAATTGGAGATAAGTTTTTAAGATCCAAAACAAGTTGAATAGGACTCTTATTTGAAATCCAATCGGAGTATGACTCTTCTTTCACTGCTTATAAATAGAACCAAAAACCCCTGGCCGCAACCACGTATTCTTATTTTCTACCTCCCGAATCGACGACTTGGAGGCCCTAGCTTCCAACTCGCCGAGTTACACCCCTCGCCGGAGTTCAGTCGCCGGTGAGCACCGCCGACGAGCCGTCACACCTCACCGTCGCGAAAGAGCCGACGATCGTAAAGAGAAGTGGGGTAGGTCTTCTTACCCATCTTACGCCCTCGTCACGGTTTCTTTGCATCTGTTTTCTTCGTTCCCTTCGAACAGAAGATGTTCCGTGTGGACAGATCACATATTGATCGGTTTTTGACGGTGGAATTGATCTAGATCTTGAGTCAAGATCATCACCACGTCCATACTTGCTCCTTACACCCTTGTTCACCATAAAACCCCATGCAATCCCATTAAAACATACAAGAACACGTACAAACTGAATTAATGAAACTGCACCATAGGATTAGCATGCACCTACAACATTGCATCTTAAGTAAAGTATGTGCATGATGATTGATTGCTGTGAATCTTGTATGTGCATGATCGTGAGTAGAAGGACAAGCTCAGGGAGCTACCTACGAAGGACTACAGCACCAAGACATCGAGACACAAGAGCAACAAGAGCCACAGGAACAAGGCAAGTGCCCCTTGACCATATTGATCCCATGTTTTGGAAACTGTTTTGTTTGCAAAAACGTGTATGCTTGAGTCAACTTGATGGGAAACCCTTTTATAAGAGTTTACTAGTTTTGTTAACCACCCTTGTCGCCGGGAAAGTTATGAGTTGGGTATGGTCATTTTTGCTTTTTGCTTCGCTTAGCTTATGGGTTATGGGAAGCCAAGATAGAACATGTCTAGCTACTGCACTCATATGAATAATGTTAATGAGAACTTGATGATGATAATGAACATGAATCGGGGGAGATCTAGACAAGCTTGGTTTGTGGATGTGGTAGAATGAGATGGTGGTTTACTTGCCGTAGATCTAAAGACCGGTTCATGCCAGCACATGCCAGGAAAACAGTGCCACCACAAGGCCAAATATGGGTGCGGCTTAGCTGACTAATTAGGTAAGTTGCTAGATTGTTATGGATCGTGGAAGGCGCGGGGAATGGGAGTCGAGAGAGGACTGCCCTGGGAACTGCATGGCACAAGAGGGGGCCTGTAGGTGGGAGAATGATGATTCGAGCCTGCTGGTGAAACCTTAGTGAGTCCATACATCTAGTAGCCCCTTTGTAAAGGCTATTTTGTGATCTCTTGGCCATACACCGACGGTTGTGTACTGTTATAATGGAGGTTATGCAGTCGCCGACGGGTGACGAAATCACAAAGTTGTCGGTAAAGTGGTGCAACCTCTTAAGAGTGTAAAACTATCATGATAGCCGTGCTTACGGTCACAAGCGCCTGGCCAACTCACATGATTAGATGGGATGGTTATTGGGATTGTTATCGGGATGGTTATTGGTATGGTTATGGTATGGTCTTGGGATTGGTTTCGAGACTGTTGAGTCTTGGTAATGAGATTGGTTTCGGGACTGTTGAGTCTTGGTAATGAGATTGGTTTCGGGACTGTTGAGTCATGACAATGAGTTGGGTCATCGGTTATATGATTATGAGATGGATACGAATATGACATGGTTATTATGAGCATGAGATGATGTTGAGAAAGATTAATGGCTAGATGAGACGTGATAAGTGGTAAATTATGATGGAGGTATGTTACTGTTTTAATTAGATATATATTGGGATCAAACTCACTTAAAGATAGTTGCTGTTTTATTCATGTTTGTGAAATAAACATTGCTTTCTGCAATGAGCCTTTTTATTCCCTAACTTGTTGAAAGCTACATATCATATTTTCCCGCACTTGCTGAGTACGTCATGTACTCAATCTTGCATTATTACTTAATAATCAGCAACAGGAGAAGAGTACTTTGAAGATCATATGGAGTACTAGGCGTGTGAACTACCGTCAACTTGCCTGTGGAGTTGAAGATGGAGCTGCTGCTGTTTAGTTTTGCTTCCGCTATCGTTTAGAGACTTCTGCTGCTAGAATAAGTTAGAAACTTCCGCTGCAAGAATAAGTTAGAGATTGATGTAATAAAGTACTTAAACCCTATGATTCGTGGTTATATTCTGAATTCAGTTTGTGGATTACATGTGTATGTGTGATGAACATCCTAGGCACACATATGCATTAGTTGGGTTCCGTTTTCACGGGAACGGGTGTCACACCTTACGTCCACGGGAGTGAGTGCAGTATTGCTTGAGATTGCGCGTGTGAGTGTCAGGGGATCAAAGATTGAACCCTTTGCCCATAGGCTGCCCTGGTCATTTTATAGCTCAAGGCATGGGTAGTTACATTTTGGCCCGTGACCCGACAGGTGGCCCCGCAGTTGTCCGTACCCTATACACGATCTAGGGTATTTACATATACATTCAAAATTGCTGTTGGTGGAGTTAAGGCGTGCCGCCTAACGCGCTGGGTGCATCTGACTGGGTTGCAGGTGATGATGAAAACCATGTCTTGTCGCCGCGCCCTCTTGGTCTACTGGGCATGGCACAGTGCTGCTGTCACGCCTTGCCGCCCTATCTTGTCACTGTAGTGACGGACGGAAGGGGGCAGATGTAACACCCTGTAACACCCCAAAATTTTGATTCAAAACCCTAAATCATGTTAAGAGGGGAATTTAAAATTTTTTGGACGTGTTGCATGTTTTGCAAAAATTCAAATTCAAACTGGAATTCAAATTAAACTCAAATCAGAAAAGAAATAGAAAAAGAAAAAGAGAAAACAGAAAAAAACCGGCCAGTGGGCCGAAACCCACCAGCCGGCCCACCCAGCCCCCGCGCCAGCCCGCAGCCGCGCGCTCTGTTTCCTCACACTGACAGGCGGGACCCACCCAATCGTCGTCTACCTCGCGACAGCGCCGGACTCCCTCGCACCCGAATCAAAACCGATCGGGATTTCGTCGTATCCCCGCTGAATTCTGTTCGTAGGCGACGCGGACATGATCTAAACCACCCCACCGCCCTCCCCCGTCTATAAAAACCCTGGCCTCGTTCTGTTTTTCCCACGCGATTGGCTGTTTTTACTCCGGTGAGAACCGAGACTTCTCCGGCGAATTCTGGCCGATCTAAGCTCGGAATTACCGATATAACTCGCTGGTCTTGATCCACCGCCTCCGGGGAACCTTGCATGTAACACCCCAAAATTTTGATTCAAAGCCCTAAATCATGTTAAGAGGGGAATTTAAAAATTTTTGGACGTGTTGCATGTTTTGCAAAAATTCAAATTCAAACTGGAATTCAAATTAAACTCAAATCAGAAAAGAAATGGAAAAAGAAAAAGAGAAAACAGAAAAAAACCGGCCAGTGGGCCGAAACCCACCAGCCGGCCCAACTTACCCCGCGCCAGCCCGCAGCCGCGCGCCCGCGCTCTTTCACACTGACAGGTGGGACCTACCGATCTTCGTCTACCTCGCGCCGCGCCGAACTTCCCCCGCGCCCGAATCGAAACCGATCGGGATTTCGACGTAAACCCCGCTGAATTCTGTTCGTAGCCGACGCGGACATGATCTAAACCACCCCTCCGCCCTCCCCCGTCTATAAAAACCCCGGCCTCGTTCTGTTTTTCCCACGCGATCGCCGATTTTTACTCCGGTGAGAACCGAGACTTCTCCGGTGAATTCTGGCCGATCTAAGCTCGGAAACTCCGATCTAACTCGCTGGTCTTGATCCACCGCCTCCGGGGAACCTTGCAGGTGCAGAAAACTCGGTGACTTGCGGGTAAACACAGCGCCGACGAGCTTCGCCGTGGTTTCGCCTCGGACCTCGCCGCCGATCACTTTCCAGGACCTCCGAGCTCAAGAAAACCCCCGAGGTGAGATCCCGACCTCCCCTCCACCGATCTATACCATAAAATCACAGTTCTAGGAAGAATTCCCGAAGATCCGAAAGTTTCCGGCGAGATCGCTGCTTCCCGCCGCCGTGCGCCACCGGCAGCGCCGCCCGCGTTCGATCAGAGCGACGTGGCCGCTTGTGCGCCGTTTATTTTAAATCGCACGGTAGGGTTTAAACCCCCGCGTACCGGTTCGGCGTTATAATCTCAGCCGTCGGTTTAAAATCCGACGGTCCACGTCAGCCCCGCGTTATAAAGACTGGAAATCTTACGTGCTACCCCCTGGGGTTCTCGGGAAATAAGAGCTAGCCCCGGAAACTTCTGATCTAGCCCCTGGAACTTCAGAAAATCATGTAAATTCATTTAAAAAATCAGTTTTAGCCCCTGGACTTAATAAAAATTAGAAAAAGCACCTCTGATAAGTGTAGCTAGACCCCTGGAAATTCTGAAAATAATATTATAGACCCTGTAATGGGGTGAGTTTACCTTTTTAGCCCTGTTTAGTATTTAAATTAAGAAATTGAATATGTGGCTAGTGTTTAAAAATTTAAAAGTGGGACAAACATATAGTCAAAATTAAATTAAAGACTTTCTCAGTATTTAGAAAACCTTGGAGTGAGATAAAAATATATTTTGGGCTGAAATGAATCTGTTTAATTTATTATTCACATTTAGGGACACATTTTTAAGTAAAGAATAATTCTGAAAATTAGGAAAATAAATGTAAAATAGTTTACATCAGAGGAAAAGGTCAAAAATATATTATTAAATATTTTAGACCCAAAACCTATTCTGATTTAGATGAGGTGTCTTATTATTTTTATAATAAAGTTCACATTTAGGCATAGGAAATAAATCTGAAAATATAGCAAACTAGGTATGAATAACTAGAAAATGATAAATGAAGTTTCTAAAATCCAAAGAATTCCGTTTAGGGTTGGTACAAATTCTGAAGGCACATATGGAGAAGGAAAATACATTTCATGCATACTTGGTAGCTAAAAGATGTAGTAATTGAATATAAGGAATTTATTTAAATTGGAAACTCATATATATAGTATGTAAGTATAAATGTGAACACAAAAGTAGGAATCATATACACATGACTAAAAGTGCATGCAAGCCACAAATCAACACACATAGAGTAACCACAACACATATAATTGTGAATGACTTTCATAAATATGAATGTGTGGTTTTTATGAAGTGGAAGTGTGAACTATGTCTTATGGATTGTTGTTTTTCTTTTGCTATGTGTGATGGTATGATGTAGAACCTGCTCAAGAGCAAGTTATTACTTTCCAAGACCAGGACTACCCATTTCAAGAGCAGCAAGAAGGAGGCAAGTGTCCTTGACCACTTTGATCCTATGCTAGGATGTGTAGCTAGAATTATTTGCATTGTCAATTGAAATATGAAACCCATGCTAGGAAGTTTCCCTAGAATTGCATTACCTTGTTTCCTTGTAGCTTGGGTTGGGATTTATTTTATCATGTCATTTATTATTATGCATATGCTTAGCCATGCCTAGAATGGGATATTTTATTTTTACCATACTCTTGAATGAGATATTGTGAGTTATGTAGAGGTAGGGATCAAGGCAAGTTGGATGTTTTGGTTGTGTGCTGGGTGCACGAGACTCGGGTTTGTGTTTAGTACTTGCCTGGATCCTAAGGACCGGTTCATGGAGCATGTAACCTGGCTTTACAGTGCCAACCACATGCTGAGATGGGGCAGCTTGGCCAATTAATTTGGTGTATCCCCGGCGTAGTATGGGTGTGTTGGATGGTGCGGGGAATAGGTGTCAGCTGGACTACCATATGAACCGCAAGGCTCAAGAGGGGGCCACTGCAGCAGGGTTGGAGCCTCTTGTATGCTGTTAGGGGTGAAACCTCAGTGGGCCCACGCTCGTCGGGAATCCCTTTGTAAAGGCTTCGTAGTGATCTCCTGGCTACACACCTGGGAAGTGTGAATGTGGTTCGTAGCCACTGGCATAATGGAGGTTCTTTTAGTCCACCTGGCAACGGGGGATGAAATCACTACATGTGGGTACAGTGGTACGAACTCTGCAGAGTCAAAACTGTCATGACAGCCGTGCTCACGGTCAAGAGCGGCTTGGACTTATTCATGATTAGAGGATTGATGGTTTTGGAAGTTGTGAGTGTTAAGCGGGGAGCTTAACATTGGAAATGATGATTATGGTTATTTGATTATGATGATGGGATGGGAGATTTGGGACCATTTCACCTGTGTAGTCATGTAGGTGCTTAATAAGCTAAGGTGGTAGGTAATAATTGCGTAGTGCTTTAACCATGAGTTCAACCTCTCCTTGTTCTAGCCATGCATGATATAATTTTCCCACACTTGCTGAGTACCATTGGTACTCAACCTTGCATATTTGTTGGTTTATATTGCTGCTCAGGTCAAGAGAATGAGGTGGTGTATAATGATCAAGACTTTGGACCCGAAGAAGGTTTCTAGGTTCATGGAGACCCCCGGGCAACACCTGTGAAGGAGCCCTCAAGAATAATATTCCGCTGCTAGTTTATTTACTTGTGATGAACTTCTTATTGTCCATCGAGACATTTGCTATGTAAGACTTATTTATATTCGACACCTGGCTTGTAATAAATGATGCTTCACTATTTGTCATCACATGTATGAGAAAATGATCCTGGCATACATGTGATATTCACTTGGTTGTTCTTCGGAAAAACCCGGTGTGACAGAGGTGGTATCAGAGCCAAGGTTGCCCGTAGGAACATGGACCTAGGTAGAAATGGACGTATTTAAGGGTCTTATTTTCTTAAAAACTATTTTTACAAGGTGTGTGTTGAAAAGTGTTATTTAATGAGTCACTTTCTTCATCTTACCCCAATTTTCATTCAAAATAGGATTTTTGTTTGAGAGTTTATCTAACCTAATTTTAAATCCTTTTGTTTTAGATGGTTCGCATGATTCGCACCGCTCGCAAGTCCACAGGAGGGAGAGTTCCCGTAGTTGCCCTTGCCGAGAGGGAGGAGAGCCGTCCGGTGACGTACCTTTCCTACGGATTGGCAGTAGGAGGCTTATTGCGCCATCTTCGGCGTATGCTCGAAGCCGCCGGCAATACGGGCAAGCTAATCATCCACTATAACTCCACCAGGACCATCCGTGAGAAGTGGGAAGAATGGAGTTTAGAGATGAGGATAATACACGAAAATCAGATGCTTAAGATCCACCACTCTCCAGCTTGTCGAGCGACACAGGTCGATGCGGAGAAAGATGTCACCTGGGAGGCCATCACCTGCCAGAGTCACATCTATCGTCGCCACTTGGACAAAACTGAGTACATGTATGTCCTCCAACGTGAGAGTGGTACCACGTAGTACAAGCACCCACCAGTGCAGCAAGGGACTTCCCATGAGCACATGGACTTGTGCTTGGAGGATGCTACTATGCTCAGCACTCGACTGCAGGAGTGTCAACAAGAGCTTCAGGATGTCCGGGACACCCTGAAGGAAACGGAGGCGTTGCTGCGAGCCTGCTTAAAGGCGAGAGAAAGAGGAGATGGGAATGAACTATGTGTCACCGCGAATGATACATGGACTCCTGACTCCCCAGATCGTCGGGCGATAAGGCGTCGTCGCACTTCTCCACCAGCAGCCTCCCCACCCAAAGCGGAGTCAGAAGGCAGCCGCAATGATGAGGAGGATCCTGAGGAGCCAGCTCAAGAAAACGAGTAGTGTAGAGTCCTTCCCTTAGTTAGCAAGATGTC
This sequence comes from Neostapfia colusana, assembly GCA_030760725.1. Taxonomy (NCBI): domain Eukaryota; kingdom Viridiplantae; phylum Streptophyta; class Magnoliopsida; order Poales; family Poaceae; genus Neostapfia; species Neostapfia colusana. The sequence goes on from JASWHV010000001.1 coordinate 110,099,174, forward strand.
GAATAGTCGAGTCGTTACGTTAAGTTAATGGTGTGTTAATGCTTGGTGTGTGACGTGAGTTCTGGAAGCCCTGAGCAATTGTCAACAACCTCGTCTTCATATTGTTTTGCTTTGGTGTGTGAACCCACATGAAATAATAGTGCATTTATTTGGTGTGAGATATGAACCCTCGTAAAAGTATAACAAAGCCTCAACACTACAAAGTACAAACAAATGAAAGTAGTAAGATGATACTAAATGCTTTCAAATTAACATTGGTTGATTCTGCCAGATGGCCGGAAGAGGAAAAGGACGTGCTGCCAACCCCGCCAACAACAACGATGAGGCATGCAACCCTCATATTTCTGGAGGCCAGGACCGGGGTGGTCGCCGTGAAGGAGTTGATCCCCTCCACCAAATGCTGGAGAATCAGAATCATCTCATCCAGAACTTGACTCAAGTGGTGGCCAAATTGCATCAAGTTCCACCTCCACAAGCTGCACCACGCCAACCAAGGTTGAGTGAGTTTCTAGGAACTCAACCTCCAAAGTTTGCAAGTGCTGCTGAACCACTGGAGGCAGATGATTGGCTGAAGACCATTGAAAGTAAGATGAGGATCATACAATGCCAAGGGTATGAGAGGGTGCTGTTTGCCTCTCATCAATTGCATGGACCTGCTGCTGATTGGTGGACCGCCTACATGGCCGCCCATCATGACCCTGAAAACATCACTTGGGAAGAGTTCAAGCGTAGCTTCCGCAACCATTACATACCAAGAGGTGAACTCGAAAACAAGAGGAAGGAGTTTTTGGGACTGCAGCAGGGAAACATGACGGTGAGGGAATACCTCACTAAATTTACTCAACTATCCCGTTATGCCCCACGGGACATAGAGACTGATGAGCAGAAACAAGATTGTTTTGTGGAAGGACTTACTGCAGAGATGCAGTGTGCAATGTCCTCAAATGAGTATGAAAGTTTCCAAAAGATGGTTGACAGAGTGTTTGTGGTAGAAAGGAAGCTAAAGGCCTTGGAAAATGAGAATAAGAGGAAGGTCGGGTGGTCACATCAAGCCTCAGGGGGCAACACCCGCCCACGTCTGATGCAGCCACCTACAGGGCAGACGAACCGTGCTGTGGTACCCTACTCAGCACCAAGAGGGTACAACCCGAACTACAGGCCTCCGGCAGCACCAATACAGCCACAACGTCAGTTCGTACAGCAGCCTCGCCCTGCATATCCACCTCGACCAACAGTACAAGGACCCCCAAACCAACCCCAAGACAGCAAAGGCCAGGCACCTAAGGTTGGGGTGCAATGTTTTAGTTGCGGTGAAGTGGGGCACTACGCCCACAAATGCCCAAAGAAGAAGCCCGCGCAGCCACAACAGTAGAATGTAATGAGAGGACGGGTGAACCACGTCACTATGGAGGAAGCACAAGATGCACCTGACGTGGTAGTTGGTAAGTTTCCTGCCAATTTACACCTTGCAACCCTGCTGTTTGATTCTGGTGCTACCCACTCGTTTATTGCTCTAGGGTTTGTTAAGAAGTATGACCTAGAAACAACACAAATGAACCATACGCTAGCCGTAAACTCTCCAGGTGGAGAAATAAGGACAAGACAAGTGTGTCCCAAAGTGAACCTAGACATTAATGGGATAGTATTTACTGCTAACCTCATAGTGATAGATTCACAAGGGATAGATATTATTTTGGGTATGGATTGGTTGACCAAACATAAAGGAATCATTCATTGTTCGACCAGAACGGTGGAACTAACTCACCCTAGTGGAACAAGAGTAAAGTTCATAACAATACACGAGCCTAGGAGGGACATTAAATTAAATCAAGTTGAGGTGAAAGTCGAGGAAATCAGGACCATCAGGGAATATCCAGATGTTTTTCCGGCGGAGTTGCCAGGTATGCCTCCCGATCGTGAAGTGGAATTCGCAATTGAGCTAGTGCCTGGAACAGCCCCGATATACAAGAGACCTTATCGGATGGACTCCAAGCAGCTAGAAGAACTCAAGGATCATTTGATAGAATTGACGGAGAAGGGGTATATTCGTCCTAGTTCCTCACCATGGGGAGCTCCGGTGATATTTGTGCCCAAGAAAGACGGAACCCAAAGGTTATGCGTGGATTACCGTGCTTTGAATGAGGTAACCATCAAAAACAAGTATCCATTGCCTCGCATTGAAGACTTGTTTGATCAGTTGAGGGGAGCTTGTGTGTTCTCGAAAATTGATCTCAGGTCGGGATACCACCAACTCAAGATAAGGCAATCTGATATTCCCAAGACAGCTTTCGTATCTCGGTACGGACTGTATGAATACACTGTCATGCCTTTCGGGCTAACTAATGCCCCGGCATACTTCATGTATCTCATGAACAAGGTATTCATGGAATATCTGGACAAATTTGTGGTGGTTTTCATAGATGACATTCTCGTCTTCTCCAAAGATGAAGAAGAACATGAGAAACATCTAAGGTTGGTGTTGCAGAGGCTGAGAGAACACCAACTATATGCCAAGTTGAGCAAGTGTGAGTTTTGGCTGAAGAGAGTTCTCTTTTTAGGACATATAATCTCGGAGGGAGGAATCTCCGTAGATCCCGCCAAAATCGAGGATATCCAGAAGTGGAAGACCCCTGAAAATGTCGGGGAAGTTCGAAGCTTTTTGGGATTGGCTGGGTACTATCGACGGTTTATTGAGGGATTCTCCAAGATCTCGAGACCTCTCACCAAACTGTTGGAGAAGGGAATCACATTCACCTGGACGCCACAGTGCGAGACGAGCTTTCAGGAGCTAAAGAAGAGATTGACAACAACCCCAGTGTTGGTTATGCCAGATATGCAGAAGAATTTCACAGTGTACTGCGATGCCTCTGGAAACGGGTTGGGATGTGTTCTCATGCAAGAAGGACATGTCGTGGCTTATGCATCCCGGCAGCTTCGGAAGCACGAGAAAAACTATCCTACAAATGACCTAGAACTACCCGCAGTGGTACACGCGTCGAAAATTTGGCGACACTATTTAATGGGGAAGAGGACAGAGATATATATGGATCATAAGAGTTTAAAGTACATATTCACACAGCCAGACCTCAACCTCAGACAAAGGAGATGGTTAGAGCTAATCAATGACTTTGATGTGGGCATCAACTATCATCCCAGGAAAGCAAACGTCGTGGCCGATGCTTTGAGTCGGAAAGTGCAGGTCAATAAGTTGAGCTTGAAGGACATGCCTGCAGAATTGAAGGACGAGGTTATAAGGCTCAATCTATGTCTAGTAAATAGTGGTGAAGCCATCGCCATGGAAGTGGACTCCACACTCGAGCGAGACATACGCGAGGGCCAAAAGAATGATGAGAAGATACAAGAGATCAGACAACTCATCAAGGAAAATAAAGCTCCTGGTTTTAGGGAGGATGAACAAGGAACGGTGTGGCACGGGAAAAGAATCTGTATGCCAGAAGTAAAGGAGATCCGTGAATTGATTTTGAAGGAGGCTCATGATTCCGACTATTCCATTCATCCTGGGAGTACGAAGATGTACCAGGACCTCAAGAGCAGGTATTGGTGGTATGGCATGAAGCGAGATGTCGCGGAACATGTTGCCCTATGTGACACATGTCAGTTGGTGAAAGCAGAACATCAACGACCCGCAGGATTATTGCAACCACTCAAAGTGCCTGAATGGAAATGGGAAGAAATCAGCATGGATTTCATTGTGGGATTGCCTAGGACCCAATCAGGATATGATTCGGTATGGGTCATCATTGACAGGCTAACCAAGGTAGCTCATTTCATCCCCGTGAAAGAAAGCTACAACGGATCCAAATTGGCAGAATTGTACATGTCAAGGATCGTGTGTTACCATGGAGTGCCAAAGAAGATAGTGTCGGATCGAGGGACACAGTTCACCTCAAGATTCTGGCAGAAGTTGCACGAAACCATGGGAACCCATCTGAACTTTAGTTCTGCCTATCATCCCCAAACTGACGGGCGGACGGAGAGAACCAATCAGATCCTTGAAGATATGTTAAGGGCATGTGCACTCAAAAACAATAGGAGTTAGGACAAGAATTTACCGTATGCGGAGTTTTCCTATAACAACAGCTATCAAGCTAGTATGAAGATGTCACCGTTTGAAGCTTTGTATGGGAGGAAGTGCCGAACTCCCCTATTTTGGAACCAAACAGGAGAAAGTAAAGTGTTTGGTCCAGAAGTGCTACAAGAAGCCGAGGCGAAGGTGAGGGAAATTTGCAACAACTTGAGGATAGCACAGACACGCCAAAAGAGCTATGCCGATGTACGAAGAAGAGAGCTCGTTTTCAACGTGGGAGACTATGTCTATCTCAAGGTGTCCCCTATCAGAGGACTTCGTCGGTTCAAGGTGAAAGGGAAGTTTTCACCTCGATACATTAGGCCCTTTCAAGTTTTGGAAAGGAAAGGCGAAGTGGCGTATCAACTAGAGTTACCAGCTCGTCTATCGGATGTGCACGATGTGTTCCATGTGTCACAACTCAAGAAATGCCTGAGGACGCCTGAAGAAGTGTTACCCATGAATGAAGTGGATGTAGCTGAGGATTTGTCTTATGCTGAGCAACCATACAAGATTTTGGAGACAATGGAACGCCTCACCAGAAATAAAAGAATCCGGAAGTGCAAGGAGCAGTGGAAGCATCACTCAGAAGAGGAAGCCACCTGGGAGCCGGAAGATGAGCTCAAGGCACAATTTCCGGAATTTTTTTCTTAGAAACACCAATCTCGAGGACGAGATTTCTTTTAAGGGGGGTAGAGCTGTAACACCCCAAAATTTTGATTCAAAGTCCTAAATCATGTTAAGAGGGGAATTTAAAAAATTTTGGACGTGTTGCATGTTTTGCAAAAATTCAAATTCAAACTGGAATTCAAATTAAACTCAAATCAGAAAAGAAATGGAAAAAGAAAAAGAGAAAACAGAAAAAAACCGGCCAGTGGGCCGAAACCCACCAGCCGGCCCAACTTACCCCGCGCCAGCCCGCAGCCGCGCGCCTGCGCTCTCTCACACTGACAGGCGGGACCCACCGATCTTCGTCTACCTCGCGCCACGCCGAACTCCCCCGTGCCCGAATTGTGAATGACTTTATAAATATGAATGTGTGGTTTTTATGAAGTGGAAGTGTGAACTATGTCTTATGGATTGTTGTTTTTCTTTTGCTATGTGTGATGGTATGATGTAGAACCTGCTCAAGAGCAAGTTATTCCTTTCCAAGACCAGGACTACCCATTTCAAGAGCAGCAAGAAGGAGGCAAGTGTCCTTGACCACTTTGATCCTATGCTAGGATGTGTAGCTAGAATTATTTGCATTATCAATTGAAATATGAAACCCATGCTAGGAAGTTTCCCTAGAATTGCATTACCTTGTTTCCTTGTAGCTTGGGTTGGGATTTATTTTATCATGTCATTTATTATTATGCATATGCTTAGCCATGCCTAGAATGGGATATTTGGGATATGAGATCATCAGTTTATTTTTACCATACTCTTGAATGAGATATTGTGAGTTATGTAGAGGTAGGGATCAAGGCAAGTTGGATGTTTTGGTTGTGTGCTGGGTGCACGAGACTCGGGTTTGTGTTTAGTACTTGCCTGGATCCTAAGGACCGGTTCATGGAGCATGTAACCTGTCTTTACAGTGCCAACCACATGCTGAGATGGGGCAGCTTGGCCAATTAATTAGGTGTATCCCCGGCGTAGTATGGGTGTGTTGGATGGTGCGGGGAATAGGTGTCAGCTGGACTACCATATGAACCGCAAGGCTCAAGAGGGGGCCACTGCAGCGGGGTTGGAGCCTCTTGTATGCTGTTAGGGGTGAAACCTCAGTGGGCCCACGCTCGTCGGGAATCCCTTTGTAAAGGCTTCGTAGTGATCTCCTGGCTACACACCTGGGAAGTGTGAATGTGGTTCGTAGCCACTGGCATAATGGAGGTTTTTTTATTCCACCCGGCAACGAGGGATGAAATCACTACATGTGGGTACAGTGGTACAAACTCTGCAGAGTCAAAAACTGTCATGACAGCCGTGCTCACGGTCAAGAGCGGCTTGGACTTATTCATGATTAGAGGATTGATGGTTTTGGAAGTTGTGATGTTAAGCGGGGAGCTTAACATTGGAAATGATGTTATGGTTATTGGATTATGATGATGGGATGGGAGATTTGGACCACTTCACTTGTGTAGTAATGTAGGTGCTTAATAAGCTAAGGTGATAGGTATTAATTGCGTAGTGCTTTAACCATGAGTTCAACCTCTCCTTGTTCTAGCTATGCATGATATAATTTTCCCACACTTGCTGAGTACCATTGGTACTCAACCTTGCATATTTTGTTGGTTTATATTGCTGCTCAGGTCAAGATAATGAGGTGGTGTATAATGAACAAGACTTTGGACCCGAAGAAGGTTTCTAGGTTCATGGAGACCACCGGGCAACGACTGTGACGGAGCCCTCAAGAATAATATTCCGCTGCTAGTTTATTTACATGTGATGAACTTATTATTGTCCATCGAGACGTTTGCTATGTAAGACTTATTTATATTCGACACCTGACTTGTAATAAATGATGCTTCACTATTTGTCATCACATGTATGAGAAAATGATCCTGGCATACCTGTGATATTCACTTGGTTGTTCTTCGGAAAAACCGGGTGTGACACACCCTCAATTTTGTAATTCATGCATGCATTCATATTTCATGAAGAGAAGCATTTTAAAAAAGTAGAAACGAAGAAACGATCAGGAAGATAGCTAAAAAAGAGCCAGTTCCAGTTTGCCGAGGAGCGCCGTAGACACTTCCCGCGGCCGCTGGCCACGTGGCGCCTTCGGAGCTCATCCCCACGGAGGGGGAGAGGTCTGCCGCTAACTGGCCACGTGGCAGGCTCAGAGCTTTCCTCTGCGGAAAGGGAGAGGTCCGACCCCGTGGGACACGTGTTTCCCCAGGAGCTAGCCTCTGCGGAGGAGCGAGGCCAGCCACGTAGTACACGTGTCGCCTTCAGAGCTAGTCACTGCGGAGAAGTGGGTGGTCCAACCCACGGGACACGTGTTGCTCTCGGAGCTCGTCTTCGAGAGGTCCGGCCCTGTTTGACATGTGTCGCTCTCGGAGCTCACCTGCGGGAGGTCCGACACTGCTTGATACGTGTCGTTCTCGGAGCTTACCTCCAGGGAGAAGAGAGGTCCGACGCAGTTGGACACGTGTCGATCTTAGAACTCATCTCTGAGCAGAAAGGAGATCCGGCGCTGCTAGGACACGTGGCATTTCCGGAGCCCACCTCCGAAGAGAGGGGAGGTCCGGCACTGACACATGGCACTCTCGGAGCTCACCTCCAGAGAGGGGGAAGGTCCGGCACTGACACGTGACGTACGCGGAGCTCGTCTCTGGAAAGAGGGGAGGTCCCGACCCACCAGACACGTGGCGCACGCGGAGCTCGCCTCTGAGGGAGAGGGAGGTCCGCCCGCCAGGATGCGTGGCGCACGAGGAGCTCGCCTCTGAGGAAGAGGGAGGTGCCGCCCGCCTGACACGTGGCGCAACCGGAGCCGCCTCTGCGGAAAAGGGAAGCTCAGGCCCCCGCTGGACACGTGGAGCCTCCGGAGCTTATCTCTACGGAAGGACGAGGTCCTTAAGCGGTTTTTCCCTGCGCGTGAGCACCGATACAGAAGAAACTGACACGATTTCTTCTATGATTGATACCACACCAAATCTATTGAAGATAAGTTGTTAAGATCTACTCTTATTTGAAATCCAATTAGATTATGACTCTTCTTTTTCCGGTTATAAATAGAACCCGAAACACCCCTTGGCTGTACCATCTATTCCCAAGTCGACGACTTAGAGGCCCTAGCCCCCAACTCGTCGAGTTAATTCCCTTCGCCGGAGTTCAGTCGCCAAAGACCGCCGACGAGCTCACCGTCACCGGAAGAGAGCCCCGATGATCCGTCTTGCTAGGAGAAAGACCCCGAGACCAAGGAGAAGTGAGGTAGGTCTTCGTTAGCACCTTACAACCTCATCGCGGTTTTCTTCGCATCTGTTCCTTCAATCCCTTCGAAATAGAAGCTTTTTTGTGGACAGATCGCGTGTTGATCGGTTTGATCTAGATCTTGAGTCCAGATCATCACCACGTCCGCATTTGATCTTTACATATCTGTTCATCGTAAAAACCCATGCAAGCCATGCAAGAACACGTACAAACTTATCTAATGAAACAGCACCATAGGATTAGCATGCATATGCACCATTGCATCTTGAGTAAAGTTTGTGCATGATGATTGATCTCTGTAAATATTGTATATGTGTGATCGTGAGTAGAAGGACAAGCTCAGGGAGCTATCTACAAATGATTTCAACAACAGGACTTCGAGATCCAAGAGCAACAGAAGCCACAGGAACAACTGTTTTATTTGTGAAAACTGTGTATGCGGAGTCAACTTGATGGGAAACCCTTTTATAGGAGTTTACTAGATTTGTTAACCACCCTTGTCACCGGAAAGTTGATGAGTCGGGTATGGTCGATTTTTGTTTTTTTTTTGCTTCGCTAATCTACGGGTTATGGGAAGCGATAGAATGTGTCTAGCTACTGCACTCAAGAGAATAATGATAATGAGAACTTGATGATTATGAACATGAATCGGGGGAGATCTAGGCAAGCTTGGTTCGTGGATGAGGTAGAATGAGATGGTGGTTTACTTGCCGTAGATCTAAGGACCAGTTCATGCCAGCACATGCCAGGATAACAGTGCCACCACAAGGCCAAATATGGGTGCGGCTTAGCTGACTAATTAGGTATGTTGCTAGATTGTTATGGACCGTGGAAGGCGCGAGGAATTGGAGTCGAGTGAGGACTGCCCTGGAAACTGCATGGCACAAGAGGGGGCCCGTAGGTGGGAGAATTGGAGATTCTAGCCTGCCGGTGAAACCTTAGTGAGTCCATTCATCTAGTAGCCCCTTTGTAAAGGCGATTTTGTGATCTCTTGACCATACACCGACGGTTGTGTACTGGTATAATGGAGGTTCTGCAATCGCCGATGGGTGACGAAATCACAAACTTGTGGGTAAAGTGGTGCAAACTCTGCAGGGTATAAAACTATCATGATAACCGAGCTTACGGTCACAAGCGCCTGGACAACTCACATGATTAGATTGGATGGTTATTGGGATGGTATTTGGTTTGGTTATGGATTGGTGATGGTTTGGTCATTAAGGGATGGTTTTGGGACTGTTGAGTCCTGGTAATGAGATTGGTTTCATGACTATTGAGTCATGGCAATGAGCATTGGTCTCGGTATGAGACGGAATTGAATATGAGATGAGATGGCAGTGAGTACGAGATGGTATTCATGAGCATGAGGAAAGTTGAGAAAGATAAATGTTCGGATGGGATATGAAAAGTGGTGAATCAAGATGGAGATATGTTGATGTTTAAATACATGTTGGTATTACATTCACTTAAAGCTAGTTGCTGTTTTTACCATGTTTTGTGAAATAAACTTTGCTTTCTGCAATGATCCCTTTGATACCTACCTTGTTGTAAGCTACATGTCATACTTCCTGCACTTGCTGAGTACGTCATGTACTCACCCTTGCATTATCATACATCATCAGCAACAGGAGAGGAGTACTATGAAGACCACGTGGAGTATTAGGCGTGTAATCTACCCTCGACCTTGCCTGTGGAGTAGAAGATGGAGCCGCTGCTGCTGCTTAGTTTGCTTCCGCTATAGTTTAGAAGACTTCCGCTGCTAGAATAAGACTTCCGCTGCAATGAAGATTGATGTAATAAAGTACTTGAATCTATTCATTCGTGGTTATATATATTCTGAGTTCAGTTTGTGGATTATATGTGTATGTGTGATGAACATTCTGGGCACACATACGCAACAGTGCAGGTTCCGTGGTTTTTCAACAGAACCGGGGCATCAGTGCGGAGGTGTGCGCCGTGCGCCATGGTTCTGGGGAAGGCGCTAGTCTTGAACGCTTGACTGGTCGGCGCACGTCTTCCTTAACTCCAGAGTCTTACGGCCCACGACTGATTATGGGACACGTGGCAGCTCCAGAGCCCTCCTCGGCCAGGAGGTCAGCCCCGCAGACTGGGGACACATGGCGGCTCTTGACCTTGCCTCAGCAGGGAGGCCAGGTCCGGGGCCAAGGACGTGTGGCAGCTCTGGAACCCTCCTCAGCCGGGAGGTCAGGCTCAGAGCCTAGGGTCACGTGGCATCTCTGGACATTGCCTCAGCGAAGAGGTCAGGTCTGGGTCCAAGGACACATGGAAGCTCCGGAGCCCTCCTCTGCTGAGAGGTCAGGTCCGGAGCCTAGGGACACGTGGCAGCTCTGGACATTGCCTCAGCGGGGAGGCCAGGTTGGGGGGCCAAGGACATGTGGCAGCTCCGGAGCCCTCCTCTGCCGGGAGGTCAAGCCCAGAGCCTGGGGACACGTGGCAGCTCCGGACCTTGCCTCAGCGGGGAGGCCAGGTCCGGGGCAAAGGACACGTGGCAGCTCCGGAGCCTTCCTCAACAGGGAGGTTCGGCGCAGAGCCTGAGCACACGTGGTAGCACCGGACCTTGCCTCAGCGGAGAGGCAAGGTCCGGGGCCAAGGTCACGTGGCAGCTCTGGAGCCTTCCTTAGCAGGGAGGTCCGGCCCGGAGCCTGGGCACACGTGGCAGCGCCGGATATTGCCTCAGCGGGGAGGCTAGGTCCGGTGCGAAGGGCACGTGGCCGTGCCAGGGCCCGCCTCATCAGGAGCGGCGAGGCCTGGACTGTCTTCAACCCTCCACGCGGGGGTACCAGGTCTGCATGGTACTGACAAATGTTTTTATGGTTTGCTGAGCACGAGAGCGGATTTAATCAGATAAACTTTGACATCTTAGAATAGGTTAAGCCACTTTTTGTTTGATGCACCAGATAGTCAAAGTTTGCATTACAAAACTTTAGTGACCTCCAACAGGTTAGGCCACCATTCGGTTTGATGCCAAGACACATTGGTTTGGTAACGATCCATTTTCATTGACTCTAGTTCATTCTTTTAGATCCATGGGCAGTGAATTATGACAATGGTCAATTCACATCAATAGCAATAAAAGGTTAAAACAGATGGGGTAATTGGTACAGATGGATGGCACAGATACCTAAACCTTTTACAATTTACTAAAACTTTGTTCATGAAGAGTTAATGGTACCACTTTAAAATCAATTATCACTGAGATATTCTATACCGTAAGATCTGATCTTTAAGAAATTTGTAAAAAACATTCTCTACCAAGAATGTGTATTTTCGTCCATATCCAGTGACCCATCAAATTATGATGCAATTTCATAGTATTACTGTTCTAACTATTTGCTCACAGATTCTCCAATTAACAGGAGTTATTAAGGACTTAGGCATCTTGCAATAGTACCAATGGTGCCAGATTGCTGTTATTGAGATTGTAGAATCTTCAGATAGAAACATGAAAATGGAATGAGGGGTAGCATCATGCAACAGATCATTTTCTAGATCCAAAAGTGGATATTGTAAAGGGCAGGTAACAGACCATAGTAACGGAATGCATAAAGAATGGCGATAATTCCATATGTTTTGTTGAGTTGATTCTATTTCTCTAAAGAGCGGACAAGTAGGAAAATAAGTACTGTCTGATTTTTTTGTCTATCTGCATGCAACCTATCTTTTTTTAACTGAGCTACATACTGCTAAAAGATTTACAACTAGAGATCCCAAAAAAACAGAAATTCCACAGTTCTTTCACTATCACCTCCTGCACCCAGGTGAATAAGAATATGAATGTTTTACTGACCTTTTTCAACCGTTTTCATCCCTAGAGGGGGGAGGAGGGATGCGGCGGTGTTGACCTGGCGGCGAACGGAAGGAGGGAGGCGGCGGCATGTACCTAGCGGCGGAGGGGAGGAGGAGAGAGGCGGCGGCGGCAGCACGCGACAGAGACAGCAGCGGAGCGGCGCTCGGCGGCAAGGCGTAAAATTTCTTTGCAGCCCAACGGCATCATTTCAAACACCAGGACTTAGGTTTCACGGGGTGCGGCTTTGAGTCTTTATATAGCCGGCATTTTCACATGTGACCGGTAACAAGACCTGCCTATGAAAAAGTATTTTCACAGCCGGCCCGAACAATACCTGCCTATGAAAAAGTATTTTCACAGGCGACCGGTAACAAGACCCGTCTGTGAAGATTTATTATCACGGGCGGTTATGATTTAAGACCGTTTGTGAAAATATGGCATGAAATTTTAAATTCCTATCTTATATGTCATCACTTTATTTTTACAAATATATAAAACATACACTATAATCTGTAAAGTTTATTTAACTCTGAAGTATATTATTTGTCCACATAACACTGAAGTATAATATACTTCAGGTTTAATCGTATATGTCATCCCTTCTAATCTTGTGTTTGTAAAGTTTGGATATTTGGAAGTGAGCAAATAACAGTAAAGAAATAACTTTGAGTTTCCTATTAAAACATGAATTTCAATTAGTTATAATGATGCAAGAAAAATATTTATGAAAATAAAACATATACAAAGATAAACAAAAATTAAAAATTTGTTAAATTATTTTCACAGGCAGGCACAAATAGGAGCCGCCTGTGAAATTGTGTCATCGCAGGTGGTATTGACTGAAGACCGCCTGTGAAAATATGTCATGATATTTTAAATTCTTATCTTGTATGCAATCCCTTCATTTTTACAAATATATAAAACATACACTATAATCTGTAAAGTTCATTTAACTCTGAAGTATATTATTTGTAGACATAATACTGAAGTATAATATACTTCAGGTTTTACAAACACAAGAGATAGATGGGATGGTATATAAGATTACACCTGAAGTATATTATACTTCAGTGTTATGTAGACAAATAATATACTTCGGAGTTAAATGAACTTTACATATTATAATGTATGTTTATAAAATAAGAATTTAAAATGTCATGGCATATTTTCACAGGCGATTATGCTTACGGCCGCCTGTGATAACACATCTTCACAAGCGGCCTGAAAAAGCACTGACTATGAAGATGTGTTATCACAGACGGTTTTTACTAAAGACCCGCCTGTGAAATTGGGTTTTAGTCCGGAGGTGGGATTTAGTCTCACCTCGGGTATCTAACTGGCCCGCATCCATCTTATAAGCTTGGATGTATTTGTTGCAGCGAACTCACTTGAACTATCACTATTCTATGCTCTAGTACTATCTATTCTCCCGTGGGCCTGTTGTTGTGTTGTGTGGCTAGGCTTGACTGACCTGCTTGCAGTGCTTCACGCACTCGCGGGCTCTGTTGGGCCTCGATGCTTCTTCTGTTGCCCAAAATTTTAAATTCACAATTATGACATAAGTTCAATTGGGTTTTCAAATGGACTTAGGATGGTAAACAATTCTTGGTTGCATATAACCAAGTTTCCTACATATGAAAACAAATATAATGATAGAAAAATATTATGAAAACATAAGCCAATATTTGTTTCTCTTTGTATATGTTTTATTTTCATAAGCTTTTTCTTGCACTATCATAACCAATTGAAGTTCAGATATCAATAGGACACTCAAAGTTATTTCTTTACTGTTATTTGCGCACTTCCAAATGTCCAAACTTTACAAACACAAGAGATAGATGGGATGTATATAAGATTATACCTGAAGTATATTATACTTCATTGTTATATGGACAAATAATATAATTCAAAGTTAAATGAACTTTATAGATTATAATGTATGTTTCATATATTTGTAAAAAATGAAAGGATGACATATAAGATACGAAATTAAAATGTCAGGGCATATTTTCATAGACGGTATTTAGTAAAAACCGCATGTGCAAATGCATCTTCACAGACAATTATGCTTACGGTCGCCTGTAATGACACATCTTCATAAGCGGCCGGAAAAAGCACCGCTTCTGAAGATGTGTTATAACAGATGGTTTTTACTAAAGACCCGTATGTGAAATTGGGGGTTTAGTCCGAAGGTGGGATTTAGTCCCACCTCGGGTACCTAATGTCACACCCGGTTATTCCGAAGAACAACCAAGTGAATATCACATGTATTCCAGGATCATTTTCTCATACATGTGATGACAAATAGTGAAGCATCATTTATTACAAGCCAGGTGTCGAATATAAATAAGCCTTATATAGCAAATGTCTCGATGGACAATAGTAAGTTCATCACAAGTAAATAAACTAGCAGCGGAATGTTATTCTTGTGGGCTCCATTGCAGGCGTTGCCCGGGGTCTCCATGAACCTAGAAACCTTCTTCGGGTCCAAAGTCTTGGTCATTATATACCACCTCATTATCTTGACCTGAGCAGCAATATAAACCAACAACATATGCAAGGTTGAGTACCAATGGTACTCAGCAAGTGTGGGAAAATTATATCATGCATGGCTAGAACAAGGAGAGGTTGAACTCATGGTTAAAGCACTACGCAATTAATATCTATCACCTTAGCTTATTAAGCACCTACATTACTGCACAGGTGAAATGGTCCCAATCTCCCATCCCATCATCATAATCAAATAACTATAACATCATTTCAAATGTTAAGCTCCCCGCTTAACACTCACACCCTCCAAGGCCATCATACTCTAATCATGAATAAGTCCAAGCCGCTCTTGACCGTGAGCACGGCTGTCATGACATTTTTGACTCTGCAGAGTTTGTACCACTGTACCCACATGTAGTGATTTCATCCCCCGTTGCCGGGTGGACTAAAAGAACCTCCATTATGCCAGTGGCTACGAACCACATTCACACTTCCCAGGTGTGTAGCCAGGAGATCACTACGAAGCCTTTACAAAGGGATTCCCGACGAGCGTGGGCCCACTGAGGTTTCACCCCTAACAGCATACAAGAGGCTCCAACCCCGCTGCAGTGGCCCCCTCTTGAGCCTTGCGGTTCATATGGTAGTCCAGCAGACACCTATTCCCCGCACCATCCAACACACCCATACTACGCCGGGGATACACCTAATTAATTGGCCAAGCTGCCCCATCTCAGCATGTGGTTGGCACTGTAAAGCCAGGTTACATGCTCCATGAACCAGTGCTTAGGATCCAGGCAAGTACTAAACACAAACCCGAGTCTCGTGCACCCAGCACACAACCAAAACATCCAACTTGCCTTGATCCCTACCTCTACATAACTCACAATATCTCATTTAAGAGTATGGTAAAATAAACTGATGATCATATATCCCAAATATCCCGTTCTAAGCATGGCTAAGCATATGCATAATAATAAATGACATGATAAAATAAATCCCAACCCAAGCTACAAGGAAACAAGGTAATGCAATTCTAGGAAAACTTCCTAGCATGGGTTTCATATTTCAATTGACAATGCACATAATTCTAACTACACATCCTAACATAGGATCAAAGTGGTCAAGGACACTTGCCTCCTTCCTACTGCTCTTGAAATGGGTAGTCCTGATCTTGGAAAGGAATAACTTGCTCTTGAGCAGGTTCTACATCATACCATTACACATAGCAAAAGAAAAATAACAACCCATAAGACATAGTTCACACTTCCACTTCATAGAAACCACACATTCATATTTATGAAAGTCATTCACCATTATGTGTGTTGTGGTTACTCTATGTGTGTTGATTTGTGGCTTGCATGCACTTTTAATCATGTGTATATGATTCCTACTTTTGTGTTCACATTTATACTTACATACTATATATATGAGTTTCCAATTTAAATAAATTCCTTATATTCAACTACTACACCTTTTTACTACCAAATAAGCATGAAAGGTATTTTCCTTCTCCATATGTATCTTCATAATTTCAACCAACCCTAAACTGAACTCTTTGGATTTTAGAAACTCCATTTATCATTTACTAGTTGCTATATTTTCAGATTTATTTTCTTATGCATAAATATGTACTTTATTATGAAAATAGTAAGACACATCATCTAAACAGAATAGGTTCTGGTCCTAAATAATTTTAATAACATATTTTGACCTTTGCCTCTGATGTAAAATATTTCACAATTATTTTCCCTATTTTCTAGAACTATTCTTTACTTAAAAACGTGTCCCTAAATGTGAATAAATAATTAAACAGATTCAATTCAGCCCAAAATATGTTTTTATCTCACTCCAAAGTTTCCAAAATACTGAGAAAGTCTTTAATTTAATTTTGACAATATGTTTGTCTCACTTTTTAATTTTTAAACACTAGCCACATATTCAATTTCCTAAATTAAATACTAAACAGGGCTAAAAGGTAAACTCACCCCACTACAGGGTCTATAATATTATTTTCATAATTTCCAGGGGTATAGCTACACTTATCAGAGGGGTTTTTCCTAATTTTTATTAAGTCCAAGGGCTAAAACTGATTTTTACGTGAATTTACATGATTTTCTGAAGTTCCAGGGGCTAGATCAGAAGTTTTCGGGGCTAGCTCTTATTTCCGGAGAACCCCAGGGGGTAGCACGTAAGATTTCCAGTCTTTATTACGCGGGGCTGACGTGGACCGTCTGATTTTAAACCAACGGCTGAGATTATAACGTCGAACTGGTACGCGGGGATTTAAACTCTACCGTGCGATTTAAAATAAACGGCGCACAAGCGGCCACGTCGCTCTGATCGAACGCGGGCGGCGCTGCCGGTGGCGCACGGCGGCGGGAAGCGGCGATCTCGCCGGAGACTTTCGGATCTTCGAGAATTCTTCCTAGAACTGTGATTTTATGGCATAGATTGGTGGAGGGGAGATCGGGGATCTCACCTCGGGGGTTTTCTTGAGCTCGGAGGTCCTGGAAGGTGATCGGCGACGAGGTCCGAGTTGAATTCACGGCGAGGCTTGTCGGCGCTGTGTTTACACCGCAAGTCACCGAGTTTTCTGCACCTGCAAGGTTCCCCGGAGGCGGTGGATCAAGACCAGCGAGTTAGATCGGAGTTTCGGAGCGTAGATCGGCCAGAATTCGCCGGAGAAGTCTCGGTTCTCACCGGAGGAAAATCGGCGGATCGCGTGGGAAAAACAGAACGAGGCCGGGGTTTTTATAGACTGGGAAAGGCGGCGGGGTGGTTTAGATCAAGTCCGCGTCGCCTACGAACAGAATTCAGCGGGGATACGCAGAAATCCCGATCGGTTTTGATTCGGGTGAGAGGGAGTCCGGCGCGGCGCAAGGTAGAAGACGAGCTGGTGGGTCCCACCTGTCAGCGGAAGGAAACAGCGCGCGCGGCTGCGGGCTGGCGCGGTTGCTGGGTGGGCCGGCTGGTGGGTTTCGGCCCACTGGCCGGTTTTTTTCTGTTTTCTCTTTTTCTTTTTCTATTTCTTTTCTGATTTGAGTTTAATTTGAATTCCAATTTGAATTTGAATTTTTGCAAAACATGCAACACGTCCAAAAATTTTTAAATTCCCCTCTTAACATGATTTAGGGTCTTAACAAAATTTTGGGGTGTTACACCTAACTGGCACGAATCCGTCTTATAAGCTTGGATGCCTCTGTTACACCGAACTCACTTGAACTATCACTACTCTATGTTCTAGTACTCTCTGTTCTCCCATGGGCCTGTTGCTCTGCTGTGCGGCTGGGCCTGACTGGGCTGCTTGCACTGCTTTTACTCACTCGTGGCTCTGTTGGGCCTGGCTGCCTTTGTTGTTGCCAAAATTTCTCAAATCACAATTATGATATAAGTTCAAATGGGTTTTCAAATAAACTTAGGATGGTAAAGAGTTCTTGGTTGCATATAACCAAGTTTCATACATATGAAAACAAATCTAATAATAGAAAAAGATTATGAAAACATGAGCCATTCAAAGATAAACTAAAATTAAAAATTGATCAAATTTAATATTACACTGTTTCATTACACTGCACTTAATATTACAAATATATACAATAACTGTCAAAATTTATTTCATACAATTTTTTCTACATTGACATCTTTTTGCATGTAGGGATTCAAATCCTTTTTAATTTTTCCTACGAGCTTGATGTTTTCTGGACCGGTGAAGAGGGACATCTCTTCATATCGATTATATTCCTCTTTATTATCTCTCACATTCTCAACTCCAATAATATTTTGCTTTCCAGAAACAACTACGTGCATCTTCTTAGTTTGGATCTTGTACATAAAAAACTTGTGCATCGCGATCGGCGAGAACCCACGGGTGATCTTTATAGACCACTTTCTTTAAGTCTACCAGTGTGACCCCGTGGTTGTCCACTTTCTCACCAGCAGGGTGTTTGACCCATTGGCACTTAAACACGGGTATTTGCATTGTTTAGCCATAATCAAGTTCCCATATTTCCTTTATGAACTCGAAGTATGTGGTCTTATGCCCTAGTGGATCATAAGCCTCTATACGAATTTCACTATATTGTGTAACACTCTTACTGTCTTTTGCTTTAGTGTCAAATGTGTACCCATTGATGTCATATGCATGTCATGATGTCACCAAAGCGGATTGGTCAAAAGCTAACTTTTCCATTGTTGCCTCTTCTATAGAGTCTTCGTATGGTATAATTTTATCTATTAACCATTGAGTGAAACGACTTCTGTGCTCTTTAATGATCCACTCCTCTTCGCGGGCTTGATTTTCTCTACGAAGCTCAATTTGGAGATCCTAGATGTACGGCTACGTTATCGTGAGTTATTGGAATACACCAAAATGTGCACAATGTACTAATTTGTAATTGTGAACGATGAATGTTTTTCTACACACTTTACCTCTTCCACGTAGTCTACCCTCATGTACTGGTAGAGGCACACCTATATGTTTTCCATCTTTGATGTAACTCAATGCAATCCTCAATCACTTCTTTTCATAGTGTAGCCTTCCATAATTAAACTCTCTTGGTGAGCACGGTTCTGCACAAAACCCTTTAATACTGCTAAATACCGCTCCAATGGAAATATATGACGTAAATATAAGGGCCCCAATGTTTTTATCCGATCCATGAGATGTATTATTAGGTGTACTTGCATATAAAAAAGGATGGTGGGAAACACATCTCAAGCCTGCACATAGCCTCGATGATGTACGTTTCCAGATAGTCTAGGTCTTCACAAGATATCACCTTTTACGATACTGCATTGAAGAAGTAACACAAACATGTGATCACAACTTCTATATGCACTGGTTTGATGACCCTTATTGCAATGACAAGGAACACTGTCATCATTATATGATAGCCTTGAGAATTGTAGCCAAATAAAGGCAAGTCTTTCATCGAGACTAGTTTGCTGATATTAGATGAGAAACCCATGGGCACTTCGACCCCCACGCAAGCATTCACAAATTGGTTTTTTTCTCCTGTACTGTCAAGTTGTAGCTAGCTGGAGGAAGGTAATGCTTCCCGTTGCCTTTTTCTATTGGTTGAAGTTCTGATCTGATGTCAACATTTACTTGATCCATACATGATTTTAATCCAGCCTTTGTCTTCCTCGGCATGTCCAACAAGGTTCTAATTATGCTGTCAAATACATTCTTTGTAACGTGCATCAAATCAATACCGTGGCAAATTTCCAGATCCATCCAGTACGGAAGACACTTGAAAAAAATTGATTGTGTCTTGAAAGTCATGTCAGTTGTATCAGTCGAAGATGTAGTTTTATTTCTCTTTGTACCTTTATTTTTTCTCTTACCGAAAACAACCAAAATGTTTTTGACCATTTCAAACACGAGTTTTCCACTAAGATTTTGGTGCAGTATCTTTTTCGGTTTTGTTTTTAAATTGTTTTTTCATCTTCCAGTACTTGTGTGTATCTGTCAAGAACTGCCGGTGTCTCATGTATGCCAACTTTCTAGATGAAATGAGATACAGAAAATCAGTAACATACACGCAAATTACATAACCTTTCTTACCTTTCTTGTCCTGATAATGCAAAGAGTTCCAGATAATCTTGGACGGTAACGAATATCATTTCTCTTAGCGTTAAATACTCCCACTTGTACTTGTCCCATGTACGTACCCCTTTGTCGGTACCTGCGATATGGGGTACCCCCGCGCACAAGGGAAAATGTCTAAGGAACTCGCCCTTCTCCGCAGGGAGAGCTCCGAAGGCGCAACGCGTCCGGCGGGGCCGGACCTCCCTCTCCTCAGAGGAGAGCTCCGGGCCCGCCACGTGGCATACAGAGGCCGGACCTCCCCCTCCGCGGGAGAGAGGTCCGAAGGTGCCACGTATCTGGCGGGGCCGGACCTCCCTCTCCTTAGAGAAGAGCTCCGGGCCCGCCACGTGGCGACAGAAGCCGAACCTCCCCCTCCGCGGGGAGAGGTCCGAAGGCTCCACGTGCCCCGCGGGGCCGGACTCTCCTCTCCTCTGAGAAGGGCTCCAGGCCTGCCACGTGGCCAGCAGAACAGCGCTGCCTGCCCCCGAGCGATAGGCAGCGGGCGTAAAGACGCCCCATACCTTGCCCGTACAAGGTATTCAAGGCCCGCGTCTTCCCAAGACGCGGAGACACGGAGCACACCTCTGTCAGGTGCCGTTGCGCCCAGTCGCATCACAGACTGGTGCGTGGTGTCAGAGCCTGCCAGCCAATAAACGCAGCGACAAGACATCCCATGCCGCCCCCGCCGTCATCATCCACTACGACTAGCATGCGGCATGGGCAGGGCTGCAAGACGAAGACTCAGAAGCCTTCACCAGAGACAACTACCGGCATAACTGCAGATATGGTAGATGATAGACAATCTCCCCAGGACCACCTGTCGGGTCCCGGGGCCCTTGTAAGACACCCGAGTCTTGGACTATAAAAGGCTCGGGTAGGCGACGATAGCAAGGGTTCGCACCTCTGCAACTCATACGCTAGCCATTCACGCCCAAGCTGTAACTCACCCCCAAGCTCAGGACTCCGGTTCTGAGCGGCAAGCAATACAGCAAGCTCCATAGCTCACCGTGGACGTAGGGTTTTACGCTCTGGCAGCCTGAACCACGTAAAACTCACCGTGTCAAGCTCTTACTAACTCGTCCACACGCGCAAGCTCTCCGCAAGGGACTAGCCCCACCGAAAAAAGAACCTCCGCGGGCTGCCCAGTGCAGGCCCGGGGGAAGTGTCGACCGAACACTTCGACATTTAGCGCGCTAGGTAGGGGGCCTTTTCCCCTTGCGCGACGAGTTTCCGCCAACGAAGATGACCAAGCTCCCTTCAGCGGCAAACTCACCTCCCCCGCCTCCGCGGCGAACCGCGACCATGGGGGAGTACATGTCAACACACTCGGGACGGAGTGTGTCGGTACAAGCTGGGAGCCAGCAACCGGCTCTGGCAGCGCCGACCACGGCAATGCAGGCTCCAACCAGCGTCAGGTCTTCAGTAGCGCTGGGCGTACCCGGTGGGGGTGCGCTAGCTGCAGCAAGAGCGCTACTGCACAATCCGCCCGCTGGGGACGCGCCTCAGGCAGCGACCCAGCAGTGGATTCGCGAGGTAGACCATCTCGTTGTCGCCGCCGCAAACCCTCGACTTCGGCGGGGACGACACTCTAGCCAACCGGCCGTGTTGCTGATGCGCACGCCAATGGTTGACGAGCAGACGGCAGATTCCAGCTCTACCAGGCTCCAATCGATGGATCTGAGGACAGAGCTGGAGCAGTGTCGCTTGGTCAAGATGCCCGCGTATACCTCGAGCAACACTGAGAAAGGCATCGCTACCAAGAGGCTGACGACAGCATGACGTCGGCCTCGACCCAGCCTGAAGAGCAGACCTTCGCCACGTGATCTCTGCCCCAGGCCTGCGCCGTGCAGAATATGCCACAGTCATATGCCCTGCAGATGGCGCCCCCGGCCTATGGCGCAGCCTTGCCCGTACCGGGGTACACTGTGCCCAGTGCGAACCGAGCGTTCGCGGCACCAGAACCTGCGGCGACAGAAGCAGGGTGTGCGGCCCTCGCGCCCCATCTTCGCTTCGCGAAGTGGCCGCGCAAGTTTTGGCCGCACCTGCCCGAGAAGTACGACGGCAGCGTCAACCCGGCGGAGTTCCTCCAGATCTACTCCACCGCCGTACTTGCCGCAGGAGGGAATGAGGCCGTCATGGCCAATTACTTCCCTGTCGCCTTGACCGGTCCAGCCCGGTCTTGGCTCATGAACCTCCCCCAGGGTTCCGTAACTTCCTGGGGAGAGCTCTGCCGGCAGTTCATCGCCAACTTCGGCAGTTCCTACACCCGGCCTGGCACGGAGCTCGACCTCCACACCATCCAGCAACAACCTGGGGAGTCGCTGCGCTCTTTCATCCAGCGGTTCTCCCAGGTGCGGAACACCATCCCACACATTCAAAATGCTTCTGTGGTAGTGGCGTTCCGGCAAGGCGTCCGGGACAAGAAGATGCTCGAGAAGCTCGCGACCAGGGAGGTCTGCGATGTCTCGGAGCTCTTCAGCCTGGCAGACAAGTGCGCCAGGGCAGCCGAAGGGCGAAACTGGCACTCGCTACCGTCCTCCGAGTCAGGAGGACAGCCCGGATCTGGTCCTACTCCTTGTGGAGGCAGCAGGAAGGCCAAGAACCGAGGCAGAGGCAAGATAGAATCACCGACCGCAGCTCCAGTCGTCACTGCAGCGACGCTCAGTGGGGCTCGGGGGCCGCGCCCCGACAAGAGGCAGCGAAGATCACCAATCCCAGAAGGTGATCAAGACAATATATGCCCCATGCACGGCAGCTGTCGCCACACTACTGCCGAGTGCCGGGAGATCCGAAATCTCGCAGAGCGCTTCCGCAAAGCGAAGCAGCAGCGGGCTGATGTCCCACCCTTCCGTCCAAAGGAGGGCAAACAGAGGGTGGATGTCCCAGACAGCATAGACCACCCAGAGGAGATCCAGGAGCCTCAGCGCGCCGTGAAGGCGTCACGCAATCATGAGGAGTCCAGCTCCAGCGACAATGAGCGTCGAAAGAAGCTCTACGTCATATACGGCGGGTCCGCCGACCCCTCGTCTCGAAGCGCAGTCAAGACTCTGCGCCGAGCGGTAGCGTCGGTGGCGCCACTCCCAAGTGCCGCACCACACCTTAAGTGGATGGAGACCCCCATCAGCTTTGACGCCACCGACTGCCCCAGGAACATGGCTGGGGCCGGCCAACTACCGCTCTTGGTAGCTCCGACCATCGCCAACGTGAGAATGTACCACGTTTTGGTAGATGGTGGAGCTGGGCTGAACCTCATCAGCCGTGCAGCTTTCCAGAAGCTGCAGATCCCGATGGCCAAGCTCACCCCGTCGAGCCCGTTCTCAGGGGTAGGGCCGGGACAGACCATTCCCTACGGCAACATTAGCCTCCCGGTGACCTTCGGTGCTCCGGACAGCTATCGGACAGAGTACATTCTGTTCGACGTAGCGGAGATAGACCTCCCCTTCAACACCAAAATCGGCAGGCCAGCCCTGTATCGATTCATGGCAGTAGCCCACTATGGCTACCTCGTCCTGAAGATGCCAACACCGACGGGCATCCTCAGGATTCATGGAGACCGCACTGCTGCAGTGTCGGCCTTAGAGAAACTCCAAGCGCTCGCAACAGCTGGGGCATCAGCCCCCGGCAGTGCAGAGCCGGACCAGCTCTGCCCGAGCGCACGCCACCGTGCCTCCGCCACAGCACCCCGGGTGCAACCTCTCGACGAGGGCGGCGTCCCCTTAAAGGTCGTCCAAGTCAGCACCGAAGCCACCCAGACCACCCGGGTAGCCAGGGGCCTGGATAGCAAATAGGAAGGCACACTCGTCACCTTCCTCCGGCACAACGTCGACGTGTTTGCATGGCAGCCGTCACAGATGCCGGGGATCCCCAGGGAGGTGATCGAGCACCACTTAAAAGTCTTCCCCGACGCCCGGCCGGTTCAACAGAAGCCCCGCAAGCAGTCCATCGAGCGGCAAAACTTCATTCGTGAAGAAGTCAAGAAGCTGCTGGACGCTGGCTTCATACGGGAGGTCCACCACCCCCGGTGGTTGGCGAACCCCGTCGTTGTCCCGAAGGCCGGCGGGAAGCTCCAGATGTGCATCGACTACACCAGTCTCAATAAGGCATGTCCCAAAGATCCATTCCCTCTCCCTAGAATAGATCAAATAGTAGACTCAACATCAGGCTGTGATATGCTGTGCTTCCTAGACGCCTACTCGGGTTTCCATCAGATCCCCATGTCTAGGGAGGATGAGGAGCACACCTCCTTCATCACAGTAGACGGCCTTTATTGTTATGTGTCTATGCCTTACGGCCTAAAGAATGCACTCCCCACCTTTGTGCGAGCAATGCACAAAACCTTTGGGGAGTTAATAAGAGACCTAGTTGAGGTGTGCGTCGATGACATAGTTGTCAAGGTCAAGCAGGGTTCATCTTTGTTAGATAACCTAGCCTTAGTTTTTGACAAGTTGTGCTCTACGCGCACCAAGCTAAACCCCGATAAATGTGTGTTCGGTGTGTCCTCTGGGAAGCTCTTAGGATTCCTGGTCTCGCACCGAGGGATTGAGGCCAACCCAGAGAAGATCAAGGCCATCGACTTGATGCGGCCCCCTGCCCGCATCAAGGATGTCCAGAAGCTCACGGGATGTCTAGCCGCGCTGAGTCGGTTTATACCGAGGCTAGCAGAGCGGGCACTCCCTTTATTTAAGCTCTTGCGCAAGTCAGGCCCTTTTGCCTGGACTGACGAAGCAGAAGAGGCTTTCCAGGAGTTGAAGCGACTCCTGACGACCCTACCTATCATGGTAGCCCCTGAGCCCGGAGAGCACCTGCTGCTCTACATCGCGGCGACAACTGAAGTGGTGAGTATGGTCCTCGTCGCAGAGCGGCCGGACCCCTCATCTTCACAACCTGCTCCGGTAGCAGAAGACAGACGCCAGGAGGCCCCGCAGGACCAAGGCGGTCTCCCGGACCTCCAAGGCAACCTCCCGGAGGTCTAGGGCGGTGTCCCGGACCCCCAAGATAAACCCCCGGGGGTCCTGCGGGACCCCCCGGGGGCCAAATGGGACCTCCTGAAGGTCCCTCAAGACCCCCCGGAGCTCCCGGATAACCAAGATAGCTTAAGGACCTCCGGGTCCCAGCTCTCGGAGGCCCCCATGGGTCCACTCACCTCCAGCGGGCCAGGGCCAATGGACGAGGACCTCCCAGGCCTAAGAGAGAGGGTTCGAACCATCCAGAGGCCTGTCTACTACATCAGCGAAGTACTTCATGATGCCAAGACAAGGTACCTAGAAGTCCACAAGCTGCTGTATGCGGTGCTCGTGGCCTCCAGGAAGCTCCGCCATTACTTCCAGGCCCACCGGGTCTCGGTAGTCACCTCGTATCCGCTGAAGACAATTCTTCACAGCCCCCATGCGACTGGCAACGTTGCTAAATGGGCGGCGGAGCTGGCGGAGTTTGAGCTGGACTTCCTCCCACGCCATGCAGTCAAGAGCCAAGCACTGGCTGACTTTGTGGCAGAGTGGACACCAACGAAGACTAACCCAGGGGGCCATGAAGACGGTGAACCAGAGCACCAAGCTCTGGTCTTCACCGAGCCCCACTGGACACTTTTCTTCAACGGCTCCTCGCGAAAGCAGGGGGCCGGTGCCGGCGTACTGCTCCTCATGCCATCAGGGGAACAGTATGGGTACATGGTGCGTCTCAATTTCAAGGCAACCAACAACATGGCAGAGTATGAAGCACTCATCTTTGGCCTGCAGACAGCCCTGTCTTTAGGCGCTCGCCAGTTGATGGCACAGGGAGACTCCCAGCTGGTCATCAAACAAGTCAAGGGCGAATGCTCCTGCAATGACCCACAGCTAGCTGCGTATCTGCTTCACGTGCAGATGTTGGAGAAAGAATTCCTCGCCTTGGACCTGCGCCACGTACCGCGCGCTGGCAATGCCGCAGCTGACAACCTTTCAACGAAGGCTTCCACCGGAGCCCCTGCGCCCGAAGGAGTTTTCGAGAGGACGTTGCTGCGGCCCACAGCCCGGTCTGCCAAGCCGGGCGAAGGGGGCTTGACCAGCACCTCGAAGCTGGCGGTCCCGGCGGCCCTACATCCATGGATGCCGCCAAGGATCGTAAGCGTCACTGGGGACTCCATGCAACCCAGCGCTCAAGATCCAGAAGCTCAAGTCAGACCCGATGCGTGGATCACGGAGATCCAGGACTACTTGAAGGACAACATCCTCCCTGATGAACATGCAACCGCTGAACGGATTGTGCGTATGGCTAAGAGATACGTGCTTGTAGAGGGGGATCTCTACCGGCGTGGCACCAACCACATCCTATTGCGGTGCATAACCCAGGGGGAAGGCTGCGACTTGCTCGCTGAGATCCATGGAGGCGAATGTGGAAGTCACTCTTCCTCACGCACGCTTGTCAGTAAAGCCTTCCGGCATGGCTTCTACTGGCCGACAGCACTCCAGGATGCCGTCAAGCTGGTCGAGAGCTGCAAGGCGTGCCAGTTCCACGCCAAGCAGATCCATACACCGGCTCAGGCGGTACAGATGATCCCGCCCTCGTGGCCATTTGCCGTATGGGGGCTGGACAAGAAACGATCAACAACCATAAAAATACTATCCCTACCCTCTTAGTCCTAGGCAATCTCAAAACAAAATCCATGGAAATATCCTGCCAAGTTACACTAGGAACAGGAAGAGGCATATAAAGAACATGTGGGTTAAGTCGAGACTTAGCTTTATTGCAAGTAGTGCATCGTGACACGTAGCGCTTGACATCACGTCTCATTTTTGGCCAAAAGAAGTGTGTGGCCAGCATGTTCTCAATTTTCTTCACTTCAAATTATCCCATCAAACCTCCTCCATGTGCTTCCTGCAAAAGTAATAGGCGAATGGAACTAGCAGGAAAACACATAGCTTGTTAGCACGATAGAGGAGGCCCTCCCGTAGTACATATTTATTCCAAGTTCTTCCTTCTCGACAATTTTCAAAAACATCTTTGAAGTCCAAATCAGTAGGATATAATCCTTTATTGTTTCAAAACCAAATATTTTATTATCAAGTTGGGGCAGCATGGTATAACGTCTATATAATGCATCTGCAATAACATTCTCCTTCCCTTTCTTATGCTTAATGATGTATGGAAATGATTCTATGAACTCAATCCATTTAGCATGTCATTTATTCAGATTGGTTTGACACTTAAGATACTTCAAATATTCATGATCGGAATGTAGGACGAACTCCTTAGACGAAAGGTAATGTTGCCAAGTTTGTAGAACTCGCACTAAGGCACACAATTCCTTATCATAAGTAGAATAATTCAGAGAAGGACCATGCAATTTTTTACTAAAGAATGCAACGGGTTTACCTCCTTGTATGAGAACACCTCCAATACAAATGCCGCTTACATCACATTCTAACTCAAATGTCTTGTCAAAATCAGGAAGTTGTAGCAATGGTGCTTGTGTAAGCTTTGATTTGAGAACATCAAAAGCTTGTTGCTGCTGTTCGCCCCATCGAAACGGCACTCCCTTCTTAATTAGTTCATGGAGAGGTGCTGCAATGGTGCTGAAATCCCACACAAAGCGTCGATAAAAACATGCAAGACCAAGAAAACTACGCACTTATGTGACGGTCGATGGAGTTGGCCAGCTAGTGATCGCCACAATTTTTGCCTCATCCATCTCAATTCTCTGCGATGAAACGACATATCCAAGAAACGAAACTCGATTGGTGCAAAAGACACACTTTTCGAGGTTACTAAACAAACGTGCATCTCTCAAGACACTGAAAACAGTACGCAAATGATCAAGATGTTCGTCATATGACTTGCTGTAAATGAGGATATCATCAAAGTAAACCACCACAAATTTTCCAATAAAAGCACGTAAAACCTCGTTCATTAATCGCATAAAAGTGCTAGGTGCATTAGTTAAACCAAAAGGCATGAATAACCACTCATAAAGTCCAAACTTGGTTTTAAATGCAGTTTTCCATTCATCTCCTAGTGCCATTCTAATATGGTGGTAACTACTGCACAAGTCAATTTTTGTGAAAATAATAGCACCACTCAATTCATCAAGCATGTCATCTAAGGGAGGAATAGGATAACGATATCGAATGGTGATGCTATTAATCGCTCTACAATCAACACACATGCGCCAGCTACCATCTTTCTTAGTAACCAAAAGAACAGGAACAGAACAAGGACTAAGGCTTTCATGAATATACCCGCTATTCAAAATATCTTGAACTTGTCACTGAATTTCCCTTGTCTCTTCCGGATTCGCCCTGTATGCCGCATGATTGGGCAAACTTGCCCCTGGAATCAAGTCGATCTTATGTTCAATGCCCCTCATAGGTGGTAATTCAGGGGGTATCTCGGGGGGAAACACATCCGCAAAATCCTGCAAAAGGTTAGCAACAGCAGGGGGCAATGCAATGGACACTTCATGAAGTGAAAACATGGCTTCTTTGCATACTAAAGCATAGTACATCCCCTTGGTATTAAATAAATCAGCAAGGTCAGATTTATTTGTGAGCTACGAAGGTGATTTTAACTTAATTACTTGCTGTGTTTTCAGAGTCTAGTGATTTTGTTGCCTTATCATCACGTGTTTTACTTTTCTCCAAATGCACAATTTCCGCAGGAGTCATAGGAAGCAAGGTGATTTTCTTTCCTTTATGCATCAGAGTATATTTATTAGTTCTACCATGATGAATAGCATCCATATCAAATTCCCAAGGATGTCCCAACAAAAGAGAACAAGCATCCATAAGTACGACATCAAAGTCAGCAAAATAATGGTAAGAACCAATCGAAAAATGTACTCTCGCTGTTTGTGTTACCCTAACCTTACCGCTGTTGTTGAACCACTGAATGTGGTATGGATGAGGGTGTGCTCTTGTTGTCAACCCAAGTTTCTTGACCACATCCGTGTCCACCAAGTTATTGCAGCTGCATCCATCAATTATAGTGTGTACACGGCAGTCCTTGACGATAAGAAACATGTGAAAAATATTGTGTCGTTGTAGCTTGTCATCCGCCTCAACTTTGGAGCTCAAAGCACATTGCACAATCATGCTTCTATAATTTTCCATTGCTGCAGTACCAAGTACCTCTTCATCTGTGCTATAGTGGTCATCTTTTGGTCCCGCAACGTTAGTAGCAAGAGAATATTCATCTTCAACATCCGAAGTACTATCATACCCACCATCATCTCGTGCTATGTATGCTCGTTTGCTAGGGAAATCTTTCATCACATGACCAACTCCCTGGCAGCGGTGACACTTAATGTCGAAAGTTCGACTCATGGAAGGAGTGGAAGACGTAGGCTTGAATGGTGTCGTCTTTTTTCCCTCCGGCGCGCGAGGAAGTGGAACAGTAGGTGAAGTTCGTTGGCCACCATTGGATGGTGTAGTGGCTGTACGAAAACTCGAAGATGGTGCTGTTTTGGATGGTGTAGATGTCGAACGCGGTGTGAAGGTGCTCCTCATGCGTTGTTGCTGCTGCTGCTGGCGGCCCTACATTTCTTTTTCTGCCAACATAGCCAGCTGAAATAATCTGTTAATAGTATCATATTCCTTATAATCAACAATTTCCTGAATTTCACGCCTCAACCCCCCATAAAAACAAGCTACTTTATCATCCATGTCCTCTAC
This sequence comes from Neostapfia colusana, assembly GCA_030760725.1. Classification (NCBI taxonomy): domain Eukaryota; kingdom Viridiplantae; phylum Streptophyta; class Magnoliopsida; order Poales; family Poaceae; genus Neostapfia; species Neostapfia colusana. The sequence goes on from JASWHV010000001.1 coordinate 110,128,705, forward strand.
TACCCCGCAGCGCAACATACCCTTTTGTAACTCTTGATGATACTCCTCTACGTACATGTTACCTTGGTCTAAGCGCTGCAATTTTTTGCGAAGGTCCCGCTGAAAAGAAGGAGGAATAAAACAAACACGCATAGATTCCTTTAATCTATCCTATGTTGGAGGATCAATTTTAGTTTTAACAAGTTCATTCCACCATATGATAGCAAAATCTTTAAACTCACTAGTGTCTTGACGAACTCTATGTTGTTCGGGAACAAGGTGGGCATTAAATTTCTGCTCTACTTTCATCTCCCAATAAAGATATGCCTCAGCATCATAAGCACCAGAAAAAGAGGGTATAGTAAATTTGACTTTAGCAAAAGGATCATCAAGAGGGCGATTAAAATTGTTATGATGATAATTGTAATTATAACGATTATTACCTCCCATACCTCATAGATAAAGTGGAAGTCGTGGTTGATTGTTATGATCTTCCATATTATAAGCACCGTCTTCACGTTCTTTAGCGAGAGGCAGCCGTGCCTCAAGAGTATCCATCCGAACAACAAGATCAGCAAGTTGACGATTCAAGGTCGTCAATGACGCCTATGTTGATGCGTGGGTTTCGGTGAACATATCTGTCATTTCCCTCATCATGTCACGCAACTCAACATGTTGAACACATTCATCATCACTTTTATCTTCTGCCATTGTTAGTAGTAACTAAATACAACAAAAAGATGTTATCCCTATCAACTACAAAGGATAGTGGCAATGTGAAAAGTGGAAGGAAGGAAACAATCTCTCTCTCAAGCGTCTTACCACGTTCTTACAAGTGTTCTTACCGACACAGCAGGTGGTAAATGGTGGACGGTGAGAACCAATGAAGCGTGGAGTGATTGCAAAGGTACATGTTCTACTTAAGAGGAAAAGTGGAGCTTGGATGGCACAATATGGTGGCTAATAAGCAAAAATCGTTAACAGCAAAACAAAGTTGAATAAGTATTCAATGTAGGAACTGTTGCTGGTTAACAAGTGTTCTAGGCCTAGCACAACACAAGGCAATAGAAAGGCAAATAGAAGATCAGGAAGATATAACCAACAAGTACAACACAAGTGTATAGGCCAACTGTTTTCAAGTGTGTGCTGTCAATGCTTTAATATCTGTGCTCTCTTCACTATTTTTTTTATTTTTTAATATTTTTTTGATATTTTTTGTTCACTCGAGAGCACGAAAATAGGAAGCACACAACTTTGCAGCTCAATTGGATGTAAGATGTGACCTATAGAAAATCAGGAAGAGTCTTTAAAATTCATGCTGAAACATCGGAGGCCGGATAGTCTATCTTCCGAGGGGAATTTGGCCAAATAAATTTCGCCGAACGCGGCGAAGAGGCGGAAAATCAGTTGCAAAATTTCGAGTAGAACAATTTTAAAAAAATCACCTGATTTCGAGTTCGTATGCAAATGTTATGGCCGTTTTAAGGTCTATCCGAGTTACTGTTTTTTTTATGTTGATTCAAACTCGGTTTTGAAACAGATCTCGCAATATGATGTGAAAAACAATTGGAATTTAGCAACAGCGACTGATGGGATGTTGTGTGATGAATCAAGGAGGACTGGCACAATGGTTTGTCACCTGTTCTAGGGCTGGCAATGCGGGAGTTCACGCAAGGCGGCTAGCTAGGGCAAACCGATGATCGTGGTGGATCGGTTTGTTGTTTAGAGATTGTGGAATAGGTGAGCAGCAAGAAAAACAGGGAAGAAAAACAATAACTATGACCCAAAAACACAAAGCTAAAGCAGCAACAAGACTCGACCACACGAATGCAAACTCAACAATGCAAACTGAAAAACGAAACTTGCAGGCACTATGGTGTAGGAATCATAAACACGATATGCTTTTTTTGTAGCTTTTTCTGTGGACTATAGGTATGAAAAACAAAACTAATCTAGTGGCAAATCAAAGTACCTCATAGGGAACCAGAAATCTGATACCAATTGATGAGTAGTTTAGGCCCGATCTTCCGAAAGGTAGGTCGATTAAAGTGGAGATCTCGACGTTGATGATCCAAGGCACTCGAGCAGACCCGAATACCCCTGCAATCACTACATCCCTGCTCCGTTGGTTATCAACCGTGCTTCATAAGCTTGACCTTGCCAAAAAGGCTATCTCTGCAGGTGCAACCGAGAACACAAGCAAGAACGATGAAGATGCAATCTGAAATTGCGAAATTGGGGTCTCACAAAACCGTAGAACGGCAAAATTATTTAATATAAGCAAAACCCACCAAATATGGCCGGTGGCTAAAGTATTTAAAGGCTAGGGTTCGGCCGTAATACCCTTAGACGCGTCCCTAATGGACTCATACGGGATACAAAGCCCAAAAGACCAATACGGTGGCGCAGCACCGGACAGAACTCTGAATTTGACTTGTTTCGACAATTACCGGTGACTCCTGGCGAATTTTAATGTGGGTCTAGAACCATTGGAAAGTTTATCTTATCATCTTTCCATGCATATATAGAACATCAAAAACGGAGTCTGTACGCATCCTGGGCGTCCGTTTTAAGATGGACTGCTCCTGAACTCCGAGTTGAACTCGAGTCCGAGTTGGCGACTGTTTCCATCAACTTGTGGACGTCCCATCTGGTTCTCCATGTCCCCAAATCCTCCCCCCTTTACTTGTTGATCATGTCCATGGTTCCTAATAACAATTAAATCATTAAATAGCAATTCATTCTCAAACTCACATGGTAGGAAGTTAGGAACGAGTTCACCCGCTGATTTAGTAACCGTGCTCTTGTGATTGGTCCTTGTATATCAATGTGAGTATCCACGTTGTGATGTCCTCGTCATGATATTACATCTGACGATGCAGATGGGGAGGATAATAGAAAGATTCTTGCCTTGATGATGTGGTACCTTCCAGTAATTGATCGCTTGAAGCGTCTGTTCTGAAACCCTAAGGAGGCCGAACTTATGCGTTAGCATTCTGAGCAGCGCACAAAGAATGACAAACAGATTCGACACCCTGGTGATGCAACACAATGGAAAAATTTTGATATTTAGCATCCAGACTTTGCAAAGGAAATCAGAAATGTAAGGTTTGCTTTGGGTACAGATGGAATGAATCCGTTTGGTGAAAAATGGAGCATACACAGCACATGACCAGTGGTCTTAACGATATACAACCTACAGTCCTAGTTGTGTCACAAGAGGAAGGACAATTTTTTATCTATTCTTATCCAAGGTCTGTAACAAGCTGGCATCAAAATTGATGTGTTCCTTAAAACTCTAATTTAGGATATGGCAAAGTTGTTGAATGAAGGGTGTCAAAGTGTTCGGTCGACACTTCCCCCGGGCCTGCACTGGGCAGCCCGCGGAGGTTCTTTTTTCGGTGGGGCTAGTCCCTTTCGGAGAGCTTGCGTGTGTGGACGAGTTAGTAAGAGCTTGACACGGTGAGTTTTACGTGGTTCAGGCCGCCGGAGCGTAAAACCCTACGTCCACGGCGAGCTATGGAGCTCGCTGTATTGCTTGCCGCTCAGAACCGGAGTCCTGAGCTTGGGGGTGAGTTACAGCTTGGGCGTGAATGGCTAGCGTATGAGTTGCAGAGGTGCGAACCCTTGCTATCGTCGCCTACCCGAGCTTTTATAGTCCAAGACTCGGGTGGCTTACTAGGGGGCCTGGGACCCGACAGGTGGTCCCGGGGAGATTGTCTATCATCTACCATATCTGCAGTTATGCCGGTAGTTGTCTCTGGCGAAGGCTTCTGAGTCTTCGTCTTGCAGCCCTGCCCATGCCGCATGCTAGTCGTAGTGGATGATGATGGCGGGGGCGGCATGGGATGTCTTGTCACTGCGTTTATTGGCTGGCAGGCTCTGACACCGCGCGCCAGTCTGTGATGCGACTGGGCGCAACGGCACCTGACAGAAGCGTGCTCCGCGTCTCCGCATCTTGGGAAGACGCGGGCCTTGAATACCTTGTACGGGCAAGGTATGGGGCGTCTTTACGCCTGCTGCCTATCGCTCGGGGGCAGGCAGCGCCGTTCTGCTGCCACGTGGCGGGCTAGGAGCCCTTCTCAGAGGAGAGGAGGGCCCGTTCCGCGGGGCACGTGGAGCCTCCGGACCTCTCCCGCGGAGGGGGAGGCTCGGCTTCTGTCGGCCACATGGCGGGCCCGGAGCTCTCCTCTGAGGAGAGGGAGGTCCGGCCCCGCTGGACGCGTGGCGCCTTCGGACCTCTCTCCCGCGGAGGGGGAGGTCCGGCTTCTGTATGCCACGTGGCGGGCCCGGAGCTCTCCTCTGAGGAGAGGGAGGTCCGGCCCCGCCGGACGCGTGGTGCCTTCGGAACTCTCCCTGCGGAGAAGGGCGGGTTCCTTAGGCATTTTCCCCTGTGCGCGGGGGTACCCCATATCTCAGGTACCGACACTGGCCCCCGGGCCCATCTCGGGGGAGATAGCGAGCCCGAGGTGGGACCTCCGTCTCTTCCGATCCGCGCACTTTCTCTAAGTCCCGAATTGACCGCTGCCGGAGCACGAACGGCCGCGGGATCGTGGGAGCGTGCGCTCACTTGATGGTTGCTTTTACTGCGGCGGTTCCCAAGACTGCCACTTCTGCACGTTGCGGCGCTTTCTTCGGGAACCGCCGAAGTGCCTTGCCGGCTCATCTTCTCAGGAGACCGACTCCTTGACCCACCACTTCAGTTGGGCAGCTTGGGTCCACCCGTCATCGGCACTCGGTCTAGGAGCCGAAGCGGTTGCCGATGCGGTGTATTCGAAGAGTTCCGAATCGCTTGGAATTGCACCCGGGAAGTTTTTAGAGGGGATCTTACCCACATTGCGGCTTCCCTTCGCACTTCTCTGCGTTTCTTCTCGGACTCTTGTGCTTTTGCTCTCTTGCCCTTGAGTTCTCCCTCGCCATGGCCTCCAACTCGCCACCAGAGAAGAAGTGTGCTCGATCTCCTCCAGCGGTGGCGTCTGTGCCAAGTCGGGAATTTGGGGTGCCTGGCACTCCCTCCGGTGGCGACTCGAAGAGGCCCCGGGCTGATGCGTTGAGGGAAGCTTCTGGGGCGTCCTCTGTTCCGCCAGTTCAAGCGACTGTGGAGCGGCCGTCAGTGACGGTAGTGGGCTCTGGGAGTCCTACCCCGGCTCGGAAGTCAGGGTTCAGAGCCCGCTGGAGTGTCCGCGCTTCCCTTCCATCCCCGACTTGCGGGGAGTCTGTGCCATTGCTCTCGGAGCCAGGGGCAACTGCCGCGGCCCCCAGGCCAGCGCGAACTTCTCCTATTCCGGTGTGCCCGGACTCTGCGGCGGCGTCGTCTCTTCCTGCCGAGACGGCCACCGCGGCCCCCAAGCCAGCGCAGGTCGACCCTGCACCAGGCGGCCCGGCCTTTACTCCAGCGCCGCCTTCCCCGGCTCGCCCCTCTCCACAGGTCAAGGAGCCAGAAGCTGAAGAGAGCCCGGCAGGTCCGGCTGCCAGAGCCTCGGAGCCAGCTTCTCCTGATCGGCGTCTCGTCTCGGTTGCTGGTGCGTCGACTCGTCTTGAGGACGAGGTAATGGAGGAGGTCGGGGGGACTGCCCCGGCCTCTGTTGCTCCATTGCCCCTGGCGGATGCCTTCGCGCTTGCCGAGACGAGCGTTCGGCAGGTCTTGGCTGCACTAGGTCGCGAGCGGGAGGAGTATACGGTTGAACGGGATCGCCTCCTCACCTGGGGGAACCTTTTGCGGCAGAGGACCGCGAAGGTTAAGAGCGAGCTCGACTCCAGGCGGGAGTTGCTCGACTTTAGGGAAGTGCTCCTCGACCGGATGAAGCGGGCTGTCGACCGCATGGACACCGAATCGAGGCGAATCAACAGGGAGGCCCTGGAGGCACACGCCCGGGCCGAGGAGAGCCTCTCCGCCGCTGTGGAGATACGGCAGCAGTTGGAGCGCTGTAAACTCTCCGTTGAGGAACGGGAGCGTTCTACGGTAGCTGAGGTGGAGAGGGTCGCCGCGCAGCTGGCGGCGGGCGAGGATGACCTTCGAGCTCGGATCGAGGAGCTGGAGATTCTGAAGGCAGACCTCGACTTGAGGGAGGAACAGGTCACCCGTGAACGCCGGGCGGTCTTGGACCGGGAGTTGGCCGCCGACTTCAAGGCTGCTGAGTTGGAGCGGCTCGCCAAGACTCTCCATCTTCGGGAGAGCTCCCTGGCAGCCAAGGAAAAGGAATTCTCCGAGAGGAACCTGGAGGCCCTGCAGGCGGCCCGCCGCGAGGTGGAGGAACTCTCAGCCTTGCGGTCCTCCGAAGCTCTTGCGGTCTCGAGCTTCGTGGATCAAGCGGGGTCCGCCCTGATCCCTCTTGGCTTCAGTCCGGTGAGGGCCACGGCTCCTGCGTTGAAGGTGGCGGAGGTGATCCCCGTGTTGGAGTCGATCGGCGCCAAGCTGGACAGGCTAGACTCGGTGGTCGCCATCGAGCTTGAGGCCGAGGGACGCGGCCTAGCCTTAAAGGTCGCCTCACATGTGCTGGCATGCTTCAAGAGCCGCGACCCCTCTTTCTCGCTAGAACCAGCGAGAGAGGGCCAGCTGCGGAGCGGGAGGAAGCTGCCAGGGCTGAAGTCGAGGATGTGGCCGCCCTTGTAGCCGCAAGGTTCCGGCGGGAGCCGGGAGGTCCTTAGGACTTGTTTCTCCCTATTTATCGAGTCTGTAGTCCAGCTCATGGAGCCTCGCTTAGTTTGACTCTTTTAGATATTTGTGTCTGTGATGCTTTTTCTCTCCTTCTTGGCTTTGCCTGACTGAGTCCTTAGCTCCGCAAGGTACTCAGAGGCCATCTCCAGTCTCGGAGCTCTGCATAGACACCTTCCCCGGGTCCTAACCGTGTAAGGGGCCCCCGGGGGTCTCCGGATCTTGCCCTATGGGGAGCTCCAAATCTGCCTGCCACGTGGCGGGTCCGGAGCCCCTCCTTAGAAGGCGGGAGCTCCGGCCATGCTGGACACGTAGGGCTTTCGGAGCACTCCCACCGGGGGGGGGGGGGAGGTCCGGTTTCCGCCGGCCACGTGGCAAGCCCGGAGCCCTCCTCAGGGGAGGCGAGAGCTCCGGGCCCGCTGGACACGTGGGGCCCTCGGGCCCCACCCCTGCTGAAGGGGCAGGACCCGGTCCTTCCAGCCCTAGGCCGGAGTAGTTGATAGCTCCTTTCCCCCCGCTTCATGCAGTCCTTGTTGCCGTAACCTAGAGGTCCTGCACACAGGCAGAGGAAACGTAATTCTCCTCGGGGGGTCCTCCCCTCCCGTCTCCTAGTCTTATTCGTCTTATGATCCTGGTCCGTCATACGGGGCTTGGGCAATTCTGTGCTCGAGGCGCCGGAGCTCCGGCTCCCTCCGAGGTCCAGGTACGGCCGTCCGATCCCTAGTACCGGGCCATGCGCTGGGGAAGCAGAGGGCACGTGCTTTGGGTTCATGACCAGGCAAAGCGGTTGTACTCCCGTGTACCTCCGGGGGGCAGGATGCGCATGCTCTAGGCTCATAGCCTGCTAAGCTGGATACGCACCCTGGACCCCCCATGCACAACGCAGGCCTTTCCTGGAGGTGACCAACTGGCACCGCAACACCTGACTGGGAGAGGCCCGAGAGACTCACTCGGCCATCGGCAGGTGCCTCAAGCGCAGCCGCCTTCGGTAGGATAGCGAATGCCGACTATGGATGAGCGCAGGAGAGGGGGAACTAGATGTACGATGAACATACATAGGTAGTGCAATCATAAAAATTAATGCATAATTTAAATGAGCGCATGAGAGAGAGAGCTAAGTAGAACAGGTCTCTGTATTCGTGTCCATAGATGGAATTCTGGCTGTACATGGAGGCAATATTCCGCCTCGTCTACAAGGGAAGCAAGACTCTACGCGCTTAGGGTCGGAACCAGGCTAAACTGGACGTAGTCCTGTACCGTCCCTTGAGACTTAGCTGCCCCAAGCTCTGTTCCTAAATCCTACGGGATTCATTACAGAAGAGAATGACCCTGTTCTACCGATGCTCGGGAAGTAGGACTTACAGTGTTGCTTCATGGCAAGGATTTTGGGGTCGGATCCTAGACTCGGTTGAAGGGCATGTGTACCTGGGGCGGCAGCTTTCATGATTCGGAAGGGACCTTCCCTGCTGGGGGAGAGCTTATGGGTCCTTCTTGGAATAGAGCGTGCCGCGACACCAGGTTGCCCTCCTGCAGGTCCCCGATGCGTTCGGTTCTTTGGCAGTAGTGCTTAGAGCATCAGCCGAGACCGCACGTTATGGGGTGTTACCTGCAGCTGAGTCTCGTCAACGAGGTTCTCATCCTCGCGCTGGATCAGGTCCTGCGTGGCTTCTCCTGGGGGCCCCCGGGGAGTTCTCCCCTTCTGGCTAAGGCCTTCAAGGGGTAGGTGGGCCCGAACTCGTCTTGGATGACCTAAGGCGTCTTCCCCTTCTGGCAAGGCCTTCAAGGGGTTGACAGATCTTGGGCGGCCCCCGGGAGGTATGTCCGAGGCACGGAGGCGTGCCGCAGTTGGCTACCTCCCTAGCCCGTCACCGTCGGAGCTGGAGTCCTCACCGTTATGCACTGTCTTTATGACACGCTGAGGCTCCTGGAACCCCACCTGATGGGCGGCGGTGACTGGGGCATCGACCTTCTGTTTGCCATCCCTCTGAGGGTAGGGCGGTGCTTCAGCTCTCTGCTGTCTTCCTTTGCGGAAGCGCTCTGCGAGCCTCTGGATATCCCAGCACTCGGCAGCAGTATGGTTGCCGGCGCCATGCACGGGGCATAGCCCGCCCTGGTCACTATCTGGGGCCGGTGACTGCCGCTGCCTTTTGTCGGGGCGTGGCCCCCGAGCTCCACTAGCCGTCGCTGCTGCGGCGACGGGAGCCGTGAACGATGACTTCATCTTGCCACTCCCCCGGTTCTTGGCCTTCTTGCCACCCCCATAGGCAGCAGCGCCGGACCCGGGTTGTCCACCTAGCTCGGAGGTCGGCAGAGAGTGCCAGTTCCGCCCTTCAGCTGCTCTGGCGCATTTGTCCGCCAGGCTGAAGAGCTCAGAGACGTCGCGGACCTCTCTGGTCGCGAGCTTCTCAAGCATTTTCTCGTCCTGGACACCCTGTCGGAACGCCACCACCACAGAAACACTTTGAATATGCGGGATGGTGTTGCGTACCTGGGAGAACCGCTGGATGAAAGAGCGCAGCGACTCCCCAGGTTGTTGCTTGACGGCGTGGAGGTCAAACTCCGTGCTGGGACGGGTGTAGGAGCTACCAAAGTTGGCGACGAACTGCCGGCAGAGCTCTTCCCAGGAAGTTATGGACCCCTGGGGGAGATTCATGAGCCAAGACCGAGCTGGGCCGGTCAAGGCGACGGGGAAGTAGTTGGCCATGACAGCCTCATCCCCTCCTGCGGCAAGTACGGCGGTGGAGTAGATCTGGAGGAACTCCGCCGGGTTGACGCTACCGTCGTACTTCTCGGGCAGGTGCCGCCGAAACTTGCGCGGCCACCTCACGAAGCGAAGGTGGGGCGCAAGGGCCGCACATCCTGCTCCTGCTGCCGCAGGTATTGGCACTGCGAATGCTTGGTTCGCACTTGGCACCGTGTATCCCGGCATGGGCAAGGCTGCACCATAGACCGGGGGCGCTGCTTGCGGCGCATACGTTTGTGGCATATGCTGCATGGCGAATGCCTGAGGCAGGACTCGCGTGGCGAAGACCTGCCCTCCAGGTTGCGTCGAGGCCGACGACATGCTGTCGCCAGCCTCATGGTTCCGACGCCTTTCTCGACGTCGCTCGAGGTACACCCGGGCATCCTGTCCCAAGTGGCACCGTTCCAGCTCCCTTCTCAGGTCCGTCGACAGGAGCCTGGAGGAGCTGGAATCCGCCGTTTGCCCGTCAACCGTGGGCGTGCGCGTCAGCGACACAGCCGGTTGTCCGGGGCGCCGTCCTCGCCGAAACCGAGAGTTCACGGCGGCGACGACGAGGCGGTCCACCTCGCGGACCCATTGCTGGGTCGCTGAATGGGGCGCATCCTCGGCAGGTGGGTTGCGCAGCAGTGCTCTTGCCGCAGCTAGCGCACCCCCATGGTGTACGCTCAGCGCTGCAGAAGATCTCACACTGGTCGGAGCCTGCATCGCCGGGGTCGGCGTTGCCGGAGTCGGCTGTTGGCTACCAGCTTGTGCCGACACACTCCGTCCTGAGTGTGTCGACATGTACTCCCCGCTGGTCACGGTTCACCGTGAACGCGGGGGAGGGGAGCTTGCCGCTGAAGGAAGCTTGGTCATCTTCGTCGGCGGAAACTCGTCGCGCTAGGAGAAAAGCCCCCTACCTGGCGTGCCAAATGTCGAAGTGTTCGGTCGACACTTCCCCCGGGCCTGCACTGGGCAGCACGCTGAGGTTCTTTTTTCGGTGGGGCTAGTCCCTTGTGGAGAGCTTGCATGGATGGACCAGTTAGTAAGAGCTTGACGCGGTGAGTTTTACGTGGTTCAGGCCGCCGAAGCGTAAAACCCTACGTCCACGGCGAGCTATGGAGACCGGAGTCCTGAGCTTGGGGGTGAGTTACAGCTTGGGAGTGTATGGCTAGCGTATGTGTTGCAAAGTGCGAACCCTTGCTATCATCGGCTACCCGAGCCTTTTATAGTCCAAGACTCGGGCAGCTTACAAGGGGGGCCGGGACCCGACAGGTGGTCCCGGGAAGATCGTCTATTATCTACCGTATCTGCAGTTATGCCGGTAGTTTCCTCTGGTCGAAGGCTTCTGAGTCTTCATCTTGCCGCCCTGCCCATGCCGCATGCTAGTCGTAGTGGTTGATGACGGCGCAGGCGGCATGGGATGTCTTGTCGCGGTGTTTATTGGCTGGCAGGTTCTGACACCGCGCGCCAGTCTGTGATGCGACTGGGCGCAACGGCACCTGACAGAAGCGTGCTCCGCGTCTCCGCATCTTGGGAAGACGCGGGCCTTGAATACCTTGTACGGGCAAGGTATGGGGCGTCTTTACGCCTGCTGCCTATCGCTCGGGGGCAGGCAGCGCCGTTCTGCTGCCACGTGGCGGGCCCGGAGCCCTTCTCAGAGGAGAGGAGGGCCCGTTTCACGGGGCACGTGGAGCCTCTGGACCTCTCCCCGCGGAGGGGGAGGCTCGGCTTCTGTCGGCCACATGGCGGGCCCGGAGCTCTCCTCTGAGGAGAGGGAGGTCCGGCCCCGCTGGACGCGTGGCGCCTTCGGACCTCTCTCCCGCGGAGGGGGAGGTCCGGCTTCTGTATGCCATGTGGCGGGCCTGGAGCTCTCCTCTGAGGAGAGGGAGGTCCGGCCCCGTCGGACGCGTGGCGCCTTCGGAACTCTCCCTGCGGAGAAGGGCGGGTTCCTTAGGCATTTTCCCCTGTGCGCGGGGGTACCCCATATCTCTGGTACCGACACCGTTGATCACACTGGGATAGTGCAGACGCACTAAAGATCCGATGCAACTGGACACCTATCTATGGTTCCCCGACACGTGAATGAGTAGTCGTACCAGAAGCTGCAAGGATTTAGTGAACTTATTACCGTACCCACAAACAAAAGAATCTAAAGGTTGAATATTATGTAATAGTTTGTTTATGTGTCTCCGACCGGGTGAATAGTGACCCGCCTTGTAGGTACTGGAGAAGGAGACACAAAGTGCATCCTCCTCATCCGCCGCCTCTGCTCTGGGACCACGTCTAGTGACCCGGAAGGTTGCTAACTACTGGAGCCCGAAGTCTCCACGCTAGGCGCCTCCGCGGCAGCCATAGACGACCCCGAAGGCTGTGGTGGCGCCCTAGCCTCTTACTCTAACTCAGATGACTCTAAGTCAGACTAAAAAATTGAAGGATTTATAAGAATAGTCAATTGCTAAGTGATATATAAGATAATGTAATTTCGAATGGAAATGTACCTCCATGCGTTGTAAGGCCACAGGTCTGCCCGCTAGGTCCGGGACGTGTCTCAACAGCTGAGAGTGTCTGCTCTCACCTGACGAAATGCCCCTAGAAGTGGAAGTCCCCTGCCTCCCTGATGAAGCCCCTTAGTCCCCATTCCTTTTCCCTTCTCTGACGACATCCTGTTGTAAGGAGTAATTAATAAATATGCTAAGGAAATATACAAAGTTATGATAATTTAGTGAAAAAAGTTACTTGGAGTCAGTATCAGAATTCATTGACATCACGAACCCTACTCCTTAAACCAGACCATCGATATTGTTTCGTAATTTGTTTCTGTTTTCATTTGTGCATATCATAAGTCTATACATCGTCAGCGTCTCCAACCAAGTGATCAAGTTCAACACCAGGCTCGATGGAAAATGAATCTGGCAACTCTTGTTCTTGATAAACCTCGTCAACATCATTGATATCATGGTAGTCATCATCTCTTGGAGTATATAACCGCTCACGAGGATTCACCTTATGTACCACCCACCAAGCATTAAGCGTTTGACATGGATAAGGTAAATAATACACTTGCTCCACTTGGTGTGCAAGTACAAATGTATCGTAGCCAAATTCGTTTTGTCATGTTCCATGATTGTTGTCAAACCAATCACAATCAAAGAAGACGACTTGAAGTTCCTTATTTCCGGCAAAACTAAATTCAAGGATTTTGATAATGATCCCATAGTAATTAGTTTCGCGGCCATGAGAGAAGATTGCCCTCGTCACAACTTTAGTATTACATGTTGCCGCGAGAGGACGAAGAGCTTCAAATTGAGTTGTACGAAATCGAATCCCATTGACGTCATATCGGCCATATCTTCTAACTTTAACCAATCCATAGGACAGTTGTTGCAAGTCATCATGGACGTTGGGCTCTTTCAAGCACTGTCCAAATTACGAAGTTATAAGAATACTTTATAATACTTATAAGTTATAAAAATACTTTATAAATACTCATATGTTAACGAGAAAACGTTACATATTCTCAGAACCAGGAAAGGAAATTAGGTCGTTAATTTATTCCGTCCCTTCGCATGTTTCTACTTGTTTGCTCGTAGATTAATGCCTATGTGTTCAATTTTGCTTGTGGAACTCATTGGACGGAAAAAACATTCATGAATATAAATGCTGCATAATATGCCGATAAGAATCAAAGTTAGGACAAAAACTTATTTGAAATATTTATCTATCCCATCTATATTAGCATACATGTAGAGTAAAGCGGTCGTTATTTCATCTACGGTACAATTGTAGCTCCGACCACCACCAATAGTAGTGCCCTTCGTTGCAAAAATAGAGAGATCGCTGCAAGGTGAATGTCATCCATATTGTATCGCATCGCCAAAGTATTTACGTTGTGTTCCTCTGCAAAGTAAACACTTCAAAAATATCCCACTTCCTTAAGGCTAAATGCTTCGGTGATGCACCCTTCCGCCCTTGCTGTGACACCCGGTTCTGAAAATAGAACCAAGTGAATGCATATGTGTGCCCAGGATGTTCATCACACATACACATGTAATCCACAAACGAAATTCAGAATACAACCACGAATAAATAGTGTTTAAGTACTTTATTACAATGACTCAATGTCTCACTCATGAATGTCTATCTTATTCTTGCAGCGGAAGACTCTAAACGACAGCGGAATATCAATAAAGGCAGCAGGCTCCATCTTCAACTCCACAGGCATGTTGATGGTAGTTCGCACGCCTAGTACTCCACATGGTCCTCGAAGTACTCTTCTCCTGTTGCTGATGTTTATGTGATAATGCAAGGGTGAGTACATGTCGTACTCAGCAAGTGCGGGAAAAGTATGATATGTAGCTTACAACAAGGTATGGAATAAAAAGGCTCATTGCAGCAAGCAAATTTTATTTCACAAAACATGGTAAAAACAGCAACTAAGTCTAGATGAATTAAATACCAATACAACCAAGTAATCAGGAACATTCTTTCATCATAATTCATCATTTATCAAGTCTCGACCAGCCAATAATCTTTCTCAAGTTCATCTCATACTCATAAATATTCATAACCATCTCATATTCATATAACCGAAACCGAATTTATTGTCATGCCTCAAAACAGTCCCAAAACCAATCCCAATAACCATACCATAACCATACCGAATAACCATCCCAAGTTTTCCCTCTAATCATGTGAGTTGGCCTGGTGCTTATGACCGGAAACACGGCTATCATGATAGTTTTACACTCTGCAGAGGTGGCACCACTTTACCCACAAGTTCGTGATTTCATCACCCGTCGACGACTGCAGAACCTCCATTATACCAGTACACAACCGTCGGTGTATGGACAAGAGATCACAAAATAGATTTCACAAAGGGGCTACTAGATGTATGGACTCACTGAGGTTTCACCGGCAGGCTTGAATCACCATTCTCCCACCCACGGGCCCCCTCTTGTGCAATGCAGTTCCCAAGGCAGTCCCCCTCGACTCCCATTCCCCGCGCCGTCCACGGTCCATAATAAGCTAGCAACACACCTAATTGGTCAGCTAAGCCGCACCCATATTTGGCCTTGTGGTGCCACTGTTTTCCTGGCATGTGCTGGCATGAACCGGTCATTAGATCTACGGCAAGTAAATCACCATATCATTCAGCAACATCCACAAACCAAGCTTGCCTAGATCTCCCCGATTACATGCTCATTAACATCATCAAGTTCTCATCATCATTATCCATATGAGTGCTGTAGCTAGATATGTTTTACTCCAGCTTCCAGTATCCCGTGAATTAAGCGAAGCAAAAAGGAAAAACGACCATACCCGACTCATCAACTTTCCCGGCGACAAGGATGGTTAACAAAAATAGTAAACTCCTATAAAAGGATGTCCCATAAAGTTGACTTAAGCAGACGAGTTTTCGCAAACAAAACAGTTTCAAAACATGGGATCAATATGGTCAAGGGGTACTTGCCTTGCTCCCGTGGTTCTTGTTGTTCAAGCGTCTCGAAGTCTTGGTGCTGTAGTTCCTCATAGATGGCCTCTTGAGGTTGTCCTTCTACTCACGATCACGCACATACAAAATTCACAGCAATCAATCATCATGCACAAACTTTACTCAAGATGCAATAGGGTAGATGAATGCAATTCCTATGGTGCTGTTTTATTAAACTAGTTTGTACATGTTCTTGCATGTTTTAATGGGCTTTTATGGGGTTTTATGATGAACAAGGGTGTAGGGATCAAGTGTGGACGTGGTGATGATCTTGACTCAAGATCTAGATCAATTCCACCGTCAAAAATCGATCAAAACGCAATCTGTCCACACGAAAAAGTTTCTGTTCGAAGGGGGTGAAGAAAACGGATGCGTAGAAACAGCGGTGACGTCGTAAGATGGGTAATGGGGACCTACCTCACTTCATTTTGGTGGCAGGGCCTTCCTTCTAGCAATGGCAGCAGCAGGGAATTTTTCTATGGAAGATTAGGGCAGGACAGATCGTCGGTTCCTTTCCGGCAACGGCGAGGCGTGATGGGGCTCGTCGGCGGGTCTCGACGACGGGGCTCGACGGCGGGGCTCGACGATGGGGCTCGACGGTGGGGCTCATCGGCGGGGTTCACCGGCGGGGCTCACCAGCGACCAACTCCGGCGAGGGGGGGTGGTGCCAACTCAGCGAGTTGTGGGGGGGGGCAGGGGCTCCAAGTCACCGACTTGGGAGGGGGGAGAAGAGGGGGGCTGCGGCCAAAAGGGGGGGAGGTTGGGTTGTATTTATAAGGTGGAAGAGGGAGGAGTCCTACTCCAATTGGAACTCATTTCAGCTATTTTTTCCCATTCCTCACCATTTCTATGTCACTTCCTCCATTTCTACATTCGCCTCTCCATTTCCATGTCCCATTCTCCAATTCTACATTCCCCTCTCCATTTCTATGTCCCATTCTCCATTTCTAAATTACCCTCTACATTTCTATGTCCCATTCTCCATTTCTACATTGCCCTTCTCCATTTCTGTGGTTTTTCCTCAATTTATATGGTTCCTTCCTCCATTTCTATGGTTCTTTCTCCATTTCTATGTTTCCTTCTCCATTTCTATGTTTCTTTCTCCATTTCTGTAGTTCTTTCTCCATTTCCAGGGTTCTTTCTCCATTTCTACTTCTTTTAATGCTTCTCTACATGAAAAATGTATCAATGCATGGAAATGATTTTGAGGGTGTTACAAACCTACCCCCCTTAAACTGAATCTCGCCCTCGAGATTCGATAGAGTGGGGAATAGATGAGGGAATTCTGCCTTGAGATCTTCCTCACGCTCCCATGTGGTTTCGGCTTCCGTGTGATGGCTCCATTTTACCTTGCACCAACTGATCACTTTGTTCCTCGTGACCCTTTCCTTCACGTCCAAAATTTGGACGGGGTGTTCCGCGCAGGTCAGATCCTCTTGAAGCTCGAGCTCATCCATCGGTACTTGTTCTTCCGGTACCCTTAAGCACTTCTTGAGTTGGGATACGTGAAACACGTTGTGTACGTCAGAGAGGTGCGTTGGCCGCTCTAGTTGATAAGCTACTTCTCCTCGCTTGCCCAAAATCTTGAATGGCCCGATGTAGTGAGGTGCTAATTTGCCTTTGACATTGAACCGTCGTTGGCCTCGGATAGGCGATACCTTAAGATACACGAAATCTCTCACTTCGAAGGTCAACCTTCTTCGCCTATTGTCTGCATAACCTTTTTGTCGTGACTGAGCAGCCTTAAAAAAATTTCGAATCGTTTCGACTTGCTTCTCGGCGTCTTGCAGCACTTCGGGTCCAAACACTTGGCTCTCTCCGGTCTAATTCCAGAACAGCGGCGTTCTACACCTTCTACCATACAATGCTTCGAAAGGTGACATCTTCAAGCTGGCTTGGTACCTGTTATTGTACGAGAATTCAGTGTACGACAAGATCCTATCCCAACTACGCCCATGTTTCAAGGAGCAAGCTCTCAACATGTCTTCCGAAATTTGGTTTGTCCTCTCCGTTTGCCCGTCGGTTTGCGGGTGATACGTGGAGCTGAAGTTTAGTCGTGTACCCATGGTTTCATGCAGCTTCTTCCAGAACCTAGAGGTAAATTGAGAACCCCGATCTGAAACTATCCTCTTCGGAACTCCATGGCGACACACGATTTGCTCCATATACAGCTCGGCTAGTTCTGCGACGCGGTTCGTGGTTCTAACAGGAAGGAAATGGGCTGTTTTCGTCAATCGGTCCACAATAATCCAAATGGAGTCTTAACCAGACCGAGTACGTGGCAATCCGACTATGAAATCCATGCTGATGTCTTCCCACTTCCACTCAGGTACATTCAATGACTGCAACAGTCCAGCGTGTCTTTGATGTTCGGCCTTCACCCGTTGGCACGTGTCGCATAAGGCAACATATTCATCTATGTCCCTTTTTATACCATCCCACCAATAGCAAGTTTTCAGGTCCTTGTACATCTTTGTACAGCCGGGATGTATGGAATAAGGTGAGTCATGTGCCTCCTTTAATATCGTGTCATGGATGTGCTTCACGTTAGGCACACAAATCCTTTTTCCTAACCAAAGCGTGCCTTTCTCGTCTTCCTTGAAGTCCTTTTCTATGCCTTGTCGGATTATTTCCTTGATTTCCTTTATTTCCTCATCCGTTGCTTGGCCATCTCGTATCTCTTATTCCAGCGAGGAGTTCAGTTCTATCACCTCCATCTCGTTCAAGAACCCGAGATGTAACCGTTAGAACTCCTTGCGCAGCTCGGGTGGCAGCTCCCGAACCGTGAGTTAATGACATGCTCCTTTTCGGCTCAACGCATCAGCTACTACATTGGCCTTTCCGGGGTGATAGTTGATTCCAACATCATAATCCTTGATGAGTTCCAACCATCGACGTTGCCTCAAATTCAGATATGTTTGCGTGAATATATACTTGAGGCTTTTGAGATCCGTATAGATCTCACATTGGTGGCCAAGAATATAATGCCTCCAAATCTTCAAGGCATGTACCACGGATGCAAGTTCCAAGTCATGTGTGGGGTAATTTAGCTCACGTTTCTTTAGTTGTCTCGACGCATAGGCTACCACTTGTCCTTCTTGCATGAGCACACATCCAAGCCCTTGTCTTGATGTGTCACAATATATGTCGAAGATCTTGCTCACGTCCGGCAATACCAAAACCTGTGTTGTGGTTAGTCTCTTCTTGAGCTCCTCAAAGCTTTCTTGACACGCTGGTGTCCACTGAAATGCTTTTCCCTTCATTAGCAATTCAGTCATAGGCTTCGCTATTTTGGAGAAATCCTTGATGAACCGGAGGTAGTATCCAGCCATCCCAAGGAAACTCCGAATATCTCTCACATTCCGTGGTTGGTTCCACTTTAAAACCTCTCCCACTTTTCCGGGATCAACCGATACTCCTCCCTCGGAGATGATGTAGCCTAGGAACGATATCTCCTTTAGCCAAAATTGACACTTGCTGAACTTGGCATACAATTGATGCTCTCGCAGTTTCTGCAATGTCAACCTCAAGTGTTCTTCGGGTTCTTCCTCGCTTTTCGAATACACCATGATATCGTCGATGAAAACCACGACGAACTTATCCAAGTACTTCATGAAGACCTTATTCATGAGGTACATAAAGTATGTGGGTGCATTCGTTAACCCAAAAGACATAACGGTATATTCATATGAACCATACCGTGTTTGAAATGCAGTCTTGGGTATGTCGGAGAGCGTAATCTTCAGCTGGAAGTATCCCGACCGAAGATCAATCTTGGAGAAAATTCAGGCACCTTTCATTTGGTCAAACAGGTCCTCTATACGGGGCAGCGGGTATTTATTTTTGATCGTCACCTCATTGAGAGACCTATAATCCACACACACCCTTTGGGTCCCATCCTTCTTGTCTACGAAGAGCACAGGGGCTCCCAATGGTGACGAGCTTGGGCGTATAAAACCCTTTTCTAGCTGCTCCTGAATTTGCTTCTTGAGCTCCACTAGTTCATTAGCGGGCATCCTATACGGCCTCTTCGCTATAGGTGCAGTTCCAGGTACTAAATCAATGGCAAATTCAATGTCCCGGTCAGGTGGCATACCTGGAAGTTCTTCCGGGAACACATCTGAATATTCTTGAACTACTGGAATGCTTTCCAGTCACTTCTTCGATGTGGTTCAGCACTTCTTTCTCCGTTGTAGGTTGGGCTGCCTCGAACTCAATACGAGCACCGTGCTCACTCGTCAACTGCATGATCCTCTGAGCACATTGAATCACTCCATTGTGCTTGCTTAACCAGTCCATTCCAAGTATTATGTCAATCCCTTGGGAATCCAAGACGATAAGGTTGGCGAGAAAGTCTACCCACCTTATTTTAAGGCTTACTCTCGGAATAGAATTCAGAATTGAAAGAAGAGATTTCCCAACTATATGCATCAAGGTGTATGAACTAAGCAACTTCTTTTGTTAATTTTAGCCTATATGAGGATGTGGACACGTGCCGAAGCATCTCACGTCTCTCTACTGTGTGTGGATATGGACATTCGCCGAAGCGTTCCACAACTCACACCAAGCACACAAACACAAGCAATCATCAAAAAAATTTCAGCACACTACTCTTATTCAAGCTGCTCACGGAAGGCATAGCACAGTCCGGTGAGTGCATCCCATGTAGGGTTAGATGGAACTAAACTTAGTCGTGAGGACCGGTGCTGTTCCCGCCGTGTGACGGGGGTGGTCCATACATGGGCGCACGCCATGGTGAGTCGGTAGTCTATGTAGGGTTAGATGACGCTGGTGCTCCATTCGCTCCCGCGTTGGCACGAGTCTCCTCACGTTTTTCCAGCAAGTACAGCTTCTTGAGGAGGTAACAGATCTCTTCTTGTGCGCTTGTGTAGCGGTTTCCTAACTCCACGAGCAACATCTGAGACTTGTCAGCAGCTTGTGGGTTGGCAAGAGCTCCTCCATGGGGTCCAAGGATCTCCCTTGTACCAATCTTCCGATACGGGTGCAGCTCAAAAGTAGTGTTCTCAAGCTGCTCACGGAAGGCATAGCACAGTCCGGTGAGTGCATCCCATGCAGCATCATCGATAGCTTCTGCCCTTGTAGCTCTCCATGTGGGTGCGAAGTGCCGATTGATACTCTACCGTTACATTGGATGGTTACTTCAGCCTTCCACTCTTCATGTCCGAGACGAGGGACTTTCTTGAGAAGATATTCCGGGTATAAGCTGCAGCAATCCAGAAACTATTTAAGCTCCTTGGATATGTGTCCTCCTTCCATCCCGTCGGACCGGAATTCTTGAACTGAACGGTTGGCACGTTCATCACCTTCATTATTGGCCTAAGCAAATGGTGGCTCCTCATCGGATTCATCTCCTCCCAATATGGTCCATCGGACACCTCAATGGGGTTAAGTGCACTCCCACGTGGTGGTGGACGAGTCCTTATGCGTGCTGTGCTCCTAATCACCGGCATCTATAAATAAGACATGAGAAACTTTAGAGAAGGAATGACTAACTCCAAAACTTCAGATGTTATGGAGCAAGAAAGCAAAGGTGTTGCTGTCCAAAAGAAGAGAAAAGAGGGGCTGAAAATAGCACTTTGCGGTGGCTGAATTGACAAGTAAAGTACAGCAGCAAGCAATTTTCGAAAATAGCAGTTTAGAGGGATGTTCCTATGTGTTTTAGAGTGTCCATTCTACCTAGGCTTGCGTCCTACAATCAACGTGGCTCTGATGCCAATCTGTGACACCCTGTTCCGAAAATAGAACCAAGTGAATGCATATGTGTGCCCAGGATGTTCATCACACATACACATGTAATCCACAAACAGAATTCAGAGTATAACCACGAATAAATAGTGTTTAAGTACTTTATTACAATGACTCAATGTCTCACTCATGAATGTCTATCTTATTCTTTCAGCGGAAGACTCTAAATGATAGCGGAATATCAATAAAGGCAGAATGCTCCATCTTCAACTCCACAGGCATGTTGACGGTAGTTCGCACGCCTAGTACTCCACATGGTCCTCAAAGTACTCTTCTCCTGTTGCTGATGTTTATGTGATAATGCAAGGGTGACTACATGTCGCACTCAGTAAGTGCGGGAAAAGTATGACATGTAGCATACACCAAGGTATGGAATAAAAAGGCTCATTGCAGCAAGCAAATTTTATTTCACAAAACATGGTAAAAACAGCAACTAAGTCTAGATGAATTAAATCCCAATACAACCAAGTAATCAGCATCATTCTTTCATCATAATTCACCATTTATCAAGTCTCAACCAGCCAATTATCTTTCTCAAGTTCATCTCATACTCATAAATATTCATAACCATCTCATATTCATATAACCGAAACCGAATTCATTGTCATGACTCAAAACAGTCACAACCAATCCCAATGAACATACCATAAACATACCGAATAACCATCCCAAGTTTCCCCTCTAATCATGTGAGTTGGCCAGGTGCTTGTGACCGGAAGCACGGCTATCATGATAGTTTTACACTCTGCAGAGGTGGCACCACTTTACCCACAAGTTCGTGATTTCGTCACCCATCAGGCGACTGCAGAACCTCCATTATACCAGTACACAACCGTCGGTGTATGGTCACGAGATCACAAAATGGCCTTCACAAAGGGGCTACTAGATGTATGGACTCACTGAGATTTCACCGGCAGGCTCGAATCACCATTCTCCCACCCACGGGGCCCCTCTTGTGCCATGCAGTTCCCAGGGCAGTCCCTCTCGACTCCCATTCCCCATGCCATTCATGGTCCATAACAAGCTAGCAACACACCTAATTAGTCAGCTAAGCCGCACCCATATTTAGCCTTGTGGTGGCACTGTTTTCCTGGCATGTGCTGGCATGAACCGGTCATTAGATCTACGGCAAGCAAACCACCATCTCATTCAGCAACATCCACGAACCAAGCTTGCCTAGATCTCCCCGATTACATGCTCATTAACATCATCAAGTTCTCATCATCATTATCCATATGAGTGCAGTAGCTAGATATGTTTTATTTCAGCTTCCCGTTTCCCGTGGATTAAGCGAAGCAAAAAGGAAAAACGACCATACCCGACTCATCAACTTTCACGGAGATAAGGATGGTTAACAAAACTAGTAAACTCCTATAAAAGGGTGTCCCATCAATTTGACTCAAGCATACGAGTTTTTGCAAACAAAGCAGTTTCAAAACATGGGATCAATACGGTCAAGGGGCACTTGCCTTGCTCCCGTAGTTCTTGTTGTTCAAGTGTCTCGAAGTCTTGGTGCTGTAGTTCCTCGTAGATGGCCTCTTGAGCTTGTCCTTCTACGCACGATCACGCACATACAAAATTCACAGCAAGCAATCATCATGCACAAACTTTACTCAAGATGCAATGGGGTAGATGAATGCAATTCCTATGGTGTTGTTTTATTAAATTAGTTTGTACGTGTTCTTGCATGTTTTAATGGGCTTTCATGGGGTTTTATGATGAACAAGGGTGTAGGGATCAAGTGTGGACGTGGTGATAATCTTGAGTCAAGATCTAGATCCATTCCACCGTCAAAAATAAATCAAAACGCAATCTGTCCTCACGAAAAAGTTTCTGTTCAAAGGGGGCGAAGAAAACGGATGCGTAGAAACAGCGGAAACATCGTAAGATGGGTAATGGGGACCTACCTCACTTCCTTTTGGTGGCAGGGCCTTCCTTCTAGTAATGGCAGCAGCAGGGAATTTTTCTTTGGAAGATTAGGGCAGGACAGATCATCGGTTCTTTTCTAGCGACGGCGAGGCGTGACGGGGCTCGTCGGCGGGTCTCGACGATGAGGCTCGACGATGGGGTTTGACGGCGGGGCTCGACGACGGGGCTCACGGCGGGGCTCGTCGGTGGGGCTCTCCAGCGACCAAACTCCGGCGAGGGGGGTGGTGCCAACTCGGCGAGTTGGGGGGGCAGGGGCTTGAAGTCGCCGACTTGGGAGGGGGGAGTGGAGGGGGGGCTGCGGCCAAAAGGATGGAGGTTGGGGTTGTATTTATAGGGGGGGAGGAGTCCTACTCCAATTGGAACTCAATCTTAACAAATGAAGCGTCCCGACCCATAAGATCGGAACTAAACATGTAATATTATGCCAGAAACAGAGTTCGGTACATAATATTACAACCCAAGTGGAACCACAACCATACAGAGCTTTATTACAACGGCATACACTTTAGTACAACAATAATAAGGACTAACATAAGGATGATTAACGACATAAAAACATGGACGACTAGCTCCTCCTCGTACATGGTTCCACGGTAACACCTTGGGTGTGGATGGATGAACCTCACATAGGAGCAATTTGATCAAAAAGGGGGTGATGGAACTTGCCTTCGCTACCGTCTGCAGCGTCGTGCTCTTGGTCACTTGGCTCCCCTAGGTTCTCTTCCGGCACTGGTTCTACACTGCGCACAAGCAAACATACAAACAAAGCAAATATACATCATTCAGACTTGCTTACACTAACTATATTATGATATTAGACGATTTTTATAAGAAGAATCGGATTAAGTGATCCTTTTGTGTGTGGGTGAGATCTGCTCTAAGACCAATCAAGGGGTTGCTTAGGGTTGGGCTCAAATTAGCAAGGGTAAACGGGGGAGGATGGCCAGAGAGTAAGAAATCAAATGCCGAGGCTATGAATCACTCGATTAAGCTGCCGATTTTGGATAGGAAGTAGAGCAACTTCATGGAAGGGCGGCCATGCCACGGGGTGGTCACGGCCAAACCCGAGGAGAGGAGGAAGGGGGGATGACTCGGGGAGGAGAGTGGAGGTTGGGGTGCTCACCTTGGCCGTGGCATGGCGGGGCTCGGCGGGGAGGGTTCCTCGTCGGAGATCGATGTTGGAGGGGGGAGGAGACGCGAGCGCCGGTGCTCAATGGGGCGGGGGAGAAAGTGAGCCCCCGAGCCCCTTTTATAGATGAAGGGGGAAAGGGATAGGGATGGAGGGAGGAGAGGTAGGCGAGGTGTAATTAATGCATGTTCCGGGAGCTTCTCGTGGAGTGAATAAGGATGGGGGGAGATATGTATATGAGGGGTGGTTCTGGAAGCTTCTCGTGGAGTGGATAAGGATGGGGGGAGATATATGTGTGGGGTGGTTCCGGAAGCTTCTCGTGGAGTGGATAAGGATGCGGGGGAGATATGTATATGAGGGGTGGTTCCGGAATCTTCTCGTGGAGTGGATGAGGATGGGGGGAGATATATGTGAGGGGTGGTTCCGGGAGCTTCTAGTGAAGTGGATAAGGATGGGGGGAGATATGTATATGAGGGGTGGTTCCGGAAGCTTCTCGTGGAGTGGATAAGGATGGTGGGAGATATATGTGTGGGGTGGTTCCGGAAGATTCTCGTGGAGTGGATAAGGATGCGGGGGAGATATGTATATGAGGGGTGGTTCCCGAATCTTCTCGTGGAGTGGATGAGGATGGGGGGAGATATATGTGAGGGGTGGTTCCGGAAGCTTCTCGTGAAGTGGATAAGGATGGGGGGAGATATGTATATGAGGGGTGGTTCCGGAAGCTTCTCGTGGAGTGGATAAGGATGGTGGGAGATATATGTGTGGGGTGGTTCCGGAAGCTTCTCGTCGAGTGGATAAGGATGCGGGGGGGAAGAGGAAAAGAGTTTGCCTTTAGGCAAAAGTAGGGGGTGGCTGCACCAGTTTCGATGAAAGAGATATCTGAGATCGGCCAGTAATGTGCGTAATTTGTCTGGTGGTTAATTCTATAACCCTGATTTATTAGCTTTACAAAAAATGGGGCGTTAGAGACCTACCCCACTTAGGATAAATCTCGTCCTCGAGATTCGAGTGGTCTGGAAAGAGATGGGGGAACTCTATCCGCAATGCATCTTCTCTTTCCCAAGTAGCTTCAGCCTCCGAGTGTCTGCTCCACTGGACCCGACAAAGTGTGATGGTGTTTCTCCGTGTCCTTCGGGTGACTGTTTCCAAGATCTTTACTGGCACCTCCTGGTAGCGCAGATCATCTTGCAGGTCTAGGGTTTCTTGTGTCACCTGTTCCTCGGGAACCCGTAGGCATTTTTTTAGCTGTGACACGTGGAAGACGGTGTGCACGCCTGACATTTATTCGGGTAGCTGAATCTCATACGCTACTGATCCTACCCTTTTTAGGACTGAGAAAGGGCCAATGTACAGTGGTGCCAACTTTCCACGTACTTGGAATCTGCGCGTGCCACGGATAGGAGATACTTTAAGGTACACATGATCTCCAGCTTGGAAACGGAGTTCACGCCTCCTCTTGTCTGCGTAGCTTTTCTGACGTGATTGGGTGGCCTTGAGATTCGCTCGAATCTCCGCTACCTTGTCCTCTGCTGCCAAGATGAAGTCTGGTTGCTCCACAATGCGGTCCCCAACTTCTGACCACATGAGTGGGGTTCGACACTTCCTTCCATAGAGGGCTTCATACGGTGACATCTTGATGCTGGCCTGATAACTGTTGTTGCATGAGAACTCGGCATACGGTAAACTGTCTTCCCAATCCTTGCCGTAGGTTAGAACAGTGGCCCTCAACATGTCTTCCAAGATTTGGTTGATCCTCTCTGTCTGACCATCTGTCTGAGGGTGATATGCTGAACTAAAGTCTAACTTGGTACCAAGTGCCTTTTTAAGACTCCTCCAAAATCTTGACGTAAACTGAGTACCTCGATCTGAGACTATCCTCGAGGGTACTCCATGTAGTTTCACAATACGGTCTATGTACAACATGGCCAGCTTACTCCCATTGTAGGTTGTGCGCACAGGAATAAAGTGTGCAACTTTAGTCAGACGGTCGACCACTACCCATACGGAGTCATTACCATTCTTGGTCCTTGGTAGGCTAGTGATGAAATCCATTCCTACCTCATCCCATTTCCAAACGAGAATCGGTAAGGGCTTTAATAGGCCACTCGGCTTTTGATGCTCAGCTTTGACCCTTCTACACACATCACAATAAGCCACGAATTTGGCTATGTCACCCTTCATGCCAACCCACCAATATTTTTGCTTAATATCCACGTACATCTTTGTGGCTCCAGGGTGGATGGAGTAGGCAGAGTTATGAGCTTCATCCATGATCGTATTCCGATAGTGACCTTGTGAAGGCACACACAACCGTTTCTTGAACCACAATATTCCATCTCTATCAATTCTAAAGTCTGGTGCCTTGCCTTCACCGGTTTGTTCCTTGATCTTCATTAACTTTTCATCCTCCTGGTGAGCCTTCTTAATCTGGTCATCCAGCACAGGGTGAACACTAAGGTTGTAGTTGTAGGAGTGAGGTACAATACTTAGGTTCAACTTCATCATCTCCTCACACAGTTGTGGTACTTGAGTCACCAAGTGATGACAGTATGCTTTCCTGCTAAGAGCGTCTGCCACCACATTTGCTTTACCCGGGTGGTAGTGGATCTCCACATCATAATCCTTAATTAGTTCCAACCATCTTCGTTGTCTTAGGTTCAGATCAGGCTGGGTAAAGATATACTTGAGCCTCTTGTGATCTGTGTATATTTCACACTTGTTACCGATCAGATAGTGTCTCCAAATCTTAAGAGCATGCACTACCGCAGCCAATTCCAAGTCATGGGTTGGGTAGTTCTGCTCGTGCGGCCTTAACTGACGAGAGGCATAGAATACCACTCGTCCTTCTTGCATTAGCACACATCCTATGCCGTGTCTAGAAGCATCACAATAAATAACAAAATTCTTGTGAATATCCGGTAAGACTAAGACTGGGGCCGTGGTTAGTCTTCCTTTCAACTCACGAAAACTCCGCTCACATGCTTCAGTCCACACAAACTTCTTATCCTTCTTTAGTAGTTCCGTCATTGGTCGGGCTAGCTTGGAAAATCCTTCGATGAACCTCCGATAATAACCAGCCATACCCAGAAAACTACGAATCTCCGAGACCGAAGTTGGTTGCTTCCAAGATGATACGGCTTTGACCTTCTCTGGATCAACTGCAACTCCCTCGGCTGTTAGCACATGCCCAAGGAAACTAACTTTCTATAACCAAAACTCACATTTGCTGAACTTGGCATAAAGTTGATGGCTCCTGAGCCGGTCCAAAACAACACGCAGATGTTGCGCGTGTTCTGCTTCACTTCGGGAATAGACTAGAATGTCGTCGATGAAGACAACGACAAACTTGTCCAACTCTTGCATGAACACCCGGTTCATTAGGTTCATGAAGTAGGTAGGGGCATTGGTTAATCCAAAAGACATCACTGTGAACTCGAACTGACCGTAGCGAGTCACAAATGTCGTCTTAGGTATATCTTCAGGCTTAATCCTCACTTGATGATACCCAGACCTCAAGTCAACCTTTGAGAAAAACTTGGCCCCCTTTAGCTGGTCGAATAGATCATCTATCCGGGGTAGAGGGTATTTATTCTTGATGGTCACCGCATTAAGAGCTCGGTAATCTACACAGAGTCTCTTACTTCCATTCTTTTTCTCTACGAAGAGGACTGGTGCACCCCATGGTGATGCACTAGGCCTTATGTACCCTTTCTCTTGCAACTCATCTAACTATTTCTTTAACTCGGTTAGTTCTGGCGCTGCCATTCTATAAGGCCTCTTGGCTATTGGGGCCGTTCCGGGAACTAGATCAATGGAGAACTCCACTTCTCTTTCTAGCGGCATGCCTGGCAACTCCTCAGGGAACACATCAACATACTCTTTAGTCACTGGCACATCCTGAGGTGTTTCCGCCTTCAAGTGATTTACTACTGGCTCAGACAGGCTGGAGTTGACATGACATGTGACAGTCTTCCCTTCATGGTTTGTTACTGTCACAGTCCTCTGTGCACAAGCTATACTCCCATTGCACTTGGCTAACCAATCCATACCGAGGATCACATCTATCCCATGGGAGTCAAGCACTACTAGATTAACCAAGAACTCTACCCCACTTAGGTTTAAAGGTATGTTGTTAACTCCTAGGTGGCAAGGTATATAACCTCCCGGTGATCGAGTCATTAAGGGCCTCTTAAGGGCTACCGTAGATATATCATGTGTCTCTATGAAGTGTGATGATATAAAAGAATGTGATGCGCCAGAATCAAATAGTACTGAAGCCAAAACTGACTGAACCAAGAACTCACCAAGTAGAACTCCTGGTGCTGCATCAGCCTCTTCGGCGTAGACGTGGTTTACTGTGTCCTTTCCAAAGGAGTGTTGAGTCCTTGACGGTGCTTCGCGGCTGCCTCCAGCTGGTTGCCTTGGTCCGTTAACTGAGTTGGAGACGACTGATGGTGCTGGCTTAACCTTGTAGAGGCAGTTAACGGCGATATGCCCAGGCTCACGACAGCTGAAACAGATCCTCTGGCCAACAGTTTGATTGACCCCAGACTGCTGAGGATGGAATGAGCCATGTGATTTAGCAGGCTGTACCGGTTGCTTGAAAGTGGTGGTTGGTGCTTTATAGGATACACCACTATGAGCCATCTGCCCAGAGTAAATAGGTTGTTGGGTCTTCTGCACAAAGTAGGTTGGTTGTTGGGTCCTCTTTAATGAATAGACAGGTTGATTAGTCCTCTGAGGTTTCACCTGCTAAAACCCCTTCTTGTCCTCGAATTTTCTTTTCTTCTCCCGTAGCTCATCCTCTATGTTCTTTTCTGTAGTGATGGCCTTGTTAACCAGGGTACTGAAATCTGGATAAACAGATGCTTCAAGAAATTTCCTGATTTCAGTGTTTAACCCACGCAAAAAGGCTTCTTGCTTCTTCTCTTCTGTATCCACAGCGTGGGGGTCATAGCGGGATAACCCGATAAACTTGTGTAGATACTCTGTCACAGTTAGTCCCTTCTCTTTAAGGTTCATAAACTCTTCCCTCTTTAGCTTCATAATGCTACTTGGGATGTGTTGCTCTCTAAACAACTTCACAAACTCGTCCCATATCATGGTCCTAGCATGTGGATGCATCTCTCTGTAGCTGTGCCACCAGGCTAAGGCAGATCCCCTCAGTTGTTGGACTGCAAGCAGAACCTTATCCTGCTCGTTTGCATGCACAACCTCGAGTTTCATCTCAATCTCTCTTAGCCAGTCATCTGCCTCAATGGGGTCCTCAGATCCAGAAAACTTGGGCGGGTTCATCCTGTTGAAGTCTGCGATCTGGTGATTGTTTTGCGGCACGGGCTGATGGTTGTTGAGACCATCGTTGTTCCGGGCAGCCAGGGTGTTCGTCAGTAGCTCGAGGAGTCGATTCTGGCAGTCCAGAATGGCAGTCAGATCATAGTTAGGTGCTTGGGGATGTGGCCGGACAGGTGCACTCTCCGCTGTCTCATGCTCGTGAGGTGCAGGAGGAATCTCTCATAGTCCTTGGTCCGCCTCGTGTCCATTAGTGACTCGGCTCGAGCGGCGAGGCATCTGTGACAAGGCAATCGATGGGTTTAGATTTTCTTCCTATTATTATTACTATGGTGCATCATAATTAGTTATGCTTACCGTCTTTTATTATTGTTGTTATTATTTTTTCCTATATTTTTTCTATTTTACTATGTGTATCTAAACACATATATATAGTTTTATACCACACAATTCACACAAACATCAAACATTGCAAGCAACACACCAAGCATTCATTCATTCATTCGGGCAAGCGGGTACAAGATACATAGCGCATGTCGTCGCTGGGTCTATTCCCTTAAGGGTCAGCCGGGACCTCTGCCTGGCTACTGGTTCCTACATCCTGATCTTCAGGGTCTTCGTTGGTCCCGCGAGGTGAGGTCGGAGGAGTAGGTGGCACAGGCTCACTAATCCTCCTTCGGGGGTTGGATAGGTGATACACTGGGGTTCCTTCTAGGACAAGTGGCTCCATCGTTGCACCAGCTTGACGGTCCTTCCGCTTGGCCCGGTCTACAAGGTAGACACCCCTAAGCAGCTGGCTGTGACGGTCGGCCTGCTCCCTAAGGTTCTCCTCGGCCAAGGCGACTTGACTTTCGGCGTTGGCAACCTAGGCTTCAGCCTGCGCTAGTGCTAGCTTAGCCTTTCGCTAGTGGGTCTCCAATGTCTCAGCACGCTGGACGAGGGTCTTCACGCGCTGGTTCAACTGGTCGCACAAGTCGTCCAGGCTCAATAAATAACCGGACATGGCGACAATGGTGGGGTCGTCTTCGGTCGACCTGAGGCCTTCCAAGTTGCGAATCCTCGCCATCCATGCGGGACAACTACGGTCCAGTGGTGGGAAGTACTTCATGGGTGTGGAACCCAAATGCCAGTCAAACATGTGGCAGAGGTACTTCAAAGCTTTGCGGGCCACCAATTGGCACGTATCTTTCATGCGGCATCCAGTGGCGGAGACATTCCATGGCTTCATGTCTAGGAAGCTCTCACTAGCGCCGATGTGCACAGTGACCTCGCAGCTTTCGGTGCCATGCTCCACGAACTCATGACCCACGTACTCCGGACGGTCTGGAACACCTAGTCGTGTCGTGGCGGCATAGAGCACCTTGGGGAAGCCATCTTCGTTGATGCAAAAGGTGGTGATACGGTCGTCCGCCATCTGGCTTAGAACAGGGCACAAGGATTAGATGAGAGCAAAACCTATCACCAAGGCTCTAGGGTCCAGGTTTCCTACAGGCCAACTATTCTACGGTCTCCTATGGTCACCTAAGTACTAGGGTACACATCCTACAACCAAGTATGGCTCTGATACCACTTGAAGCGTCCCGACCCATAAGATCGGAACTAAACATGTAATATTATGCCAGAAACAGAGTTCGGTACATAATATTACAACACAAGTGGAACCACAACCATACAGAGCTTTATTACAACGGCATACACTTTAGTACAACAATAATAAGGACTAACATAAGGATGATTAACGACATAAAAACATGGACGACTAGCTCCTCCTCGTACATGGTTCCACGGTAACACCTTGGGTGTGGATGCGACCCTACTCGAAGTCCTCCGGGTCAAAGTCAGGATCCTCTGAAGATATCAACAACGGTTGAGTACAAAAGTACTCAGCAAGCTCCACCTCGCCCTTCGGGAGGGGAATGAAACAAACATAGATGCAATGCACAACAATAAGAGTGATGCAACCTAATGCAACTAAATGCAACTGAATAACCCATCCAGAGACATTCCTCACCTCATTCTCACAACAGGTGGCTTCCTAGTTGTTAGGACCATACCATAACCTGTCCTATACCGAGGACACGGCCGTCCGAACGGGTTCTACACTCTGCAGAGGTTGTACAGCTGTACCCACACGCACGGACCATCAAAGATAGCCCGTCATAACCGACACCCAGTCGAAACATCACCCAAACCAGTCGTCCCCAACCCAGTGTCATGACTTATATCAATATCATCACAATTTTCATAAATGCATCTCTCTCTCTCCACCGTGGACGACTGTCGGGCTAGCCACCGGGGTTAGGCTAAGCCCCGCCCATACAGGGTCATGTGGTCGTACTGAAGAAAGTTAGGTGAGATGTCAAAACAACTCGGTCCTTAAGGCTCACCAGGGCAGCCTCCATACTCAAACCACGATCCTATCATCTTGATAGTACTCACTGTAAGTCTACCACCACGGTAGCGCTTACATTAACACTAACCCTTCTGCCCCGGTCTCAACTCATGCTCTCCCTAACCGCGCAAGCAAAAACAGGGCAACATCATCATGCATAATCTCATCATATCAATATGCTGCAAAAAGAGAAACTAGCATGTTTACACTCTATCACTCGAATAACTCATGCTCAACAATGCAATGCCTACTCTACTGGCCATAATGGATGAACCTCACATAGGAGCAATATGATCAAAAAAGGGGTGATGGAACTTGCCTTCGCTACCGTCTGCAGCGTCGTGCTCTTGGTCACTTGGCTCCCCTGGGTTCTCTTCCGGCACTGGTTCTACACCGCGCACAAGCAAACATACAAACAAAGCAAATATACATCATTCAGACTTGCTTGAGGGGGCCCGACCTCCATCACGGGGTCGTGCCGCCTCGCCCGGGAATCGCATTGGGCGGTGCCGTGTTATGCGGCACCCAACAGCACACATATAAGGAACAATGTATTACATAAATCAAAAGTGGAAGCTTACAAGTTGTTCTTTGGAAATAATTTACATAAAATAACTGCAGCGGAAGTCTATAAACAGCTCACGATGAATATCTAAGAAGCAATCGAGAAGAGATCCAGCCCGCGGACTCCTCTCGCTAGCAACACGAAGACATGGCAGCGGCTAGGTTCTCCAAGGGTGACATGACTCGGAAGTTCCCGAGTCTCACCGGACAACCTTCTTTATAGCGTCGATGTTTACCTGCAAAACCACTTATATAGCAAGAGTGAGCACAAAGGCTCAGCAAGACTTAACCGTCTCTCCTAAAGCATGGAACTCTATATGAAAGTAACCTAAGACCTAAGCCTGTCCTTTGCGAAAAGACTCTCCTACGAGTTCATCCTTAACTTTCAGATTTTAGCCATAATAGTAGTGACCTTGTGCCCAGCAACATTGGAACTCCACAATCAAACAAGAAACGCTTCATTCCAATGTTACTTGTCCCAAGGTGAAAAATAACTTTAGTTTGCTCTATCCCTACTTCAACCATGGTTTTCATGCAATTTATAATTAGCATAACAGCATTTAATACTTTGGCAAACTATTCCCACACAACTTGATTACTACGTCACAGCGCAGTGAGCAAGCGGTACTCATAACCGCGAGGGACGGTGATTCGAATCAAACACTACCCGGATAACTCGACACATACGCCCGCCTCTAAAGACCCAACTCTAGCGTCCTTCATTACGTCGTATGTGGCAACCTTTCTCAGGACACTAAACTGTAGAGCCGGTCGCGCCGTCTCGGGCTCATAGGTCTAACGAGACGATGTGGTATGCCTCTACAACCCAGTGAACCTGGTACATCGGTTTCCTGATTCCCATATGTCAGTAAGCATCCGGTACACAACTCAATACTTGCTCCCAGGGCCGCATACGCTTCGGTCCTTGACCGACACGGGCAGAGCTACTCGACCAAGACCTCGTCTTGTCGCTGTCTAACCCCTCTGCCCGGTCTCATCTTTAGAAACGTAAACTTTAGTTTGCTACCTTTTCCAATCCCCACTTATATGGTCCTGGAACAAAGCTCGCGAGTAGATTCCAACTACTCGTCTTCTACCGGCTGTCCTAGCCTATTTAGCACGGCCTTATTCTACAGCGATGACACACCTCTACCCTTGACCTCAGGGTTCATGTTTGGTTATGCAAGTGGAGTATCAAACATCCTGGACCTAATGCACATACAAACCTCGACCAATAGTTGTGAACAAAGGAAAAAAAATTTAAAAACAACTTAAGTGCAAACCGGGGCTTGCCTTGGTTTTGCAGGTGACTAAAGTCAGATAATATGAGGTTAGTTGTTGATGTCTTGAAGTTCAATTCCTGCCCTTCTTGCTCCTTGATCAAACCTTCACTTTCCACGTTCAAGCACTACACGTTATGAATATGTATATATGTTTAATTATAAAACTTTTTGCTAACAAGTTCTAAAGACAAGTTTGAAACTGGAACTTTGTTTAAGAATTTAAAATGAAACTGGTGCTAGTGGTTTGGGTTTGTGTCTAAGCACTATCATCAAGTGAGAAGTGGGGTTCATCACTTGGGTGGGGATTAACTAATAAGGTTGAACAGGACATAATGATACAGGGCTCCAATGGAGCTGGAAATTTTCTTGTGAGTTCCTGGTCACAAGAAAGTCCTCTGGACCAAAATTCAGAAAGTTTCACTAAGTAGATCACCCAGAATAATTTCCAAAGCATTTAAGCAAAAAGGAATTAATTCTGATTAAGTTTGCACTTTCATGCAAATTCAAGTGAACTATAATTTCATACATAGCTCAGAGAGTATGCCTGAATTTTCCTAGGAGTTTTGGAGCTAAGGAATGGCTAGAACTGAATTTCCAAGTTTTGGAAATTTTCCTGAAATTGTTTCTGTACTTATTTGAATACAGAAATTTGAATTTAGAATTACCCTAACTAATTCAACTCCAAATGAGCTAAAACTTTTACAGGAGTCTCCTAATATCCCAGAGAATATTATGTCAAAATTTGGGGAATTTTGGATGAACCAAACTCCCTCTAAAATTCTTTTTCTGAAAAGCTTTAAAGAATTCTCCAGAATTTTCTATTGGTTTTCATGCAAATTGGGTTGCATAATTGGATATAGCTTTTTATCCTGAATCCAACCCAATTTGAATCACTAAATTTGGAGCTTCCTAGCAAAAGTTATGAGGTTCTAAAGTTTGAACCGAATCTGGAATTCAAATTAATTCGGGAAAAGTTTAAACTCTGACAGTGGTCCCATCCCCACGTGTCAGCTGCTGGATTCATGCCACACGGGGCCACAGACCCGCCCCCGCGTTGTCACAAACCGATCCGAGGCCACAGACAATCCCACTCCATCGCAACAGCGACTGACGCGTGGGCCAGCCCCCGTCTTCGTCTTCCTCCAGCCGCCCGCACTCCCGCGCCGCCGAGCTCGCCGGAGCTCTCGCCGGGAGTGGGTTCCGGTGCTCGGAACTTACTGGATCTCGCCGCCCCCACGTATTCTCGTTCCAGGAACACGTTGCCGGGCTTATCTCAGCTCGACGATGGCCGGAAACCTAGGTGCGACGGCGATAGCGGCTGTGGCAACTTCGGCGATGTTGCTAGGGCACTGTAGAGCTCTAACCTTGCTCCGGTTAGATCCTACAGCATTGCCACCACCTCGGGAGCAACTTCCAGGGCTCTGATCTCGCGAGAAACGACAGCAACTAGGGTCTCACCGTGCGACCTAGGGCGATTTCGGGGAAAACTGGAAAAAATCGAAGAACCGAGGGTTTCCTCAACGGTCCTCCCTAGTTCTTGATCCCACGTGCCCGCACGGATGTCTACAACTGGGTTTCTAGGTCTGGTGATGGGTGGTGCACCATGCTTCCCTAATTTCTCGGTCTGCTGCCTACGGTTCATATCGCATGTCCGCGGGAAAAGTTAAATTCCGGCGAGCACGGGCTGTGGCACGCTGCCGGCGTTGCTGTGAAGCAAGAAGAGTTACAGGCGCACCTTTTCGCTTTTGCAACTCAACGGGAGGTGCTCTGTTGTGGCTGGGCGACGGATTCTTGCAGCGCGACTTCGCCCGGTGCCGTGGGGAAGGATTGAGCTCGCCACCGGGGTTTCCGTGGGTTTAGCACCGATTTCTTGCGTCGGTCACGTTCAGTAAGGTCTGGCGACGCGGTGGAGGGACTCAGCGTGGCGTGCGACTCGTTGAGCTGACCGGGCGTCGAGGAACCGACCGTGTTCTTCCGTGCGGCAGCAGCTCGGCGAGGAAAACGCGAGGTGACCGACGGCAGCTGTGGGAGGCGGTTTGCGGGAGCGTCGTTCACTCGGTGGGGTTGATAAGGGCGCGAGCAAACCGACTCCGGAGCAGCTCGGGAGGTGCTTCCGGTTCCTCGGTCGGCAGCGCGTGGCGCCTCGCGGTGGCTCGGTGTGAGGTCGGGTGTGAACTGAGAACAGAGTGACTTCGGCAGTAAGTTAGGTCCCCCTCCTCTCACTGACCAGTGGGGCCCACAGCTCCCCTCTGCCCCAAAATATCTCCAAATTTTTGACACATTGTAAATTCATCCATGCAGGACCCAAATCCAAAAGCCATTTTGACATTTGACAATTTGTGACACAGTTTTAAATTTAAATTCAAATTTGGATGGAATTCACAAGTCCCTTTGATATTCATATCAAAGCACCTCCAAATTTGCCCCAAATTTGCCCCCTCTAAAATTTGAACCTGGGGAGTTTGAATATGCCCTCTAATCTATGAGTTGGTCATTGCAAATACAACTTTTTAAACATCAGTTTGCATTTTCCTCATTGGAGATGGCCCCTCCTCTTTTGGAAGTGACCCTCTTAATTCAAACTGAATTCAAAGTTTTTATCACTCATGCCAACACTTTCATGAGTAAACAAAAGTTTTTGTAAGTCCCATTTCTTGCATATAAACTCAACTTTATTCGTAGCTCAAGTTTTCTATTCACAAGTTTTGGGACTTTTACATTCCTCCCCCCTTAAAAAGAATCTCGTCCCGAGATTCATGATTAAGGACAAGGTGGAGAGGACAGTTACTCAACATACGCCTCTAACAACTCCGAATGATTGCGTTGCAAATATTCCTCGCTTTCCCATGTAGCTTCGTCGGACGTGTGATTTTCCCATAGCACTTTGAAAAATCGTAGCGTCCGATTCCTGGTTTCACGAGTCTTTTCATCAATTATCCGGGTTGGTCGCTCAACATACGTGAGGTCCGGCTTCAAATTTTCTATTTCTCCCGTGAGAATCTCCGTTGGAACTTTTAAACACTTCCACAACTGAGATATGTGGAAGACGTTATGCACTCCGGCTAAGGTTGCCGGCAGCTCCAAACGGTATGCCACGGTTCCACATCTTTCAATGATGACGAAGGGACCGATAAAGTGCGGAGCTAATTTTCCTTTCACTCCAAATCGGTGAATGCCCTTCATCGGAGATACGCGGAGGTATACGTGGTCCCCAACATGGAAATCCAGTGGACGGCGTCTCCTATCCGCATAGCTCTTTTGTCTGGACTGAGCGGCTTTCAGATTTGCTTGAATAAGCTTCACCCGCTCTTCTGCTTCATTTACGAGATCAATCCCGTAAGTTACCCTCTCGCCGGATTCACACCAGTTCAAGGGTGTGCGGCACTTCCGGCCGTAGAGAGCTTCATAAGGCGCCATTTTGATACTTGATTGATACCCGTTGTTATATGAGAACTCCGCCAACGGTAAGTGATCATCCCAGCTCTTACCGTGATGAATGGCACATGCTCTCAGCATATCTTCAAGTATTTGATTCACCCTCTCAGTTTGCCCATCGGTTTGAGGGTGATACGCGGAGCTTCGAATCAATTTAGTTCCCAAGGATGTGTGCAACTGTTCCCAGAAGCGGGATACGAACAGCGATCCTCTGTCGGACACAATGGTACGGGGAACCCCATACATGCAAAAGATTCGTGCTATGTACAACTCCGCATACTTTTTGGCGCTATATTTGGTACGCACCGGAATGAAGCGTGCTGATTTGGTTAACCGATCCACGATTACCCAAATCGAATCATGCTTATTAGCCGTGATAGGTAGTCCAACGATGAAGTCCATACTAATATCCTCCCACTTCCATGCCGGAACGCTTAATGGTTGTAAGGTTCCCGCTTTCTTCATGTGGTCGGCTTTAACTCGCCGGCACGTATCACATTCTGATACGTATTTAGCAACTTCTCTCTTCATCCGGGTCCACCAGAATTTAGTCCTCAATTCTTGGTACATCTTGTTGCTGCCCGGATGAATAGAAAATTTGGATAAGTGAGCCTCATCCAAAATTTTCTTCTGCAGCCTCATATCACGGGGTACGACTATCCGGTCCTTGAACCATAGAGTGTCTTCATCATCTAACCGGAAACATTTCATTTCCCCGTTCTGCAATCTCCTTCTGATATGAGCCATGCCCTTGTCTTTCTTTTGAGCTGCCATAACCTCCTCTCTTATTGTGGGTATGAGGGCTAGGTTATGCAGAGCTCCAAATGGAACCAAGTAAAGACTTGGTTCTTCCTCTTCTATCGGCGTGATGGTTAGGCTATGAATATGAGACTTCCGGCTGAGTGCATCGGCAACCACATTTGCCTTGCCCGGATGATAATGAATTTCAATCTCATAGTCCTTGATCAGCTCCAACCATCGCCGTTGCCGCATATTCAACTCCTTTTGAGTGAATATGTACTTCAAACTTTTGTGGTCGGTGTAGAGATGAACCAGATTTCCCATTAGGTAATGTCTCCACATCTTCAAAGCTAGTACCACGGCAGCAAGCTCGAGATCATGAGTTGGATAATGTTTCTCATGATTCCGTAATTGCCGTGATCCATATGCGACCACACGTCCTCCTTGCATGAGTACACAACCAAGCCCGACGCCGGATGCATCACAATAAACATCAAAAGGCTTGGTTGTATCCGGTTGAGCTAGAACCGGGGCTGTTGTGAGGTGTTTCACCAACGCTTGAAAAGCTTCCTCACATGGCTTGCTCCAATCATACTTGATGCCTTTCTTCAGTAGCTCCGTCATAGGTTTGGAGATTTTTGAGAAGCTCGGGATGAACCTCCGATAATATCCCGCCAAACCCAAGAAGCTACGAACTTCATGGACTGATGTTGGAGACTTCCACTTCAGCACTTGTTCAATCTTGCTTGGATCAACAGCAATGCCTTCTGCTGAAATATTGTGCCCAAGAAATGGCACTTGGTTGATCCAGAATTCACATTTACTAAACTTTGCATAGAGCTTGTGATCTCTCAGTCGTTGGAGCACAATATGCAAATGTTTAGCGTGTTCCTCTTCAGATTTGGAGTAGACCAAGATGTCGTCGATGAAGACCACGACGAACTGATCCAGCTCCGGCATGAACACCGAGTTCATAAGATACATAAAGTGGGCCGGAGCATTGGTCAACCCAAATGACATGACAAGATATTCATAGGGTCCATATCTTGTCGAGAATGCTGTTTTCGGGACATCTTCTGCTCGAATCTTGATTTGATGATATCCCGACCTTAAGTCCATCTTAGAAAAGACTTTAGCACCCACTAGCTGATCGAAGAGGATATCAATTCTTGGTAGTGGATACTTGTTCTTTATGGTCACAGCATTCAAAGGACGATAATCGACGCATAGCCTCAGCGTCTCATCCTTCTTCTTCACAAATAAAGCTGAGCAACCCCATGGTGATGAACTTGGACAAATAAACCCCTTGTCCATCAGATCTTTGAGTTGCTCCTTCAGTTCTACTAATTCATTCGGAGCCATTTTGTATGGTCTCCGAGAGATCGGCGTGGTTCCCGGTATTAACTCTATTCTGAACTCCACCTCGCGCTCCGGTGGTAGGCCTGGAAGATCTTCGGGAAACACGTACGGATATTCACGGACTACCGGAATGTCTTCTAACTTGCACACCTCGGCATTACATACTTCCGGGCCTTTAGAAACCGCTTCGCCGAGATACAAAGTTTGACGTCCGTGAAGTGGAGAGTCCAAGTGAACACTCCTGTTCTCGATGTCCAGAACAGCCTTGTGGAAGGTCAACCATGATATTCCCAATATGGCATTGATTCCTTGGTCTTCGAGAATGATGAGGGTGGTAGGATAAATATTTCCACCCAAACAAAGTGGTGCTTGTGAAACGACTTCATTAGTGGATATGTCTCCACCTGGCGAATGAATAAGGTATGAACCTTTCGTGACAGTGGTGGGGATCTGATCCCGGATTACCGTTGCCCGGCTAATGAAGTTATGTGTTGCACCAGAGTCGAATAAAATGACAACCGGCTTGTCATTTAAGGTGAACCTGCCGGCAAGAACAGGTCCTCCCTTTGGCAGATCATCGACTGACACATAATTAACCGTCCCCATTTTGGCCATAGCTTTTCTTTGCTGCCCAAGATTGCTCTGTGGAACTGCACCCGCAGACACTATGTTGCTGCTCGGTTCAGTTGCTTCATTGACGTTGAGCTCGTTGTCAACATGAAGTGGGACAGCACTTGGTTGAGCTGAGAAATCACCTTGTTCACCTTCAACCTCTTGAGGGTAATAATATTCTAGTGCACCTTGTTGACACTGAGGTGCATAAGAAACAAGTTGCTGCTGCGGTGGAGGTGAATATGACCTCTGTGGAGTAGAAGAGTCGTCACACTCCCAGAATGATTGCACCTCTTGTGGAATCTCTCGACCGGAAGGTGAACGGATTACCAACCGATACTTCTGAGGTAGACGATTGTCTTCATCTCGTGATGAGTCCCTCTCCCTCTTTTCTTTGAGGTAGAGGTTGGAATAATATTCTTGAGCGATAGCACAGCTCACAAACTCATCAAAACTCTCTTGGCTAACTTGAGCCAATTCACATGCTGCCTAGCGGTCAGCCCTCGATAAAAATGATAACCCTTCATGGCTGGTGACTTCACATAGTCAGGGACATATTGAGCTAAGTGATTGAATTCCTTCGCATACTCAATAACACTCCTGTCCCCTTGCTTCAGACTCCAGAACTCATCCAGACTGATTTTCATTATGCCCACAGGGATGAAACGAGCACGAAATGCAGCCTGGAACTCCGCCCATGTGACACGATGCCCTGCTGGTTGAACAGCAAGGTACTCTGCCCACCATGCTCCAGCAAAGCCGTGAAGCTGCTGAGCGGCATATAGAGTCTTCGAGAATTCATCACATTGGATCAACCCAAACTTGGACTCAAGGACACGTATCCAGTGATTTGCTTCACAATGGTCAGCCGCCTCGGAGAATACCGGCGGTTGTGTCGCGAAGAAATCCAGATACGTGCTCTGGGTTGGCATGTGACGTTGAGCTTCTCGATCTATGCCTTGCTGAACTAGTGTTTGGAGAGTTTCATTCATCTTCGCCATAATTTCAGCCAATCCGGTTGGCGATGGCTCTTGTGATGAAGTCGAGTCATTCCCACCTCGACTGGAACCTCCAATCTCCATTTGAGAATGTGTACGTACCATACTGCACGAAACAAAATTTTGAGTCCATCAAAATTCTATCTCAGTAGTAAGTAAAGATAAG
The DNA here is from genome assembly GCA_030760725.1 of Neostapfia colusana. Classification (NCBI taxonomy): domain Eukaryota; kingdom Viridiplantae; phylum Streptophyta; class Magnoliopsida; order Poales; family Poaceae; genus Neostapfia; species Neostapfia colusana. The sequence goes on from JASWHV010000001.1 coordinate 110,169,218, forward strand.
TAAAACATGAACATGTCATGAACTTTATGAAAGCATAACCACATTCATGTTTTAAACAAATCTTATGTACGCTAAGCTAATCAGCGGGACTACCCTGACCAGCTCACACAAACTCCAAATTTTACTCAAGTTATCAACAGATTCTTGACTTGAGTGCAATACCAAAGTTTTAGTAAACTTCAGTAGCTTTCCAACAAGTACTTATGTGCTCCTTAAGGATTTTTCTACAGGAAGTTATGGCTTAAAAACAGAAAGGTCCAGAGAGGTTTTTGCTACTGTCCTGGTTCTGAACAGTTTGCCTTCAACTGGACATTTCACCAACTTAAATTGTGATTTTGCTCTGGAGGTCTACAAGGAAATTGTAGAGCACTTGAAAATATTTCCAGAACTGTATCATACACCTTAATTGGTTAAAGATACTCAGAGTTATGCTCCGTTAAAGCCCGGCAAGAATTCCTGCCAGAAACAGAGCACTCTGTTTTTTGAAAACTTTGACACCTAGTTATACTCTCATTTGAATCTTAGCTCAAAATAAGAGTTCAGTAGCTAATACTTGTTTCAAACTTCCATTTTTAGTTGAAAGTTAGTTCATGAATCATTTCTTCATAGGGACGAGGTTATTATGTGTAGTACGGTGTCGATGCACCGTAAGAATCATGTCGGTACTACGTAGCCTCACCAAAGAAAACCTAAACCGGATTATACCGGCATATACATATTATCAGTGGCACTAAGACGGTCTCTCGCACACGTGTACTACACGGGATAAGTACGTGGTTAGTATCTGCAGAAGAACACTCAATAGTGGTGCACTCAAAGGTTGTTTCATTTCAGGCAGTTCTATAATTGAAAGTAAATACAAACGCCCGTATCATTGTCATACGGCCGTCCTTGAGTTAAGTCACGTCTCAAGGTACGTGATCGTGTTTCAACACCACACGACGGGGAACCCGAGTATGTCATGAACGGGTCGTCACGGTTGGGAATGTTATCAACCCAACGGATACCACCTACTGCCCTGCAGGGCACGCCGATGGCAAGCGCTGCGTATGTCCTCCTGGGCTACTTCCAGACGAACACACTACCGCGTTACTGACCACACGATGGGGTCTCCACTTACTTGCCTAATGCACGCTAGGGATCAGCGTTTCATATGAACTCAGGAACATGAAGAGTCCAAGAGTTTCATATTAACATCTCACACCAAGCTGTGAGATCTAACCCTGAACCACTTTCCTCGTCAGGGGAGCTAACCGAAATTGAACCGCTTTCGGTGGCGTTCCTTACCATGCTTACCAGAACGTAGGTGCGTCGTTACATAATGAAAATTCAGAAGTAGAACACATAGGTTAGTCTTGCCACTTTAAGTAACTACACTACTATAGTCCTTATGTGGGCCTAATATCGTTTCCTCACCGTATCCTAAGTTTTTTTTGTCGTAATACGATCCTTACTCCGTGTGCTATTACCAATGCGGCTCTGATACCACGCTGAGGGGGCCCGACCTCCATCACGGGGTCGTGCCGCCTCGCCCGGGAATCGCATTGGGCGGTGCCGTGTTATGCGGCACCCAACAGCACACGTATAAGGAACAATGTATTACATAAATCAAAAGCGGAAGCTTACAAGTTGTTCTTTGGAAATAATTTACATAAAATAACTACAGCGGAAGTCTATAAACAGCTCACGATGAATATCTAAGAAGCACTCGAGAAGAGATCCAGCCCGCGGACTCCTCTCGCTAGCAACACGAAGACATGGCAGCGGCTAGGTTCTCCAAGGGTGACATGACTCGGAAGTTCCCGAGTCTCACCGGACAACCTTCTTTATAGCGTCGATGTTTACCTGCAAAACCACATATATAGCAAGAGTGAGCACAAAGGCTCAGCAAGACTTAACCGTCTCTCCTAAAGCATGGAACTCTATATGAAAGTAACCTAAGACCTAAGCCTGTCCTTTGCGAAAAGACTCACCTACGAGTTCATCCTTAACTTTCAGATTTTAGCCATAATAGTAGTGACCTTGCGCCCAGCAACATTGGAACTCCACAATCAAACAAGAAACGCTTCATTCCAATGTTACTTGTCCCAAGGTGAAAAATAACTTTAGTTTGCTCTATCCCTACTTCAACCATGGTTTTCATGCAATTTATAATTAGCATAACAGCATTTAATACTTTGGCAAACTATTCCCACACAACTTGATTACTACGTCACAGCGCAGTGAGCAAGCGGTACTCATAACCGCGAGGGACGGTGATTCGAATCAAACACTACCCGGATAACTCGACACATACGCCCGCCTCTAAAGACCCAACTCTAGCGTCCTTCATTACGTCGTATGTGGTAACCTTTCTCAGGACACTAAACTGTAGAGCCGGTCGCGCCGTCTCGGGCTCATAGGTCTAACGAGACGATGTGGTATGCCTCTACAACCCAGTGAACCTGGTACATCGGTTTCCTGATTCCCATATGTCAGTAAGCATCCGGTACACAACTCAATACTTGCTCCCAGGGCCGCATACGCTTCGGTCCTTGACCGACACGGGCAGAGCTACTCGACCAAGACCTCGTCTTGTCGCTGTCTAACCCCTCTGCCCGGTCTCATCTTTAGAAACGTAAACTTTAGTTTGCTACCTTTTCCAATCCCCACTTATATGGTCCTGGAACAAAGCTCGCGAGTAGATTCCAACTACTCGTCTTCTACCGGCTGTCCTAGCCTATTTAGCACGGCCTTATTCTACAGCGATGACACACCTCTACCCTTGACCTCAGGGTTCATGTTTGGTTATGCAAGTGGAGTATCAAACATCCTGGACCTAATGCACATACAAACCTCGACCAATAGTTGTGAACAAAGGAAAAAAAATTTAAAAACAACTTAAGTGCAAACCGGGGCTTGCCTTGGTTTTGCAGGTGACTAAAGTCAGATAATATGAGGTTAGTTGTTGATGTCTTGAAGTTCAATTCCTGCCCTTCTTGCTCCTTGATCAAACCTTCACTTTCCACGTTCAAGCACTACACGTTATGAATATGTATATATGTTTAATTATAAAACTTTTTGCTAACAAGTTCTAAAGACAAGTTTGAAACTGGAACTTTGTTTAAGAATTTAAAATGAAACTGGTGCTAGTGGTTTGGGTTTGTGTCTAAGCACTATCATCAAGTGAGAAGTGGGGTTCATCACTTGGGTGGGGATTAACTAATAAGGTTGAACAGGACATAATGATACAGGGCTCCAATGGAGCTGGAAATTTTCTTGTGAGTTCGTGGTCACAAGAAGGTCCTCTGGACCAAAATTCAGAAAGTTTCACTAAGTAGATCACCCAGAATAATTTCCAAAGCATTTAAGCAAAAAGGAATTAATTCTGATTAAGTTTGCACTTTCATGCAAATTCAAGTGAACTATAATTTCATACATAGCTCAGAGAGTATGCCTGAATTTTCCTAGGAGTTTTGGAGATAAGGAATGGCTAGAACTGAATTTCCAAGTTTTGGAAATTTTCCTGAAATTGTTTCTGTACTTATTTGAATACAGAAATTTGAATTTAGAATTACCCTAACTAATTCAACTCCAAATGAGCTAAAACTTTTACAGGAGTCTCCTAATATCCCAGAGAATATTATGTCAAAATTTGGGGAATTTTGGATGAACCAAACTCCCTCTAAAATTCTTTTGCTGAAAAGCTTTAAAGAATTCTCCAGAATTTTCTATTGGTTTTCATGCAAATTGGGTTGCATAATTGGATATAGCTTTTTATCCTGAATCCAACCCAATTTGAATCACTAAATTTGGAGCTTCCTAGCAAAAGTTATGAGGTTCTAAAGTTTGAACCGAATCTGGAATTCAAATTAATTCGGGAAAAGTTTAAACTCTGACAGTGGTCCCATCCCCACGTGTCAGCTGCTGGATTCATGCCACACGGGGCCACAGACCCGCCCCCGCGTTGTCACAAACCGATCCGAGGCCACAGACAATCCCACTCCATCGCAACAGCGACTGACGCGTGGGCCAGCCCCCGTCTTCGTCTTCCTCCAGCCGCCCGCACTCCCGCGCCGCCGAGCTCGCCGGAGCTCTCGCCGGGAGTGGGTTCCGGTGCTCGGAACTTACTGGATCTCGCCGCCCCCACGTATTCTCGTGCCAGGAACACGTTGCCGGGCTTATCTCAGCTCGACGATGGCCGGAAACCTAGGTGCGATGGCGATAGCGGCTGTGGCAACTTCGGCGATGTTGCTAGGGCACTGTAGAGCTCTAACCTTGCTCCGGTTAGATCCTACAGCATCGCCACCACCTCGGGAGCAACGTCCAGGGCTCTGATCTCGCGAGAAACGACAGCAACTAGGGTCTCACCGTGTGACCTAGGGCGATTTCGGGGAAAACTGGAAAAAATCGAAGAACCGAGGGTTTCCTCAACGGTCCTCCCTAGTTCTTGATCCCACGTGCCTGCACGGATGTCTACAACTGGGTTTCTAGGTCTGGTGATGGGTGGTGCACCGTGCTTCCCTAATTTCTCGGTCTGCTGCCTACGGTTCATATCGCATGTCCGCGGGAAAAGTTAAATTCCGGCGAGCACGGGCTGTGGCACGCTGCCGGCGTTGCTGTGAAGCAAGAAGAGTTACAGGCGCACCTTTTCGCTTTTGCAACTCAACGGGAGGTGCTCTGTTGTGGCTGGGCGACGGATTCTTGCAGCGGTGACTTCGCCCGGTGCCGTGGGGAAGGATTGAGCTCGCCGCCGGGGTTCCCGTGGGTTTAGCACCGATTTCTTGCGTCGGTCACGTTCAGTGAGGTCTGGCGATGCGGTGGAGGGACTCAGCACGGCGTGCGACTCGTTGAGCTGACCGGGTGTCGAGGAACCGACCGTGTTCTTCCATGCGGCAGCAGCTCGGCGAGGAAAACGCGAGGTGACCGACGGCAGCTGTGGGAGGCGGTTTGCGGGAGCGTCGTTCACTCGGTGGGGTTGATAAGGGCGCGAGCAAACCGACTCCGGAGCAGCTCGGGAGGTGCTTCCGGTTCCTCGGTCGGCAGCGCATGGCGCCTCGCGGTGGCTCGGTGTGAGGTCGGGTGTGAACTGAGAACAGAGTGACTTCGGCAGTAAGTTAGGTCTCCCTCCTCTCACTGACCAGTGGGGCCCACAGCTCCCCTCTGCCCAAAATATCTCCAAATTTTTTACACATTGTAAATTCATCCATGCAGGACCCAAATCCAAAAGCCATTTTGACATTTGACAATTTGTGACACAGTTTTAAATTTAAATTCAAATTTGGATGGAATTCACAAGTCCCTTTGATATTCATATCAAAGCACCTCCAAATTTGCCCCAAATTTGCCCCCTCTACAATTTGAACCTGGGGAGTTTGAATATGCCCTCTGATCTATGAGTTGGTCATTGCAAAAACAATTTTTTAAACATCAGTTTGCATTTTCCTCTTTGGAGACCCCTCCTCTTTTGGAAGTGACCCTCTTAATTCAAACTGAATTCAAAGTTTTTATCGCTCATGCCAACACTTTCATGAGTAAACAAAAGTTTTTGTAAGTGCCATTTCTTGCATATAAACTCAAATTTATTCATAGCTCAAGTTTTCTATTCACAAGTTTTGGGACTTTTACATTGCTTACACTAACTATATTATGATATTAGATGATTTTTATAAGAAGAATCGGATTAAGTGATCCTTTTTTGTGTGGGTGAGATCTGCTCTAAGACCAATCAAGGGGTTGCTTAGTGTTGGGCTCAAATTAGCAAGGGTAAACGGGGGAGGATGGCCAGAGAGTAAGAAATCGAACGCCGAGGATATGAATCACTCGATTAAGCTGCCGATTTTGGGTAGGAAGTAGAGCAACTTCATGGAAGGGCGGCCATGCCACAGGGTGGTCACGGCCAAACCCGAGGAGAGGGGGGAGGGGGGATGACTCGGGGAGGAGAGTGGAGGTTGGGGTGCTCACCTTGGCCGTGGCTTGGCGGGGCTCGGCGGGGAGGGTTCCTCGTCGGAGATCGATGTTGGAGGGGGGGAGGAGACGCGAGCGCCGGTGCTCAATGGGGCAGGGGAGAAAGTGAGCCCCCGAGCCCCTTTTATAGATGAAGGGGGAAAGGGATAGGGATGGAGGGAGGAGAGGTAGGTGATGTGTAATTAATGCATGTTCCGGGAGCTTCTCGTGGAGTGGATAAGGATGGGGGGAGATATGTATATGAGGGGTGGTTCCAGAAGCTTCTCGTGGAGTGGATAAGGATGGGGAGGGGAGATATATGTGTGGGGTAGTTCCGGAAGCTTCTCGTGGAGTGGATAAAGATGCGGGGGAGATATGTATATGAGGGGTGGTTCCGAAAGCTTCTCGTGGAGTGGATAAGGATGGAGGGAGATATATGTGAGGGGTGGTTCCGGAAGCTTCTCGTGAAGTGGATAAGGATGGGGGGAGATATGTATATGAGGGGTGGTTCCGGAAGCTTCTCGTGGAGTGGATAAGGATGGGGGGGGGAGATATATGTGTGGGGTGGTTCCGGAAGCTTCTCGTGGAGTGGATAAGGATGTGGGAGGAAGAGGAAAAGAGTTTGCCTTTAGGCAAAAGTAGGGGGTGGCTGCACCAGTTTCGATGAAAGACATATCTGAGATCGGCCAGTAATGTGCGTAATTTGTCTGGTGGTTAATTCTATAACCCTGATTTATTAGCTTTACAAAAAATGGGGCGTTACAACAAACTTATCCCCTTTTTATTTGGTGCGGCAGCAATGGGGATTAAATTCCCCAAATGTGGGGAAAATTCCCCTTTTTTAGGAAATTGGGGAATTTGGAGATTTTGGGGGGGGGGGGAATTTGGGGAAATTTGGGAATGACTCATTTCAGCTATCTTTTTCCCATTCCTCACCATTTCTATGTCACTTGCTCCATTTCTATATTCCCCTCTCCATTTCTATGTCCCATTCTCCATTTCTACATTCTCCTCTCCATTTATATGTCCCATTCTCCATTCCCCTCTCCATTTCTATGTCCCATTCTCCATTTCCACATTCCCCTCTCCATTTCTATGTCCCATTATCCATTTCTACATTGCCCTTCTCCATTTCTGTGGTTTTTCCTCCATTTCGATGGTTCCCTCCTCCATTTCTATGGTTCTTTCTCCATTTCTATGGTTCCTTCTCCATATCTATGGTTCTTTCTCCATTTCTATAGTTCTTTCTCCATTTCTAGGGTTCTTTCTTCATTTCTACTTCTTTTATAATGCTTCTCTACATGAAAAATGTATGCAATGCATGGAAATGAATTTGAGGGTGTTACACTTGCTCGGTTCCCAACAATTGGCTTCAGATATCTAAAAGCTCTTTCAGTTTGATACATCCATCTATATTGCACAGGACCGCCCACTTTAGCCTCAAATGGAAGATGTATAAGGAGATGTTGCATTGGATTGAAAAACGTAGAGGAATTTTTTTCCATCTTACATAATATTACCGGTATCTCCTTATCCAACTTATTCACCATCTCTACCGTGATTTCTTTAGCACAGAGCTGTCTATAGAATAGCTAAGCTCGGCTAACAACTTCCACACCGCATCATCAAAATAGCCGTGAAACATAACAGGTAGGAGTCTTTCCATGATTATGTGGTAATCATAAATTTTCAATCAAGTGAGCTTTCCCGTCTTCACATTCAGGGCTCGTTTCAAACTAGCTGCGTAACCATTTGGGAATTTCAAACTTTTCAACTATTTCATGACATCTTTCTTTTCTTTAGATCGAAGACAGAAAGAAGCACGTGGCTTACCACCACTTTTGGAGAGCTCAAGTTGGACGGTTACAAAGCTCTGCCAGATCCTTTCGAGCCTTTATATTGTCTTTCGTTTTGCCCGTCATATCCATGCATTTGCTTATTACACATTCGCCCATGTTACGCTCCTGATACATAACATCAATGTTGTGCATTAAAATTAATGACTTCACATATGGGAGCTCCCAAAATCCACATATATGAGTCCAATTATGTTCCTCTCTGTAACCTACAAAATATCCAGGGCGACTTTCATTTGCGACCATTTTGTTCAACATAAAAGAAATTTCTAACCCATTTTGACGTTTAGGTGGTCATTTTATTACAACTGTGTCCTTTCTGATGACATTCTTCTGTTGTTGAAACATGTGATTTTGAGGCAACCAACGTCTATGACAATCGAAGTAGCATATCTTGCCTCCATGAGCAACTCGAAAGTAATCCGTGTCCGAAGCATATACTAGGCACGTCAAACGACCGTGAGTGCTCCATCCATAAAACATACCGTATGCTGGAAAATCATGGACAGACCACAAGTAAGCAGTCCGCAGGTTGAATTTCTGCTTCTTGTAGCAGTCGTACGCTTTGACTCCTGTCCGCAAAATTTTCAATTCTTCAGTCAATGGTTTCAACATCACGTTTAGACGTAGCCCAGGATGATCCGGTCCAGGTATGACGTGGCAAAGAAACATGAATTCATACTTCGTACAAAGAGATGGTGGCAGGTTGTATGGAATATGTCACACCCGGTTTATCCGAAGAACAACCGAGTGAATATCACATGTATGCCAGGATCATTTTCTCATACATGTGATGACAAATAGTGAAGCATCATTTATTACAAGCCAGGTGTCGAATATAAATAAGTCTTACATAGCAAATGTCTCGATGAACAATAATAAGTTCATTACAAGTAAATAAACTAGCAGCGGAAAATTTATTCTCGTGGGCTCCGTCACAGGCGTTGCCCCGGGGACTCCATGAACCTAGAAACCTTCTTCGGGTCCAAAGTCTTGACCATTATACACCACCTCATTATATTGATCTGAGCAGCAATATAAACCAACAAATATGCAAGGTTGAGTACCGATGGTACTCAGCAATTGTGGGAAAGTTATGTCATGCATGGCTAGAGCAAGGAGAGGTTGAACTCATGGTTGAAGCACTACGCAATTAATACCTATCACCTTAGCTTATTAAGCACCTACATTACTACACAGGTGAAATGGTCCCAATCTCCCGTCCCATCATCATAATCAAATAAACATAACATCATTTTCAATGTTAAGCTCCCCGCTTAACAACCTTAACTTCCAAAAACCATCACTCCTCTAATCATGAATAAGTCCAAGCCGCTCTTGACCATGAGCACGGCTGTCATGACAGTTTTGACTCTGCAGAGTTTGCACCACTGTACCCACATGTAGTGATTTCATCCCCCGTTGCCGGGTGGACTAAAAGAACCTCCATTATGCCAGTGGCTACGAACCACATTCACACTTCCCAGGTGTGTAGCCAGGAGATCACTACGAAGCCTTTACAAAGGGATTCCCGACGAGCATGGGCCCACTGAGGTTTCACCCCTAACAGCATACAAGAGGCTCCAACCCCGCTGCAATGGCCCCCTCTTGAGCCTTGCGGTTTATAAGGTAGTCCAGCTGACACCCACTCCCCGCACCATCCAACACACCCATACTATGCCGGGGATACACCTAATTAATTGGCCAAGCTGCCCCATCTCAGCATGTGGTTGGCACGGTAAGGCCAGGTTACATGCTCCATGAACCGGTCCTTAGGATCCAGGCAAGTACTAAACACAAACCCGAGTCTCGTGCACCCAGCACCAACCAAATCATCCAACTTGCCTTGATCCCTACCTCTACATAACTCATAACATCTCATTCAAGAGTATGGTAAAATAAACTGATGATCTCATATCCCAAATATCCCATTCTAAGCATGGCTAAGCATAAGCATGTAAATAAATGACATAATAAAATAAATCCCAACCCAAGCTACAAGGAAACAAGATAATGCAATTCTAGAGAAACTTCCTAGCATGGGTTTCATATTTCAATTGACAATGCAAATGATTCTATCTACACATCCTAGCATAGGATCAAAGTGGTCAAGGACACTTGCCTCCTTCCTACTGCTCTTGGAATGGGTAGTTCTGGTCTTGGAAAGGAAGAACTTGCTCTGGAGCAAGTTCTACTCATACCATCACACATAGCAAAAGAAAACAACAAGTCATAAGACATAGTTCACACTTCCACTTCATACAAACCACATATTCACACTTATGAAAGCCATTCACAATTCTATGTGTTGTGGTTACTCTATGTGTGTTGATTTTTGGCTTACTTGCACTTTTAAACATGTGTATATGATTTCTACTTTTGTATTCACATTTATGTTTGCATACTATATATGAGTTTCCAATTTAAATAAATTCCTTACATTCAATTACTACACCCTTTTAGCTACCAAGTATGCATGAAAGGTATTTTCCTACTCCATATATATCTTCAGACCTTCTACCAACCCTAAACTGAATTCTTCATTTATCATTTTCTAATTATTTATACCTAGCTTGCTATATTTTCAAATTTATTTCCTATGCCTAAATGTGTACTTTATTATGAAAATAGTAAGAAACCTCATCTAAACAGAATATGTTTTGGGTCTAAAATATTAACTAATATATTTTTGAACTTCTCCTCTGATGTGAACTATTTTACATTTATTTTACTAATTTTCAGAATTATTCTCTACTTAAAAATGTGTCCCTATTACTAATAAATGTGAATAATCAATTATACAGATTTATTTCAGCCAAAAATCTATTTTTATCTCACTCCAAAGTTTTCCAAGTACTAGGAAAGTTTTTAATTTGAATTTGCAATGTGTTTGTCCCCTCTTTTAAATTTTACATACTAAACACATAGTCAAATTCCTAATTTAATATCACATAGGGTTAAAAAGGTAAACTCACCCCACTACAGGGACTATTATATTATTTTAAGAATTTCCAGGGGTCTAACTACACATAACAGAGGGGTTTTCCTAATTTTTATTAAGTCCAGGGGCTAAAACTGATTTTTAAATGAATTTACATGATTTTCTAAAGTTCCAGGGGCTAGATCAGAAGTTTCCGGGGCTAGCTCGTATTTTCTGAGAACCCCAGGGGGTAGCGCGTAAGAATCCCGGCCTTTATAACGCAGGGCTGACGTGGACCGTCCTATTTAAAACAGACGGCTGAGATTATAACATCGAACCGATACGCGGGGATTTAAACTCTACCGTGCGATTTAAAATAGACGGCGCACAAGCGGCCACGTCGCTCTGATCGAGCGCGGGCGGCGCTGCCCGGCGGCGCACGATGGCGGGAGGCGGCGATCTCACCGGAGAGTTTCGGATCTTCGTCAATTCTTCCTAGAACTGTGATTTTATGGCATAGATCGGTAGAGGGGAGGTCGGGGATCTCACCTCGGGGGTTTTCTTGAGCTCGGAGGTCCTGAAAAGCAATCGGCGACGTGGTCCGAGGTGAATTCATGGTGAGGCTCGTCGGCGCTGTGTTTGAACCGCAAATCACCGAGTTTTCTGCACCTGCAAGGTTCCCCGGCGGCGGTGGATCAAGACCAGCAAGTTAGATCAGTATTCCTGAGCGTAGATCGAGCAGAATTTGCCGGAGAAACTCGGTTTCTCACCGGGAGGAAAGTCGGTGAATCGTGGGGAAAACGGGACGATGTCGGGGTTTTTATAGACGGGGAAGGGCGGCGTTCGGTTGTGATCGAGTTTGCGTCGTCCACGAACGAAATTCGGCTGGGATACATGAGGATCCGGGGCGGTTTCGATTCGGGGTGAGAAGAGTCCGGCCGAGCGCGGGCTCGAGCGCGAGGAGGAAGAAAGGGTTGGCGGGCCCCGCATGTCAGTGGGAAAGAGGGGGGGCGCGCGGCTGTGGGTGGCGCGGGGGTTATTGGGCCAGCTGGTGGGTTTCGGCCCACTGGCCGGGGAGGTTTATTTTTTCCTTTTTTTTCTTTTTCATTTCTGTTTTGAGTTTAATTTGAATTCCAGTTTGAATTTGAATTTTTGCAACACATGCAATACGTCCAAAAAATTTTAAATTCCCCTCTTAACAGGATTTTGGGGTGTTACAGAATAACAAAAACGGGCCAACACGAGTATGGTGTGGTGTTTGTACTAAACAGCGAGAAGTCATCAGTCGCCAAACCAATGCGAACATTTCTCGCATCACTGGCAAAGTCTAGATCGAAGTGTTCCAGCACCTTCCATGCCTCACCATCGGACGGGTGCATTATGACTCCACTGTTTTGATGTACACCTTCTTTGTGCCATCTCATGTGTCTGCCTGTTCTTTTTGAAATAAACAACCGCTTCAATCGAGGTGTCAATAGTAAGTAACAAAGTTGCTTATGTGCGACTTCTATCATCAGTTTATCACCATCGTCATTAACAACTTTGACATACCTCAATTTACCACATTTAAGCATTTGTTCTCCTTCACATGCTCTTTCCAAAAAAGCATACAATTGTATGGACACACATCAATCTTCTCATATTTCATACGAGACCAGACAACCATTTCTTTGACTGATACATATATTTAGGCACTTTGTGGGGTTGTGGAAGGATATCGCTGATCAATTTGATTAGGTCGTTGTAACGATTGTTGGAAAAGGAGTACTTGGACTTAATTGCCATAAATCTGGTGATGAACCTAAGGAGGTCAATTCTATGTGTGTCATGAAGCGACTCTTCTGAAGCTTTAGGAATCTTGAAGAACGCTCCTACCTCCGTTGTTGGATGATCCTTTGTAGCCTCTGGTTCAAGAGCTTGTAGCATCTCAAACATCCGATCAACCCCTGTGTTGTCATCATGCTCTTGCACTTCTTGTACGACTTTAGAAGTTTTCTCACCGTGAAAACTCCACACCTCATAATGTGACGTGTAACCGTTTCTACACAAGTGTATTTAAAGAGTCATTTTATCAAGCCACTTTGTGTTTCGGTATTTCTTACATGGGCATCACACCTTATCGATCGCCGACAATGAAAAGGATCAATCGACAAAAGCATATGTCTTTGCGAACCATTCATCTGAGTGACCACCTTTCTTGTTCCATCTAGTATACATCCAACTACGGTCTTCACCCATTTTTGAGGCTACAGATTAAAGACATGGGAAATATCGTTAATTTATACTTCACTATATCTCACTACCATACTATATATTGGCATTTGGGTTTTGTTACAAAGGTTGTTCCATACAGCAGAGTAGGAAGATGTGATGCACCACACTTCTGAAATGGGTGTGTGTGACGTGTTATCCGAATGTATATTGATTGCAATCAACGTCCCTTGCGGTTATTTGAGTACCGCTTGTTCACCGCGCTGTGACGTAGTAAGAATTGAAAGATGCCAGAAGAATATGATGTATTAACTTCTTATTGTGTTGCAAACATGTATGCTGTAGTTGTAGAGCTCATTAAATTTATATTTCACTTTGGGTATAACTACATTGGGAGAAAGTGTTTCTTGTTTGATTGTGGAATTCCAATGTGAGGGATGCTCAAGGCACACCCTATTGCTGCTAAAAAACTGAAAGTAAGGATTAACCGTTACGCGAATCTTTATCGCAATATTATTTTCCTATATTCATAATCCCTTCATGTAGAGTCTCATGTTTAGAAGTGACGGATAAGCCTTGCTGAGCCATCGTGCTCATGGTTGCTATATTAAGATGTTGCAATTGAGACGTATGAGGAATGCTCCGAGGATGAGGCGATGCCCCCGTCGGGGTACATGGCCGAGCTGGAGCTCTGCACGACGCCGTGATCTCCAGATGTGTGTAGCTAGTGTGTAGTGTCCTCGGGCTGGACGGCTATACTTTTGCATAGCTAGGCTGAGAGTTTAGCTATGAATAATACTTCCTCTGTACATAAGTTTGTAAAATACTTCCGCTGTTTTATGTAAATAAAAGTTGTATGGTGTTCTTAATATTTTCTTGTGTGCTGTTGGGTGCCTCATCGTACGGCACCACCCTCTGCGATCCCGGAGTGGGAGGACAACGGGGTGGCCCCCACAAACGTGGTATCAGAGCCGCATTGGGAATAGCATGCTCGAAAAGAACCTATTTTGAAAACTTAGGTGTAGTCGAGTGAGGATTAGTCATTATGCCCACCTAAGGTCTATTATAGTAGTAGATATTATGGTGGGAAAGCTAACATCCTTGTTATTAATTTGTAATGACGCTCCGACGTCAGGTAAGAGGTAAGGGACACCACCACAGGTGGATCAATTGCGGTAAGCTTGCCTCTATGAGCAGTGGTATGGAATGGTTTGTCGTGGCTTGGCAGGTAGTCAAAATGAGCCTTTGAACCTTCTCATGGTTCTGAGAGCATATAAAAACGCTGATCCCCAGCATTCTTTAGGCAAAAGCAAGGATACCCATCGTGTGGTAAGAAACACGATAGTGTGCAACTCTTGAACGTTCAATGTTCAAAGGGCCATACGCAGCGTTCACCATCGGTGTGCCTCAACGGTCATGAGGCAGTAGGTGGTATATGTTGGGTTGATAAAATTCCCAACCGTGACGACATGTTTGTGCTCTACTCGGGTTCCCCGTCGGGTGGTGTGAAAACACGACCATGTACCTTGAGACGTGGCCTGACTCAAGGATGATCCGTATGGAAATGATACGGACCGTATGTTTTTACTATGATATGGACCTGCCTGAAATGATCAACCGTTGTGTGCTCCATTATTGAGTGGTTTTCTGCAGGTACATTGACCACGTTAGAGCATGACATTTAAAAACCGTTTGTGAGTAACGTTCTTAGTTTCACCTTTTGATACGAATATGCCGGAATACCGGCTTAGGATTTTCTTTGGTGAGGTTGTAGTACCGACATTGCATCGCAGTTTCCTCGGGCACGTGGACGATCATATCCGTAACGGAGGTGCTGTCAAAATTTTTACAGAAAATTGTCAACTTGTAAAAATCATAAATTCTTCATCAGAAATGCTATTGAGGCAAATAAATACAATCTGGATTCCTTTTGAGTCTACTACAACTTTGTTGTTGAACACCAGTCCAGATTGCCTCCAAATCGGCCAAAACAGTTAAATTCTCCAGACTGGTCAGCTGGACCAGAATCTGGATAGGGAAACCATGTTTGAAAGTGTTTAATTCAAAACATTTGGTTTCACATTTCAATATCCAGCGGCTGTTGTAAAACAGTATGTTGGTTTCGAATATATTAGGCATTCAATATATCACTTCGAGCGAGGACATGTTTGGGTCTTGTACAACAGCGAGGATATACGCATGCTAACGCATTCAACCGGCTGGCGCAATATGTGCCAGAATATGTGGAGACGGAAGACCAGAAGCGGAACACCTTCTTCCGGGGCCTGAATTCCAAGATGAAGATTCACCTTGCCCAAAGCAACTGCAGCACATTCAACGACCTCGTCAATGCTGCAATTGTGCAAGAAGACGCTTAACGCAAGCGCGTTTCTAATAAGAGGAAATGCAGTGTGCGGGCGAGCAGCAGTTGTGGGGCTCCACAAAAGTACTGTGTGGTGTACCGCTCACCATCCGGTCAGAGATGGAAGCCACCGGCGTGACCGCCGCAGTTTCACGGTCATCAGTTTAGTGCGCCCAGCCTCCGACCGCCGTATCCACCACAGCGACAGCAGCAGCAGCAGCAACGGATGGTCCCGCGTGCACCTCCATTTCCACCGCATGCACCGGGATTCCTGCGAGGACCCGACGGTCTCGACTAGACAGGATCACGCTGAGGGGTGCTACGTTGCACATCACTGGATAACACACATAAAAGGTACAAAGCGGAAGCAAAAAATTTTATTACACAAATGAGTTTATGAACATATTTACATCAAAATACATTAAGTCTACACTCACGAGCGTAGCCTAAGCAAAAGAAGTTCACGTTCAGCCCATGAACGTGTCTTCACTAGCACACACGCACAATAACACGGTGGCGTGCACGGCTCCCACTCGACGGTGTTTCCCTCTTGGTCCGTCTCCTCCTCGGGAGCCTCCTCCTCATAGCACCCTGCAAATACTCCAAACACAAGCAGTGAGCACGATGGCTCAGCAAGACTGATCCGTCTTACCACACATGAAACTTTACATATTAGGTTTGCAGTGTATAGTGGAATGTATATTGCAAAAGACACGCCTAAATAGTTGAACCTTACTTTCAAGTTTTAGCAGCAAGTTGTTGGAGAACCTCGTGCTAAGACACATAAGAGAGCCGCAATCAAACAAGAAATGCATTTCTCTCATGTGCTTTGCCTAATGTTGAAAAGAACTTTAATTAGCTCTAAACTATAGCAAATCATTAACAAGCAATGTAAAGCGTCCAATCAGCAAGCTTTTAACATGACACTAGCCTGTTATTTCTATGTCACAGTACAGTGAACAAGAGGTACTCACTGACCGTGAGGGACGGTGATTATAATCAATTTACACCTGCAGGGTTACCCGAATAACCCGTCACGTACGCCCGTACTCGATGTTGCCTACAGCAACCACCACGGACGTCGTACGCAACCACCTTTCATCCGTCAGCGAAGTGTTGAACCAGTCCTATCGTCCAGAGCAAGAGGTCTCTGTGCGGAGCATCTTGTAACACCCCAAAACCTGCTAAAGAGGGGAATTTAAAAAATTTTGGATGTAATGCATGTGATAAAGCAATTCAAATTCAAACTGGAATTCAAATTCAAATCAAAACAGAAAAAGAAAAGGAAAAGGAAAAAAAGAAAATGGCTAGTGGGCCGAAACCTGCTTTGCCGGCCCAAGACCCCCCCCCCACGCCAGCCCAAACCCGCGCCCCCTCTCTCTCCCTCTCCCTGACACACGGGGCCCGCGTGTCATCCCTCTCCTCCCGCGCGCCCCAACCGACCCCGGCCCTCTCTCGCACCCGAATCAAAACCGATCTCCGGAAACCCGCGCCCCCAGCCCGATCTTCGGCCCCGGACGCTGCTACTTATCCAAACCGATCCTACGCCGCCTCTCCTCGTGCAATCCAGGCAAGGAAACTCGCCGAATTCCCCAGCGCCGCTCCATCTTTCTCTCCGGTGAGAACCGAAGCTTCTATCACCGTTTTCCTTCGATCCTTGCTCGGACTTCCTGATCTAACACGCTGATCATGTTCCACCGCCTCCGGGGAGTCACGTAGGTGAAGAAAACCTGGTGTTTTGCGCTCTAGACACAGCCCCGGCGAGCACCGCCATGTTTTCATCTCGGACCTCGCCGCCGACCACCTTTCAGGGTCTCCGAGCTCAAGAAAAACCCCGAGGTGAGATCCCCGACCTCCCCTCTACCGTTCTATGCCAAGAAATTCAAGTTTTAGGTAGTATAGACGAAAACCCGAAGATCTCTGGCGAGATCGCTGCCTCCCGCCGCCGCGCGCCGCCGGGCAGCGCCGCCCGCGCACGGCCAGGGCGACGTGGCCCCCTGAGGCCCGTCCATTTTAAATCGTGCGGTTCCTATTAGATCTAACCCGTACCGCTTCACGTTATAATCTCAGCCGTCTGTTTTAAATTGGACGGTCCACGTCGGCCCCGCATTATAAAGGCCGGGATTCTTACGCGCTACCCCCTGGGGATCTCGGAAAACACGAGCTAGCCCCGGAAACTTCTGATCTTGGGACCTTCAGAAATTCATGTAAATTCATTTAAAAAACAGTTTTAACCCCTAGACTTAATAAAAATTAGGAAAACCCCTCTGTTATGTGTAATTAGGCCCCTGAAAATTTAGAAAATAGTAAATTAAACCCTGCAGTAGGATGGAATTGCCTTTTAGACCCTATAGGATATTAAATTCAGAAATTTGAACATGTGACTAGGATTTAAATTTAAATGGTGATGCAAACACATGTGCAAATATAAATTTAAACTCTCCTAGCACTTGAAAAACCTTTAGAATGAGTTAAAAATATTTTTTAGGCTGAAATGAGATCTGCCTAAGTGTTGCTCATTTTTATTATCTCTAGAGACACATTTTAGGCTAGGAAATAATTCTAAAAACTGGTGAAATAAATTTAAATTGTTTCACATCGGAGAGGAAGTTCAGAAATATTTTATTGAACATTTTAGATCAGAACCTATTCTGTTTAGATGATATGTCTTACTATTTTAATATTGAAATTTACTTTTAGGCATAGAAAATAAATCTGAAAGTATAGGAAAATAAGTATACAAAATTTGAAAATATTAAATGAGGTCTTTATTTTCAAAAACTTTAAATTGAGATTTTGAAGAAGATCTGAAAACCTCTTTGAAGTAGGAAACTTTCTTTCATGCAAATTTTGTGGCTAAGGAGTGTATTAATTAAATATAGAGAATTTGTTCAAATGGGAAATTCATATATAGTGTGCAACTATAAATCTGAATACAAAAGTTAGAAATAATATATATATGTTTAAAAGTGCATGTAGGTCAAAAATCAACACATCTAGGGTAACCACAACACCTAAACATGTGAATGACTTTAGTATGTATGTATGTGTGGTTTGCATGAGTGAAAGTGTGAACTATGGCTTATGGATTGTTGTTTTCTTTTGCTATGTGTATTGGCATGAGTAGAACCTGCCCCAGAGCAAGTTCTCCCCTTCCAAGACCAAGACTTTCCATTTCCAGAGCAGCAGGAAGAAGGCAAGTGTCCTTGACCACTTTGATCCTATGCTAGGATGTGTAGATAGAATTATTTGCATTGTCAATTGAAATATGAAACCCATGCTAGGAAGTTTCCCTAGAATTGCATTATCTTGTTTCCTTGTAGCTTGGGTTGGGATTTGTTTTATTATGTCATTCATTCATATCACTTATGCTTAGCCATGCTTAGAATGGGATAAGTGGGATATGAGGTCATCAACTTGTTTACCTTACTCTTGAATGAGACATTATGAGTTATGTAGAGGTAAGGATCGAGGCAAGTTGGATGATTTGGTTGGTGCTGGGTGCACGAGACTCAGGTTTGTGTTTAGTACTTGCCTGGATCCTAAGGACCGGTTCATGGAGCATGTAACCTGGCTTTACCGTGCCAACCACATGCTGAGATGGGGCAGCTTGGCCAATTAATTAGGTGTATCCCCGGTGTAGTATGGGTGTTTTGGATGGTGTGGGGAATAGGTGTCAGCTGGACTACCATATGAACCGCAACGCTCAAGAGGGGGCCACTACAGCGGGGTTGGAGCCTCTTGTATGCTGTTAGGGGTGAAACCTCAGTGGGCCCACGCTCGTCGGGAATCTCTTTGTAAAGGCTTCGTAGTGATCTCCTGGCTACACACCTGGGAAGTGTGAATGTGGTTCGCGGCCACTGGCATAATGGAGGTTCTTTTAGTCCACCCGGCAACGGGGGATGAAATCACTACATGTGGGTACAGTGGTGCAAACTCTGCAGAGTCAAAATTGTCATGACAGCCATGCTCACGGTCAAGAGCGGCTTGGACTTATTCATGATTAGAGGATGATGGATTGGGAAGTTGAGGATGTTAAGCGGGAAGCTTAACATTTGAGTTGAGACTATGTGTACTTGATATTGATGATGGGTTGAGGGATTGGGACCATTTCACCTGTGTAGTAATGTAGGTGCTTAATAAGCTAAGGTGATAGGTATTAATTGCGTAGTGCTTTAACCATGAGTTCAACCTCTCCTTGCTCTAGCCATGCATGACATAACTTTCCCACACTTGCTGAGTACCCACGGTACTCAAACTTGCTTTTCTGTTGGTTTATATTGCTGCTCAGGTCAAGAGAATGATGTGGTGTTTAATGACCAAGACTTTGGTCCCGAGGAAGGATTCTAGGTTCACGGAGTCCCCCGGGCAACGCCTGTGACGGAGCCCACAATATTTATATTCCGCTGCTGTTTTATTTATATATTATGAACTTATTATTGTCCATTGAGACGTATGCTATGTAAGACTTATTTATATTCGACACCTGGCTTGTAATATGATGATGCTTCACTATTTGTCGTCACATGTATGAGAAAATGATCCTGGCATACATGTGATATTCACTCGGTTGTTCTTCGGAGAAACTGGGTGTGACACATCTGCAGTGCCCGCCAGCCGATTTACACCTCCCTGCTCTCAACCTACCCTCTGGACGACAAGCAACGCCTCAACAGATAGCTACCCGAATTACATCGGTTTCCCGGTTCCCATATATCCGGTAGGTCTTCGGTACTGTTCTAGCTTGTTCAACAGGCCCGCACACGGCTCGGTCCTTAATCGACACAAGCAGAGCTATGGCACCCAGGCCCCAAGGTCCTGCTGCCCTTACTCTCCGCTTGGTCTCATTTTTCTTGCCATGTGATTCATTTGCCATCTCTAACCGAGTTGTGTGCCTCTAGCCTATTCTTGCCAGTAGTTTCAACTACTCGACTTGTACCGAATCCTAAATCAATTTAGCATTGCAGTGGCTACTCGAGGGTTAAAACTTAAGCCCGAAACCCTGGTTCTCTTGGCTATGCATTTGGGTTTTCAGACAAGACTCTAATGCACAATTGTAAGAAATACATAAAGTAAGTTATCAAAACAAAAGACTTTATGAAATGGCTAATGCAAACCGGAGCTTGCCTTGCTGCTGGTCGTGAACTAACTGTTCCTCTGGAGTAATGAAGTCTAACACCTCCGGATCCTCTTCGATCTTAGCAACTACACAAAATAACATATAATGCATGTATTTAAATGCATATGAGTTGAATTTGAAATTGTGAAGGCTATAGGTATAGCTATACAGGCCTACTGACTCTGAAATTTTTACTGTGGTTTGGAAACAACCTAGAAAGGAACTTTGCCAAATTTCATTTGACACAAAGCTCATTTGAGCCCTGCACAAATAAATGTGTATTTGGCCCTAATTGGAGCTCTTATGGTTTTCTAAGGACTTTCATGGATCAAGCCATGACTTTCTGGAAACTAGATTTTCAGAAGGTTCTAATGGAATTGGTTTCATCTAATTTGAAGATTCCTAGCAAAAGATATGAGCTAAACAAGTTCAGAGAAAATATGAAAAATGTTTCTGGACATTTTTTCTTTTTTTCTCTGGACCAGTTTCATTAATCACACCATTAGGTATATCAAATGAGTTCGGATAGATCTGAAGTTTTATGGTAGCTCAGGGATATTACAAGGAACACCCTGGCCAAATTTTAGAATTTTCCACTAGAGGGTTCTCCAGTTAAAATTCTAAACAGTTTAAATCTTGGAGAATTAATTCTAAACAGTTGTGTGTGTTTGAAGTTCGAACTAGAATCTGAAATTCGGGGAAATGTTTAAATTCCTGCCAGTGGGTCCCAAGCACCTGGCTTCTTCAGCGTCGCGCCAAACGCGCCCGACGGCGGCTGTCTCCGGCGAGGTTCAACCGTAACCGAGTTCCCGGCCACCTCCCGGGGCCAAACTCGCCGCACCCCCCCTCATTTTCTGACCCCCTGAACCCATTTGTGAGGTCGCCAGCCACCGGCGATGGCCGGAAATAGGTGTGCGACGGCAGCAGTTCCGATTAGGGTTCTGGCGAGGTCGGTTAGGCTCCATTCTTCACTAAAGTGTCAGGTTTTTGGCTCTAGAGCATCAGAGAATCACGAGGAAGCCGGAAATGGCAGCCAACACCGGTGAAACGGCCGGCAACACCGAGCTCCACAGTGAACCGAGGCTGTTTTCCATGGCGACCCAAAAAACAGCCCTCTCCGAGCCAACTCTCGATGATTTTTCTCGGTTTTTCTTTGAGGAGAGGCGCTAGGGAATGTACAATCTACATGCAAACGAGCTCGGGCTTTGGTTGTACATGTAAACCGAATTAGGTTCTCAACCGAGCTCGGGTGTTTTGTACTAGGGTTCGGGAAAATGTAAAATTTGAGCTACAGGATGGATCATTTGTGAAACGGAGGGCAGATACACGATCTAGGGAGGCTAACGCACCTTTCTTGTGTAGGAAGGTGGAGGCAAAAGTGACCGTGGCGTTCTGTCCACGGTGAACGAAGTGGGCTCCGCCGTAACACCTCGGTAACTCGTCGGCGTTCGTCGAACTGTGAGCAACAGGAGCTACCAAACTTTGGTGCAGCGAGGGGAGCAGATAGAGCATGCCTGGGCGCTTATTATTGCTGTGTGGAACTCGAGCAACCGATGATCAATCGGCTGTGGCGAGCAAAACACAGAAAAACGCGGGTGCTGGCTGTTCTTCACGGGAGAGAGGGCCGAGAGCGAGTAGGCGCGCGAGGGAAGTGAAGAAATCGACTTGGGCTGCTCGTGGGGTGATAAGGGCGACCGGCACATCGAGAAGCAGGAGCTGGCGCCGGTTTGCCATCGGGAACGGGTCGGGCGGCGCGCTGGCGCGCTCCCGTGCAAAGGAAAAACCGAGCTGAGGCGGTTCCTCTGTTTAGGGTGGCTGACAGTAGGTCCCAGCCCCAATTCTTGTCGCACTAAATTGAATTTCTCCACTGCCCTAAATATTAGGGACCCTAATATCCTTTGTAGTTTGATCAAACCCCAAAATGCTGATTTGAATTTGAATGAATCAAAGTGTGATTTGATTTGACTAAATTTGCAGCAAATGTGAACTGAAATTCAATTTTGATTTGGATTTAGTCAAACTAGCTCATGTCAAGATCAACTCCAAATGGAGTAAAAATTGGTGTGCGAGCTCATAAAAATGTGCTGAGTGTGAATATGAATCCCACTTTTGAATTCATGGGATGAAAGGAATTTGAATTTGAATTTAAGTTCAAACTAGTCTTTTACTAATTGTACCCCAAAGTAACTCAAATGGTTTTGGATTTGGGTGAAATTTGGCATGAGCATTCCTAGCAAAGTTTAGGAGTTAATCATATGCTCAGCCCCTATATGATGCATGTGGGAAATACTACTTTTGCACTTTTGTGAGTTTATCTCCTAATAAATCTAGTGATGGTGGTTACTTGCTCTTCAAATGTGTTCATGTGATTACCACAAATGAGGTGAAGTGTGGGTGTGATGAAAACTTCTTAGCAAGTGAAAAACTTGGGCCCTTACAATTCCGTTCCCATTTTGGAGAGAACCCAACACAGTACACGTGCTTCACGTGTGGCCGTGTCGGGCATTTTGCAAAGGACTGTCCCGAGCAGCGACGGGGCAGGGATCCAGCACCATATCAGGGTGCAAATCAGCCCCGCAACCAGCCCAAGAAACCAGCACCAAAACCCGGCAACGTCCACCACCTAGCCATCGAAGATGTGCCGGAAGGCGAACCCGTCCTCGCAGGTACATTTTCTTATTTAGATCATCCCATAGTCATACTTTTTGACTCTGGTGCCACCCATAATTTCATAAGTCAACCTTATGTTATTAAATACCAATTGCCTATCATTCCCACAAAAAGTTCATATTTGATTTGCTCTCTGGGTGAGATAAAAGCTGATAGGATGGTCTATAGAGAACCATTACAATTGGGTGGGAATCTAGACGTCTATAATTATATTAGAGAGTCAAAAACTCGATGTCATTTTAGGAATGTCATGGCTACACCGCCATGGTGCTGTTCTTGACATCGTTCCAAGAGTTGTTCATTTAAACTCTCCACTTCATGAACCACATACTCTCATTCTTGACCGTTTGGTCCAAGAAATGCCAGCCACCTATAACACGGAAGCCACAAAGCTTGAGGATATTCGTGTGGTCCGTGAATATCCGGACGTATTTTCAGATGTTCTCCCGGGTATGCCACCCGAAAGGGATGTTGAGTTCAAGATCGAACTTGTACCCAGGACAACACCGATGTCACGGAGACCGTACAAGATGGCTCCGAATGAGCTAGATGAATTGAAGGAACAGCTCAATGATTTGATGAGTAAGGGTTTCATTCGACCGAGTTCCTCGCCATGGGGATGCTCGGCGCTGTTCGTAAAAAAGAAGATGAAACCTTGATGTTGTGTTGTAAAATCCCTAAAAAGTGGTAGCAAGAAAAATTCAGCTCATGTACACTTAGGAAAAATGAGGGGAATTTAAATTTTGAATTATAATGGTGTAGGTTCAAAGTGAGGATTTAAATTTCCCAAAAAAAACTTCCAAACATGGAGATCTAAATGCACAGCTTGGATCTTCATAGTTCAAATATTCACCCTTCCAAATTTCAACTCATTTGGAGGAGTTTTGATATTTGTTTGGAATTAAAAGGAAAAGTCCTTTAATCTGAATTTTAAATTCGGTTTCAAATTCCAATTCCCCCAATTTGCAAATTTGGTTCCACAAATGTGTTCTCCACATTTGAATGAGCAGCCATGCCAAAAATTGGAAACTTTGGAGCTGGTTTGCTATGTTTTTGGGACAATACAAAATGGAGAATTCAAACTCCATTTCAAATTCAAATGATCAAACACAATTCAAATCCTACACCAGAATTCAAACCATTTGAATTCAGCAAATTCAAACCTTAACTTTGGGGTGAAGTAAGGCCTTTAATTCTGAGTTGCTGAATGGAAAATATCAGAGAAAATTTGACTAAACAAAGGGGGAGGTGGGGCCCAATTGTCAGCCACCCACATGTGCTACCGCCTCAGCCGACTGCGGTAGAACAACGGGAGCGCGCCAGCTCCCGGTTGAACCCACGCCCGAGGGAGGGCACCGTGCCACCTCTTGCTGCCTGGGTTGCTCGTCTGGATCACGGCAAGGGGTGTGCCGGAGCTGTTTCGCTTTCGCTCAGCTATAACTCACGCCTCAGCCGCTCTCTTTCGCCCGAACGCTGCCGCCGTTTCCTCCCGATCGCGCCACAGCCACTGAGCTCGGTTGCTCGAGCGCCCAACAGCGAAAAGCTGCGTCCCCCAGTGCTCTAGCCATCCAGCCCCTCTCCTTTACCGTCCCGAGCTTGATTTCTCCGGGAATTGGCAAAGTAGCCACGGTTCTCGGGTTAAAGTAGGAGAACCGAGAGAGGTCACCGTGGACATTGCGCTACGGCCGGTGTCAACGCCCCTTCCCTACACAAGAAAGGTGCGTTTGCATGTCCTGATCGTGTAGCCGGAAGCTGTTTAGCGATTGCTAGGACCGTTAGCGAGAATTTCACCGTTTCCCCAAACTGTGCACTGACGAGTAGTGCTCGGTCTAACCGGAAATTCGTGGCACACGATCCATTAGAGCTTAAGCAAGCGTGCACATAGCTTCCCTACTTCATAGCGCCTCTCCTTGATGAAGAACCAAGCAAAAACATCAAGAAATGAGGAAGCCCTAGCTGTTTTAGTGGTCGCCGGTGCAAAAAGCACCTCGGGTCGCAGTGGAGCCCCCGGTTGCCGGCTGTTTCACCGACAGCCAGGACCCTTATGGGCTCCTACATCGTTCACTGATGCTCTAGAGCCCGAAAATCGATCGTGTGATGGAGTAATAAGGGTTCGCGACCTCACCGGAGTTCAAAACCTTGCTGTCGCCGGTGCGCGGTGGTTTCCGGTGAGCTACGGCCGCCGGCGACCCTCCCAGAGTGTTCAGCACGGTCAAATATGGGGGAGCGGCGAGTTTAGGCCCGGGAGATGGCTGTAACACCCCAAAAACCTGTTAAGACGGGAATTTAAAATTTTTTGGATGCACTGCATGTGGTGCAGAAATTTAAATTCAAATTGGAATTCAAATTCAACTCAAAACTGAAAAGAAAAAGAAAAAGAAAAAAAACAAAAACCCCGGCCAGTGGGCCAAAACCCACCAGTCGGCCCACCCGCCCCCGCGCCAGCCCGCAGCCGTGTGCCCCCCTCTCCCTCTCACTGACACGCGGGGCCCGCCTGTCATCCCTCACGTCCCGCTCGTGCCAACAGCCGGACTCTTCCGCGAGCACCCGATCGCAACCGACTCCGGAATTCCGCGTCCCCAGCCCGACTTCCGGTCCCGGACGACTCCGGCTCGATCTAAACAAACACTTCGCCCTCCCTCGTCTATAAAAACGCCAGCATCACCCCGTTTTTCCCCCACGATCGGCTGTTTTTCCTACCGGTGAGAACCGAAGCTCCGATCACCGTTTTCTCTCGATCTCTGCTCAGATTTTCCGATCTAACGTGCCGATCGTGTTCCACCGCCTCCGGGGAATCACGCAGGTGCAGAAGACTCGGTGGTTTGTGCTCTAGGCACAGCTCCGACGAGCACCGCAGCGATTCCATCTCGGACCTCGTCGCCGACCGCCTTCCAGGACCTCCGAGCTCAAGAAAAACCCCGAGGTGAGATCCCCGACCTCCCCTCCACCGATCTATGCCATGAAATCTAAGTTTTAGGAGGTATAGACGAAGATCCGAAGTTCTCTGGCAAGATCGCCGCCTCCCGCCGCCGCGCACCGTCGGGCAGCGCTGCCCGAGCACGGTCGGAGCGACGTGGCCGCTTGTGCGCCGTCTATTTTAAATCGCACGGTAGAATTAAAACCCGCGCGTGCCGGTTCGGCGATCTAATCTGAGCCGTCTGTTTTAAATCGGACGGTACACATCAGCCCCGCGTTATAAAGGCCGGGATTCTTACGTGCTACCCCCTGGGGATCTCGGAAAATACGAGCTAGCCCCGGAAACTTCTGATCTAGCCCCTGGAACTTCAGAAATTCGTGTAAATTGAATTAAAAATCAGTTTTAGCCCCTGGACTTAATAAAAATTAGGAAAACCCCTCTGTTATGTGTTGCTAGACCCCTGGAAATTTATGAAATAATATAATAGACCCTGTAGTGGGGTGAGTTTACCTTTTTAACTATATATAATATTAAATTTAGGAATTTGAATATGTGATTAGGATTTAAAATTTAAAATGTGAGACAAACACATTGTAAATTCAAATTTAAACTCTCCTAGCACTTGGAAAACTTTAGAATGAGTGAAAAATAGATTTTTAGCTGAAATGAATCTATCTAGTTGATTGTTCATATTTATTAGTTATAGAAACATATTTTAGGCTAGGAAATAATTCTGAAAATTGGAAAAATGAATTTAAATTAGTTCACATCAGAGGAGAAGTTCCAAAATATATTATTTAATATTTTAGATCAGAACCTATTCTATTCAGATGATATGGCCTACTATTTAATATTAAAACTTACTTTTAGTCATAGAAAATAAATCTAGAAAATATAGGAAAATAGGTGTGCATGATTAGAAAATGATAAATGAAGTCTTCAAATCCAAAGACTTCAGTTTAGGATTTGGTAGAAGATCTGAAAACCCATTTGGGAGTAGGAAATTACCTTCCATGCAAACTTGGTAGCTAAAGAGTGTATTAAAGAATTTGTTTAAATTGGAAATTCATATATAGTGTGCAAACAGAAATCTGAATACAAAAGTTAGAAATCATATACATATGTTTAAAAGTGCATGTAGGCTAAAAATCAGCACATATAGAGTAACCACAACACTTAGAAATATGAATGATTATCATATGCATGTATGTGTGGAGTGAAGGTGTGAACTATGTCTTATGGATTGTTGTTTTCTTTTGCTATGTGTGTTGGCATGAGTAGAACCTGCCCCAGAGCAAGTTCTCCCCTTCCAAGACCAATACTTTCCATTCCCAGAGCAGCAGGAAGAAGGCAAGGGTCCTTGACCACTTTGATCCTATACTAGGATGTGTAGATAGAATTAGTTGCATTGTCAATTGAAATATGAAACCCATGCTAGGAAGTTTCCCTAGAATTGCATTACCTTGTTTCCTTGAAGCTTGGGTTGGGATTTATTTTATCATTTCATTTACTTATATGCTTATGCTTAGCCATGCTTAGAATGGGATAATTGGGATATGAGATCATCAATTTATTTACCTTACTCTTGAATGAGATATTATGAGTTATGTAGAGGTAGGGATCGAGGCAAGTTGGATGATTTGGTTGGTGTTGGGAGCACGAGACTCGGGTTTGTGTTTAGTACTTGCCTGGATCCTAAGGACCGGTTCATGGAGCATGTAACCTGGCTTTACCGTGCCAACCACATGCTGAGATGGGGCAGCTTGGCCAATTAATTAGGTGTATCCCCGGCATAGTATGGGTGTGTTGGATGGTGCGGGGAGTGGGTGTCAGCTGGACTACCTTATGAACCGCAAGGCTCAAGAGGGGGCCACTGCAGCGGGGTTGGAGCCTCTTGTATGTTGTTAGGGGTGAAACCTCAGTGGGCCCATGCTCGTCGGGAATCCCTTTGTAAAGGCTTCGTAGTGATCTCCTGGCTACACACCTGAGAAGTGTGAATGTGGTTCGTGGCCACTGGAATAATGGAGATTCTTTTAGTCCACCAAGCAACGGGGGATGAAATCACTACATGTGGGTACAGTGGTGCAAACTCTGCAGAGTCAAAACTGTCATGACAGCCGTGCTCACGGTCAAGAGCGGCTTGGACTTATTCATTATTAGAGGATGATGACTTGGAAGTTGTGGATGTTAAGCGGGGAGCTTATCATTGGAAATGACGTTATGGTTATTTGATTTTGATGATGGGTTGGGAGATTGGGACCATTTCACCTGTGTAGTAATGTAGGTTCTTAATAAGCTAAGGTGATAGGTATTAATTGCGTAGTGCTTTAACCATGAGTCAATCTCTCCTTGTTCTAACCATGCATGACATAACTTTCCCACACTTGCTGAGTACCAACGGTACTCAAACATGCATATTTGTTAGTTTAAATTGCTGCTCAGGTCAAGGGGATGATGTGGTGTTCAATGACCAAGACTTCGGACCCCAAGAAGGATTCTAGGTTCATGGAGTCCCCCGGGCAACGCCTGTGACGGAGCCCACAAGAATAATATTCTGCTGCTATTTTATTTACTTGTTATGAACTTATTATCGTCCATTGAGACATATGCTATGTAAGACTTATTTATATTCGACACCTGACTTGTAATAAATGATGCTTCACTAGTTGTCATCACATGTATGAGAAAATGATCCTGGCATACATGTGATATTCACTCGGTTGTTCTTCGGAGAAACCGGGTGTGACAATGGCCGGGAAAGCCATTCCCGCCACCCTCGCCAGAGCAACCGCCACGGACTCCTCTGTTTAGCGCGAGGGAGAAGAAAGAACTGACGGGTGGGAGCCACCGCTGGGATTTAAACATTTCCAGAATCTCCTAATACAGTTCAAACTTTGGAGACTCATAACTTTGTGTAGAAAACTCCAAAAAGGGTGAGACCAATTTTGTTGGAATCCTCATGAGTACTTCACAGAGAAACCAATTTTTGGCTACGAAGATGCCCAGGAATTTCTGTAGAATTGTTTTTAGTAAATATTTAGTGATTTATTACAGGAGCAATTCTTTATGAAATATTCCCAAATTTGGGCAGCTAATTCATTTCATAGTAACTGATCTTCAGTAAAAATTTGAGATTCATTGGAGTCCATTTGCTAGGTCAAATTGCCTTCCAAAATTCAGCCTTTATTTGAAAATTCCAATTTAAACAGAAACTTTTCAAAACTCCTATCCAACTTCAAAAATTCATCTCTCTGTTGGTAGCTCCAAAAATGGTGAAACAAATTTTGTTAGAACCATGGAGGCTTACCCTAATCAGATCTTCCACTATTAGCTATGTCAAAGCTCCTGAGTTGGGCTCTAAATTCAGAGAAGCATTGTACTTGTAGGAATTTTAAAGACTACATTGTGCAATGACATGTCTCCAAATTTGGCTCAAATCATTCTTAGAGAGTCTAGTATCCTCTGTAAAAATCCCAAAGCCAATTAAGGATTCTAAATAGCAATAGCTATGAATAGAAGTCCAATTCTCAAAAATCCTTAATACTTACACATGTATTTTATTACATTTCATAATAGTGACTGAAGTTGAAGACGCGCCGGAGCCCTTGGATGTCCTCCCACCAGAAGCTGACTTCTCATTTAACTCGCAACCAGGCAAGCCCCGGTTTGCACTTAAGTACCTTTTATAAAGCTTTTTATTTGTATCACTTACGGCTGGGGTGAATGTTTGCATTAGAGTTAGGGTGATTGAAAACCCACTTGCATAACCTTTTAAATCCTATGGAGGGTTGGGTAGCTTACAGACCGGATGAGTAGAGAATGGCATGCTAATATGCTTAGGATCTCGGTAGAAGTCGAGTGGTTGGAATCTACTCGCGAGGTAAGGTTTTATCACACGGTTTGGTCAGAATAGAAACTGGCTTAAAAGTGGAGAAAATGAGACCCAGCAGGGGGGATAGGAAGCAGTGAGCGGAGGTCTCATGTGCATAGCCCTGTTGGTGTCGATTGAGGACCGAGTCGTGTGCGGGCCTGCTGAACAAGTATCGAACAGTACCGGATGGCATACTGACATAAGCAGGAAACCGATGTAAATGGTTAACCTGGGTGCCGAGGCTTACTCAACCGTAAATAGGAGTGGGTTGAGGGTAGCAAGGTGTAAATTTGCCGGTGGGCACAGTCACGCTCCACGCGGGGACCTCCTGCCCGTTACGGATGGACCGGTTGGACATTTGGGTTGCCTTTGAAAGGTTATTGCATACAACAGAGTAGGAAGGGGTGTGGAATCACGCTTCTGAAAGTGGGTGTATGGAACGTGTTGTCCGAGTGTCTCCTGATTGCAATCACCGTCCCTCGCGGTTATTTGAGTACCGCTTGTTCACTGTTCCGTGACGTAGTAAGAAGTTAAGTAAGCCAGTTGAATGATAATATGCTGTGATGATAGCTTAATGATTTGGAAACCATGTCTGCTGTAGATGTAGAGCTAATTAATTTTACTTTCCTCTTTGGGCATCACCACATCGGAGGAAAGTGTTTCATGTTTGATTATGGACTTCCGATGTGAGGGCTGCCTAAGGCACATGAATCTTCTGCTATAAAACTGAAAGCAAGGATCAACTTATAGGCGTGTCTTCGACGCAAAGTCCTTTTCCCTATCTTACATATCCCTGCATGTAGAGTTCCATGCCTAGGCTAGACGGTTAAGCCTTGCGGAGCCATCTTGCTCATGGTTGCAATATTTGAGCTGTGTGCAGGTGAGAGTTATGAGGAGGGATCCGAGGACGAGGCGATGCCCCCGTCGGGGTACACGGTCGAGCTGGAGCCCTGCACGCCGCCGTGATTCTCCGGTTCCATGCTGCTAGTGTGTAGCGTCCCCGGGCTGGACGGCTGCACTTTTGTATAGTTAGGATGAGATGCTACTTATGTATATTATTTCTGCTGTATAAATAAGGTTTGTAAAAAGACTTCCGCTGTTTTATATCAAATAAAAGTTTGTATGCTGTTCTTTAATCTTTTCGTGTGTGCTGTTGGGTGCCGCATCGCACGGCACCACCCTATGCGATCCTGGAGTGGGTGAACCACGGGGTGGTCCCCACAGTCATGGTATCAGAGCCGCATTGGGAATAGCATGCTCGAAAAGAGACTATTTTGAAAATCTAGAAGTAGTCGAGTGAGGATTAGTCATTAAGCCCACATAAGGTCTATTATAGTAGTAGTTACTAAGGTGGAAAAGCTAACATATGTGTTATACATTCTGTAACGACGCTCCGACGTTAGATAAGAGGTAAGGTAAGCCAACGCAGGCGGATCAATTGCGGTAACTCGCCGTACGAGTAATAGTATGGAAAGATATACCGTGGCTTGGCACGGTAGTTAATATGAGTCTCTGAACCTCTTCAATGGTTCTGAGAGCATATGAAAACGCTGATCTCCAGCGTGCTTTAGGCAAAAGTGAGAATACCCCATCGTGTGGTAAGCAACACGATAGTATGCAACTCTTGAACGTTCAATGTTTAAAGGGTCATACGCAGCGCTCGCCATCAGCGTGCCTCAACGGTCATGAGGCAGTAGGTGGTATCCGCTGGGTTGATAAAATTCCCAACCATGATGACCCGTTCGCGCTCTACTCGGGTTCCCCGTCGTGTGGTGTGAAAACACGACCATGTACCTTGAGACGTGGCTTGACTCAAGGACGATCCGTATGGCAATGATACGGGCCGTATGTTTTTATTATGATATGGAACTGCCTGCAATGTCAAAAACCCCTATGTGCACAATCATTGTGTGTTCTTCTGCAGGTACATTAACCACGTTAGTGCATGACGTGTAGTAACCGTTTGTGAGTGACGTTTTTAGTTCCACCATTTGACACGTATATGCCGGAATACCGGTTTAGGATTTTTCTTTGGTTAGGAAACGTAGTATCAAGACTGCATAAAAGTTCATTTTCAAAGAAAGGAGTCAAAATGAAGTTTAGGGTTCTATTTAAGGGTTAGTGAACTCCTATATTGAACTATGAGTCAATTGGGAGTATAGGTTCAATCTCAAAAGCTTAGGAACAATCTCCCCTGGTTTCGGCAGAAATTTTTGCTGAAGTTGCACAGGGAATAACTTAAGATTGGTTGAACCAATGGAGGTCTGGGATACCATTCTGTGAAGGTTTTGAAGTCCTCTATAACTTTCCTGTAGAGCTCAAGAACAAAATCTCCTTCCAAAGGGATGAAAATCTCAGAAGAGTAGGTACTGTCCAGAAACAGTGCAGACCAAAAATGCTCTCTGGAATTTTCTGTATTTCGACCACAACTTCCTGTAGAAAAATTTCCAAGGGTCAAGCAAGACACCGTTGGAAAGTACAGGAAATGTGCTACAACTTTGTTGTTGAACACTAGTCCAGATTGTGCCTCTATAGAGGTCAAAACTGTTGAATTATCCAGACTGGTCAGCTGGACAGTGAGCACCATGTTGAAGTGTTTCCACCAAAACACTTAGTTTCACCGTTCGACGTCCAGTGGCTGTTGTAAAACAGCGAGTTGGAGTCGAAAAGTTTTTGCATTCAACGGATCATTTCGAGCGAGTACATGTTTGGGTCCCGTACAATAGCGAGGAATTACGCATGCTAACACACTTAACATCCCGTGGTGACCCCGATGGTCGAAATGAACTTTTAACCCATAAAGTTCAATACTTTGGAACTTGATCGTGTGACACGGTCCAGGGATGTATATGTTACATAAAGTTTATACTTTAGCCATATGTGTGACCGTTATGCATACTGTTTATTCCATTCTCGTATTACTATTGTATAGACTGGATGAAATAAACCAACATGTGCTGATCAATTGAACGATCTGAATGCAGAATGGTGCGGACACGTTCAAAGCAAGACCACGATGCAGCAGCAACCACCTCCTCCACTGTAACACCCCAAAAATCTGGTTAAGACCCTAAATCATGTTAAGAGGGGAATTTAAAAATTTTTGGACGTGTTGCATGTTTTGCAAAAATTCAAACTCAAACTGGAATTCAAATTAAACTCAAAACAGAAAAGAAATAGAAAAAGAAAAAGGAAAACAGAAAAAAAAACCGGCCAGTGGGCCGAAACCCACCAGCCGGCCCAATCAGCCCCCGCGCCAGCCCGCAGCCGCGCGCGCCTTTTCCTCCCACTGACAGGCGGGGCCCGCCAGCCCTTCTTCTACCTCGCGCCCGCGCCAGGATTCTCTCACCCCGAATCAAAACCGACCCGGATTCCTACGCATCCCCGCCGAATTCCGTTCGTAGGCGACGTGAACTCGATCTAAACCACCCCGCCGCCCTCCCCCGTCTATAAAAACCCCGACCTCGTTCTGTTTTTCCACGCGATCCGCCGATTTTACTCCGGTGAGAAACCGAGCCTTCTCCGGCGAATTCTGGCCGATCTAAGCTCGGAAATTCCGATCTAACTCGCTGGTCTTGATCCACCGCCTCCGGGGAACCCTGCAGGTGCAGAAAACTCGGTG
The DNA here is from genome assembly GCA_030760725.1 of Neostapfia colusana. NCBI lineage: Eukaryota > Viridiplantae > Streptophyta > Magnoliopsida > Poales > Poaceae > Neostapfia > Neostapfia colusana. The sequence continues at coordinate 110,202,691 of JASWHV010000001.1, forward strand.
ACTTGAGGTTCAAACACAGCGCCGACGAGCCTCGCCGTGGTTTCAATTCAGACCTCGTCGCCGACCGCCTTCCAGGACCCCCGAGCTCAAGAAAACCCCCGAGGTGAGATCCCCGACCTCTCCTCCACCGATCTATGCCATAAGATCACAGTTCTAGGAAGAATTCTCAAAGATTCAAAAGTCTCCGACGAGATCGCCGCCTCCCGCCGCCGGGCAGCGCCGCCCGCGCTCGATCAGAGCGACGTGGCCGCTTGTGCGCCGTCTATTTTAAATCGCACGGTAGAGTTTAAATCTCCGCATACCGGTTCAACGTTATAATCTCAGCCGTCGGTTTAAAATCGGACGGTCCACGTCAGCCCCGCGTTATAAACACTGGAAATCTTACGTGCTACCCCCTGGGGTTCTCGGGAAATAAGAGCTAGCCCCGGAAACTTCTGATCTAGCCCCTGGAACTTCAAAAAACATGTAAATTTATTTAAAAAATCAGTTTTAGCCCCTGGACTTAATAAAAATTAGGAAAAACTCCTCTGTTATGTATAGCTAGACCCCTGAAAATTGTTAAAATAATATTATAGACCCTGTAGTGGGGTGAGTTTACCTCTTTAACCCTGTTTGATATTAAATTTAGGAAATTGAATATGGGGCTAGTATTTAAAATTTAAAAAGTGGGACAAACATATTGTCAAATTTAAATTAAAAACTTTCTCAGTACTTAGAAAACATTGGAGTGAGATAAAAATAGATTTTTGGCTGAAATGAATCTGTTTAATTTATTATTCACATTTATTAGTTATAGGGACACATTTTTAAGTGAAGAATAGTTCTGAAAATTAGGAAAATAAATGTAAAATAGTTTAGATCAGAGGAAAAGGTCAAAAATAGGTTATTAAATATTTTAGATCAGAACCTATTCTGTTTAGATGATGTGTCTTGTTATTTTCATAATAAAGTTCACATTTAGGCATAGGAAATAAATCTGAAAATATAGCAACTAGTAAATGATAAATGGAGTTTCTAAAATCCAAAGAATTCAGTTTAGGGTTGGTAGAAATTCTGAATACACATATGGAGAAGGAAAATACCTTTCATGCATACTTGGTAGCTAAAAGGTGTAGTAATTGAATATAAGGAATTTATTTAAATTGGAAACTCATATATAAAGTATGCAAGCATAAATGTGAATACAAAAGTAGGAATCATATACACATGATTAAAAGTGCATGTAAGCCAAAGGTCAACACATATAGAGTAAACACAACACATAGAAGTTGTGAATGGCTTTGTTACATGTGAATGTGTGGTTTGTATAAAGTGGAAGTGTGAACTATGTCGTATGGATTGTTGTTTTTCTTTTGCTATGTGTGATGGTATGATGTAGAACCTGCTCAAGAGCAAGTTATCCCTTTCCAAGATCAGGACTACCCATTTCAAGAGCAGCAGGAAGGAGGCAAGTGTCCTTGACCACTTTGATCCTATGCTAGGATGTGTAGATAGAATTATTTGCATTGTCAAATGAAATATGAAACCCATGTTAGGAAGTTTCCCTAGAATTGCATTACCTTGTTTCCTTGTAGCTTGGGTTGGGTTTTATTTTATCATGTCATTTATTATTATGCATATGCTTAGCCATGTTTAGAATGGGATATTTGGGATATGAGATTATCAGTTTATTTTACCATACTCTTGAATGAGATATTGTGAGTTTTGTAGAGGTAGGGATCAAGGCAAGTTGGATGTTTTGGTTGTGTGCTGGGTGCACGAGACTCGGGTTTGTGTTTAGTACTTGCCTGGATCCAAAGGACCGGTCCATGAAGCATGTAACCTGGCTTTACCGTGCCAACCACATGCTGAGATGGGGCAGCTTGGCCAATTAATTAGGTGTATCCCCGGCGTAGTATGGGTGTGTTGGATGGTGCGGGGAATAGGTGTCAGCTGGACTACCATATGAACCGCAAGGCTCAAGAGGGGGCCACTGCAGTGGGGTTGGAGCCTCTTGTATGTTCTTAGGGGTGAAACATCAGTGGGCCCATGCTCGTCGGGAATCCCTTTGTAAAGGCTTCATAGTGATCTCCTGGCTACATACCCGGGAAGTGTGAATGTGGTTTGTAGCCACTGGCATAATGGAGGTTCTTTTAGTCCACCCGGCAACGGGGAATGAAATCACTACATGTGGGTACAGTGGTACAAACTGTGCAGAGTCAAAACTGTCATGACAGTCGTGCTCACGGTCAAGAGCGGCTTGGACTAATTCATGATTAGAGGATTGATGGTTTTGGAAGTTGTGGATGTTAAGCGGGGAGCTTAACATTGGAAATGATGTTATGTTTATTTGATTATGATGATGGGATGGGAGATTGGGACCATTTTGCCTATGTAGTAATGTAGGTGCTTAATAAGCTAAGGTGATAGGTATTAATTGCGTAGTGCTTTAACCATGAGTTCAACCTCCCCTTGTTCTAGCCATGCATGATATAATTTTCCCAACACTTGCTGAGTACCATCGCTCAACCTTGCATATTTGTTGGTTTATATTGCTGCTCAGGTCAAGATAATGAGGTGATGTATAATGACCAAGACTTTGGCCCCGAAGAAGGTTTTTAGGTTCATGGAGACCCCCGGGCAACGCCTGTGACGGAGCCAACGAGAATAATTACTCCGCTGCTAGTTTATTTACTTGTGATGAACTTATTATTGTCCATCGAGACATTTGCTATGTAAGACTTATTTATATTCGACACCTGGCTTGTAATAAATGATGCTTCACTATTTGTCATCACATGTATGAGAAAATGATCCTGGCATAGATGTGAGATTCACTTGGTTGTTCTTCGGAAAAACTGGGTGTGACAGAAGTGGTATCAGAGCCAAGGTTGCCCGTAGGAACGTGGACCTAGGTAGAAATGGACGTATTTAAGGGCCCTATTTTCTTAAAAACTATTTTTACAAGGTGTGTTGAAAAGTGTTATTTAATGAGTCACTTTCTTCATCTTACCCCCAATTTTCATTCAAAATAGGATTTTTGTTTAAAAGTTTATCTAACCTAAGCTTAAATGTTTTTTGTTTTAGATGGTTTGCATGATTCGCACCGCTCGCAAGTCCACAAGAGGGAGAGTTCCCGTAGTTGCCCTTGCTGAAAGAGAGGAGAGCCGTCCGGTGACGTACCTTTCCTACGGATTGGCAGTAGGAGGCTTGTTGCGCCGTCTTCGACGTATGCTCGAAGCCGCCGGCAATACGGGCAAGCTAATCATCCACTATAACTCCACCAGGACCATCCGTGAGAAGAGGGAAGAACGGAGTTCAGAGATGAGGATTATACACGAAAATTGGCTGCTTAAGATCCACCGCTCTCCAGCTTGTAGAGCGACACAGGTCGATGCGGAGAAAGATGTCACCTGGGAGGCCATCACCTGCCAGAGTCACATCTATCGTCGCCACCTGGACAGGACTGAGTACATGTATGTCCTCCAGCGTGAGAGTGGTACCACGGAGTACAAGTACCCGCCGGTGCAGCAAGGGACTTCTCATGAGCACATGGACTTGTGCTTGGAGGATGCTGCTATGCTCAGCACTCGACTGCAGGAGTGTCAACAAGAGCTTCAGGATGTCCGGGACACCCTGAAGGAAACGGAGGCGTTGCTGCGAGCCTGCTTAAGGGCGAGAGAAAGAGGAGATGGGAATGAACTGTGTGTCACCATGAATGATACATGGACTCCTGACTCCCCGGATCGCCGAGCGATCAGGCGTCGTCGCACTTCTCCACCAGCAGCCTCCCCACCCAAAGCAGAGTCAGAAGGCAGCCGAAATGATGAGGAAGATCCCGAGGAGCCAGCTCAAGAAAACGAGTAGTGTAGAGTCCTTCCCTTAGCTAGCAAGATGTCGAATAGTCGAGTAGTTACGTTAAGTTAATGGTGTGTTAATGCTTGGTGTGTGACGTGAGTTGTGGAAGCCATGAGCAATTGTCCACAGCCTCGTCTTCAGATTGTTTTGCCCTGGTGTGTGAACCCACATGAAATAATATTGCATTCATTTTTGTGTGAGAAATGAACCCTCAGAAAAGTATAACAAAGCTTCAACACTCCAAAGTACAAACAAATGAAAGTAGTAAGATGATACTAAATGCTTTCAAATTAACATTGGTTGATTCTGCCAGATGGCCGGAAGAGGAAAAGGACGTGCTGCCAACCCCGCCAACAACAACGATGAGGCATGCAACCCTCATCTTTCTGGAGGCCAGGACCGGGGTGGTCGCCGTGAAGGAGTTGATCCCCTCCATCAAATGCTGGAGAATCAAAATCAGCTCATCCAGAACTTGACTCAAGTGGTGGCCAACTTGCATCAAGTTCCACCTCCACAAGCTGCACCACGCCAACCAAGGTTGAGTGAGTTTCTAGGAACTCAACCTCCAAAGTTTGCAAGTGCTGCTGAACCTCTGGAGGCAGATGATTGGCTTAAGACCATTGAGAGCAAGATGAGGATCATACAGTGCCAAGGGTATTAGAGGGTGCTGTTTGCCTCTCATCAATTGCATGGACCTGCTGCTGATTGGTGGACCGCCTACGTGGCTGCCCATCATGACCCTGAGAACATCCCTTGGGAAGAGTTCAAGCGTAGCTTCCGCAACCATTACATCCCAAGAGGTGAACTCAAAAACAAGAGGAAGGAGTTTTTGGGACTGCAGCAGGGAACATGACGGTGAGGGAATACCTCACTAAATTTACTCAACTATCCGGTTATGCCCCACGGGACATAGAGACTGATGAGCAGAAACAAGATTCTTTCGTGGAGGGACTTACCGCAGAAATGCAGTGTGCAATGTCCTCAAATGAGTATGAAAGCTTCCAAAAGATGGTGGACACAGCGTTTGTGGTAGAAAGGAAGCTAAAGGCCTTGGAAAATGAGAATAAGAGGAAGGCCGGGTGGTCACATCAAGCCTCAGGGAGCAACACCCGCCCATGTCTGATGCCGCAACCTGCAGGGCAGACAAACCGTGCTGCGGTACTCTACTCAGCACCAAGAGGGTACAACCCGAACTACAGGCCTCCGGCAGCACCAGCACAGCCGCAACGTCAGTTTGTACAGCAGCCTCGCCCCGCATATCCACCTCGACCAGCAGTGCAAGGACCCCCAAACCAACCCCAAGACAATAAAGGCCAAGCACCTAAGGTTGGGGTGCAATGTTTTAGCTGTGGTGAAGTGGGGCACTACGCCCATAAGTGCCCAAAGAAGAAGCCCGCGCAGCCATAACAGCAGAATGTAATGAGAGGACGGGTGAACCACGTCACTATGGAGGAAGCACAAGAGGCACCCAACGTGGTAGTTGGTAAGTTTCCTGCCAATTTACACATTGCAACCCTGCTGTTTGATTCTGGTGCTACCCACTCGTTCATTGCTCAAGGGTTTGTTAAGAAGCATGACCTAGCAACAACACAAATGAACCATATGCTAGCCGTAAACTCTCCAGGTGGAGAAATAAGGACAAGACAAGTGTGTCCCAAAGTGAACCTAGACATTAATGGGGTAGTATTTACTGCTAACCTCATAGTGATAGATTCACAAGGGATAGATATTATTTTGGGTATGGATTGGTTGACCAAACATAAAGGAATCATCCATTGTTCGACCAGAACGGTGGAACTAACTCACCCTAGTGGCACAAGAGTAAAGTTCATAACAATACACGAGCCTAGGAGGGACATTAAATTAAATCAAGTTGAGGTGAAAGTTGAGGAGATCAGGACCATCAGGGAATATCCAGATGTTTTTCCGGAGGATTTGCCAGGTATGCCTCCCGATCGTGAAGTGGAATTCGCAATTGAGCTAGTGCCTGGAACAGCCCCGATATACAAGAGACCTTATCAGATGGACTCCAAGCAGCTAGAAGAACTCAAGGATCATTTGAGAGAATTGACGGAGAAGGGGTATATTCGCCCTAGTTCCTCACCATGGGGAGCTCCGGTAATATTTGTGCCCAAAAAGGACGGAACCCAAAGGTTATGCGTGGATTACCGTGCCTTGAATGAGGTAACCATCAAGAACAAGTACCATTACCCCGCATTGAAGACTTGTTTGATCAGTTGAGGGGAGCTTGTGTGTTCTTGAAAGTTGATCTCAGGTCAGGATACCACCAACTCAAGATAAGGCAATCTGATATTCCCAAGACAACTTTCGTATCTCGGTACGGATTGTATGAATACACTATCATGCCTTTCGGGCTAACAAATGCCCCGGCGTACTTCATGTATCTCATGAACAAGGTATTCATGGAATATCTGGACAAATTTGTGGTGGTTTTCATAGATAACATTCTCGTCTTCTCCAAAGATGAAGAAGAACATGAGAAACATCTAAGGTTGGTGTTGCAAAGGCTGAGAGAACACCAACTATATGCCAAGTTGAGCAAGTGTGAGTTTTGGCTGAAGAGAGTTCCCTTCTTAGGACATATAATCTCGGAGGGAGGAATCTCCGTGGATCCTGCCAAAATCGAGGATATACAGAAGTGGAAAACCCCTGAAAATGTCGGGGAAGTTCGAAGCTTTTTGGGATTGGTTGGATACTATCGACGGTTTATTGAGGGATTCTCTAAGATCTTGAGACCCCTCACCAAACTGTTGGAGAAGGGAATCACATTCACATGGACGCCACAGTGCGAGACGAGTTTTCAGGAGCTAAAGAAAAGATTGACAACAGCCCCAGTGTTGGTTATGCCAGATATGCAGAAGAATTTCACGGTGTACTGCGATGCCTCTGGAAACGGGTTGGGATGTGTTCTCATGCAAGAAGGGCATGTCGTGGCTTATGCATCCCGACAACTCCGGAAGCACGAGAAAAACTATCCTACACATGACCTAGAACTAGCTGCAGTGGTACACGCGTTGAAATTTTGCGACACTATTTGATGGGGAAGAGGACAGAAATATATACGGATCATAAGAGTCTGAAGTACATTTTCACACAGCCAGATCTCAACCTCAGACAAAGGATATGGTTAGAGCTAATCAATGACTTTGATGTGGGCATCAACTATTATCCTGGGAAAGCAAACGTCGTGGCCGATGCTTTAAGTCGGAAAGTGCAAGTCAATAAGTTGAGCTTAAAAGACATGCCTGCAGAATTGAAGGACGAGGTTATAAGGCTCAATCTATGCCTTGTGAATAGTGGTGAAGCCATCGCCATGGAAGTGGACTCCACACTAGAGCAAGACATACGCGATGGTCAAAAGAATGACGAGAAGATATGAGAGATCAGACAACTCATCAAGGAAAATAAAGCTCCTAGTTTTAGAGAGGATGAACAAGGAACGGTGTGGCACGGGAAAAGAATCTGTGTGCCAGAAGTAAAGGAGATCCGTGAATTGATTTTGAAGGAGGCTCATGATTCTGACTATTCCATTCATCCTGGGAGTACGAAGATGTACCAGGACCTCAAGAGCAGGTATTGGTGGTATGGCATGAAGCGCGATGTTGCGGAACATGTTGCCCTATGTGACACATGTCAGTTGGTGAAAGCAGAACATCAACGACCCGCGGGATTATTGCAGCCACTCAAAGTGCCTGAATGGAAATGGGAAGAAATCAGTATGGATTTCATAGTGGGATTGCCTAGGACCCAATCAGGGTATGATTCGATATGGCTCATCATTGATAGGTTAACCAAGGTAGCTCACTTCATCCCCGTGAAGGAAAGCTACAGCTGATCCAAATTGGCAGAGTTGTACATATCAAGGATCGTGTGTTACCATGGAGTGCCAAAGAAGATAGTGTCGGATCGAGGGACACAGTTCACCTCAAGGTTCTGGCAGAAGTTGCATGAAACCATGGGAACCCATCTGAATTTCAGCTCTGCCTATCATCCCCAAACTGACGGGCAGACAGAGAGAACCAATCAGATCCTTGAAGATATGCTGAGGGCATGTGCACTCAAAAACAATAGGAGTTGGGACAAGAACTTACCGTATGCGGAGTTTTCCTACAACAACAGCTATCAAGCTAGTATGAAGATGTCACCGTTTGAAGCTTTATACGGCAGGAAGTGCAGAACTCCCCTATTTTGGAACCAAACGGGGGAAAGTAAAGTGTTTGGTCCAGAAGTACTACAAGAAGCTGAGGCGAAGGTAAGGGAAATTCGCAACAATTTGAGGATAGCACAGACACGCCAAAAGAGTTATGCCGATGTACGAAGAAGAGAGCTCGTTTTCAACGTGGGAGACTATGTCTATCTCAAGGTGTCCCCTATCAGAGGACTTCGTCGGTTCAAGGTGAAAGGGAAGTTGTCACCTCGATACATCGGACCCTTTCAAGTTCTGGAAAGGAAAGGCGAAGTGGCGTATCAACTAGAGTTACCGGCTCGTCTATCGGATGTGCACGATGTATTCCATGTGTCACAACTCAAGAGATGCCTGAGGACGCCTGAAGAGGTGTTACCCATGAATGAAGTGGACGTAGCTGAGGATTTGTCTTATACCGAGCAACCATACAAGATTTTGGAGACAATGAAACGACTTACCAGAAATAAAAGAATCCGGATGTGCAAGGTGCAATGGAAGCATCACTCAGAAGAAGAAGCCACCTGGGAACGGGAAGATGAACTCAAGGCCCAATTTCCGGAATTGTTTTCTTAGAACTACCAATCTCGAGGACGAGATTTCTTTTAAGGGGGGTAGAGCTGTAACACTCCAAAAATCTGGTTAAGACCCTAAATCATGTTAAGAGGGGAATTTAAAAATTTTTGGACGTGTTGCATGTTTTGCAAAAATTCAAATTCAAACTGGAATTCAAATTAAACTCAAAATAGAAAAAAATAGAAAAAGAAAAAGGAAAACAGAAAAAAAAACGGCCAGTGGGCCGAAACCCACCAGCCGGCCCAATCAGCCCCCGCGCCAGCCCGCAGCCGCGCACGCCTTTTCCTCCCACTGACAGGCGGGGCCCGCCAGCCCTTCTTCTACCTCGCGCCCGCGCCGGGATTCTCTCATCCCGAATCAAAACCGACCCGGATTCCGTTCGTAGGCGACGCGAACTCGATCTAAACCACCCCGCCGCCCTCCCCCGTCTATAAAAACCCCGACCTCGTTCTGTTTTTCCACGCGATCCGCCGATTTTACTCCGGTGAGAAACCGAGCCTTCTCCGGCGAATTCTGGCCGATCTAAGCTCGGAAATTCCGATCTAACTCGCTGGTCTTGATCCACCGCCTCCGGGGAACCCTGCGGGTGCAGAAAACTCGGTGACTTGCGGTTCAAACACAGCGCCGACAAGCCTCGCCGTGGTTTCAATTCGGACCTCGTCGCCGACCGCCTTCCAGGACCGCCGAGCTCAAGAAAACCCCCGAGGTGAGATCCCCGACCTCTCCTCCACCGATCTATGCCATAAGATCACAGTTCTAGGAAGAATTCTCGAAGATCCGAAAGTCTCCGGCGAGATCGCCGCCTCCCGCCGCCGTGCGCCGCCCGCGCTCGATCAGAGCGACGTGGCCGCTTGTGCGCCGTCTATTTTAAATCGCACGGTAGAGTTTAAATCTCCGCGTACCGGTTCTACGTTATAATCTCACCCGTCGGTTTAAAATCGGACGGTCCACATCAGCCCCGCGTTATAAACACTGGAAATCTTACGTGCTACCCCCTGGGGTTCTCGAGAAATAAGAGCTAGCCCCGGAAACTTCTGATCTAGCCCCTGGAACTTCAGAAAATCATGTAAATTCATTTAAAAAATCAGTTTTAGCCCCTGGACTTAATAATAATTAGGAAAAACTCCTCTGTTATGTATAGCTAGACCCGTGAAAATTGTTAAAATAATATTATAGACCCTATAGTGGGGTGATTTTACCTCTTTAACCCTGTTTGATATTAAATTTAGGAAATTGAATATGTGGCTAGTATTTAAAATTTAAAAAGTGGGACAAACATATTGTCAAATTTAAATTAAAAACTTTCTCAGTACTTAGAAATCTTTGGGGTGAGATAAAAATAGATTTTTGGCTGAAATGAATCTGTTTAATTTATTATTCACATTTATTAGTTATAGGGACACATTTTTAAGTGAAGAATAGTTCTGAAAATTAGGAAAATAAATGTAAAATAGTTTACATCAGAGGAAAAGGTCAAAAATAGGTTATTAAATATTTTAGATCAGAACCTATTCTGTTTAGATGATGTGTCTTGTTATTTTCATAATAAAGTTCACATTTAGGCATAGGAAATAAATCTGAAAATATAGCAACTAGTAAATGATAAATGGAGTTTCTAAAATCCAAAGAATTCAGTTTAGGGATGGTAGAAATTCTGAAGACACATATGGAGAAGGAAGATACCTTTCATGCATACTTGGTAGCTAAAAGGTGTAGTAATTGAATATAAGGAATTTATTTAAATTGGAAACTCATATATAAAGTATGCAAGCATAAATGTGAATACAAAAGTAGGAATCATATACACATGATTAAAAGTGCATGTAAGCCAAAGGTCAACACACATAGAGTAAACACAACACATAGAAGTTGTGAATGGCTTTGTTACATGTGAATGTGTGGTTTGTATGACGTGGAAGTGTGAACTATGTCTTATGGATTGTTGTTTTTCTTTTGCTATGTGTGATGGTATGATGTAGAACCTGCTCAAGAGCAAGTTATCCCTTTCCAAGATCAGGACTACCCATTTCAAGAGCAGCAGGAAGGAGGCAAGTGTCCTTGACCACTTTGATCCTATGCTAGGATGTGTAGATCGAATTATTTGCATTGTCAAATGAAATATGAAACCCATGTTAGGAAGTTTCCCTAGAATTGCATTACCTTGTTTCCTTGTAGCTTGGGTTGGGTTTTATTTTATCATGTCATTTATTATTATGCATATGCTTAGCCATGTTTAGAATGGGATATGAGATCATCAGTTTATTTTACCATACTCTTGAATGAGATATTGTGAGTTATGTAGAGGTAGGGATCAAGACAAGTTGGATGTTTTGGTTGTGTGCTGGGTGCACGAGACTCGGGTTTGTGTTTAGTACTTGCCTGGATCCTAAGGACCGGTTCATGAAGCATGTAACCTGGCTTTACCGTGCCAACCACATGCTGAGATGGGGCAGCTTGGCCAATTAATTAGGTGTATCCCCGGCGTAGTATGGGTGTGTTGGATGGTGCGTGGAATAGGTGTCAGCTGGACTACCATATGAACCGCAAGGCTCAAGAGGGGGCCACTGCAGCGGGGTTGGAGCCTCTTGTATGCTGTTAGGGGTGAAACCTCAGTGGGCCCACGCTCGTCGGGAATCCCTTTGTAAAGGCTTCGTAGTGATCTCCTGGCTACACACCCGGGAAGTGTGAATGTGGTTCGTAGCCACTGGCATAATGGAGGTTCTTTTAGTCCACCCGGCAACGGGGGATGAAATCACTACATGTGGGTACAGTGGTACAAACTCTGCAGAGTCAAAACTGTGATGACAGCCGTGCTCACGGTCAAGAGCGGCTTGGACTTATTCATGATTAGAGGATTGATGGTTTTGGAAGTTGTGGATGTTAAGCGGGGAGCTTAACATTGAAAATGATGTTATGTTTATTTGATTATGATGATGGGATGGGAGATTGGGACCATTTCACCTATGTAGTAATGTAGGTGCTTAATAAGCTAAGGTGATAGGTATTAATTGCGTAGTGCTTTAACCATGAGTTCAACCTCCCCTTGTTCTAGCCATGCATGATATAATTTTCCCATACTTGCTGAGTACCATCGGTACTCAACCTTGCATATTTGTTGGTTTATATTGCTGCTCAGGTCAAGATAATGAGGTGATGTATAATGACCAAGACTTTGGCCCCGAAGAAGGTTTCTAGGTTCATGGAGACCCCCGGGCAACGCCTGTGACGGAGCCCACGAGAATAATTATTCCGCTGCTAGTTTATTTACTTGTGATGAACTTATTATTGTCCATCGAGACATTTGCTATGTAAGACTTATTTATATTCGACACCTGGCTTGTAATAAATGATGCTTCACTATTTGTCATCACATGTATGAGAAAATGATCCTGGCATACATGTGAGATTCACTTGGTTGTTCTTCGGAAAAACTGGGTGTGATATCCACCGCCAGAAATTCCAAGGAATCTTGCGGAGGTTCTCGCCGCAGTGCTCGGCTCGCGTGACGAGCAAACCGAGTTGCTGCAGATGCTAGTCCAGCAGAATGCGTCCCATCAGGGAGGACGCCAAGACAATGGGCAACGCCAGCCCCAACAAAGTTCGTATTCGGAATTCAAGGCGACCCATCCACCGGTCTTTACGGAGGCCGAGGAACCTTTGGAGGCGGACAGCTTTATCCGCACTCTGGAGGCGAAGTTCGGGCTGCTCCGATGCACCGAACATCAGAAGGTGCTGTATGCAGCGCAACAGCTTCAAGGAGAAGCCGGTACATGGTGGGCGAACTACATCGCCTCATTACCGGCTGGCCATGCCGTCACATGGACGGAGTTCCGGGAGGCGTTCCACGCCTATCACATACTGTCCGGGGTTATGGAAATAAAGCTCCAGGAGGTCCTGGCGCTACGGCAAGGCGAGAGGAGTGCTCATGAGTACTCCAGGTTATTCAACCGGCTAGCGCAGTATGCGCCAGGATTTGTGGGGGCGGAAGACAACAAGCGCAACGCGTTCTTCCGGGGCCTGAATTCAAAGATGAAGGTCCATCTCACCCAAAGCAATCACGGCACATTCAACTACCTAGTTAATGCCGCGATTCTACAAGAAAATGCTCAGCACGAACGCGGTTCTGACAAGAGGAAACGCAACGCGCTGACAAGCAGCAGTGATGGGACGCCACAGAAATACCGCTTGGTGTATCGCTCACCATCCGGTCAGAGATGGCAGCCACCGGCGCGACCACCTCAGTTCCGCGGTCGACAATATAATGCGTCGGGCTTCCGACCGACGTATCCACCACAGCAACAGCAGCAGCAAAGGATGGTCCCATGTGCGCCCAGTTTCAACAGCATGCACCAGGATTCCATCCTCAAGTCGGCGGGACCCCGAAACCTTACACGTGTTTCACGTGTGGCCGTGTTGGGCATATTTCAAGGGACTGCCCCGAGCCGCGACAGGGCAGGGGTGCAGCACTGTATCAGGGTGCTAATCAGCCCCATAATCAGCCCAAGAAACCAGCACCAAAACCCGGCAACGTCCACCACTTAGCCATCGAAGACGTGCCGGAAGGCGAACCCGTCCTCGCGGGTACGTTTTCTTACTTAGATCGTCCCGTAGTCATACTTTTTGACTCCGGTGCTACCCACAATTTCATAAGTCAGTCTTATGTTATTAAATATCAACTGCCTATCATTCCCACAAATAATTCATATTTGATATGTTCTCCGGGTGGGAAAATAACAGCTGATAGAATGGTCTATAGAGCACCATTACAGTTGGGTGGGAATTTATATCCGACTTCTCTAATCATGTTAGAGAGTCAAAAACTTGATATCATTTTAGGAATGTCATAGCTACATCGCCATGGTGCTGTTCTTGACATCATTCCACGTGTGGTTCGTTTAAACTCTCCACTCCATGAACCACATGTTCTTATTCTTGACCATTCGGTTCAAGAAACCCCAGCCACATATAACACGGAAGCCACGAAACTTGAGGATATTCGTGTGGTCCGTGAATACCCGGATGTCTTTCCGGATGATCTCCCGGGCATGCCACCCGAAAGGAATGTCAAGTTCAAGATTGAACTTGTACCTGGGACGACACCGATCTCACGGAGACCGTACAAGATGGCTCCGAATGAGCTGGCTGAACTGAAGGAGCAGCTCAATGACTTAATGAAGAAGGGTTTCATTCGACCGAGTTCCTTGCCATGGGGATGCTCGGCGCTGTTTGTGAAGAAAAAGGATGAAACCTTAAGGTTGTGTGTGGACTACCGACCTCTCAACGCCGTCACCATCAAGAATAAATATCCACTACCCCGCATCGATATATTATTTGATCAACTTGTGGGTGAGAGTGTATTTTCAAAGATGGATCTTCGCTCCGGATATCATCAAATTAAGATCCGAGCGGAAGATATTCCGAAGACGGCCTTCTCGACGAGATATGAGTTGTATGAATACCTCGCCATGTCCTTTGGTCTCACCAACGCCCCGGCACACTTCATGTATCTCATGAACTCAGTGTTCATGCTGGAGTTGGACAAGTTTGTGGTGATGTTCATAGACGACATCTTGGTTTACTCCAAGTCTGAAGAAGAACATGCCAAACACTTGCATATCGTACTTCAACGATTAAGAGACCATAAGCTTTATGCCAAGTTAAGCAAGTGTGAGTTTTAGATCAGGCAAGTGCCATTCCTTGGTCACATTATTTCTGCAGAAGGCATTGCAGTTGATCCAAGCAAGATCGAACAAGTGCTGAAATGGAAGTCCCCCACATCAGTCCACGAAGTCAGAAGTTTCCTCGGGTTAGCAGGATATTACTGGAGATTCATACCGAACTTCTCCAAGCTTGCTAAGCCGATGACTTAATTGTTGAAGAAGGAGATCAAATATGTTTGGAACTCAGCTTGTGAAAAAGCTTTCCAAGCATTAGTGAAGCATCTTACAACAGCCCCGGTGTTAGCTCAACCGGATACAACCAAGCCCTTTGACGTATATTGTGATGCGTCTAGCATCGGGCTTGGCTGTGTATTGATGCAAGGAGGAAGAGTGGTCGCCTATGACTCACGTCAACTTCGTAACCACGAGCAGCACTACCCGACTCATGATCTTGAGCTTGCTGCTGTGGTGTTGGCATTAAAAATGTGGAGGCACTATTTGCTTGGGAACTTAGTGCACCTATACACCGACCACAAGAGTTTGAAGTATATATTCACTCAAAAGGAGTTGAATATGCGGCAATGGAGATGGCTAGAACTGATCAAAGACTATGAGATCGAGATTCACTACCATCCCGGGAAGGCAAACGTGGTTGCCGATGCCTTAAGCCGCAAATCCCATGTCAACAGTCTGTCCATCACCCCACTTGAAGAGGAGGAGACGAGTCTGTACTTGGTTCCATATGGGGCATTGTATAATCTTGCTCTTGTCCCTACAATACGAGATGAGATTATGGAAGCGCAGAAGAAAGACGTGGGAATGTCGCACATTCGGAGAAGGATGAAGAATGGCGAAATGAAATGCTTCCGAAGAGATGATAACGGTACACTGTGGTTTAAAGACCGTATAGTGGTACCCCGTGACATGAAGCTTCGGAGGAAAATCTTGGACGAAGCTCATTTGTCAAAGTATTCTATTCATCCGGGTAGCAACAAGATGTACCAAGATCTGAAAACAAGGTTTTGGTGGACACGGATGAAAAGAGAAATCGCAAAGTACGTATCCGAATGTGATACGTGTCGGTGGGTGAAAGCCGACCATATGCGTAAAGCCGGACAGCTGCAACCATTGAATATTCCGGCGTGGAAGTGGGAGGATATCAGCATGGACTTCATAGTCGGATTACCTCTCACGTCTCACAAACATGACTCGATTTGGGTGATTGTCGATCGACTAACCAAGTCGGCTCATTTCATTCCCGTACATACAAGTTACGTGGCCAAGCAATATGCGGAACTTTATATTGCAAAAATTTTGTGCTTGCACGGTGTTCCCCGCTCCATTATTTCAGATCACGGTGCGCTGTTCGTCTCTCGGTTTTGGGAACAGCTACACGCGTCATTGGGGACCAAATTGATCCAAATCTCCGCGTATCACCCGCAGACGGATGGACAAACCAAGCGGGTGAACCAAGGTGTTGGAAGACATGCTACGCGCTTGCGCCATCCACCATGGCAAGAATTGGGACGATCATTTGCCGTTGGCGGAGTTTTCTTACAACAATGGCTATCAAGCTAGCATTAAGATGGCGCCGTATGAAGCTCTCTACGGCCGGAAATGCCACACACCCCTTAACTGGTGCTATTCCGGTGAGCGAGTTATCTACGGCATTGAACTTGTGAATGAAGCTGAAGAACGAGTGCGAGTAATTCAAGCTAATATCAAGGCTGCTCAATCTCGTCAGAAGAGCTATGCGGATAAAAGACGCCGCCCTCTCCACTTCGACATCGGGGACCATGTTTATGTCCGTGTGTCTCCGATGAAGGGAGTTCACCGTTTCGGAGTGAAGGGTAAACTTGCGCCGCGGTTCATTGGTCCATTCGCCGTCATTGAAAAATGCGGACCCGTGTCCTATCGCTTGGATTTACCGGCGTTGCTCGCAGGCATTCACAACGTCTTCCACATCCCTCAGCTGAGGAAGTGCCTCAAACCCTCAGCTGAAATCTGCACAGAAGACATAGAAGTTCTTCAACCGGACCTCACGTACACGGAGTATCCAATCCAGATTATCAATGAAAAGACTCGTGCCACAAGAAACCGGACCTTATGGTTCTATAAGGTCTTGTGGAGCAACCATACCGCTGATGAGGCGACATGGGAAAGCGAGGACTATCTACGAACATATTATCAGGACTTGCTATCATCATATACCCGGTAAAGTTTTCTCCGCTTTGCGTTTCTTTTGGAATCTCGGGATGAGATTCTTTTAAGGGGGAGGGATGTAAAATCCCTAAAAAGTGGTAGCAAGAAAAATTCAGCTCATGTACACTTAGGAAAAATGAGGGGAATTTAGACTTTGAATTATAACGGTGTAGGTTCAAAGTGAGGATTTAGATTTCCCAAAAAAAAACTTCCAAACATGGAGATCTAAATGCACAGCTTGGATCTTCATAGTTCAAATATTCACCCTTCCAAATTTCAACTCATTTGGAGGAGTTTTGATATTTGTTTGGAATTAAAAGGAAAAGTCCTTTAATCTGAATTTTAAATTCAGTTTGAAATTCTAATTCCCCCAATTTGCAAATTTGGTTCCACAAATGTGTTCTCCACATTCGAATGAGCAGCCATGACAAAAATTGGAAACTTTGGAGCTGGTTTGCTATGTTTTTTGGGACAATACAAAATGGAGAATTCAAACTCCATTTCAAATTCAAATGATCAAACACAATTCAAATTCTACACCAGAATTCAAACCATTTGAATTCAGCAAATTCAAAACTTAACTTTGGGGTGAAGTAAGGCCTTTAATTCTGAGTTGCTGAATGGAAAATATCAGAGAAAATTTGACTAAACAAAGGGGGAGGTGGGGCCCAATTGTCAGCCACCCACATGTGCTACCGCCTCAGCCGACTGCGGTCGAACAGCGGGAGCGCGCCAGCTCCCGGTTGAACCCGTGCCTGAGGGAGGGCACCGCGCCACCTCCTGCTGCCTGGGTTGCTCGGCTGGATCACGGCAAGGGGTGCGCCGGAGCTGTTTCGCTTTCCCTCAGCTATAACTCGCGCATCAGCCGCTCTCTTTCGCCCGAAGGCTGCCACCGTTTCCTCCCGATTGCGCCACAGCCACTGAGCTCGGTTGCTCGAGCGCCCAACAGCGAAAAGCTGCGTCCCGCAGTGCTCTAGCCATCCAGCCCCTCTCCTTTACCGTCCCGAGCTTGATTTCTCCGGGAATTGGCAAAGTAGCCATGGTTCTCGGGTGAACGTAGGAGAACCAAGAGAGGTCGCCGTGGACAGCGCGCTACGGCCGGTGTCACCGCCCCTTCTATACACAAGAAAGGTGCGTTTGCATGTCCTGATCGTGTAGCCGGAAGCTGTTTAGCGATTGCTAGGACCGGTAGCGATAATTTCACCGTTTCCCCAAACTGTGCACTGACGAGTAGTGCTCGGTCTAACCGGAAATTCGTGGCGCACGATCCGTTAGAGCTTAAGCAAGCGTGCACATAGCTTCCCTACTTCCTAGCGCCTCTCCTCGACGAAGAACCAAGCAAAAACATCAAGAAATGAGGAAGCCCTAGCTGTCTTAGTGGTCACCGGTGCAAAAAGCACCTCGGGTCGCCGTGGAGCCCCCGGTTGCCGGCTGTTTCACTGACGGCCAGGACCCTTACGGGCTCCTACATCGTTCACTGATGCTCTAGAGCCCGAGAATCCATCGTGTGATGGAGGAATAAGGGTTCCCGACCTTGCCGGAGTTCAAAACCTTGCTGTCACCAGTGCGCGGTGGTTTCCGCTGAGCTACGGCCGCCGGCGACCCTCCCAGAGTGTTCAGCACGGTCAAATATGGGGGAGCGGCGAGTTTAGGCCCGGAGATGGCCAGAAAAGCCGTTTCCGCCATCCTCGCCGGAGCAACCGCCGCGGACTCCTATGTTTGGCACGAGGGAGAAGAAAGAACTGACGGGTGGGACCCACCGCTGGGATTTAAACATTTCCAGAATTTCCTAATACAGTTCAAACTTTGGAGACTCATAACTTTGTGTAGAAAACTCTAAAAAGGGTGAGACCAATTTTGTTGGAATCCTCATAAGGAGTACTTCACAGAGAAACCAATTTTAGGCTACGAAGATGCCCAGGAATTTCTGTAGAATTGTTTGAATAAATCTTTTAGGGATTTATTACAGGAGCAATTCTTTATGAAATATTCCCAAATTTGGTCAGCTAATTCTTTTCATGGTAACTGATCTTCAGTAAAAATTTGAGCTTCATTGGATTCCATTTGCTAGGTCAAATTGCCTTCCAAAGTTCAGCCTTTATTTGAAAATTCCAATTTAAACAGAAACTTTTGAAAACTCCTATCCAACTTCAAAAATTCATATCTCTCTGTTGGTAGCTCCAAAAATGGTGAAACAAATTTTGTTAGAACCATGGAGGCTTACACTAATCAGATCTTCCACTATTAGCTGTGTCAAATCTCCTAAATTGGGCTCTAAATTCAGAGAAGCATTGTACTTGTAGGAATTTTAAAGATTACATTGTGCAATGACATGTCTCCAAATTTTGTTGAAATCATCCTTAGAGAGTCTAGTATCCTCTGTAAAAATCCCAAATACAATTAAGGAATCTAAATAGCAATAGCTATGAATAGAAGTCCAATTCTCAAAAATCCTTAATACTTACACATGTATTTTATTACATTTCATAATAGTGACTGAAGTTGAAGACGCACCGGAGCCCTTGGAAGTCCTCCCACCAGAAGTTGTCTTCTCATTTAACTCGCAACCAGGCAAGCCCCGGTTTGCACTTAAGTACCTTTTATAAAGCTTTTTATTTGTATCACTTACGTCTAGGGTGAATGTTTGCATTAGAGTTAGGGTGATTGAAAACCCACTTGCATAACCTTTTAAATCCTATGGAGGGTTGGGTAGCTTACAGACCCGACGGGTAGAGAATGTCATGCTAATATGCTTAGGATCTCGGTAGAAGTCGAGTAGTTCGAATCTACTCGCGAGGTAAGGTTTTATCACACGGTTTAGGAAAATGGCTTAAAAGTGGAGAAAATGAGACCCAGCAGGGGGGGTAGGAAGAAGTGAGCGGAGGTCTCACGTGCGTAGCCCTGTTGGTGTCGATTGAGGACCGAGTCGTGTGCGGGCCTGCTGAACAAGTATCGAACAGTACCGGATGGCATACTGACATAAGCAGGAAACCGATGTAAATGGTTAACCTGGGTGCCAAGGCTTACCCAACCGTAAATAGGAGTGGGTTGAGGGTAGCAAGGTGTTAATCTGCCGGTGGGCACAGTCACGCTCCACGTGGGGACCTCCTGCCCGTTACGGATGGACCGGTTCGACATTTGGGTTGTCTTTGAAAGGTTGTTGCATACAACAGAGTAGGAAGGGGTGTGGAATCACGCTTCTGAAAGTGGGTGTATGCAACGTGTTGTCCGGGTGTCTCCTGATTGCAATCACCGTCCCTCGCGGTTATTTGAGTACCGCTTGTTCACTGTTCTGTGACGTAGTAAGAAGTTAAGTAAGCCAGTTGAATGATAATATGCTGTGATGATAGCTTAATGTTTTGGAAACCATGTCTGCTGTATATGTAGTGCTAATTAATTTTACTTTCCACTTTGGGCATCACCACATTGGAGGAAAGTGTTTCTTGTTTGATTGTGGACTTCCGATGTGAGGGCTGCCTAAGTCACATGAATCTGCTGCTATAAAACTGAAAGCAAGGATCAACTTATAGGCGTGTCTTTGACGCAAAGTCCTTTTCCCTATCTTACATATCCCTGCATGTAGAGTTCCATGCCTAGGCTAGACGGTTAAGTCTTGCTGAGCCATCGTGCTCACGGTTGCAATATTTGAGCTGTGTGCAGGTGAGAGCTATGAGGAGGGATCCGAGGACGAGGCGATGCCCCCGTCGGGGTACACGGCCGAGCTGGAGCCCTGCACGCCGCCGTGATTCTCCGGTTCCATGCTGCTAGTGTGTAGTGTCCCCGGGCTGGACGGCTGCACTTTTGCATAGTTAGGATGAGAGGCTACTTATGTATATTACTTCCGCTGTATAAATAGGTTTTGTAAAAAGACTTTCGCTGTTTTATATCTAATAAAAGTGTGTATGTTGTTCTTTAATTTTTTTCGTGTGTGCTGTTGGGTGCCGCATCGCACGGCCCCACCCTATGCGATCCTAGAGTGGGTGAACCACGGGGTGGTCCCCACATGTGTGTGGCTTACTGACCTCTCAACACCGTCACCATCAAAAATAAATATCCACTGCCCCGCATCGGTATATTATTTAATCAACTTGTGGGTGCAAGTGTATTTTCAAAGATGGATCTTCGCTCAGGATATCACCAATCAAAATCCGAGTGGAGGATATTCCGAAGATGGCCTTCTCTACGAGATATGGGTTGTATGAATATCTCGTCATGCCGGAGTTGGACAATTTCGTGGTGGTGTTCATAGATGACATCTTGGTTTATTCCAAGTCTGAAGAAGAACACGCCAAACACTTGCATATCGTGCTTCAACGATTGCGAGACCATAAGCTTTATGTCAAATTCAGAAAATGTGAATTTTGGATCAGCCAAGTGCCATTTCTTGATCATATTATCTCTGCGGAAGGCATTGTGGTTGATCCAAGCAAGACTGAGCAAGTGCTGAAATGGAAGTCCCCACCTCTGTCCATGAAGTCAGAAGTTTCCTTGGTTTAGCGGGATATTATCAGAGATTCATCCCGAGCTTCTCCAAGCTTGCTAAACCGATGACTGAACTGTTGAAGAAGGGGGTTAAATATGTTTGGAGCTCAGCATGTGAAGGAGCTTTACAAACATTGGTGAAGCATCTTACATCAGCCCCGGTCTTAGCTCAACCGGATACGACCAAGCCCTTCGATGTATATTGTGATGCGTCCGGTATTGGGCTTGGATGTGTATTGATGCAAGAAGGAAGAGTGGTCGCCTATGGCTCACGTCAACTTCGTAACCATGAGCAGCACTATCCGACTCATGATCTTGAGCTCGCTGTTGTGGTATTGGCGTTAAAAATGTGGAGGCATCATCTACTTAGGAATTTAGTGCATCTCTACACCGACCACAAGAGCTTGAAATATATATTCACTCAAAAGGAGTTGAATATGCGGCAATGGAGATGGCTTGAGCTGATCAAAGATCATGAGATTGAGATTCACTACCATCCCGGCAAGGAAAACGTGGTTGCCGATGCCATAAGCCACAAATCTCACGTCAACAATGTGTCCATCACTCCAATTGAAGAGGAGCCGAGTTTATACTTGGTTCCATATGGAGCATCATATAATCTTGCTCTCGTTCCTACCATATGAGAGGAGATTATGGAAGCTCAGAAGAAAGATGTGGGAATGTCGCACATTCGGAGAAGAATGAAGAATGGCAAAATGAAATGCTCAAGAAGAGATGAACACGGTACTCTATGGTTCAAAGACCGTATAGTCGTACCCCGTGACATAAAACTTTGGAAGAAAATCTTGGACGAAGCTCATTTGTCCAAGTATTCAATTCATCCGGGCAGCAACAAGATGTACCAGGATCTGAAAACCAGATTTTGGTAGACACGGATGAAAAGAGAAATCGCAAAATACGTATCCGAATGTGATACCTGTCGGCGTGTGAAAGCTGACCACATGCGCAAATCCGGACAGCTGCAACCATTGAACATTCCGACGTGGGAGTGGGAGGATATAAGCATGGATTCATAGTTGGATTACCTCTCACCTCCCACAAACATGATTCGATTTGGGTGATAGTCGATCGACTAACCAAGTCGGCTCATTTTATCCCCGTACATACAAAGTATGTGGCCAAGCAATATGCGGACTTGTATATTGAAAGGATCTTGTGCTTGCATGGTGTTCCCCACACAATTATTCCAGATCACAGTGTGCTGTTTGTTGCTCGATTTTGGGAACAGCTGCACGTGTCATTGGGGACTAAACTGATCTGAAGCTCCACGTATCAATCACAAACGGATGGTCAAACTGAACGGGTGAATCAAGTGCTTGAGGACATGCTACGCGCTTGTGCCATCCCGGTAAAAACTGGGACGATCACTTACCGTTGGCGGAGTTTTCATATAACAAAGGCTATCAAGCTAGCATAAAGAAGGCGTCGTATGAAGCTCTCTATGGCCGGAAATGTCACACCCCTCTCAATTGGTGCGAGTCCGGTGAGCGAGTAATCTACGGCATTGAACTTGTAAATGAGGCCGAGGAACGAGTGTGAGTAATACAAGCCAACCTAAAGGCTGCTCAATCTCGTCTGAAGAGTTATGTGGATAAAAGACGTCGTCCTCTCCACTTCGACATCGGAGACCACGTTTACGTCCGTGTGTCTCTGGTGAAAGGGGTTCATCGTTTCGGAGTGAAAGGAAAGCTTGCTCCACGATTCATCAGTCCGTTCACCGTCATTGAAAAATGTGGACCCGTGGCCTATCGATTGGAGTTACCGGCGTCACTCACAGGAATTCACAAAGTGTTTCACATTTCTCAGCTGAGAAAATGCCTCAAGCCCTCAGCTGAAATACGCACGGAAGACATCAAAGTTCTCCAACCAGACCTCACATATTCGGAGTATCAGATCTGGATTATCGATGAAAAGACTTGCGCCACAAGATACCGGATGTTATGGTTTTATAAAGTCATGTGGAGTAACCATACCGCTGATGAGCTGACATGGGAAAGTGAGGACAATCTGCAAGCGAATTATCCGGACTTGCTATCATCATATACCTGGTACATTTTTTTCCCACTTAGCTTTTCTTTTGGAATCTCGGGACGAGATTCTTTTAAGGGGGGAGAGATGTAAAATCCCAAAAAATGCTAGCAAGAAATTCAGCACATTCACACTTAGGAAAAATGAGGGGAATTAAAACTTTAAATTACAACGCTGAGTTCAAAGTGCTGATTCAAGTCTCTCAAAAACTTCCAAACATGGAGATCTAAATTCATAGTTTTGGTCTTCATAATTCAAATATTAAACCTACCAAATTTCAGCTCATTTGGAGGGGGTTTATTATTTGTTTGAAATTAAGAGAGTAAGCCCTCAAATCTGAATTTAAATTTCAATTTCAAATTCAAACTTCTCCAAACTGGGAAATTGGGTTCACAAATGTGTTCCCCACATTTGAATTAGCATCCATGCCAAAATTCAGATTATTTGAGTTTGGTCTCCTATGCATTTGTAGCAATGGAAGGAGAAATATTCAAGTTCAAATTCAAATTCCAAGAGACAAATACAGTTCAAATTCCACACCATAATTTAATCCATTTGAATTCCAAAAATTCAAACCCATGACTTTGAGGTGAAGCAAAGATTTTAATTTGGAAGAGGGGAGAAAAATATCAGTGGCTCTATTAGGTGTGGTGGCCCCACAAGTCAGCCACACATTGAAACAGTCGGTTCTCGGCTCTTAACTGAGAGCCACCGAGCTGCTTGGCACGAGCGTCCGGCAGAGACGCCGCTGTCAATGTGCCCTCCACCTCAGCCGTGTCGCTCCATGTCTTCATCCCAGATCAGAACCTCGACACTCCACCGCACTCAGTCATCGTGCCATCGAGCCAAACACCGAGAGCAAGCAAGAACAGAGCCGCTCCACCACCTCTGTAACTCGATCGAGCACTGGCCAACCACCGTGCACAGAGCCCTCCCGAGTGGCAAAATGGCACCATGTGATCCTTCCCCACCTCCTCGGTGCAAGAACTGCTCGAGCCTTGGCTTCTAAACCCGAGCGCGGGTCTTCTTCACAGCGGCCGAGCTGCACCACAACTCGGGCTCACGTGGACAGCTCGACACAGCGGCTTTTACGGCCGAGCAAGGACACCCAAGGATGCATTGGTGATCGGTGGTGCTCCTACCTGAACCTCAGCTTAAGCCGTGAATCACAGCGCACGAATTCGGCGTTTTTCTTCCGGTGCACATCCACGGACATCCTGGTAAGAAATTCCAAAATTCATGCTCAATTCTCGCTTAGCGTGCACCAAACCTTGCACACAGGAGCTAGAGTAGTTGGACGATCGAATTTCCTTCACAAACCGAGCTTGAAACTGCACGTAGGTCGACCATTTCAAGTTTTTCCGAACTCAAACTCGGCGGCGCGCCTCGGGCGCACAGTGCAAGCATGGTAGCCGTCGTTCCCGTGCCTGTGTGTGTATTTGCCGAGCTTCCATAGCCTCCACTTTTGGCGGGCTAGAACGTCGGGCCGACGTTGCCGAAGTTATCCCGAGACCACCGCATGTTGCCGGCATGTTTCCAGCCACCGGCAGCCCAAGAGGACCCCACAAATGGGTTCAGCGACTCCGGAAACCCCCAGGAGGCGAGTTTCGGCTCGGAAGTTGGCCGGGAAACCCCTTCCGGTGAGTTTCGCCGGAGGACTCCGCCGCGGGGAGCGCGGGCAGCGCGAGGTAGACGAAGGGGGAAGCGCCCCCACCTGTCAGCCTCTGTATTCGGTGCGGGGATCAGTTTGCGGCCCGGATCGGATGCGGCTGAGTGGGTAAAAGCCCATGGGCCTCGGTGTGGCTGTGATATTAGTGGTGCAATTCAAACTGTGGGGCCCGTGGCCAGAATTTATACTTTTCCCCGAATTTCAGATTTTGTTCAAACTTCAAACCTCCATAACTTTCAGTAGGAGTGTTCAAAATTTGTGAAACAAATTTCATTGGATTCCTCTCAGTCAACTTTGCAGAAATTCAAATTAACTGGTCTGAAGGTCCATTGATTTTGCTCCAAAATTCATCAAAATTATATTTTTGGGAATTAATTCCAGGATATCCCTGTTATAGAATTTTCTCAAATTTGGCCAGGAGATCCTTCGTAACTCTACTGATCTCCTGTGAAAATTTGAACCTCATTGGACTCCATTTGCTATTCCAAATACTCTTCCCAATTTCAGCCTTCATTCAAAATCACAAAGTTAAACAGAAACTTTTTTAGAAATTTCTACCAACTTCATAAATCCATTTCTCCCTGTAGGTACCTCCAAAAATTGTGAAAAAAATTTGCTAGAACCAGGGAGACCTTTTTTAATTAGATCTTCCACTTTTAGCTATGTAAAAACTTCAGATTTGAGATCAAAATTCAGAGGAGCCATTATACTTGTGGGAATTTTGGAGACCACAAGCTTCTATGAAACTTCCTTAAATTTTGCTCAGATCATTCTCATAGAACGTAGTCTCCCCTGGAAAAGTTCCAAAGCCAATTAAGAACCCTTAATTGCAGTAACTATTAGAAGAAGCTTGCTTCTTATAAATCATTATCACTTATACATATATTTTGTTGACTATCATATAGTGACCGAAGTTGAGGATGCCCCGGAGGCCTTGGAGATCCTCCCTCCAGACGCTAACTTCCCCTTTGACTCGCAACCAGACAAGCCGTGGTTTGCATTTAATTACTTTTGCAAAGTTTTGCTTTGTATCACTTATGTCTAGGATGAAATGCTTGCATTAGAGTTAAGGTGATTGAAACCCCACTTGCATGACCTCTAAATCCTATGGAGGGTTGGGTAGTTTACAGATCTATGAGTATAGAATGTCATGCTAATGTTCTTAGAATCTCGGTAGAAGTCGAGTGGTTGGAATCTACTATCAAGATAGGATTTTATCACACGGGCTAGAATGAAGTAAAGAATGGCTTAAGAATGAGAAATTGAGACCCAGCAGGGGGATAGGAGGCAGTGAGCGGAGGCCTCACATGCGTAGCCCTGTTGGTGTCCGTTGAGGACCGAGCCGTGTGCGGCCCTGCTAAACAAGTTTGAACAGTACCGGATGCATACTGGCTATATGGGAACCAGGAAACCGATGTAATTGGTTAACTTGGGTGCCGAGGCTTACCCAACCGTTTTATAGGAGTTTGTTGAGGGTAGCAAGGTGTATATCTGTTGGCGGGCACAGACAAGATCCGCAAGGGGACCTCCTGCCCGTTACGGATGGACCTGTTCGGCATTTGGGTTTCGTTTGAAAGGTTGTTGCATACAGCAGAGTAGGAAGGTGTGAGGCACCACACTTCTAAAATGGGTGTATGTGACGTGTTATCCGGGTGTCTATTGATTGCAATCACCGTCCCTCGCGGTTATTTGAGTACCGCTTGTTCACTGCGCTGTGACGTAGTAAGAATTGAAAGAGGACAGAAGAATATGATGTATTGACTTCTTATTGTATTGTAAACATGTATGCTGTAGTTGTAGAGCTCATTAAGTTTATATTTCACTTTGGGTATAACAACATCGGAAGAAAGCGTTTCTTGTTTGATTGTGGAATTCTGATGTGAGAGCTACTCAAGGCACACCCTATTGCTTCTAAAAACTGAAAGTAAGGATTAACCGTTAGGTGAGTCTTTCGCAATATCATTTTCCTATATTCAGAATCCCTTCATGTAGAGTCTCATGTTAAGAAGTGACGGATAAGCCTTGCTGAGCCATCGTGCTCACGGTTGCTATATTAAGATGTTGCAGGTGAGACGTATGTGTGTAGCTAGTGTGTAGCATCCCCGGGCTGGACGACTGCACTTTTGCATAGCTAGGCTGAGAGTTTAGCTATGAATAATACTTCCGCTGTACATAAGTTTAAGTTGTATGTTGTTCTTAATCTTTTCTTGTGTGCTGTTGGGTGCCACATCGCACGGCATCACCCTCTGCGATCCTGGAGTGGCAGGACCATGGGGTGGCCCCCACACCTCGGTGCCATCTTGTACGGCCTTCGGGATATTGGCATTGTTCCCGGTGCAAGCACAATCTTGAACCCCACCTCCCAGTCGAGCAGCATACCCAGTAGATCATCCAGGAATACGTCGGGAAACTCACGGACTACTGGAATATCTTCCAGTCTGGTGGTAGTGGAATGATAGATGGCTGGAAGTTTTATTTCTGGACTGTCCAGAAATAAGGCAGGAGACTCATGCATCTCTGGATGCAAATGCACGACTCGAAGGACGGTGTCTAAAACAACACCGTGGCGGTTTAGCCACGACATCCCTAGGATGATGTCTATCTTTTGTGCCTCTAAGACTATGAGAGATGTAGGGTATACTTTTCCCCCTAAGCATAACGGTGCTTTTGGACAATCATGCTTGCTGAAATTTTCCCACCCGGTGAACAAATCAAAAATGGACTCTCGGTGGGTAGTATTTGTAGGCTATGCTTAGCAACATAAGCATTACTAATAAAATTGTGAGTGGCACCCGTATCAAATAAAACTATGCGTGGGCTATTTGTGGAGTTGGAACATACCCGCCAGGATGGGTTCTCCTTCCGGTACGTCCTCAATGGCGAGCTGGTGGGCGTTGCCGGAATTGGTGTTTGCACGGCGTGCATTGTTGTTGTTTCAGGGCTGATTTCTCCCTGGGAACGGTGGTGCCGCTCTGCTTCTTTGTGGCTTCTCGAGGCAATCCTTGCAGAAATGCCCCGTACGACCGCACGTGTAACACGCATACGGTGGCTGGCTGCTGCCTGGGGGACGAAAGCCCGGCATGCGCTGCTGAGGTGCAAACGCACGCGGCATCGCCCGCTGCTGCTGTTGTTTCTGCGGAGGTGCTGGTAGTGCTGGTCGGAACGCAGGTTGTGGATACGGCCGATTGCAAAATTGCATCGGTCGCTGTGGTGTCTGTCAGCATTGACCTGATGGTGTGCAATAAACCATCCTATATTTTTGGGGAGGACCACCTCCCTCTCCGCTGCTCTGCAGCATGCTGCACTTCTTTTCTGCCGCAGCCAACTCCTTGCCGGTATCTTCCTGCACAATCGCAGCATCAATCATTTCATTGATTCTGCCGCGATTGAACATCGCCAGCTTGTCCTTCGGGAGCGGATTCAGCCCCTGGTAAAAGTAATCCCGCCGCTTCTCAACCATATCCACGTAGTGTGAAGCATAGAGGGCGAGATCGTTGAATGCCCAGGCATATTCCAACGCGTTCCGGTTGCCTTGTTGCAAGTGTAAAAACTCCGGGGTCTTCCTCTTCATGAGACCCGGCGGAATATGGTAGGCCCTGACGGCCATCCAGATCTCCGCCCAGGTCAGAACTCGCTCGGTGGGTTGGGAGGCGCAGAAGTTCACCCACCAAGCGCTCACGGAGCCCATAAGTTGCTGGGCTGCGAATTGTGTCTTTTGCTGCTCACTAACGCGGAGCAGCCCGAACTTCATTTCCATCGTGGAGAGCCAGTTGTCCGCATCGATGGCCTCATCCGCTCGCGAGAATACCGGGGGATGTGTCGCGAGTAAATCCGAGTAGGAACTCTGTTGTAGTTCCTCTCGGTCTTGACGCCTCTCTGGACGAGACGTATTCACGATCAAAGTTTGCAGCAACTCTGTGTGCTGCTGGTGCGATCCGGCCATGGCCGCAACAATATCAACCAACGTGACCGTTGGCGGTGGTGGTGGCTGTGGTTGCTGCTGCTGTCCTGAGGAAGTCTCGGGAGGCTGTTGGGAGGCATCCCCCCCCTGACTTGAACCCCCAACCTCTGGGTTGGAGCGAGTGCGAGTCATTCTGAAATTCAAAACAGTGTTGATCAGCACATGTCATACTCAAAATTCCATGAAAAACAGTAGGTATTGCAGTGATACATTGATAAAGTTGCACAACATTCACATATATTGATAAAGAAATAACTTTATACAAGATACATTGTTCTCGGTTCAAAATTACAGCCACTTTTGAACATCCAAGAAGTCGTGCTCATGTGATCACTACATATCCACACGCTATTGTTTTTACACGACATGTCGCTGCTACAAAAGTTATTACATACAACCACCTCGCTTCCCTACTCGGCAATGGAAAACTCTCTAGTCGGATTGGAAGTCGACCTCTTGCGGGTCTTCCTCCTCCGCTGGTTCTGCTGGTAGCTCAGGGTCCATGACTTTATCTTCTGGCTCAGGTTCCGGTATCACCGAAATACCGAGAATCACGGGTACTGCACCTACCATCGGTAGGCCCACTACCTGAGGTACGAGTCCCTGCAACGCATTCACCTCGTCCATGGCCTAGTTATAGTACATCTCCCAGTTCTGTCCCTCCTCAATCGCATCATCACGCTCTTGAGTGAGGACCTCATTCTGCTGGGTCAAAGCATGGACTTGTTGCTGCAAAGCCGTGATAACGACATGGCTGTTCTTTCCTGCCTTCCTCAACCAACGCAAATGATTATGTTGTTGATTCAGTCACTTTATTGTTGGGAGAAGCACATTACGGAATGTGTTATGGGCACTTTCGTAATGATGACAACAGCTTGTGCTCTCCTTTAGCTCCACGGCAACTCGATCCGTATGGACAGCTTGGCTGTCCATCACGTTCTTTCCTGCCGTAAGATGGAGGCTGAGATTCGCCTCTGCTTGATTGTACCTTGGGCAACTTGGATCAGTTGCCGCAAAGTATCGCTCCCACCAGACGTGGTTAGCTAATCCCTCTACTGGAACAAGCGCATATGGAGTGCCCTCCATAGCTCTCACGTATAGATGGCAGAAGCGCGACATGGCGTCGCGGGCTGCCACTTGCCACATGTCCTCCGGGTGTCTCCCTTTCACCGTGACGGTGAATGGTGCCCAACCCGACAGAGTTGATCCTTCCGGAACATCGACATGTATGATCCATGTAGGTGTTCTCCTTCTCGCCTCCTTCCTTGGCAAGGAAGCGCGGCATCTCCATGTGACACCCAGTTCTGAAAATAGAAACAAGTGAAGGCATATGTGTGCCCAGGATGTTCATCGCACATACACATGTAATCCACAAACTGAATTCAGAATATAACCACGAATAAATAGTGTTTAAGTACTTTATTACAATGACTCAATGTCTCACTCATGATTGTCTATCTTATTCTTGCAGCGGAAGTCTCTAAACGACAGCGGAAACAACTAAACAGCAGCAGGCTCCATCTTCAACTCCACAGGTATGTTGACGGTAGTTCGCACGTCTAGTACTCCACATGGTCCTCGAAGTACTCATCTCCTGTAGCTGATGTTTAGGTGGTAATGCAAGGGTGAGTACATGTCGTACTCAGCAAGTGCGGAAAAAGTATGACATGTAGCTTACAACAAGGTATGGAATAAAAAGGCCCATTGCAGCAAGCAAATTTTATTTCACAAACATGGTAAAAACAGCAACTAAGTCTAGATGAATTAAATCCCAATATAACCAAGTAATCAGTAACATTCTTTCATCATAATTCACCATTTATCAAGTCTCAACCAGCCAATAATCTTTCTCAAGTTCATCTCATACTCATAAATATTCATAACCATCTCATATTCATATAACTGAAACCAAACTCATTTTCATGACTCAAAACAGTCCCAAAACCAATCTCAATCACCATACCATAACCATACCGAATATCCATCCCAAGTTTTCCCTCTAATAATGTGAGTTGGCCAGGTGCTTGTAACCGGAAGCACGGCTATCATGATAGTTTTACACTCTGCAGAGGTGGCACCACTTTACCGACAAGTTCGTGATTTCTTCACCCGTCGGCGACTGCAGAAACTCCATTATACCAGTACACAACTGTCGGTGTATGGCCAAGAGATCACAAAATAGCCTTTACAAAGGGGCTACTAGATGTATGGACTCACTGAGGTTTCACCGGTAGGGTCGGATCACCATTCTCCCACCTACGGGCCTCCTCTTGTGCCATGCAGTTCCCAGGGCAGTCCTCCTCGACTCCCATTCCCTGCGCCATCCATGGTCCATAACAAGCTAGCAACACACCTAATTAGTCAGCTAAGCCGTACCCATATTTGGCCTTGTGGTGGCACTGTTTTCCTGGCATGTGCTGGCATGAACCGGTCCTTAGGTCTACGGCAAGTAAACCACCATCTCATTCAGCAACATCCACAAACCAAGCTTGCCTAGATCTCCCCGATTCCACGCTCATTAACATCATCAAGTTCTCATCATCATTATTCATACGAGTGCAGTAGCTAGACATATTTTATTTCAGCTTCCCGTATCCCGTAAGTTAAGTGAAGCAAAAAGGAAAAATGACCATACCCGACTCATTAACTTTCCCGGTGACAAGGATGGTTTAACAAAACTAGTAAACTCCTATAAAAGGGTGCCCATCAAGTTGACTCAAGCATACGAGTTTTCGCAAACAAAACAGTTTTGAAACAGGATCAATATGGTCAAGGGGCACTTGCCTTGCTCCCGTGGTTCTTGTTGCTCGAGCTTCTCGAAGTCTTGGTGCTGTAGATCCTCGTAGATGGCCTCTTGAGCTCGTCCTTCTACTCAGGACCATGCACATACAAAATTCACAGCAATCAATCATCATTGCACAAACTTTACTCAAGATGCAACGGGGTAAATGAATGCAAATCATATGGTGCTGTTTTATTAAACCATTTGTACGTGTTCTTGCATGTTTTAATGGGTTTTCATGGGGTTTTATGATGAACAAGGGTGTAGGGATCAAGTGTGAACGTGGTGATGATCTTGACTCAAGATCTTGATCAATTCCATCGTCAAAATCGATCAAAACACGATCTGTCCACACGTAAAAGTTTCTGCTCGAAGGGGGCGAAGAAAACGGATGCGTAGAAACAGCGGCGACGTCGTAAGATGGGTAATGAAGACCTACCTCACTTCCTTTTAGTGGCAGGGCCTTCCTCCTAGCAATGGCAGCAGCGGGGAACTTTTCTATGGAAGACTAGGGCAGGACAGATCGTCGGTTCTTTTCCGGCGACGGCGAGGCGTGAGGGGGCTCGTTGGCGGGTCTCGACGATGGGGCTCGTCGGCGGGTCTCGACGACGGGGCTCGATGATGGGGCTTAACGGCGGGGCTCGTCAACGGGGCTCACCGGCGACCAAACTCCGGCGAGGGGGGTGCCAACTCGGCGAGTTGGGGGTGTCACACCCGGTTTTTCCGAAGAACAACCAAGTGAATGTCACATGTATGCCAGGATCATTTTCTCATACATGTGATGACAAATAGTGAAGCATCATTTATTACAAGCCAGGTGTCGAATATAAATAAGTCTTACATAGCAAATGTCTCGATGGACAATAATAAGTTCATCACCAGTAAATAAACTAGCAGCGGAATATTATTCTTGTGGGCTCCTTCACATGCGTTGCCCAGGGGTCTCCATGAACCTAGAAACCTTCTTCGGGTCCAAAGTCTTGGTCATTATACACCACCTCATTATCTTGACCTGAGCAGCAATATAAACCAACAAAATATGCAAGGTTGAGTACCGATGGTACTCAGCAAGTGTGGGAAAATTATATCATGCATGGCTAGAACAAGGAGAGGTTGAACTCATGGTTAAGGCACTACGTAATTAATACCTATCACCTTAGCTTATTAAGCACCTACATTACTACACAGGTGAAATGGTCCCAATCTCCCATCCCATCATCATAATCAAATATCCATATCATCATTTCCAATGTTAAGCTCCCCGCTTAACATCCACAACTTCCATAACCATCAATCCTCTAATCATGAATAAGTCCAAGCCGCTCTTGACCGTGAGCACGGCTGTCATGACAGTTTTGACTCTGCGGAGTTTGTACCACTGTACCCACATGTAGTGATTTCATCCCCTGTTGTCGGGTGGACTAAAGGAACCTCCATTATGCCAGTGGCTACGAACCACATTCACACTTCCCAGGTGTGTAGCCAGGAGATCACTACGAAGCCTTTACAAAGGGATTCCCGACGAGCGTGGGCCCACTGAGGTTTCACCCCTAACAGCATACAAGAGGCTCCAACCCCGCTGCGGTGGCCCCCTCTTGAGCCTTGCGGTGCATATGGTAGTCCAGCTGACACCTACTCCCCGCACCATCCAACACACCCATACTACGCCGGGGATACACCTAATTAATTGGCAAAGCTGCCCCATCTCAGCATGTGGTTGGCACGGTAAAGCCAGGTTACATGCTCCATGAACCGGTCCTTAGGATCCAGGCAAGTACTAAACACAAACCCGAGTCTCGTGCACCCAGCACACAACCAAAACATCCAACTTGCCTTGATCCCTACCTCTACATAACTCACAATATCTCATTCAAGAGTATGGTAAAATAAACTAATGATTCTTATCCCAAATATCCCATTCTAAGCATGGCTAAGCATATGCATAATAATAAATGACAAGATAAAATGAATCCCAACCCAAGATACAAGGAAACAAGGTAATGCAATTCTAGGGAAACTTCCTAGCATGGGTTTCATATTTCAATTGACAATGCAAATAACTCTAGCTACACATCCTAACATAGGATCAAAGTGGTCAAGGACACTTGCCTCCTTCCTGCTGCTCTTGAAATGGGTAGTCCTGATCTTGGAAAGGAATATCTTGCTCTTGAGCAGGTTCTACATCATACCATCACACATAGCAAAAGAAAAACAACAATCCATAAGACATAGTTCACACTTCCACTTCATACAAACCACACATTCATATTTATGAAAGTCATTCACCATTATATGTGTTGTGGTTAATCTATGTGTGTTGATTTGTGGCTTGCATGCACTTTTAATCATGTGTATATGATTCCTACTTTTGTGTTCACATTTATACTTACATACTATATATATGAGTTTCCAATTTAAATAAATTCCTTATATTCAATTACTACACCTTTTAGCTACCAAGTATGCATGAAAGTTATTTTCCTTCTCCATATGTGTCTTCAGAATTTCTACCAACCCTAAACTGAATTCTTTGGATTTTAGAACTCCATTTATCATTTACTAGTTGCTATATTTTCAGATTTATTTCCTATGCCTAAATGTGAACTTTATTATGAAAATAACAAGACACATCATCTAAACAGAATAGGTTCTGATCTAAAATATTTACTAATATATTTTTGACCTTTTCCTCTGATGTAAACTATTTTACAATTATTTTCCCTATTTTCCAGAACTATTCTTTACTTAAAAATGTGTCCCTAAATGTGAATAATAAATTAAACAGATTCACTTCAGCTCAAAATATATTTTTATCTCACTCCAAAGTTTTCTAAATACTGAGAAAGTTTTTAATTTAATTTTGACAATATGTTTGTCCCACTTTTTAAATTTTAAACACTAGCCACATATTCAATTTCCTAAATTAAATATTAAACAGGGCTAAAAAGGTAAACTCACCCCACTACAGGGTCTATAATATTATTTTAACAATTTTCAGGGGTCTAGCTATACATAACAGAGGAGTTTTTCCTAATTTTTATTAAGTCCAGGGGCTAAAACTGATTTTTAAATGAATTTACATGATTTTCTGAAGTTCTAGGGGCTAGATCAGAAGTTTCCGGGGCTAGCTCTTATTTCCCGAGAACCCCAGGGGGTAGCACGTAAGATTTCCAATCTTTATAACGCGGGGCTGACGTGGACCGTCCGATTTAAAACAGACGGCTGAGATTATAACGCCGAACCGGTACGCGGGGATTTAAAGTCTACCGTGCGATTTAAAATAGACGGCGCACAAGCGGCCACGTCGCTCTGATCGAGCGCGGGCGGTGGATCAAGACCAGCGAGTTAGATCGGAATTTCCGAGCGTAGATCGGCCAGAATTCGCCGGAGAAGGCTCGGGTTCTCACCGGAGTAAAAACGGCGGATCACGTGGGAAAAACAGAACGAGGCCGGGGTGGTTTAGATCGAGTTTGCGTCGCCCCCGATCAAAATTCGGCTGGGATACGCAGAAATCCGGGTCGGTTTGGATTCGGGGTGAGAGAGTCCCGGCGCGGGCGCGAGGAAGAAGAAGGTTGGCGGGCCCCGCCTGTCGGTGGGAAAGAGGGGGGGCGCGCGGCTGCGGGCTGGCGCGGGAATAAATGGGTCGGTTGGCGGGTTTCGGCCCACTGGCCGGTTTTTTCTATTTTCCTTTTTCGTTTTCTATTTCTTTTCTGTTTTGAGTTTAAATTGAATTCCAGTTTGAATTTAAATTGTTGCAAAACATGCAACACGTCCAAAAAATTTTAAATTCCCCTCTTAACAGGATTTAGGGTCTTAACAAGATTTTTGGGGTGTTACAGGGGGGAGGCTCCAAGTCGCCGACTTGGGAGGGGGAGAGGAGGGGGGGCTGTGGCCAAAAAGGGGGGGTGGTTGTATTTATAAGGGGGGAGGGAGAGTCCTACTGCAATTGGAGCTCAAATAAGAGTCCTATTCAATTTTTTTGGATCTTAACAAACTTATCTCTTGTGGTGCGGCAGCCTTGGGGATTTTATCCCCAAAATGTGGGGAAAATTCCCCTTTTTGGGAATTGGGGAATTTAGAAATTTTGGGGGAAATTTGGGAATGGCTCATTTCAGCTATCTTTTTCCCATTCCTCACCATTTCTATGTCACTTGCTCCATTTCTACATTCCCCTCTCCATTTCTATGTCCCATTCTCCATTTATACATTTCCCTTCTCCATTTCTAAGCCCCATTCTCCATTTCTATATTCTTTTCTCCATTTATGTGGTTCCTTCCTCCATTTCTATGGTTCTTTCTCCATTTCTATAGTTCTTTCTCCATTTCTATAGTTCATTCTCCATTTCTACTTCTTTTATAATGTTTCTCTACATGAAAAATGTATGCAATGCATGGTAATGAATTTGAGGGTGTTACAAACCTACCCCCTTAAACTGAATCTCGCCCTCGATATTCGATAGAGTGGAGAATAGATGCGGGAATTCTGCCTTGAGATCTTCCTCACGCTCCCATGTAGTTTCGGCTTCCGTGTGATGGCTCCATTGTACCTTGTACCAACGGATCACTTTGTTCCTCGTGACCCTTTCCTTCACGTCCAAAATTTTGATGGGGTGCTCCGCGTAGATCAGATCCTCTTGAAGCTCGAGCTCATCCATCGATACTTGTTCTTCCAGTACTCTTAAGCACTTCTTGAGTTGGGATACGTGGAACACGTCGTGCACGTCGGAGAGGTGTGTTGCCAGCTCTAGTTGATAGGCTACTTCTCCTCGCTTGCCCAAAATCTTGAATGGCCCGATATAGCGAGGTGCTAACTTACCTTTGACGTTGAAACGTCGTTGGCCTCGGATAGGCGATACCTTAAGATACATGAAGTCTCCCACTTCGAAGGTCAATCTTCTTCGCCTATTGTCCGCATAACCTTTTTGTCGTGACTGAGCAGCCTTCAAGTGTTCTCGTACCATTTGAACTTGCTTCTCAGCGTCTTGCAGCACTTCGGGTCCAAACACTTGGCTCTCTCCGGTCTCATTCCAGAACAGCGGCATTCTACATCTTCTACCATACAATGCTTCGAAAGGTGACATCTTCAAGCTGGCTTGGTAGCTGTTATTGTATGAGAATTCAGCGTACGGCAAGCTCCTATCCCAACTACGCCCATGTTTCAAGGCGCAAGCTCTCAACATGTCTTCCAAAATTTGATTTGTCCTCTCAGTTTGCCCGTCGGTATGCGGGTGATAAGCGGAGCTGAAATTCAGTCGTTTACCCATGGCTTCATTCAGCTTCTTCCAGAACCTAGAGGTAAATTGAGAACCCCGTTCTGAAACTATCCTTTTTGGAACTCCATGGCGACACACGATTTGCTCCATATACAGCTCGGCTAGTTCTGCGACGC
Source organism: Neostapfia colusana (assembly GCA_030760725.1). Lineage (NCBI taxonomy): Eukaryota > Viridiplantae > Streptophyta > Magnoliopsida > Poales > Poaceae > Neostapfia > Neostapfia colusana. The sequence continues at coordinate 110,239,501 of JASWHV010000001.1, forward strand.
GGTACGTGGTTCTAACAGGAAGAAAATGGGCTGTTTTCATCAATCGGTCCACAATAACCCAAATGGAGTCGTAACCAGACCGAGTACGTGGCAATCCGACAATGAAATCCATGCTGACGTCTTCCCACTTCCACTCGGGTACTTTCAATGGCTGCAACAATCCAGCGGGTTTTTGATGTTCGGCCTTCACTCGTTGGCACTTGTCACATAAGGCAACATATTCAGCTATGTCCATTTTCATACCATCCCACCAATAGCAAGTTTTCAGGTCCTTGTACATCTTTGTACAGCCGGGATGTATGGAATAAGGTGAGTCATGTGCCTCCTTTAATATCTGTCGCGGATGTGCTTCATGTTAGGCATACAAATCCTTTTTCCTAACCAAAGTGTGCCTTTCTCGTCTTCCTTGAAATCCATTTCTATGCCTTGTCGGATTCTTTCCTTGATTTCCTTGATTTCCTCATCCGTTGCTTGGTCATCTCATATCTCCTGTTCTAGCGAGGAGTTCAGTTCTATCACCTCCATCTCGTTCAAGAACCCGAGATGTAACTGTTCGAACTCCTTGGGCAGCTCGGGTGGTAGCTCCCGAACCGTGAGTTGGTGACATGCTCCCTTTCGGCTCAACGCATCAGCTACTACATTGGCCTTTTCGGGGTGATAGTTGATTCCAACATCATAATCCTTGATGAGTTCCAACCATCGACGTTGCCTCAAATTCAGATCCATTTGCGTGAATATATACTTGAGGCTTTTGTGATCCGTATAGATCTCACATCAGGGGCCAAGGATATAATGCCTCCAAAAGTTCAAGGCATGTACCACAGCTGCAAGTTCCAAGTCATGTGTGGGGTAATTCAGCTCATGTTTCTTTAGTTTTCTCGATGCATAGGCTACCACATGTCCTTCTTGCATGAGCACACATCCAAGTCCTTGTCTTGATGCCTCACAATATATGTCGAAGCTCTTGCTCACGTCCGGCAATACCAAAACCGGCGCTGTTGTTAATCTCTTCTTTAGTTCTTCAAAGCTTTCTTGACACGCTGGTGTCCACTGAAATGCTTTCCCCTTCATTAGCAATTCAGTCATAGGCTTCGCTATTTTGGAGAAATCCTTGATGAACCGGTGGTAGTATCCAGCCATCCCAAGGAAACTCCCAATATCTTTCACATTCTGCAGTTGATTCCACTTTAAAACGTCTCCCACTTTTCCGGGATCAACCGATACTCCTCCCTCGGAGATGATGTGGCCTAGGAACGATATCTCCTTTTAGCCAAAATTGACACTTGCTGAACTTGGCATATAATTGATGCTCTCGCAGTTTCTGCAATGTTAACCTCAAGTGTTCTTCGTGTTCTTCCTCGCTTTTTGAATACACCATGATATCGTCGATGAAAACCACGACGAGCTTGTCCAAGTACTCCATGAAGAACTTATTCATGAGGTATATAAAGTATGCGGGTGCATTCGTTAACCCAAAAGACATAACGGTATATTCATACGAACCATACCGTGTTTGAAATGCAGTCTTGGGTATGTCGGAGAGCTTAATCTTCAGTTGGAAGTATCCCGACCGAAGATCAATCTTGGAGAAAATTTGGGCACCTTTCATTTGGTCGAACAGGTCCTCTATACGGGGCAGCCGGTATTTATTATTGATCGTCACCTCATTGAGAGACCTATAATCCACACACATCCTTTGGGTCCCATCCTTCTTGTCTACGAAGAGCCAGGGGGCTCCCCATGGTGACGAGCTTGGGCGTATAAAACCCTTTTCTAGCTGCCCCTAAATTTGCTTCTTGAGCTCCACTAGTTCATTGGCGGGCATCCTATATGGCCTCTTCACTATAGGTGCAGTTCCGGGTACTAAATCAATGCCAAATTCAATGTCCCTGTCAGGTGGCATACCTGGAAGTTCTTGCGGGAACACATCTGAATATTCGTGAAGCACCGGAATGCTTTCCAATGTTGCTTCTTCGACGTGGTTCAGCGCTGCCTTCTTGGTTGCCGGTTGGGCTGCCTCAAACTCAATACGAGTACCGTGCTCACTTGTCAACTCCACGATCCTCTCAGAACATTGAATCACTCTGTTGTGCTTGCTCAGCCAATCCATTCCATGTATTATGTCAATCCCTTGGGAATCCAAGACAATAAGGTTGGCAAGAAAGTCTACCCCCCTTATTTTAATGCTTACTTTCAAACTAGAATTCAGAATTGAAAAGAAGTGATTTCCCAACTATATGCATCAAGGTGTATGAACTAAGCAACCTCTTTCATTAACATCAGCCTATATGAGGATGTGAACACGTGCCGAAGCGTCTCACATCTCTCCACAATGTGTGGATGTGGACATTCGCCGAAGCATCCCACAACTCACATCAGCACACAAACACAAGCAATCATCACAAAAAATCAGCACATCACTCTTATTCAAGCTACTCCGATCTAAACATTCCTATTACAGCTTATTCAATGAGAATCCTAAACTTAATCGTGAGAACCGGTGCTGTTCTCGCTGTGTGACGGGGGTGGTCCATACATGGGCACACGCCATGGTGAGTCGGCAGTCCATGTAGGGTTAGATGACGCTGGTGCTCCATTCGCTCCCACGTTGGCACGAGTCTCCTCCTGTTTTCCAGCAAGTACTGCTTCTTGCGGAGGTAACGGATCTCTTCTTGTGCGGTTGCGTAGCGGTTTCCTAACTCCACGAGCAACCTCTGAGACCTGTCAGCAACTTGTGGGTTGGAAAGAGCTGTTACATGGGGTCCAATGATCTCCCTTGTACCACTCTTCCAATACGGGTGCAGCTCAAAATTTGTGTCCTCAAGCTGCCCACGAAGGCATAGCACAGTCCGGTGAGTGCATCCCATGCAACATCATCAATAGCTTCTGCCCTTGTAGCTCTCAATGTGGGTGCGAAGTGCCGAGTGACAATGCTACCATTAGATAGGATGGTTACTTCAGCCTTCCACTCTTCATGTTCGAGACGAGGGATTTTCTTGAGAAGATACTCCGGGTATAAGCTACAGCAATCCAGAAATTCTTTGAGCTCCCTGGATATGTATCCTCCCTCCATTCCGTCGGACCGAAATTTTTGAACTGAATGGTTGGACCGTTCGTCACCTTCATCATTTGCCTCAGCAAGGGATGGCTCCTCCTCAGGTTCATCTCCTCCCGTCATAGCTTCATAAGGCTCCACGGGGTGTAAGCCCGCGTGAAACTCTTTCTGAGGTGCGTACCAATGCTGTTCTTATGGATCATCCTCCATGTCGTCTTCGAATGGTTCCACCTCTTCCGGATCCTCTTCCTCATGCATAGAGCTATTGACTTCATCTTCATCATGAGGTTCCATCTTCACCTCCTCCCAATATGGTCCATCGGACACCTCAATGGTGTTAAGTGCACTCCCACGTGGTGGTGGACGAGTCCTTATGCGTGCTGTGCTCCTAATCACTGGCATCTTTAAATAAGACATGAGAAACTATAGAGAAGTAAGAAATAACTCCAAAACTTCAGAATCTATGAAGCAAGAAAGCAAAAGTGTTGCTGTCCAAAAGAAGAGAAAAAGAGGGGCTGAAAATAGCACTTTGCGGTGGCTGAATTGAAAAGTGCAGCAGCAAGCAATTTTCGAAAATAGCAGTTTAGAGGGGTGTTCCTATGTGTTTTAGAGTGTCCATTCTACCTAGGGTTGCGTCCTATGGTCAACGTGGCTCTGGTACCAATCTATGACCCGGTTCTGAAAATAGAACCAAGTGAATGCATATGTGTGCCCAGGATGTTCATCACACATACACATGTAATTCACAAACTGAATTCAGAATATAACCACGAACAAATAGTGTTTAAGGACTTTATTACAATGACTCTGTCGGTACCCTCAATACCGGGTACCCCCGCGCACAGGGTAAAACTTCCTAAGGACCTCGCTCCCTCTGCAGGGGCGAGGTTTGAAGGCGCCACGTGTCCAGCGGGGCCGGAGCTCCCCTCCCCACGGAGGATAGCTCCGGGCCTGCCGCGTGGCCCAGGAGGCCGGACCTCGCCCCCCTCCGCAAGGGCGAGCTCCGAAGGCACCACGTGTCCGGCAGGGCCAGGGCTCTCCTCTCCTCAAAGGATAGCTCCGAGCCTGCCACGTGGCCCAGAAGACCGGACCTCGCCCCCTCCGCGGGGGTGAGATCCGAAGGCTCCACGTGTCCAGCGGAGCCGGAGCTCCCCCTCCCCCTCCTCAGAGGAGAGCTCCGGGTCCGACACGTGGCCAGCAGAACAGTGCTGCCGACCGGCGCGGTAGGCAGCGGGAGTAAAGGCGCGCCATGCCTTTACCGTACAAAGCATTCAAGACCCGCGCCTTCCCGAGACGAAGAGGCGCAGCGCACGCCTGTCAGGAGGCGCTGTGACCAGTCACAGTCAGGACAGGCGTACAGTGTCTGAAGCTACAGGCCATTGAAGGCAGCGACAAGACCGGACAAGACATGCCCTGCCGCCCCTGCCATCGCCAATGACTACACGCTACACTTAGCCTGCGGCATGGGTAGGGCGGCAGGACGAGGACTTCGACACCAGCGCCAAGATATAATAGGTAGGAAATCACCCCGAGGCCACCTGTCGGGTCCCGGGCCCCCCTTGTAAGCCACTCGAGCCTTGGACTATAAAAGGCTCGGGTAGGCAACGTTAGCAAGGGTTCGAACTCTGTTGGTTCGCACTCTAGCCATTTGCACCCTGGGTTCGCACTCCCGCAACTCATACGCTAGACATCACTCATCCCCAAGCTCAGGACTCCGGTTCTGAGCAGCAAGCAATACAGCGAGCTTCTTAGCTCGCTGTGGACGTAGGGTTTTACGCTCCGGCGGCCTGAACCACGTAAAACTCGCCGTGTCAAGCTTCTCCTTAATTCGTCCATACGCTTAAGCTCTCCGCAAGTGACTAGCCCCTCCGAAAAAGAACCTCCGCGGGTTGCCCAGTGCAGGTCCGGGGGAAGTGTCGACCACACACTTCGACATTTGGCGCGCCAGGTAGGGGGCTTTTCCCTTGCGCGACGAGTTTTTGCCGACGAAGATGACCAAGCTTCCTTCAGCGGCAAACTCTCCTCCTCCGCGCTCACGGCGAACCGTGACCAGCGGGGAGTACGTGTCGACACACTCAGGACGGAGTGTGTCGGCGCAAGCTGGTAGCCAGCAGCCGACTCCGGCAACGCCGACTCCGGCAATGCAGGCTCCAACCAGCGTGAGATCTTCTGCAGCGATAAGCGCACCCCACAGGGGTGCGCTAGCTGCAGCAAGAGCGCTACTGCGCAACCCACCTGCTGGGGACGCACCTCATTCAGCGACCCAGCAGTGGATACGCGAGGTAGACCGCCTCGTCGTTGCCGCCGCAAACCCTCGACTTCGGCGGGGACAACACTCCGGTCAACTGGCTGTGTCGCTGACGCGTACGCTAATGGTTGACGGGCAGACGGCGGATTCCAGCTCCACCAGGCTTCCGTCGACGGACCTGAGGACAGAGCTGGAACGGTGCCACTTGGGCCAGGATGCCCGGGTGTACCTCGAGCGACGTCGGGTAAGGCGTCGCAACCAAGAGGCTGGCGACAGCATGACGTCGGCCTCGACCCAGCCTGAAGAGCAGATCTTCGCCACGCGATCTCTGCCCCAGGCATACGCCGCGCAGCATATGCCACAGCCATATGCTCTACAAGCGGCGCCCCCGGTCTATGGCACAACCTTGCCCATACCGGGGTACACTGTGCCAGCGGCGAACCAAGTGTTCGTGGCACCAATTCCTGCAGCAGCGGGGGCAGGATGTGCGGCCCTGGCGCCCTACCTTCGCTTCACGAGGTGGCCGCGCAAGTTTCGGCCGCACCTGCCCGAGAAGTACGATGGCAGCGTCAACCCGGCGGAGTTCCTCCAAATCTACTCCACCGCCGTACTTGCCGCAGGAGGGGATGAGGCCGTCATGACCAACTAATTCCCCGTCGCCTTGACCGGCCCAGCCCGGTCTTGGCTCATGAACCTCCCTCAGGGTTCCATAACTTTCTGGGGAGAGCTCTGCCGGCAGTTCACCGCCAACTTCGGCAGTTCCTACACCCGGCCTGGCATGGAGCTCGACCTCCACGCCATCCAGCAACAACCTGGGGAGTCGCTGCGCTCCTTCGTCCAGCGGTTCTCCCAGGTACGCAACACCATCCCCCACATCCCGAATGCATCAGCGGTGGTCGCATTCCGGCAAGGTGTGAGGGACAAGAAGATGCTCCAGAAGTTGGCCACCAGGGAGGTGCAAGACATCTCGGGGCTCTTCAGCCTGGCGGACAAGCGCGCCGGGGCAGAAGACGGGCGTCATTGGCACTCACTGCCAGCTTCCGAGGCCGGAAGACAGCCCGAAGACGGCGGAGTTCAAGCTGAGCTCCCGACCACGTCAGACAGCCAAGAGCCAAGCACTGGCTGACTTCATGGCTGAGTGGATGCCAACGAAGGCTGACCCAGGGGGCCGCAAAGACGGTGAACCAAAGTACCGAGCTCCAGTCTTCACCGGGCCTCACTGGACGCTCTTCTTTGACGGCTCCTCGCGAAAGCAGGGGCCGGTGCCGGCGTACTGCTTCTCATGCCATCGGGGGAGCAGTCTGGGTACATGGTGCGTCTCAATTCCAAGGCAACCAACAACTTGGCAGAGTATGAAGCGCTCATCTTTGGCCTAAAAGACAGTCCTGTCTCTGGGCGCTCGCCAGTTGTTGGCGCAGGGCGACTCCCAGCTAGTTATCAAGCAAGTTAAGGGTGAACGCCCCTGTAATGACCCACAGCTAGCTGCTTATCTACTCCACGTGCGGATGTTGGAGAAAGACTTCCTCGCATTGGACCTGCGCCTTGTACCGCGCGCTGGCAAGGCCGCAGCTGACGACCTCTCAACGAAGGCCTCCACCGGAGCCCCTGCGCCCGAAGGAGTCTTCGAGAGGACATTGCTGCGGCCCACAGCCCGGCCCGCCGACCCGGGCAAAGGGGGCTGAACCAGTGCCTCGAAGCTAGGCAGTCCCGGCGGCCCTGCAGCCATGGATGCCGCCAAAGGATCATAAGCGTCACTGGGGACTCCGTGCAACCCAGCGCTCAAGATCCAGAAGCTCAAGTAGTCCCGATGCATGGACCACGGAGGTTCAGGACTCCTTGAAGGACATCCTTCCTGATGAACGTGCATTCGCTGAACGCATTGTGCAGATGGCTAAGTGCTATGCGCTGGTATCTTTACTGGCGTGGCGCCACGGCATCCTATTGCGGCGCATAACCAAGGAGGAAGGATGTGACTAGCTCGCAGTAGTCCATGGAGGCGAGTGCTGGGAATGCTCATCGTCCCGCACGTTGGTCGGTTAAGCCAACCGGCATGGCTCCTACTAATCTAGAGCCACCTGGACGCCGTCAAACCGGTTAGGGATGCAATGCGTGCCAGGTCCATGCCAAGCAGACCCACACAACCGGTACAGACGCGCACCCAGAGCCGTCGGGGGATACCGGCTCCTCCGTGACGAGGGCCAGCCAGACTTCCCAGGGCCGGGTCCACGGGAACTACCCTTCCACATGGTATGCGGGGCCGAATCCATGCTTCCCCCTGAGATCGCCATGGGGGTTCCCTGTGTCCGGCGTACGACGAAGCCACGCATGACCCGCTCTGCGTGAAGACAGGCGCTCCGACGCTACCCCAGTAAGTTCACCAAGCTTACTTAGGTGTTTATTTAAATTACGCATTAATTTATATGAACACCTCCCCACGCTCTAGATAGTGTGCGTCCATTATACACTCGGTTCCTCTTTCCTGCTCTCATGCATAGTCGATATTTGCCGTCCTGCCGAAGGCGGTAGTGCTTGGGGTACCTGCCAGAGGCCCGGTGGCCTTTTGGATCTCCCCCTATAAGGGTACTGTACCGCCAGTTGGTCTCCTCCGAGAAAAGACCTACGCTAGACCGGGGGGTCAGGAGCCTTGCCTTGCCCAGTCTTGCACCCAAAGCATGCGCACTCTGCCCCCCAGCGCTACGGTCTGAGTACCAGGGGGCCGGACGGTTACACCCTGACTGGGGCTGGGGCCAGACCTCCGGGACCAAGTGCACTGGATTACCCAAGCCCTGTATTCCGGCCTGGGACAGTAAGCCAAATGAGACTAAGGGACAGGGAAGCGGGGACCACTGAGCAGTGCCGGACTTCTCCCCCACAGCTGGGCCGAGCTCCGATGCCAGCCCTCGCCCTCCTTTCAGAGGCGAGCGCTGATGCCGGACCTCACGCCCTTCGCTGGCCTGAGCTCCGATGACCTTCGGACCTCACGCCCTTCGCTGGCCTGAGCTCCGATGACTTCCGAACTCCGCCCCCACAGCTGGGCCGAGCTCCAAGGCCAGCCCTCGCCCTCCTTTCAGAGGCGAGCGTTGATGCCGGACCTCACGCCCTTCGCTGGCCTGAGATCCGATGACCTCCGGACCTCACGCCCTTCGCTGGCCTGAGCTCCGATGACTTCGGGACCTCCGCCCCCACAGCTGGGCCGAGCTCCGATGCCAGCCCTCGCCCTCCTTTCAGAGGCGAGCGCTGATGCCGGACCTCACGCCCTTCGTTGGCCTGAGCTCCGATGACTGTCGGACTCCGCCTCCACAGCCAGGCCGAGCTCCGAGGCCAGCCCTTGCCCTCCTTTCAGAGGCGAGCACTGATGCCGGACCTCACGCCCTTCGTTGGCCTGAGCTCCGATGACTTCCGGACTCCGCCCCCACAGCTGGGCCGAGCTCCGATGCCAGCCCTCGCCCTCCTTTCGGAGGCGAGCGCTGATGCCGGACCTCACGCCCTTCGCTGGCCTGAGCTCCGATGACTTCCGGACCTCCGCCCCCGCAGCAGGACCGAGCTCCGAGGCCAGCCCTCGCCCTCCTTTCAGAGGCGAGCGCTGATGCCGGACCTCACGCCCTTCGCTGGCCTGAGCTCCGATGACTTCCGGACCTCCGCCCCCCACAGCTGGGCCAAGCTCCGAGGCCAGCCCTCGCCCTCCTTTCAGAGGCGAGCGCTGATGTCGGACCTCACGCCCTTCGCTGGCCTGAGCTCCGATGACTTCCGGACCTCCGCCTCCGCAGCTGGGCCGAGCTCCGCGGCCAGCCCTCGCCCTCCTTTCAGAGGCGAGCGCTGATGCCGGACCTCACGCCCTTCGCTGGCGTGAGCTCCGATGACTTCCGGACCTCCGCCCCCACAGCTGGGCCGAGCTCCGATGCCAGCCCTCGCCCTCCTTTCAGGGGCGAGCCCTGATGCCGGACCTCACGCCCTTCGTGGGCCTGAGCTCCATTGACTTCCCAGACCACCCCTCTTCTCAGAGGCGAGCTCCGAAGCCGGACCTCCCCCTTTCACAAGGGCTGAGCTCCGACGCCAGGCTTCAGCCTCTCCTCAGAGGCTGAACTCCGAAGCCGTCAAGACCCTGCCAGCACAGAGAGTACACAAGACAAGAAAGTGCGCGGGTAGGAGAAGGCCCCACCTCGGGCTCGTTACCTCCCCCGAGGTGAGCCCGGGGGCCACTGTCGGTACCCTCAATACCGGGTACCCCCGCGCACAGGGTAAAACTTCCTAAGGACCTCGCTCCCTCCGCAGGGGCGAGGTTTGAAGGCGCCACGTGTCCAGCGGGCTCGGAGCTCCCCTCCCCACGGAGGATAGCTCCGGGCCTGCCGTGTGGCCCAGGAGGTCGGACCTCGCCCCCCTCCGCAAGGGCGAGCTCCGAAGGCACCACGTGTCCGGCAGGGCCGGGGCTCTCCTCTCCTCAAAGGATAGCTCCGAACCTGCCACGTGGCCCGGAAGACCGGACCTCTCCCCCTCCGCGGGGGTGAGCTCCGAAGGCTCCACGTGTCCAGCGGAGCTGGAGATCCCCCCCCCCCTCCTCAGAGGAGAGCTCCGGGTCTGACACGTGGCCAGTAGAACAGTGCTGCCGACCGGCGCGGTAGGCAGCGGGAGTAAAGGCGCGTCATGCCTTTACCGTACAAAGCATTCAAGACCCGTGCCTTCCCGAGACGAAGAGGCGCAGCGCACGCCTGTCAGGAGGCGCTGTGACCAGTCACGGTCAGGACAGGCGTACAGTGTCTAAAGCTGCAGGCCATTGAAGGCAGCGACAAGACCGGACAAGACATGCCCTGTCGCCCCTGCCATCGCCAACGACTACACGCTACACTTAGCCTGCGGCATGGGTAGGGCGGCAGGACGAGGACTTCGACGCCAGCGCCAAGATATAATAGCTGGTAGGAAATCACCCCGAGGCCACCTGTCGGGTCCCGGGGCCCCCTTGTAAGCCACTCGAGCCTTGGACTATAAAAGGCTCGGGTAGGCAACGTTAGCAAGGGTTCGAACTCTGTTGGTTCGCACTCTAGCCATTTGCACCCTGGGTTCGCACTCCCGCAACTCATACGCTAGACATCACTCATCCCCAAGCTCAGGACTCTGGTTCTGAGCAGCAAGCAATACAGCGAGCTTCTTAGCTCGCCGTGGACGTAGGGTTTTACGCTCCGGCGGCCTGAACCACGTAAAACTCGCCGTGTCAAGCTTATCCTTAATTCGTCTATACGCTTAAGCTCTCCGCAAGTGACTAGCCCCTCCGAAAAAGAACCTCCGCAGGCTGCCCAGTGCAGGTCCGGGGGAAGTGTCGACCACACTTCGACAGACTCGATGTCTCACTCATGATTGTCTATCTTATTCTTGCAGCGGAAGTCTCTAAACGACAGCGGAAACAACTAAACAGCAGCAGGCTCCATCTTCAACTCCACAGGCATGTTGACGGTAGTTCGCACGCCTAGTACTCCACATGGTCCTCGAAGTACTCATCTCCTGTAGCTGATGTTTAGGTGGTAATGCAAGGGTGAGTACATGTCGTACTCAGCAAGTGCGGAAAAAGTATGACATGTAGCTTACAACAAGGTATGGAATAAAAAGGCTCATTGCAGCAAGAAAGTTTTATTTCATAAACATGGTAAAAACAGCGACTAAGTCTAGATGAATTAAATCCCAATATAACCAAGTAATCAGTAACATTCTTTCATCATAATTCACTATTTATCAAGTCTCAACCAGCCAATAATCTTTCTCAAGTTCATCTCATACTCATAAATATTCATAACCATCTCATATTCATATAACGAAACCAAACTCATTTTCCTGACTCGAAACAGTCCCAAAACCAATCCCAACGATCATACCATAACCATACCGAATATCCATCCCAAGTCTTCTCTCTAATCATGTGAGTTGACCAGGTGCTTGTGACCGGAAGCACGGCTATCAAAATAGTTTTACACTCTGCAGAGGTGGCACCACTTTACCCACAAGTTCGTGATTTCGTCACCCATCGGCGACTGCAGAACCTCCATTATACCAGTACACAACCGTCGGTGTATGGCCAAGAGATCACAAATAGCCTTTACAAAGGGGCTACTAGATGTATGGACTCACTGAAGTTTCACCGGCAGACTCGAATCACCATTCTCCCACCCACGGGCCCCTATTGTGCCATGCAGTTCCCAGGGGAGTCCTCCTCGACTCCCATTCCCCGCGCCATCCACGGTCCATAACAACCTAGCAACACACCTAATTATTCAGCTAAGCCGCACCCATATTTGACCTTTGGTGGCACTGTTTTCCTGGCATGTGCTGGCATGAACTAGTTCTTAGATCTACGGCAAGTAAACCACCATCTCATTCAGCAACATCCATGAACCAAGCATCCTAGATTTCCCCGTTTCCACGCTCATTAACATCATCAAGTTCTCATCATCATTATTCATACGAGTGCAGTAGCTAGACATTTTTATTTCAGCTTCCCGCATCCTGTAAGTTAAGCGAAGCAAAAAGGAAAAACGACCATACCCGACTCATTAACTTTCCCGGTGACAAGGATGGTTAACAAAACGAGTAAACTCCTATAAAAGGGTGTCCCATCAAGTTGACTCAAGCATACGAGTTTTCGCAAACAAAACAGTTTCGAAACATGGGATCAATATGGTCAAGGGGCACTTGCCTTGCTCCCGTGGTTCTTGTTGCTCGAGCGTCTCGAATTCTTGGTGTTGTAGATCCTCATAGATGGCCTCTTGAGCTTGTCCTTCTACTCACGACCACGCACATACAAAATTCACAGCAATCAATCATCATGCACAAACTTTACTCAAGATGCAATGGGGTAGATGAATGCAAATCCTATGGTGCTGTTTTATTAAACCAGTTTGCACGTGTTCTTGCATGTTTTAATGGGTTTTCATGGGGTTTTATGATGAACAAGGGTGTAGGGATCAAGTGTGGACATGGTGATGATCTTGACTCAAGATCTAGATCAATTCCACCGTCAAAAATTGATCAAAACGCGATCTGTCCACACATAAAAGTTGCTGCTCGAAGGGGGCGAAGAAAACGGATGCGTAGAAACAGCGGCGACGTCATAAGATGGGTAATGAAGACCTACCTCACTTACTTTTGGTGGCAGGGCCTTCCTCCTAGCAATGGAAGCAGCGGGGAATTTTTCTATGGAAGATTAAGGCAGGACAGATCGTCGGTTCTTTTCTGGCGACGGCGAGGCTTGATGGGGCTCGTTGGCGGGTCTCGACAACGAGGCTCGACGACGGGGCTCGACGGCGGGGCTCGACGGCGGGGCTCAATGACGGGGCTCGACAGCAGGTCTCATCAGCGGGGCTCACCAGCGACCAAACTCCGGCGAGGGGGGTGCCAACTCGGCGAGTTGGGGGTGGGGGGGGCTCCAAGTCGCCGACTCGGCATGGGGAGAGGAGGGGGAGGATGCGGACAAAAAGGGGGGGTTGGGTTGTATTTATAAGGGGGGAGGGAAAGTCCTACTCCAATTGGAGCTCAAATAAGAGTCCTATTCAATTTTTTGGATCTTAACAGACTTAGCTCTTGTGATGCGGCAGCCTTGGGGATTTTATCCCCAAAGTGTGGGGAAAATTCCCCTTTTTGGGAATTGGGGAATTTAGAAATTTTTGGGGAAATTTGGGAATGGTTCATTTCAGCTATCTTTTTCCCATTCCTCACCATTTCTATGTCACTTGCTCCATTTCTACATTCCCCTTTCCATTTCTATGTCCCATTCTCCATTTCTACATTCCCCTCTCCATTTCTATGCCGCATTCTGCATTTCTACATTTCCCTTCTCCATTTCTATATTCTCTTCTCCATTCCTATGGTTCCTTCCTCCATTTCTATGGTTCTTTCTCCATTTCTATGGTTCTTTCTCCATTTCTATGGTTCTTTTCTCCATTTCTATGGTTCTTTCTCCATTTCTATAGTTATTTCTCCATTTCTATAGTTCTTTCTACATTTCTACTTCTTTTATAATGTTTCTCTACATGAAAAATGTATGCAATGCATGGTAATGATTTTGAGGGTGTTACACTCCGCATATCCGAAATATTGAAGCATAAGCTTCAACGAATCCGGATACCGGCAGCGTTGAGAACAATGGGACACCACCCATCCGTTCTCCAATTGTTTATCCGGTTCCATCTGTAGAAAAATATTTGAAAAAGTTAAAGTATTCATTTAAACAGTAAAACAATGTTTTGTAACATAAAAAATATCATTGAACTCAGGAAATTTGGAAACATAAATCAAACTTGGAACAAATTTGATTTCTGGTCTGCTGTCCAAACTGACAGTGCTGACAAGTTTCATTTCTACCAAGATTTAAACCATGTTAAGGGCAAAATCAGTTCTGGGGTGCAACATCAACGTTAAAGTTAACTTCAATATCTTTCTATAATGTATTTGTATGCCCTTAGATCTGCTCTGGTTCAAAAGTTATGAGATGTCAAAGTTGACAGAATTTCTGGACAAAATTGGGCAGCACCTTCCTGCTTGAGGTACTGACTTAATCCAACAATTCCAGTTAATTCTGCGAATAATTTGACAAAACTTTCTGTTAAAATGTTGTAAACTATCTCATGAGCGTTTTAGAACTGTATTATTTACTATTTTTAGATTTTTATGCAGGAAGTTATGGTCATTTGACCGAGAGTTCCAGAGAGTATTTACTCTGCCATGTTTTCTGGACAGTTTCAACTCTACTGTATATTTCAACAAGTTAATGGATGAAAGACCTCTGGACATCAATAGAAAAGTTGTAGAGCTCTTCTAAAGCTTTCCATAAATTTATCATACCACCCCAATGTTGAAATAACTTGACCTCTACACTCTGTATTACTTCAGCATTATTTCAGCTGAAAACAGAGGACTTTGTTTCTAGTATCATATAAGTTGAAACTTGCTTAATTTGGAAATCCTGATCAAGGGAAGGAGTTTAATCAATATTTTAGTGCTCTGAATTAAAATTTTCAATTTTCACAATGAATTTGATCATTTAGTGGGGTGTGACGTCGAAGCGTCACCCAAGTCATGCCGGTACTACGTTCCTCATAAAAAAATCTTATACTGGATTTAGCCGGCTTCGTTGATTCAGGCACTAAACGAATCTCGCACACGTATTCTACTCGGCTACCGACTCGTGGTTAGGCTACCTGCATAAAAGCACACAATCATCAGGTTCAGCTGCACACTTAACCTGGCTTCATAATAGTTTCATACACCCGTCCGTCGTCAGTCGCACGGGTGTTCTCAAGCCAAACACGCCTTGAGCGTGTTCACGTTACCAACAAAATGACGGGGTCTCCACCTACTTGCCCGTAGCACCCCGGGGACTGGCATTGCTCAAATACCCCAAACGACATGAAGAGTCGTAGAGGATACCTAAGCTGACCCAGTTACCTGCCACCCTTGAGGCTCCACCTTTAAGCTTGTGCGCACTGGTAGACAGCGCTTACATGCACCCCCCTAAGACATAGAAAGTCCCGAGATGCATGATTTTCCGACATAACAAATAGGTTAGTAAGCCACTTATGTATACTAATAACATCCTTATGTTGGCTATTACTCGTTCCTCACTGAGTTTTTTGAAAATCTAGTCTTTATCAGTGTGTTAAACCTCAACGATGCTCTAATGCCATGATGTGAGGACCCGATGGTCCCGACCTTCTAGGCTCTCCCTGAGGGGTGCTGCGATAGACAGCACTGGATAACACACAGAATAAGACATACAGCAGAAGCTAAGATTTTTTACATGAACTGTTTATGAACATAGTTACAACAAAATAGTGTTATAGTCTACACTCACGGACGTAGACTAAGCAAAAAGGTTCATGTTCAGCCTGTGAATGTGTTGCTACTAGCACACATGCACACACTAACACGGCGGCGTGCAATGGCTCCCACTCGATGGTAGTTCCCTCTGGGGGACCCGTCTCCTCCTCGGTAGCCTCCTCATAATCCTCTGCAAACACTTCAACAACAAGAAGTGAGAACGAAGGCTCAGCAAGACTAACCCGTCTCATCTAAACATGCAACTCTACATGCTGGAAGTTAAGGGTACAACAATAAAGTACTTTGCATAATGACTCGCCTAATTAGTTGACTCTTACTTTCAAGTTTTAGCCTCAAGTTAGTGGAAAACCGTGTGCTAATCCACACAGGAAGTCCGCAATCAAACAAGAAACAATTCCTCTTATGTGCCCTGCCTAAGGTTGAAAAGAACTTTGATTGGCTCTAATCTAAAGCACTTCATTAACAATCAACATAAGACTTCAAAACAGCAACTTTTATTCATGGTATCTAGCATGTTCTTTCTACGTAACGGTACAGTGAACAAGTGGTACTCACAGACCGCGAGGGACGGTGATTATAATCAATTTACACCTGCAGGGTTACCCGAATAACACGTCACGTACACCCGTACTTGATGTTGCCTACAACAACCATCCCGGACGTCGTACGCAACAACCTTTCACTCATTAGCCAAGTGTTGAACCGGTCCTATCGTCCCGAGCAAGAGGTACCTACGTGGAGCAACCTACATGCCCGCTAGCGGATTTATACATTGCTGCTCTCAACCAACCCTTTTGGGTAACAAGCAATGCCTCAACATATCGCTACCCGAATTACATCGGTTTCCCGGTTCCCATATAGCCGGTATGTCTTCGGTACAGTTCTATCTTGTTCAACACACTACAGGAATCCCGACAATAGACGACGGCCAAAAATCATCGTCTATAAGCACTGTACCATTGTCAATAACTTATTGACGACGGTAAACTGTTATACATGACGGTTTATGGCTGTCGTCAATTATTAGTCGTCAATAAGCTTATTGACAATGGTTACCATCGTCAATAAGCTTATTAATGACGGCTAAAGCTGACTGTCGTCAATAAGCTTATTAACGACGGCTAAAGCTGACTGTCGTCAATAAGCTACAGTAGCTTATTGACGACGGCTAGGGTTTGGCTCTCGTCGTCAATAACAATGGCTTATTGATGACAGTTTCTAATACCTGGCCGTCGTCAATACTAATGGCTTATTGATGACGGCCAAGTACCAAAAACCGTCGTCAATAAGCTTTGCAATTTTTTTAAAAAACAGAAAATCCTGCCCTGGCTTCAAGACCAGCCCTGGCTCGATGGCCAGATCACAGGCAATCAAAACATACATCACAGGCAGGCACAAAAATACTATATGCATGTCACACTACCCTACGATACCCCGACCGCTGCCACCGGAGTCCAGGAAGTCGTCGCGCGCTCGTCCAAATGCCGGATGCTGAGGGGATAGAGTTTCCTGAGCCTGTGTCACCGATCCCTGTGATGTACATGTATAGTTAGACAAATTAGAAGTTCACAAATGTGTATGACTAAATAAACTAATTACAAGTTAGAATTGAGCAAGTTAGCTAGATTTGGCTATGTTTGAGTAAGTTTGCTCATATTTTACTAAGTTTGAGAAGTATGGACTAGTAGTGTTTATGTTTGAGCTAGTTCAACTAGTTTTGGCTATGTTTGAGTAAGTTTGCTCATATCTGACTATGGTTGAGTAAGTTGTACCATATTTCACTCAGTTTGAGGATGTTTAACTAGTTTTCCCTAAGTTTGAGTAAGTTTGATCAAATTCAACTAAATTTTAGCAAGTTTAACTAGTTGCAGCTATTGTGAGAAATTTTGTACCTGTGCTCCTGACGTCGGCCTCTGTGGTAGATGTATCAGTGGTGGGGCCCACTGAGGAAAAACAGCCGGCTATCATACGACCATAGCCTGCAAATATGAAGTAAATTATTATACATGTCATTCATATATTAGAAACGTTGAGTACAACGATCTGAACTTACCTGCATGGCGGCTTGCAGCTGTAGCATGTACGAGTGTTGATACTCGTCCCTAGCCCGGAGCTCGGATGCCTGTCTCTCGTCCCTAGCTCTGAGCTCGGTTGTCTGCCTCTCGTTCGTGAGCCTCAGCGCTTCTTGCGTCCTCTGGAGCTCCTCCTGGACACTCTGGAGCTCCAGATCTCGGCTGCCACGCCTGCTGGATCCACCCTGCAATGAAGAGGCCCTCAAGAAAGATCGCGCCTCCTTTGAGTCGACTACTCCATCGAAGATGGCCAACCTACACTACGAAGTAAGAGTATTAAAGTTTCGTGTCTCGAAGTTCATGAAAGGGAATGAAAAACAACAGAACTCACCGGCCGTGAGGTTTACCGCCACCGCTTGCATAGGCGGCTTCAGGTACGATCGGCGAGTTCTGCCAATCGTAATCGTCGCCTCGAAGCCTCCGCACCTCCTCCCCATACTTTTCCTAAAAATACAGAAAATTAAAGTCATCAGAAGTTTTAAAGAGAATACAATTAAGTTAACTAAAGTACTCACCAACATCTCCGTCGCCATCTGAGAAGACAGCTGATCAGGCTGCGATGGGTCACTTTCCATGTGACCCCTCCTCCACACCTGGATAGTGGTCGGCTCCTGACCGATCTCGCGCTCCTATTGATACGTGTTAGCACAATGATAGTGATAGAAATTAACTAGAACAAAATTCGAGTATCACTTATCATCTATTTAGCAAGGCGTACTTAGCCGTCCCCGCCAAGACGGTGTTTCCCGTCCGTCCCTCGACTCTGTCGGCGGGTCATCGACACGCCTTGGAAGCCCTGGCTCGCCCAACGAGCACATAGGGAACTGTAAGCGTCCGGACAGGACTCAAGCCACGGTACACTGACCTGCACACATTTGTTATTGGATGAAAACATTGATCAAAATTGGATAATGAAGCAAAGTAAAATAAACATTTTGCCTCTGCGTACTGTGCCTCCATCAAGTACTTGTCCGCCACATCCCTAAACTGCCCCGGCTCACCCTCGTCCGGATGCAACTTAGAGTACGCCTTCGTAGCCTGAATGCGAGCCGTTGATATCGACTGCGTCAAGAGCTTCCTAGCGTTGTTGTTGAAGACCAGGCGAGTGTGATCCAGCTAGGCCTCGTCCTCCAAACGGTAATATTTGTACAATAAGAAATATACAAGTTAATGCATTTAACATATAATAGGTTCGTATTTAACGAATAGATGATTTACTTACCATGAATTCATGCCACACATGCTCCTGGTGGTTGCCGTAGGTAATATCCTGGGCCGTAGTGTAATCGTCCCAAGACGTAGCAGCCCGTCCGTTCACTAGACTGGGGTAGTGACAACGGATGAGCTGGCCCACGACAGCGTTGACCTGGCAGTGGCGTCCCTGACCCGTGAACGAGTCATCGGCCCAGGACCTAATACACTATTCTCAATTATTACATATAAGTGTTAAAATACCTAAATTGATTTGTTATAGATTTACTTACCTATCGCCAACCGAACGAATAACGACCCGATCTTCTGACCGTGCAGGAACCGGAGGAGGAGCCACCATGTGGCTCCTGTTGTAACGCCGCTGTAGAGCCGGCTCCACATCAGGCTCTGTGGAAGGCTCCGAAGCAGGGTCTGAAGCCTGCGGTGCCAGAACCTGAAGAGGATCCAAAGCAGGATCCGAAACTGCTCCAAAACCTGTGGTGTCTTAAGAGGACCCCTGGCCTCTGTCTCCTCAGACGTAGAGTTGTCCTAAAATATGAAGATTTTAATGTTTTTTACCTGACCGCTCTCGTGACCCCTGGCCTCTGTCGAGGCCCAACAGCTGAGACAGTCTACCATCGCTAGACTAACAGCCCTGGAAAACGGAGTCTGCTCTCTAGGGCAGAAAGCCCTGCGTCCCCCGTCGTCTACTGCTCGACGGCATCCTGATGAAAGGAAATTTTATAATGAATTTAAAGGAAAATATAGAAGATGAAAGAAGAGATGAAGGAAATGTTACTTGTACTCAATTTCAAAATTCATCAGTATCATGATCATGTACTCTACTTCGTAAACTGGACCATCGATCTTTTGTCGTGGTTGTTCGCCGTTTTCGTTTTTTCATATTATGAGTCTGTACATCTTGTGCATCTCCTACTAATTCATCGAGTCGTAGACCAGGCTCAACGACAAAAGAATCCGGCAACTCTACTTCTTGGTAAACAACATCAGCCTCATCAAGGTAACCAGTATTGTCTGGTGTATATAACCGCTCACGAGGATTCACCTTTTGTACAACCCACCATGCACTAAGCTTTTCGCATGGATATTGTAGATAGTACACTTGTTCGACTTGGTGTGCAAGGACAAAGGTGTCGTAGCCTCATAGTCGGTCCTTGTGTTTGACTTCTACCATGCCAAATTGGTTTTGTCGAGTTCCATTGTTATGATCAAACCAATCGCAGTCAAAGAAGACTACTTTAAGGTCTTTACTCCCGGCAAAACTGAATTCTAGTATTTTGTTTATGATCCCATAGAAATTAGTTTCACGTCCTTCGGCATTGGCGGCCCTCGTCACAACTCTGGTGTTAGATGTTGCCCTTAGAGGACGTTGAGCTTCAAATTGAGTTGAACGAAATCGGAACCCATTGACATCATATCGACCAAAGAGTTTAACTTTAATGGATCCGTTGGACAATTGTCGCAAATCTTCATGAACACCGGCTTGTGTCTTGCACTGTCCAACATATGAAGTAAGAAGACTATTTTATGCTATGAACATAATTACTAAGAGGAACAAGACAAGGAAAACGTTACATGATTTCGAAACCAGGTTTGGAAGTTAGGTCCTCCATTTACTCCATAATGTCGCATTGTTTGTATTTGCTTGCTCATAGGTTGCTGCTTAGACTTCCAATTTTGTCGATCGAACTCACTAAATAAGGACAAAACAGAATTATTAGCATAGATGTATAACACACCACACAAATTAGTATAAATGTTGAACAACCACTTACTGAAAAAAATTGTCCATCTCGTTTGAAAAAGTGAGAGTTCGCTACAAGAGGTTGCTTCAGCCATATTGTACCGCAACACCGATGCATTAACATTGTGTTCTTTTAGAAAGTAGACACTTGAAAAGTATCCTATCTCCTGAAGTGTAAATGCTTCGGCGATGCATCCTTCAACCCTTGCCCTATTACGAACCATCGGTTTCAGACATCTGAGTGCTCTTTCAATGTGGTACATCCACCTATATTGAACAGGGCCGCCTACTTTAGCTTCATATGGAAGATGGATTAGAATGTGTTGCATTGGATTGAAGAACCCTGGAGGAAATACTTTTTCCATCTTACATAAAAGCACGGGTATCTCTTTTTCCATCTTCTCCATCATCTCCCTTT
Organism: Neostapfia colusana; assembly: GCA_030760725.1. Taxonomy (NCBI): domain Eukaryota; kingdom Viridiplantae; phylum Streptophyta; class Magnoliopsida; order Poales; family Poaceae; genus Neostapfia; species Neostapfia colusana. Next base: position 110,260,069 of record JASWHV010000001.1, read on the forward strand.
TGATTTCTTTAGCATAAAGTTGTCTATAAAAATAGCTAAGCTCGGCTAACACCTTCCACACCTCATCGTCAAGATAGCCTCGAAACATAAACAATAGTAGTTTTTCCATGATTATGTGATAATCATGACTCTTCAAACCAGTGAGATTTCCAGTCTTAACATTAACGGCTCTTCTCAGGCTAGCAGCATAACCGTCTGGGAACTTCAACTGTTTCAACCACTTGAAGACTTCTTTCTTTTCTTTTGGTCGAAGGCAGAAAGAAGCTCGTGGTTTGCCACCGGCTTCGGAGAGCTCAAGACTTGGTCGGTTACAAACCTCTGCCAAATCCTTCCGAGCTTTTATATTGTCTTTTGTTTTGCCCGTCATATCCAAGCACGTGCTTATGATGCATTCGCCCATGTTACGTTCCTGGTGCATGACATCAATGTTATGCATTAGAATTAAAGACTTCATATACGGTAACTCCCATAGTACACATATATGAGTCCAATTGTGATCCTCTCCGTAACCAACAAAATATCCAGGACGACCTTCATCTGGCACTAGATTGTTGAGCTGTTCAACAATCTCCGACCCGTTCAGACGTTGTGGTGGTCCCTTTTTTACAATGGTACCCTTCCTGAAGGCATTTCTCTGTTGCCTAAACACGTGATTTTGGCGGTAACCAACGTCTATGATAATCAAAGTAGCATATCTTGCCACCATGACTTAGACGAAAACAATCCGTGTCCAAAGCACGTATTGGACATGTCAATTGACCATGAGTGCTCCAGCCAGAAAACATGTCGTAAGCTGGAAAATCATGAACAGACCACAAGTACGCAGCTCGAAGGTTGAATTTCTGTTTTCTATAACAGTCGTACGCTTCGACTCCTGTCCATAACATTTTCAACTCTTCAATCAATGGCTGCAACATCACGTTCAGTCATGAACCAGGATGATCCGATCTAGGTACAATAAGGCATAGGAACATGAACTCATACTTCATACACAGAGATGGTGGTAAGTTATACGGAATACCGAACACGGGCCAACAATAGTATGGTGTGGCGTTTGTACTGAACGGTGAGAAGCCATCTGTCGCCAACCCAAAGCGAATATTTCTCGCATCATTGGTGAAATATGGATCGAAGCGGTCAAGCGCCTTCCATGCCTCACCGTCCGACGGGTGCACCATCATGTCGTTGTTCTCACGTACACCTTCTTTATGCCACCTCATGTGTCTAGCTGTTTTTTAGATAGAAACAAACGCTTGAACCTAGGTGTGACAGGCAAGTAGCGAAGCTGCTTCTGTGCGACTTGAGTCATTACTTTTGAACCGTCGTCATTAACAACTTCGACAAATCTCGCTTTACCACATTTTAAGCACTTGTTCTCATTGGCATGCTCTCTCCAAAAAAGCAAGCAATTGTCTAGACACATATCAATCTTGTCATATTTCATACCCAGACCAGAAATCAACTTCTTAGACTGATACATATCTTTAGGCACTTTATGTGGTTGTGGAAGGATATCACTGATCAATTTGATGAGATCGTTGTAGCAGTTATTGGAGAAGAAATACTTAGACTTAATGGCCATAAATCTAGTCATGAAAGTAAGGAGTGTCACTTCGGTGTGTTCATGCAACGGCTCTTCTGAAGCTTTGAGAAGCGTGAAAAACGCTTCAACCTCTGTTGTAGGAGGATCCTCCATCAATTCAGGATTTATGGCATCAAGAATCTCGTCCATCCTATCGACCCCCGTGTTGTCATCCTCATCTGAAACTTGTAAGGGTTGAGAAGATGTCTCACCGTGAAAGGTCCACACCTCATAATCTTGCATGAAACCGTATCGACACAAGTGAAATGCCAAATTCACTTTGTCCCAACACTTTACACCTTGACATTTCATGCATGGGCACTGCACCTTTGTCACACCCGGTTTTTCCGAAGAAACAACCAAGTGAATATCACATGTATGCCAGGATCATTTTCTCATACATGTGATGACAAATAGTGAAGCATCATTTATTACAAGCCAGGTGTCGAATATAAATAAGTCTTACATTGCAAATGTCTCAATGGACACTAATGCTTCATCACAAGTAAATAAACTAGCAGCGGAATATTATTCTTTTAGGGCTCCATCACAGGCGTTGCCCGGGGGGTCTTCATGAACCTAAAATCCTTCCTCGGGTCCAAAATCTTGGTCATTATACACCACCTCATTATCTTGACCTGAGCAGCAATATAAACCAACAAATATGCAAGGTTGAGTACCAAGGGTACTCAGCAAGTGTGGGAAAATTATATCATGCATGGCTAGAACAAGGAGAGGTTGAACTCATGGTTAAAGCACTACGCAATTAATACCTATCACCTTAGCTTATTAAGCACCTACATTACTACACAGGTGAAATGGTCCCAATCTCCCATCCCATCATCTTAATCTAATAACCATAACATCATTTCCAATGTTAAGCTCCCCGCTTAACATCCACAACTTCCAAAAACCATCACTCCTCTAATCATGAATAAGTCCAGGCCGCTCTTGACCGTGAGCACGGCTGTCATGACAGTTTTGACTCTGCAGAGTTTGTACCACTGTACCCACAAGTAGTGATTTCATCCCCCGTTGCCGGGTGGACTAAAAGAACCTCCATTATGCCAGTGGCTACGATCCACATTCACACTTCCCAGGTGTGCGGCCAAGAGATCACTACGAAGCCTTTACAAAGGGATTCCCGACGAGCGTGGGCCCACTGAGGTTTCACCCCTAACAACATACAAGAGGCTCCAACCCCGCTGCAGTGGCCCCCTCTTGAGCCTTGCGGTTCATATGGTAGTCCAGCTGACACCTACTCCCCGCACCATCCAACACACCCATACTACGCCGGGGATACACCTAATTAATTGGCCAAGCTGCCCCATCTCAGCATGTGGTTGGCACTGTAAAGCCGGGTTACATGCTCCATGAACCGGTCCTTAGGATCCAGGCAAGTACTAAACACAAACCCAAGTCTCGTGCACCCAGCACACAACCAAAACATCCAACTTGCCTTGATCCCTACCTCTACATAACTCACAATGTCTCATTCAAGAGTATGGTAATATAAACTGATGATCTCATATCCCAAATATCCCATTCTAAGCATGGCTAAGCATATGCATGTGTATAAATGACATGACAAAATAAATCCCAACCCAAGCTTCAAGGAAACAAGGTAATGCAATTCTAGGGAAACTTCCTAGCATGGGTTTCATATTTAACTTGACAATGCAAATAATTCTATCTACACATCCTAGCATAGGATCAAAGTGGTCAAGGACACTTGCCTCCTTCTTGCTGCTCTTGAAATGGGTAGTCCTGATCTTGGAAAGGAATAACTTGCTCTTGAACAGGTTCTACTTCATACCATCACACATAGCAAAAGAAAAACAACAATCATAAGACATAGTTCACACTTCCACTTCATACAAACCACACATTCATATTTATGAAATTCATTCACCATTATATGTGTTGTGGTTACTTTATGTGTGTTGAGTTGTGGCTTGCATGCACTTTTAACCATGTGTATATGATTCCTACTTTTGTGTCCACCTTTATACTTACATACTATTTATATGGGTTTCCAATAAATTTCTTATATTCAACTACTTCACCTTTTTACTACCAAGTGTGTATGAAAAGTATTATTCTTCCCCATATGTGCCTTCATAATTTCTACCAACCCTAAACTGAATTCTTTGTATTTTAGAAACTCCATTTTTCATTTACTAGTTGCTATATTTTCAGATTTATATTCCTATGCATAATTGTGTATTTTATTATAAAATTAGTAATACACATCATCTAAACAGAATAGGTTCTGGTCCTAAATAATTTAATAACATATTTTGACTTTTGCCTCTGATGTAAACTATTTTATAATTATTTTACCTATTTTCTATAACTATTCTTTACCTAAAAATGTGTCCCTATACTAATAAATATGAATAATAGATGAAACAGATTTATTTCAGCCCAAAAATATATTTTTATCTCACTCCAAAGTTTTCTAAGTACTGAGAAAGTTTTTAATTAATTTTGACAATTATGTTTGTCCCCCTTTTAATTTTTAAACACTAGTTACATATTCAATTTTCTAAATTAAATACTAAACAAGGCTAAAATAATGAATTCACCCCATTACAGGGTCTATAATATTATTTTCATAATTTCCAGGGGTCTATCTACACTTATCAGAGGTGTTTTTCCTAATTTCTATTAAGTCCAGGGGTTAAAACTGATTTTTAAATGGATTTACATGATTTTCTGGAGTTCCAGGGGCTAGATCTGAAGTTTCCGGGGCTAGCTCTCAATTCCAGAGAACCCCAGGGGGTAGCACATAAGAATTCCAGACTTTATAATGCGGGGCTGACGTGGTCCGTCCGATTTTAAACCGACGGCTGAGATTATAAGATCGAACCGGTACGCGGGGTTTTAAAGTCTACCGTGCGATTTAAAATAAACGGCGCACATGCGGCCACGTCGCTCTGATCGAACGCGGGCGGCGCTGCCGGCGGCGCACGGCGGCGGGAAGCGGCGATCTCGCCGGAAAGTTTCGGATCCTCGAGAATTCTGCCTAGAACTGTGATCTGATGGCCTAGATCGGTAGAGGGGAGGTCAGGGATCTCACCTCGGGGGTTTTCTCGAGCTCGGGGGTCCTGGAAAGTGATCGGCGGCGAGGTCCGAGGCAAAACCACGGCGAAGCTCGTCGGCGCTGCGTTTACACCGTAACTCTCCGAGTTTTCTGCACCTGCAAAGTTCCCCGGAGGCGGTGGATCAAAACCAGCGAGTTAGATCAGAGTTTCCGAGCTTAGATCGGCCAGAATTCACCGGCGAAGTCTCGGTGCTCACCGGAGTGAAAATCGGCGATCGCGTGGGAAAAACTGATCGGATCGGGGGTTTTTATAGCCGGGGGAGGGCGGTGGGTCTGTTGTGATCGAGTTGGAGTCCTCTGGGACCGGAATTCGGGCTGAGGGACGCGGTATTCCGATCGGTTAAGATCGCGCGCGCGCGGGAGAGAGTCCGGGGTCGCGGGGCTCGGGGTTAGGGATGACAGGTGGGTCCCACCCGTCGGTGAGAGGCAGCGCGGCGCGCGCGGGGGCGGGCTGGCGCGGGAGTAGCTGGGCCGGCTGGCGGGTTTCGGCCCACTGGCCGGTTTTTTTCCCGTTTTCCTTTTTCTTTTTCCATTTCTTTTCCGTTTTGAGTATAATTTGAATTCCAGTTTGAATTTGAATTTTTGCAAAACATGCAACACGTCCAAAAATTTTTAAATTCCCCTCTAAACATGGTTAAGAGTTTTGAATCAAAATTTGGGGTGTTACAGCTCTACCCCCCTTAAAAGAAATTTCGTCCTCGAGATTGGTGTTTCTAAGAAAACAATTCCGGAAATTGTGCCTTGAGCTCATCTTCCCGTTCCCAGGTGGCTTCCTCTTCTGAGTGATGCTTCCACTGCACCTTGCACATCCGGATTCTCTTGTTTCTGGTGAGGCGTTCCATCGTCTCCAAAATCTTGTATGGTTGCTCGGCATAAGACAAATCTTCAGCTACATCCACTAAATTCATGGGTAACACCTCCTCAGGCGTCCTCAGGCATTTCTTGAGTTGTGACACATGAAATACATCGTGCACGTCCGATAGATGAACCGGTAACTCTAGTTGGTACGCCACTTCGCCTTTTCTTTCCAAAACTTGAAAGGGTCCGATGTATCGAGGTGACAACTTCCCTTTCACCTTGAACCGACGAAGTCCTCTGATAGGGGACACCTTGAGATAAACATAGTCTCCCACGTTGAAAACGAGTTCTCTTCTTCGTACATCAGCAAAACTCTTCTGGCGTGTTTGTGCTATCCTCAAGTTGTTGCGAATCTCCCTCACCTTCGCTTCGGCTTCTTGTAGCACTTCTGGACCAAACACTTTACTTTCTCCTGTTTGGTTCCAAAATAGGGGAGTTCTGCACTTCCTTCCATACAAAGCTTCAAACGGTGACATTTTCATACTAGCTTGATAATTGTTGTTATAGGAAAACTCCGCATACGGTAAGTTCTTGTCCCAACTCCTATTGTTTTTTAGTGCACATGCTCTTAACATATCTTCAAGGATCTGATTGGTTCTTTCCGTCTGCCCGTCAGTTTGGGGATGATAGGCAGAGCTGAAGTTCAGATGGGTTCCCATGGTTTCATGCAACTTTTGCCAAAACCTCGAGGTGAACTGTGTCCCTCGGTCCGACACTATCTTCTTTGGCACTCCATGGTAACACACAATCCTTGACATGTACAATTCTGCCAATTTGGATCCGCTGTAGCTTTCTTTCACCGGAATGAAATGAGCTACCTTGGTTAGCCTATCAATAATGACCCATATTGAATCATACCCGGATTGGGTCCTAGGCAATCCCACAACAAAATCCATGCTGATTTCTTCCCATTTCCATTCAGGTACTTTAAGTGGTTGCAATAATCCCGCGGGTCGTTGATGTTCAGCTTTCACCAACTGACATGTGTCACATAGGGCAACATGTTCCGCGACATCTCGCTTCATGCCATACCACCAATACCTGCCTTTGAGGTCCTGGTACATCTTCGTACTCCCAGGATGAATGGAATAGTCGGAATCGTGAGCCTCCTTCAAAATCAATTCACGAATCTCCTTTACTTCTGGCACACAGATCCTTTTCCCGTGCCACACCGTTCCTTGTTCATCCTCTCTAAAACCAGGAGCTTTATTTTCCTTGATGAGCTGTCTGATCTCTTGTATCTTCTCATCATTCTTTTGGCCCTCGCGTATGTCTTGCTCGAGTGTGGAGTCCACTTCCATGGCGATGGCTTCACCACTATTTACTAGACATAGATTGAGTCTTATAACCTCGTCCTTCAATTCTGCGGGCATGTCCTTCAAGCTTAACTTATTGACCTGCACTTTCCGACTCAAAGCATCGGCCACGACGTTTGCTTTCCCGGGATGATAGTTGATGCCTACATCAAAGTCATTGATTAGCTCTAACCATCTCCTTTGTCTGAGGTTGAGATCTGGTTGTGTGAATATGTACTTCAAACTCTTATGATCCGTATATATCTCTGTCCTCTTCCCCATCAAATAGTGCTGCCAAATTTTCAACGCGTGTACCACTGCAGCTAGTTCTAGGTCATGTGTAGGATAGTTCTTCTCGTGCTTCCGAAGCTGCCGGGATGCATAAGCCACGACATGTCCTTCTTGCATGAGAACACATCCCAACCCATTCCCAGAGGCATCGCAGTACACTGTGAAATTCTTCTGCATATCTGGCATAACCAACACTGGGGCTGTTGTCAATCTCTTCTTTAGTTCCTGAAAGCTCGTCTCGCACTGTGGCGTCCAGGTGAATGTGATTCCCTTTTCCAACAGTTTAGTGAGAGGTCTCAAGATCTTGGAGAATCCCTCAATAAACCGTCGATAGTATCCAGCCAATCCCAAAAAGCTTCGAACTTCCCCGACATTTTCAGGGGTCTTCCACTTCTGGATATCCTCGATTTTGGCGGGATCTACGGAGATTCCTCCCTCCGAGATTATATGTCCTAAAAAGGGAACTCTCTTCAGCCAAAAATCACACTTGCTCAACTTGGCATATAGTTGGTGTTCTCTCAGCCTCTGTAACACCAACCTTAGATGTTTCTCATGTTCTTCTTCATTTTTGGAGAAGACGAGAATATCATCTATGAAAACCACCACAAATTTGTCCAGATATTCCATGAATACCTTGTTCATGAGGTACATGAAATATACCGGGGCATTGGTTAGCCCAAAAGGCATGACAGTGTATTCATACAGTCCGTACCGAGATACGAAAGCTGTCTTGGGAATATCAGATTGCCTTATCTTGAGTTGGTGGTACCCCGACCTGAGATCAATTTTCGAGAACACACATGCTCCCCTCAACTAGTCAAACAAGTCTTCAATGCGGGGTAATGGGTACTTGTTTTTGATGGTTACCTCATTCAAGGCACGGTAATCCACGCATAACCTTTGGGTTCCGTCTTTCTTAGGCACAAATATCACCGGAGCTCCCCATGGTGAGGAACTAGGGCGAATATACCCCTTCTCCGTCAATTCTCTCAAATGATCCTTGAGCTCTTCTAGCTGCTTGGAGTCCATTCGATAAGGTCTCTTGTATATCGGGGCTGTCCCCGGTACTAGCTCAATTGCGAATTCCACATCACGGTCGGGAGGCATACCTGGCAATTCCTCCGGAAAAACATCTGGATATTCCCTGATAGTCCTGATTTCCTCAACTTTCACCTCCACTTGATTTAACTTAATGTCCCTCCTAGGCTCGTGTATTGTTATGAACTTTACTCTGGTACCACTGGGGTGAGTTAGTTCCACCGTTCTGGTCGAACAATGGATAATTCATTTATGTTTGGTCAACCAATCCATACCCAAAATAATATCTATCCCTTGTGAATCTATCACTATGAGGTTAGCCGTGAATACTACCCCATTAATGTCTAGGCTCACTTTGGGACACACTTGTCTTGTCCTTATTTCTCCACCTGGAGAGTTTACCGCTAGCATATGGTTCATTTGTGTGGTTGCTAGGTCATGCTTCTTAACAAACCCTTGAGCAATGAACGAGTGGGTAGCACCAGAATCAAACAGCAGAGTTGCAAGGTGTAAATTGGCAGGAAACTTACCAACTACCACGTCGGGTGCCTCTTGTGTTTCCTCCATAGTGACGTGGTTCACCCGTCCTCTCACTACATTCTGCTGTTGTGGCGGCGCAGGCTTCTTCTTTGGGCATTTATGGGCGTAGTGCCCCATTTCACCACAGCTGAAACATTGCACCCCAATCTTAGATGCTTGGCCCTTGTTGTCTTGGGGTTGATTTGGGGGTCCTTGTACTGCTGGTCGAGGTGGATATGCGGGGCGAGGCTGCTGCACAAACTGGCGTTGCGGCTGTGCTGGTGCTGCGGGAGGCCTGTAGTTTGGGTTGTACCCTCTTGGTGCTGAATAGGGTACCGCAGCACGGCTCGTCTGCCCCGTGGGTTGCTGCATCATACGTGGGCGGGTGTTGCTCCCCGAGGCCTGATGTGACCACCCCGCCTTCCTCTTATTCTCATTTTCCAGGGCCTTTAGCTTCCTTTCGACCACAAATGCTCTGTCCACCATCTTTTGAAAGCTTTCATACTCATTTGAGGACATTGCACACTGCATTTCTGCGGTAAGCCCTTCCACGAAACAATCTTGTTTCTGCTCATTGGTCTCTATGTCTCGTGGAGCATAACGGGATAATTGAGTGAATTTAGTGAGGTATTCCCTCACCGTCATGTTTCCCTGCTGCAGTCCCAGAAACTCTTTCCTCTTATTTTTGAGTTCACCTCTTGGGATGTAATGGTTGCGGAAGCTACGCTTGAACTCTTCCCAAGTGATGTTCTCAGGGTCATGATGGGCAGCCACATAGGCGGTCCACCAATCAGCAGCAGGTCCATGCAATTGATGAGAGGCAAACAGCACCCTATCATACCCTTGGCATTGTATTATCCTCATCTTACTTTCAATGGTCTTCAGCCAATCATCTGCCTCCAGAGGTTCAGCAGCACTTGCAAACTTTGGAGGTTGAGTTCCTAGAAACTCACTCAACCTTGGTTGGCGTGGTGCAGCTTGTGGAGGTGGAACTTGATGCAAGTTGGCCACCACTTGAGTCAAGTTCTGGATAAGCTGATTTTGATTCTCCAACATTTGGTGGAGAGGATCAACTTCTTCACGGCGACCACCCCGGTCCTGGCCTCCAGAAAGATGAGGGTTGCATGCCTCATCATTGTTGTTGGCGGGGTTGGCAGCACGTCCTTTTCCTCTTCCGGCCATCTGGCAGAATCAACAAATGTTAATTTGATACCATTTAGTATCATCTTACTACTTTCATTTGTTGGTACTTTAAGGTGTTGAGGCTTTGTTAAAACTTTACGAGGGTTTATATCTCACACCAAATAAATGCACTATTATTTCCTGTGGGTTCACACACCAAAGCAAAACAATCTGAAGACGAGGCTGTGGACAATTGCCCATGGCTTCCACAACTCACGTCACACACCAAGCATCATCACACCATTAACTACGTAACGACTCGACTACTCGACCTCTTGCTAGCTAGGGGAAAGACTCTACACTACTCGTCCTCTTGAGCTGGCTCCTCGGGATCTTCCTCCTCATTTCGACTACCTTCTGACTCTTCTTTGGGTGGGGAGGCTGCTGGTGGAGAAGTGCGACGACGCCTGATTGCTCGGCGATCCGGGGAGTCAGGTGTCCATGGATCACTCACGGTGACACACAGTTCATTCCCATCTCCTCTTTCTCTCGCCTTTAAACAAGCTCGCAGCAACGCCTCCGTTTCCTTCAGGGTGTCTCGGACATCCTGAAGCTCTTGTTGACACTCCTGCAGTCGAGTGCTGAGCATAGCAGCATCCTCCAAGCACAAGTCCATGTGCTCATGGGAAGTCCCTTGCTGCACCGGTGGGTTCTTGTACTCCGTGGTACCACTCTCACGTTGGAGGACATACATGTACTCAGATTTGTCCAAGTGGCGACGATAGATGTGACTCTGGCAGGTGATGGCCTCCCAAGTGACATCTTTCTCCGCGTCAACTTGTGTTGCTCGACAAGCTGGAGAGTGGTGAATCTTAAGCAGCTGATTCTCGTGTATAATCCTCATCTCCGAACTCCATTCTTCCCTCTTCTCACGGATGGTCCTGGTGGAGTTATAGTGGATGATTAGCTTGCCCGTATTGCCAGCGGCTTCGAGCATGCGTCGAAGACGGCGCAACAAATCTCCTACTGCCAATCCGTAGGAAAGGTACGTCACTGGACGACTCTCCTCTCTTTCGGCAAGGGCAACTACGGGAACTCTCCCTCCTGTGGACTTACGAGCGGTGCGAATCATGCGAACCATCTAAAACAAAAGAATTTAAAATTAGGTTAGATAAAATCTCAAACAAAAATCCTATTTTGAATGAAAGTTGGGGTAAGATGAAGAAAATGACTCCTTTAATAACACTTTTCCACCCACACCTTGGAAAATGGTTTTCAAGAAAATAGGGCCCTTAAATACGTCCATTTCTATCTAGGTCCACGTTCCTACGGGCAACCTTGGCTCTGATACCACCTCTGTCACACCCGGTTTTTCCGAAGAAACAACCAAGTGAATATCACATGTATGCCAGGATCATTTTCTCATACATGTGATGACAAATAGTGAAGCATCATTTATTACAAGCCAGGTGTCGAATATAAATAAGTCTTACATTGCAAATGTCTCAATGGACACTAATGCTTCATCACAAGTAAATAAACTAGCAGCGGAATATTATTCTTTTAGGGCTCCATCACAGGCGTTGCCCGGGGGGTCTTCATGAACCTAAAATCCTTCCTCGGGTCCAAAATCTTGGTCATTATACACCACCTCATTATCTTGACCTGAGCAGCAATATAAACCAACAAATATGCAAGGTTGAGTACCAAGGGTACTCAGCAAGTGTGGGAAAATTATATCATGCATGGCTAGAACAAGGAGAGGTTGAACTCATGGTTAAAGCACTACGCAATTAATACCTATCACCTTAGCTTATTAAGCACCTACATTACTACACAGGTGAAATGGTCCCAATCTCCCATCCCATCATCTTAATCTAATAACCATAACATCATTTCCAATGTTAAGCTCCCCGCTTAACATCCACAACTTCCAAAAACCATCACTCCTCTAATCATGAATAAGTCCAGGCCGCTCTTGACCGTGAGCACGGCTGTCAAGACAGTTTTGACTCTGCAGAGTTTGTACCACTGTACCCACAAGTAGTGATTTCATCCCCCGTTGCCGGGTGGACTAAAAGAACCTCCATTATGCCAGTGGCTACGATCCACATTCACACTTCCCAGGTGTGCGGCCAAGAGATCACTACGAAGCCTTTACAAAGGGATTCCCGACGACCGTGGGCCCACTGAGGTTTCACCCCTAACAGCATACAAGAGGCTCCAACCCCGCTGCAGTGGCCCCCTCTTGAGCCTTGCGGTTCATATGGTAGTCCAGCTGACACCTACTCCCCGCACCATCCAACACACCCATACTACGCCGGGGATACACCTAATTAATTGGCCAAGCTGCCCCATCTCAGCATGTGGTTGGCACTGTAAAGCCGGGTTACATGCTCCATGAACCGGTCCTTAGGATCCAGGCAAGTACTAAACACAAACCCAAGTCTCGTGCACCCAGCACACAACCAAAACATCCAACTTGCCTTGATCCCTACCTCTACATAACTCACAATGTCTCTTTCAAGAGTATGGTAATATAAACTGATGATCTCATATCCCAAATATCCCATTCTAAACATGGCTAAGCATATGCATGTGTATAAATGACATGACAAAATAAATCCCAACCCAAGCTTCAAGGAAACAAGGTAATGCAATTCTAGGGAAACTTCCTAGCATGGGTTTCATATTTAACTTGACAATGCAAATAATTCTATCTACACATCCTAGCATAGGATCAAAGTGGTCAAGGACACTTGCCTCCTTCTTGCTGCTCTTGAAATGGGTATTCCTGATCTTGAAAAGGAATAACTTGATCTTGAACAGGTTCTACTTCATACCATCACACATAGCAAAAGAAAAACAACAATCATAAGACATAGTTCACACTTCCACTTCATACAAACCACACATTCATATTTATGAAATTCATTCACCATTATATGTGTTGTGGTTACTTTATGTGTGTTGAGTTGTGGCTTGCATGCACTTTTAACCATGTGTATATGATTCCTACTTTTGTGTCCACCTTTATACTTACATACTATTTATATGGGTTTCCAATAAATTTCTTATATTCAACTACTTCACCTTTTTACTACCAAGTGTGTATGAAAAGTATTATTCTTCCCCATATGTGCCTTCATAATTTCTACCAACCCTAAACTGAATTCTTTGTATTTTAGAAACTCCATTTTTCATTTACTAGTTGCTATATTTTCAGATTTATATTCCTATGCATAATTGTGTATTTTATTATAAAATTAGTAATACACATCATCTAAACAGAATAGGTTCTGGTCCTAAATAATTTAATAACATATTTTGACTTTTGCCTCTGATGTAAACTATTTTATAATTATTTTACCTATTTTCTATAACTATTCTTTACCTAAAAATGTGTCCCTATACTAATAAATATGAATAATAGATGAAACAGATTTATTTCAGCCCAAAAATATATTTTTATCTCACTCCAAAGTTTTCTAAGTACTGAGAAAGTTTTTAATTAATTTTGACAATTATGTTTGTCCCCCTTTTAATTTTTAAACACTAGTTACATATTCAATTTTCTAAATTAAATACTAAACAAGGCTAAAATAATGAATTCACCCCATTACAGGGTCTATAATATTATTTTCATAATTTCCAGGGGTCTATCTACACTTATCAGAGGTGTTTTTCCTAATTTCTATTAAGTCCAGGGGTTAAAACTGATTTTTCAATGGATTTACATGATTTTCTGGAGTTCCAGGGGCTAGATCTGAAGTTTCCGGGGCTAGCTCTCAATTCCAGAGAACCCCAGGGGGTAGCACGTAAGAATTCCAGACTTTATAATGCGGGGCTGACGTGGTCCGTCCGATTTTAAACCGACGGCTGAGATTATAAGATCGAACCGGTACGCGGGGTTTTAAAGTCTACCGTGCGATTTAAAATAAATGGCGCACATGCGGCCACGTCGCTCTGATCGAACGCGGGCGGCGCTGCCGGCGGCGCACGGCGGCGGGAAGCGGCGATCTCGCCGGAAAGTTTCGGATCCTCGAGAATTCTGCCTAGAACTGTGATCTGATGGCCTAGATCGGTAGAGGGGAGGTCAGGGATCTCACCTCGGGGGTTTTCTCGAGCTCGGGGGTCCTGGAAAGTGATCGGCGGTGAGGTCCGAGGCAAAACCACGGCGAAGCTCGTCGGCGCTGCGTTTACACCGTAACTCTCCGAGTTTTCTGCACCTGCAAAGTTCCCCGGAGGCAGTGGATCAAAACCAGCGAGTTAGATCAGAGTTTCCGAGCTTAGATCGGCCAGAATTCACCGGCGAAGTCTCGGTGCTCACCGGAGTGAAAATCGGCGATCGCGTGGGAAAAACTGATCGGATCGGGGGTTTTTATAGCCGGGGGAGGGCGGTGGGTCTGTTGTGATCGAGTTGGAGTCCTCTGGGACCGGAATTCGGGCTGAGGGACGCGGTATTCCGATCGGTTAAGATCGCGCGCGCGCGGGAGAGAGTCCGGGGTCGCGGGGCTCGGGGTTAGGGATGACAGGTGGGTCCCACCCGTCGGTGAGAGGCAGCGCGGCGCGCGCGGGGGCGGGCTGGCGCGGGAGTAGCTGGGCCGGCTGGCGGGTTTCGGCCCACTGGCCGGTTTTTTTCCCGTTTTCCTTTTTCTTTTTCCATTTCTTTTCTGTCTTGAGTATAATTTGAATTCCAGTTTGAATTTGAATTTTTGCAAAACATGCAACACGTCCAAAAATTTTTAAATTCCCCTCTAAACATGGTTAAGAGTTTTGAATCAAAATTTGGGGTGTTACAACCTTACTGTACTGTGACTCAGAAAAAACTCGTTGTATGAAATCATCCGTCTTGGTGAACCACTCATCTGAGTGACTGCCATCCCTTTTCCAACCAGTATACATCCAACTGCGGGCTCCAGCCATGTTTCAGGGTATACCTTCAAAGCAGACAAATTATTATTAGTTTCCTTTTTACGTTATGTCACGGCCCTACAACTAGGTAGATAGATGCTAACAATTAATCTAAGCAACCTAATCATGTAAATATAACAATTAATCTAAGCAACATAAACAGAGAGGAGAGCATTATTGATTGATGAAGGCAAGGTCCTGTTCGATTTGGCCCATCGAAAGTCGAGGTCCAGTTAGAAGCCTGTCGATCTGTGTTGGACCTCAATGCTATGCGGAGGCGGTCCAAGTGGCGCATGGAGAATTGGTGACGAGCGGGGCCCCCTTCGTCTATGATACTTCCTCCTTTCTGAAATGACAGGCCGCATAACTATTGCCTAACGGCCCGCCTTTCTATTATTATAGTGTTCTACTGGCTAGTGGGCCTGAAAAATGGACAGCCTAGCCGCTCTAGAGTTTCTATGGGGAATTGGAGCCCAAGACACATGAGTCCTGTCAAGCTTGGACAAGAAGTGAGACTAGAATTTTTTTTTGTTTTAATCAGTCCATCCAAGACTGAACATAAAAAAATGAGCAAATGCAAGAAGGAATTTAAAGGAAAAAAATATCACTTGATTATTCTTCCCCCTTCTTTTCACCCCTTTTCTCTTTTTCGGTGCTGTTTCCAGAGTTGGTGCCGGATCTCTCGGCGTTTGATTTTACTTTCTCACATCACCGTTCTTCCTCTCCCTTGCAAGTAACTCAACCTCTCCGACAGCCACTTTAGAGCTTAGATGCCTGCCTACAAGGCTACAGCCCATCACTAACAAACTTACGTAACTAGTGCTCACTCAACAGCATAGCTAAGTAGCATGCATGGTGCGATTGTGCTCTCTGGCTACAGTAAAAACTATTGCTAGCTCAATAATGAGGTACAACCCTGGCTTAATTTGGAGCTAAGCTTAGCGTTTGGACCCCTCTAATGAACAAGCGTGCATGAGACGTACCGCCGCCCTTAGCATGTGCTGCACTTAAAGGGAATTTTTTGGACCCTAACAAATTTAGAACCTTGTGCCTAGTGTATAGGTTAATTAAGATCAATAAAATTTCATGGGGATGAGCTCAAAGCTTGGATAGAACTGTAACGCACTACACAGCTGCACAATTCTAAATATGCTGATTAGGTGGAGGGCACTGTGAAAGTGCATGTGTAACTGAATGTAGGAGGGAAAAATACTCACACACTTCCAGTAGTCCTTGCATCATGAATATTATCCTGCTATGTATGAACCGTGAAATTCATATACGCTGAAGTGCACCGAAAATAAAAGGCACTTACTCTTTCAACCAATCAAGGTGCAGATGCTGAACAAGCCTTGTGGAAAAGAGGAACTAGATGTGGCTGTAACAGAAAACCGGCCAAGTGAAAGGCAAAGTACAGATACCCATAAAGTGGGCAAGCTTTCATCAGACCAAATGATCAGCAGTCCACCACAGTGCTCACTTTTTATCCCCCCTCCCTCACCCCAATGCCAATGTGTCAGCTTAAAAGCATGGCATCTCCCTTCTAATCATAGCACTCACTCCTAGGGCTACTACAACCTTGGCTCTACCTGTTGATCGGTGACTGGTTGGTGCCAAGAGGGACCCATCCCAGGAAACTGAGGAGTACTTCGACATACTAATGCCCTAAGCTTGTCAATGATTCCAAAGGAGATATTGACTCCGTTGCATGCTTCCATTGTAGACTAGGACCCCCCCCAAAAGAGGGAGATTGATGAACACCTGAACAAGAAGCAAAGTAGTTTGGTTCTCTAATCAAAACCTGTGCTAGTGCAACTATGTTCTTTCGAACGAAAGGACCTAAAGGGGTATAGTGGGTCTTGAGACATAAGGAATGAATTGGCCCCATAATGTGTACTGCTTGCTATACTGTTCCAATTTGACTGAATAAGATAGTATCATGTCTTCTCGAAACAGAATGGCCACTATTTTCCTTATATTTTATGTATATGAAATATGATATTTCTTTAGTTAGTTCAAGTACTGTGCCATATATTATCTCGAATTCGAAAGGAAGTTTCAGCTACTATCAACCACAATTCATGTTGGTTATTTAATTTGTTTTTTTTGTATATTTATGATCTCAAAATTATTGCGAGACTACTTTCTCAAGACAAGGCTACTTAAGCCTGAAGAACTGTTTATATTTAATGTTCGAGGCCCTGGAAGAAACACTAGTTTTGTTAATGGAGTGTCATAATACCCAATAACACAATAAATTTTAGTTGGACCTTTCATTAGATGAAACAACCAATTAAGACGTCCGTGCACAAAAACCATAGTTTGGTGTGTTTAATCGTGTCCTGGTTCCACTAGAGGATGCATGCCAAGTCATATGCTTGCCCAGAATTGGTATATGCTCCACGACCACATATATTATATTTATTATAGCATATTTGAGTCCTCTAGAAACACACAAGCTGACATCTTCGGTGCATAGTCAAGTTGAGGAGCATTACAAACCAACAAGAGGTGGGCCACAGGACCCACAATCTAATCACGTTCTATTTGGGATAAGGTTCCTTGACATAAAAATATATCAAAGACTCAAGTGAGATCATAAAAAGTGTTTCAAATATCCCCTTTTGAGATCTTGTTTGTAGTTGGGACATCTTGCACTACAGGAATCCCGACAATAGACGGCGGCCAAAAACCGTCGTCTATAATCATATCATCCATGCTCGCTGGATAGAAATTCCATTCTATCTAAGGCACCAAAAAGGCTCTACCTATTTTATTGGTGCGTGCTGCATCTTTCAGATTTGGATCGAAAGGTAAAACATACTTCATTCACATCCCTTGTGCCGGCACAGGGGGAGGGGGGAGGGGCGGGACAGGGGCCGGCGCGGCCGGGAGGCCGGTGGCCGGCGGCTTGTCCGGAGGGGGGAGGGACCTGTCTAGGGGGGGAGGGGGGAGGGGGGACAGGGTCCGGCGCGGCCGACGTGGCCGCTAGCCGGATGCCGGTGGCTCGGCCGGAGGGGGGAGGGGCCTGTCCAGTGGGGGGGGGAGGGGGCAGGACATGGGATGACGGCCCCGTCAATAATATTAAAGACGACGGCCCCGTCGTCAATAAATTTGGCCGTCGTCAGTTATCGTTTTTACTGTAGTGACAGGCCCGCACATGGCTCAATCTTCAACCGACACAAGTGGAGCTATGGCACACAGGCCCCAACGTCTTGCTGCCCTTACTCTCTGCTCGGTCTCATTTTCATGTCATATGGTTCATGAGCTATCTCAACCTGAGTGGTGTGCCTCTAAGCCTATTCTCGCGAGTAGTTCCAATACTCGACTTGTACCAAATCCTATACCATTTGAGCATTGCAGTGGCTACTTGAGGTTCAAGTCTTAGACATAAACCCCATGGTTCTCTTGGCT
Organism: Neostapfia colusana; assembly: GCA_030760725.1. Taxonomy (NCBI): domain Eukaryota; kingdom Viridiplantae; phylum Streptophyta; class Magnoliopsida; order Poales; family Poaceae; genus Neostapfia; species Neostapfia colusana. The sequence continues at coordinate 110,278,208 of JASWHV010000001.1, forward strand.
ATGCAATTGGATTTCAAACAAGACTCTAATGCACAATACATTGAGCTAGTAAAGTGGGTGATAAAGATAAGACTTTGAAATAAAGGTTAATGCAAACCGGAGTTTGCCTTGCTGCTGTTCGTCAACTAAAGGTTCTTTTGGAGGCATAAAGTCCAGAATCTCTGGGTCTTTCTCGACCTTAGCGACTACACGAAATGAAAATAACAAATGCATGTCAAATTCCAATGCAATGTGTTGAAGTGAAGAGGTAAAGAGAACAACTCTAGCTAGACAACACTTCTGACTCTGAAATTTTTACTGTGGTTTGGTGACAACCTAAACAGACACTTGTCCAAATTTCATCTGAAACAAAGCTCATTTGAGCCCTGCACAAATAAATGTGTAAATGGCCATAATTAGAGGTTGTAAGGTTTTCTAGAGATTTTCATGGAGCAAGTCATTACTTTATGGAAACTAGAAGTTATAGTGGTTCTAATGGATTTGGTTTCATGTAATTTGAAGAATTCTAGAGAAAGTTGTGAGCTAATTGTGAGACCTATGTGTGCTGAATACATTGGCTATGACAATAAAAGTTTTGAATTCTGGCAAAACACTCTTTTTGTCAAGGTCCGACTCTAGGTCCGAGCTCCAACAAGATCCGACGTAAGGTCCGACTTGCTATGGCTAGGTCCGACATGTGTTTGGTTAGCTCCGGCGGTAGGTCCGACTAGCTTTGAGTTCCGGTGCTAGGTTCTGCTAGCTTTGATAAGCTTCGGCTCAAGATCCGGTTAGCTTTGGCAAGGTTCGGAGCTAAATCGCAATGGTTCTGTTTTCCATGGAAATGTTTCGAACTTGCTTTACATCTATGGAAAGTTTGTTTAGTATTCTTTTACTAAGTTTTTTAAGTGTTATGAATGTTTACGGTGGTTAACATTTTGCTATGGTTAGCAACATGCTTATGTGAGGTGTTCACGTAAGGTGTTGTGGTTTTCGGAACTAACATGAGTCAAGTCGTGGACTTGTGCTTGGAAGTATTGGTTGTTTATTCATGTGCAGGTGTTGCTTGAGTTCAAGATATGGCTGGTGACGGGATCCATTGAACTAGTCTTAGGGAGAAGATGAGGTTCAACAACCAAGTTCGGGTGGAATTGTGGTTGAGTTGATCGGGATGTCGTGCAGCATGTACGGATCAAGAACAATGCATATGAAGGTATCATGGACGTCGTTGGAAGGTGTTTACACGTGTGCAAGGAGTGCATGGACGTGGCAACATGGTTCCAAGGCGTGATGAAGAGATGTGGACGTAAAGAATTGGTAGGAAAGGTCCAACCGGCTGGATTATGGACTCAGGCTGCGGCTGAGTCGGTTATGGCTCAAATATGTTAAGATTTGAGTTGGTTATGATAGGATTTCATGTGAGACATGAAGTTGAGTTGTTTTAGGAATGTGGGATACGTTCCTAAGGTGTTTGGAAGTCTTAATATTGCTTCTATTTGCGTATATAAGAGTCTTGAGCAGTTATGGAAAGTTTCGATTCAAAAACTGAGTAGGATTAGAGTCCTGGTTTGAATTGGGTTGGCCTCCGGGCTGGTTATATAAGCAAGGGAGGCCAGAGCTCGTGGTAAGACGACCTCAGGCTGTTCCTATTATGTTTTGATCAATAAAATTCGTAATTCAGAGGAGCTTTTGTACCTCGTTCGTCCGACTTGTTTTTGCCAAGTCTTTCTCGTCGAGTTTCTGGACAGCACAACAGTTCTTCAGTGTTTTGATCATAACTCGAGTTTTACAGATCCAATTGACGTGATTCTTTTTGAGTTGTCTTCACAACTTGATTATATATCATCTGTTAAAAATTTCATGGTCATTGGATTTGTATGTTCTGATCTACACGAGTTTTTTTGCAGTGTTGCAGATCTGATTTTTACTCGAGTAGAACAGATTGACCCTCGTCTGATCTTTCGATCATAACTTGAGTTTTTCTTGACGGATTTCCGTGATTATTGTTATTGTGTCTTCGTGACTTGATTTTCAATAATATATACCACTTTTGTCATGGTTGAACACATTTAGACCAGTCACATACACGGTTTCTTCAACAGATCGATTTTCTGCCGAGGGGGTTTTGTTGCTTCCCCTAGAAAGTTTAAATCTACCACCCACCCCCCTCTGGTAGCTTTTCACGTGCTCTTCGATCCTACATTAATAAATTCAGAGAAATTCTGAAAAATGTTTCTGTACATTTTTCTTTTTCTCTGGGTCAGTTCCCTTAATCACACCATTAGGGGGAGGGTTAATGAACTCGGATGGATATGAAGTTTTTCATGTGACTCAAGGATATTAAAATGAACATCCTGGCTGAATTTCAGAATTTTCCACAAAGTGGATCTCCAGTTAAAATTCCCAACAGTTTAAAATTTGGAGAATTAATTCTGTAGAAATAATGGGCTTCATGGGGTGAAACTTGTTTTTATGGAAAGTACTCAGAGAGCTTAATCCAACAAAATTTGGTTCGCTCGATTTTGACAATCCTAGCAAAATTTATGGGTGTTTGAAGTTTGGGGAATTTTGGGAAAAAGGAAAAACTTGAAATGTTTAAATCTCTGACTGCGGGGTCCACTGATGGTGTGGCATCACCAGGGCGCACGACACACGGGGCTACGGAAATATCACTGCGTAGCCACAAACCGATCCTGAGCCACAGAGGATCCGGTTCACTGGAAACAGCGGCTGATGTATGGACCCGGCGAGGTCGTCGTCTACCTGTAAAAGCCCAAGAAAAGGGACTTGCAAAAACTTTTCTTCACCTCACAACACCACAGTTCTTGTTGTGGATAGATGGTGAAAAAGTGGGAAGAGCAAGTAACCTCCATCAAAAGAGGGATTAGAGGGGAAAGTCTACACTTTCACAAAGTAGGATTTCTACACATGAACATGAGAGGTTGAGCTCACCCCTAGGACTTGAAAAGTCTTGGGAAGGTTCAAGCCAAATTTCATGTAAATCCAACACTTTTTGAGGCACTTTTGGAGGCAATTGAAAAAGAGGCCAACTTGAATGTAAATTCAAATTGCAGCAACTTTCATCACTCAAATTCAAAAGTTAGCCTCATATTCAAACTCAGCACATTTTTCTGAGTTAGCCCACAAATTTTCATCCTTATTGGAGTTCATCTTGTCGGGAGTTAAATTTGCAATAATTCAAAAACTGAATTTGAATTTCAGTTTAAACATGAAGCAAATGTAACCAAACAAAGTTGAATTTGAGAATTCAAATTCAAACCAAGACTTGGGGACTAAGTCTCCCATTCAATGTGTAGTTGCTGGGATATTTACAAAAGAAATTGAGAATAGAGGATTAGGGGGAAGGTTGGGCCCACAGGTCAGTGGGAGGGAGGTGCAACACCGGACAGCTCTCTGTTTTCTCGCCGAAGCAACCTTCCTCCGTGCGCCAGCGAGCTGCTTCCCCGATCGCCACCTCCCGAGCGCCAGCCTACAGCGCGCGCCGACGAAGTGGTCGCCCGGCGATATCTCCTCCTGAACCGACCCCAGTCGCGGTCATGATTGGTCCCAAAACCCCCAACGAAGAGACACCGCCGCACAACCAAAAACTTTCGGTGCTCCGGCGTCCTCCCGTCCCAGCAGCTAGCAAGCGAGTCCGAGCTCCCCCCCGAGCTTCGCCGAGGCATCCTCGACGCGATAGACACGATACCCCGGCGCGCCATCCACGGTAAGCTACCCCCGAGCTCCTGGTTTCCCTTCCACACCGGGTAGAGCCTCCGCGACCAAAAACTCCCAGCATGGCCGCTAGGCTTGATCCCCCGTCAAGTGAGCGGGCCAGGAGGTTCGCCTGGAAGGGTGCTCCCTGTCCAACAACGCCGGCCGCATGCCATGAGGTGTGCTGGCCGGAATTCCAGTTCTTGCCGAGAACATGTGATATAGCCCGGTTCGGGTAAATCGGCAAATTTGCCTCACACACCGAACCACTCCTCCCCAGACCTAGAAACCCAGTTGTAGACATCCGTGCGGGCACGTGGGATCAAGAACTATCGAGGAAACCCTCAGTTCTTCGAGTTTTTCCAGTTTTCCTCGAAATCGCGCTAGGTCGCATGGTGAGCCCCTAGTTGCCGACGGTTCTCGCGGGATCAGAGCTCTGGACGTTGCTCCTTAGGTCACGGCGGAGCTGTAGGAGCAAACCGCTTGAGAAATAAGGCCCGGAGTAGCCCAGGCGACGTCGCCGGAGTAAAGGGAAGCTCTGTCACCGTCGCGGGCATAGTCCCGGCCATTTCCGAGCTCCGGTGAGGGTACCAGTGTGTTCTCCAAGTCGAGTTAGGCACAGGCGGCTATTTTCGTCGAAGGTCGGGCGGTGAAACGCCCGGCGGCGAGCGCTCCGGCGAAGCGCCGCCGCGGGAGCTGCGGGAGAGCGCGAGGTAGACGAATGGGGGCCGGGTCCACCGGTCAGCCTCTGATCTCGCGCGGGGGTCGGTTTGCGGCCAGGATTCGGTGCGGCAGCGAGGGCGCAACCCCGTGGGCCGCGGTGTGGCCGCATTCTGAGTGGACCGGCTCGAGGAGTGGGTCCCACCCGCAGGATTTAAACATTTTTGGAATTTCCAGTTTTAGTTCAAACTTCAAATGCATAGAACTTTGGCTAGGAAACTCCAAATTCGATGAACCAAATTTTGCTGAACTCAGAGTTCTGAGTACTTTCCAGCAATACCAAATTCAGCTCATGAAAGGGAATAGTTTTCCAGAATTAAATCCCTAAATTTTAAACTGTTGGGAATTTTATCTGGAGAACTACTTTATGAAAAATTCTGAAATTTGGCTGAGAGGTTCATTGGAAAATCCCTGAATCCCAGTAATATTTTCAGACTCATCCAAGTTCATTTAGTTACCCTAATGGGGTGAATAAGAGAACTGCCCTGAGAAAATAGAAAAATGTACAGAAACATTTTTCAGATTTTCTCAAATCTTAATTAGGGCATAACTTTCTGTAGGATTCTTCAAATGACATGAAACCAAATCCAATAGAACCACCCTAAATTCTAGTTCCAGAAAGTAATGGTTGGAGCCATAAAAAACCCCTGGAATTAGTTAGAGGCTCAAATATTGACCAAATGGGCTTCTATTTGTACAAGGTTCAAATGAACTTTGTTTCAAATGAAACTTGGTCAAGACTCTGGTTAGGACCCTACCAAGCCACCACAAAAATTTCAGAACCAAAGGGGAGGGCTAGCTAGAGTTATTAGTAATTAAGTATTCAAGTTCAGACATTACAATTAAATTGACATGTAGTATTTCATTAACGTGTAGTCGCTGAAGGCGAAGAGACTCCGGAAGTGCTGGACTTCCTTCTTCCGTACGAAGAACTAACCCCTGACCAGCAGCAACAAGGCAAGCCCCGGTTTGCATTAACCTTTTTATAAGTTTTACTTTGTTTACATGTGTCATGTGAAGTATGATTGTGCATTAGGTATAGGATGGATGGAACCCCACTTGCATGACTAGAATTTTTCCATAAGAGTGAGGGTAGTGTCTAAGATCTCGAGTAGACAGGCTATGCTTAATAATTCATAGGACTTCGGTACAAGTCGAGTAGTTGGAATCTACTCGCGAGATAGGCCGGGACACACGGGTTTGGTTCGAGTGACGGGAGATCACTTTAGTAATGAAAATGAGACTAGGCAGGGGCTAGGGCGCAGCAAGAGGAAGTCTTGTGTGTGTAGCCCTGTCCATGTCGATTGAGGACCGAGCCGTGTGCGGCCCTGCTGAACAAGTATTGAACGTACCGAAGGCATATCGGATATATGGGCCCCGATAAACCGATGTAGCCTAAACCTCCGGGCGTCGAGGCATAACGCACCGATTTATAGGTGTAGGCTGAGGGCAGCAAGGTGGAAATCTGCCAATGGGCATAGAGAGATGCTCCGTGTGGGGAAGCTCCTGCTCGTTTCGGTGCGACCGGTTCGACGTTTGGGCTGTTGGGTGAAAGGTTGTCCTGTACGACATCGAGTGAGCGTGCTGTGCAGCTCCACGGGTGGGTGTACGTGACGTGCTCTTTGGGTTTCCCTGCAGGTGTACATCGAGTCGATTCGCCGTCCCTCACGGTGACGAGTACCGCTTGTTCACTGCGTCGTAACATAGACTAATGAATGAAATGTTATGATTCAATATTGCTGTTATGATATAATTGTATTGCTACATGTGTGCCACCAAAATTGCTCACTAAAGTTCAGCTTCATGAACTGTTAACTTGTTGCTAAAAGATGAACTAAGGATGAACTTGTAGGCGTGTCCATTTGCTGCAACATTGCTATACTATGTCATGGTACACCTCATGTAGAGTTTCATGCTTAGGTGAGTCGGTTAAGCCTTGCTGAGCCTTTGTGCTCACGGTTGCTGCTTAAGTGTTTTTCAGGTGAGGAGCCACCCACGGACTCGGAGTACGAGTCCACCGGCGAGGGTTACCCTCCATCGGGGACCACGGCTGAGTGGGAGCCGTACACGCCGCGCTGAGCTGAGACGTGCAGCTAGTGTGGGTTGCCCTCGGGCTGGGCAACCAACTTTTGCTAGATAGGCGGGCGTGAGTTGTACAAAAGAAACTTCCGTTGTGTAATAAAAGACTCTAGTTTGTAACTGAGAAGTGTACTACTTTGTACATTCAGTTTGTTTTCCCATGTAATATAATGTGTTCTTATGACGTGTGCTGTCGGGTGTCGCATCGCGCGGCACCACCCGCTGCGATCCTGGATGAGCGGATTCCGGTCCGCCATAGCCTGGTATCAGAGCTGCATTGGGGATAGCACAGTACTTAAGGACTGTATTATGGGAAAACTTAGGATTACGGTGAGGAATCGGTAGTTTGCCCAAGTAAGGACTATACTAGCATAGTTACTTAAAGTGGCAAAGACTAACCTATGTGTTATAATTCTGAATTTTAATTATGTAACGACGCACCTACGCTATGGTAAGAATGGTAAGGAACGCCACCGAAAGCGGTTCAATTTCGGTTAGCTCTCCCTGACGAGGAACGTGGTTCAGGGATTGATCTCACAGCTTGGTGTGAGACGTCAATATGAAACTCTTGGACTCTTCATGTTCCTGAGTTCATATGAAACGCTGATCCCTAGCGTACATTAGGCAAGTAAGTGGAGACCCCATCGCATGGTCAGTAACGCGAGAGTGTGTTTGTCTGAAAGTAGCCCAGGGGGACATACGCAGCGCTTGCCATCGGCGTGCCCTACAGGGCAGTAGGTGGTATCTGTTGGGTTGATAACATTCCCAACCGTGACGACCCGTTCATGACCTACTCGGGTTCCCAGTCGTGTGGTGTTGAAACACGATCACGTACCTTGAGACGTGACCTAACTCAAGGACGGTCGTATGACAATGATACGGGCGTTTGTATTTACTTTTAAATGTGGAACTGCCTAAAATGAAACCAACCATTGAGTGCACCATTATTGTGTGGTCTTCTGTAGGTACTAACCATGTAGGTATCCGTGTAGTAAACGTGTGCGAGAGACCGTTTGGTGCCACACTTGAGACGTATATGCCGGTATGATCCGGATAGGATTTTCTTTTGCGAGGAACGTAGTACCAAGATATTGTAGGAATATGCATGAAAATATTGATAACAAGGAACTAAAATCATTAGGTTCAACAATTAAGACCCTGGTTGGGTATAAGAATGGGATAATGGAGCAGGATAGCCAAAGGGATGAAAAATAGAGTGCTCTGTTTTGGGCAGCAAGTTTGCTGATCTTCAACAGGGCATAACTCACAGGTCTTTTAGCCCAGGGAGGTGTGCTGTATAGTTCTGGAAAGGTATTTAAGTACTCTACAACTTTGCTGTATACTTCCGGAGCTGAAACACACCTTAAGATGGCTTAATTCCCAGAGAAATGTAAACTGTCCAGAACCAGGACAGAGTGAAACATTCTCTGGACTGTTCTGTTTTTCAATGATAACTCCCAGTAGCAAAAAAATCAAAAATTTTCATATGATACATCCTTAGAAAGAATAGAATATGTGTTACATTTTTTCAATTCAAAGTTTCTGAAATTTCGGCACAAATTGCAGTGGAAACTCGAATTGGAAACAGCAACTTCCAAGGGAGGTGCTGTTAAAATTCTTCCAGAAATTCTGCTGACTTTGAATCGGCATAACTTTTTAACCAAAGCTTATCTGGGGGCAAATGAATACTAGTTGTAAGGATACTGAAGTTAACTTTAACTTTGGTATTCAACTTGAGTCATGAAAATGCCCAGAACCAGATCAAAACTTGGAATAGGTAGAAACTGGTCATTCTGACAGAAGGATGACAGTTGAACTCATTGGAGAGGGTGTGGTACCCTAAGGGTGGTATACGTGATGACAAAGCGATAAAATATCTCGTAGTGACCAAACCTAGTTATGGTGAGCTTCCAAAGTGGAGGTTCATCAAGTTGGATTAAACTAGCTTGTGTTTGGTCTGGTAATGGTATAGCTTGTGCAAAGTTATTACATTATCTACATACGAGATGTATCGCATGTTTTATTGTCATTATGTTGTTACGCCTATTTTATTGGACTGCGTGCAATATGTTGCGGGACTGATGTGTATTGTCGTATGGTTGCAGATGGTTCGCACTAGGACCACGCACGAGGTGGGTGGCTCTAGCCAACAGGGAGGTGATGACTCCCAGCCACCGGCCTACGACAGCACCCCGCAGCAGCAGCCGCCTCTGCTTACTCTAGTGGATGCGATAGCGGCACTGGTGGGAGGTCGTGAGGAGCAGACCGACCTGCTCCGCACGATCGTGCATAATACGTCCCAGGTGGGGGGACGTCAAGATAGAGGGCCTCGTGAGCCCCGGGAAGTGTCGTACTCGGATTTCATGAGTACGCACCCTCCAGTGTTCACCGAAGCTGAAGAACCACTGGAGGCAGACAACTGGCTGCGGACCATCGAGTCCAAGTTCGGGCTGCTCCAATGTACGGAGCGACAGAAGACACTGTTCGCAGTGCAGCAACTCCACGTTGCCGCTGGTGCGTGGTGGGCGAATTATGTCGCCTCACGTCCGGCTGGTCATGCCGTGGAATGGCAAGAGTTCCGGGAGGCGTTCCGCGCCTATCATATCCCTCCCGGAATTATGAAGAGGAAGTTCTAAGAATTCTTGGAACTGAAGCAGGGCGGGAGGAGTGCCCATGACTACTGCCGTGCCTTCAACCATCTGGCGCAATATGCGTCAGACTACATCTCCACCGAGGAGAAAAAGCGGTAGCACTTCTATCGGGGGTTACTCCCCGAAATGAAGACACATCTTGTTCAGTGGAATCGCGGTACATTCAACGACTTAGTCAATGCCGCGATCATGCAAGATGATGCTCAGCGGGAGTTGGCAGCTGAGCAGCGGAAGCGCAGCGCTCCACCTAGCAGTGGTGGTGGCGCGCCTCAGAAGTACCGTATGGTGTATCAGACACCATCCGGGCAGCAGTGGCATCCACCGGCGCGACCTCAACAGTTCAAGGGACGTCCTTTTCAGGCACCTCCGTTCCGTCCGCCGATGCCACCGCCAAGACAGCAGCAGAAGCAGACGGTACCCCGGGCGTTTCCACCGCCACAACGCGCCCCGGGATTCCATCTACCGATCAGCGGGGGACCGCCCCGTTTCACCTGCTTCACGTGTGGCCAGGCGGGCCACTTCGCGAAGGACTGTCCCCAGGGGCAGCAGAGCAGCGGGCAAGCCCAGTTCCAGGGCGGTGCTCGAGGCCGACCTCCGGTGAAGAAGGTTGGTCAGCGGACTGGAGGTGTCCGCAACCTCGACAATGAGGACGCCCCAGAGGGAGACAACGTGCTGGCGGGTACGTTCACTCTCAACCATCAAGCCATCATCATACTTTTTGATTCTGGTGCAATCCATAACTTCATAAGTGCATCATATGTGGTTAAGCATCAGCTGGAAGCCTTTCCAACCGAGTGTTCTTATATGATCTGCTCACCGGGAGGAAAGATTCCAGCAACAATGATGGTTCCGAAAGCACCACTGTGCTTAGGTGGGAAGATATATCCCACCACTATGATTATCCTTGAGGGGCAGAAGATTGATGCAATCTTGGGAATGTCATGGCTAAGTTACCATGGCGCTGTCCTGGAAACCCTATCACGGACGGTTCACCTCAACTCCCCATTACACCGTCCGCAGTCCCTCCTATTAGATAATCCAGTCAGAGAGGTTTCAGCGATCAACAATACTGAAACTCTCAAGTTAGAAGACATCCCCGTTGTCCGGGAGTATCCTGACGTGTTCCCGGATGATCTTCCGGGCATGCCACCTGAGCGGGATGTCGAGTTCAAGATTGAACTTGCACCCGGGACTATGCCCATATCACGGGGACCATATAAAATGGCTCCAAATGAGCTGGCTGAACTGAAAGAACAGCTCAATGATCTGTTGAGCAAGGGTTTCATTAGGCCGAGTTCCTCGCCTTGGGGATGCTCGGCGCTGTTTGTAAAGAAGAAAGATGAAACCCTGAGGCTGTGTGTGGATTACCGGCCGCTCAATGCCGTCACCATCAAGAATAAGTATCCACTGCCCCGCATCGACATATTGTTTGATCAACTTGTGGGTGCAAGTGTGTTCTCCAAGATGGACCTTCGCTCTGGATATCACCAGATAAAGATCCGGGCGGAGGATATCCCGAAGACGGCCTTCTCGACGAGATACGGATTATATGAATATCTCATCATGTCATTTGGTCTCACAAACGCTCCAGCCCATTTCATGTATCTCATGAACTCGGTGTTCATGCCAGAGCTGGACAAGTTCGTTGTAGTGTTCATCGACGATATCTTGGTTTACTCCAAGACAGAAGCCGAACATGCCAAACACTTGCGGATCGTTCTTCAACGATTGCGAGACCACAAGCTCTACGCCAAGTTCAGTAAATGCGAGTTTTGGATCAGCCAAGTGCCATTCTTGGGACATATCATCTCAGCAGAAGGCATTGCGGTTGACCCAAGCAAAATAGAGCAAGTGCTGAAATGGAAAGCTCCCACTTCAGTCCATGAAGTCAGAAGCTTCCTCGGGTTAGCGGGATACTATCAGAGATTCATTCCAAGCTTCTCCAAGCTCGCTAAGCCGATGACAGAATTGCTGAAGAAAGGGATGAAATATGTTTGGAACATGGCGTGTGAAGGAGCATTCCAAACATTGGTGAAGCATCTCACCACAGCCCCGGTCTTAGCTCAGCCGGATACAACAAAGCCCTTCGACGTGTATTGTGACGCGTCCGGTATTGGGCTCGGCTGCGTGTTGATGCAGGAAGGACGTGTGGTCGCATATGGCTCACGCCAACTTCGGAACCATGAGCAGCATTATCCCACTCATGATCTTGAGCTTGCTGCAGTGGTTTTGGCGCTGAAAATGTGGAGGCACTATCTCCTGGGGAATCTAGTGCATCTCTACACCGACCACAAGAGCTTGAAATACATTTTCACCCAGAAGGAGCTGAACATGAGGCAAAGGAGGTGGTTAGAATTGATCAAGGATTATAAAATTGAGATTCATTACCACCCCGGCAAGGCGAATGTGGTTGCCGACGCGCTGAGTCAGAAATCACATGTCCATCACCTCACCATTACCCCGGTGGAGGAGGAAGAGCCGAGTCTATATTTGGTTCCTTATGGATCGCTGTACAATCTTGTCCTCATCCCTACTATTAGGGAGGACATCATTGCAGCTCAGAAAAATGATAAAGGCATGGCACATCTCCAGAGACGGATAGACAATGGAGAAATCAAGTGTTTCCGGAAGGATGATGAGGGGACGCTATGGTTCAATGACCGCATAGTCGTACCCCGAGATATGGAGTTGAGGAAAAAGATCCTCGATGAAGCTCACTTGTCCAAGTACTCCATTCATCCGGGCAGCAACAAGATGTACCAAGATTTGAAAAAGAAATTTTGGTGGACATGGATGAAGCGGGAGGTAGCGAAGTACGTATCCGAGTGTGATACGTGCCGATGAGTGAAAGCGTATCACATGAAGAAATCAGGGCTGTTGCAACCCCTGAAGATCCCGGGATGGAAATGGGAAGATGTGAGCATGGATTTCATTGTGGGATTACCCCTAACATCCAACAAGCATGATTCCATATGGGTAATCGTTGATCGGTTAACCAAGACGGCTCACTTCATCCCGGTGAATACACGTTACAATGCCGGCAAATATGCGGAGCTATACATAGTGAAGATTCTATGCCTATATGGGGTACCCAAGACCATTGTCTCAGATCGAGGTGCATTATTTGTATCTCGCTTTTGGGAGCAGCTACACACTGCATTGGGTACTAAGTTGATTAGGAGCTCCGCCTATCACCCTCAAACAGATGGGCAAACAGAGAGGGTGAACCAAGTATTAGAAGACATGTTGAGAGCATGTGCCATCCACCATGGTAGGAACTGGGATGATCACCTACCATTGGCGGAATTCTCGTACAACAACGGTTATCAGGCGAGTATCAAGATGGCACCCTACGAAGCTCTCTACGGTCGTAAATGCCGCACCCCATTAAATTGGTGCGAGACAGGTGAAAGGGTCACGTTCGGGGTTGATGTGGTGAACGACGCCGAAGAGCGCGTTCGGACGATTCAAGCTAATTTAAAAGCCGCTCAATCCCGTCAGAAGAGCTACGATGATAAGAGGCGTAGACCGTTGCTCTTTGACGTTGGGGAACACGTGTACCTCCGCGTGTCTCTGATGAAAGGCGTGCACCGGTTCGGTGTGAAGGGGAAGCTCGCTCCCCGTTTCATTGGACCCTATGCCATCACCGAGAAGTGTGGACCAGCGGCGTATCGATTGGAGTTACCGGCATCCCTTGCTGGTGTCCATGATGTTTTCCATGTTTCGCAACTGCGAAAATGTTTGAAGCATACGGCTGCTGTTCCTATCGAAGACATCGGCGAGTTGAAACCGGATTTAACATATGATGAATATCCGATGGAAATTCTTGATGAGAAAGCCCGAACCACGCTTAGCAGAACGTTGTGGTTCTACAAGATGCTCTTGAGCAACCACACCACTGAGGAAGCGACGTGGAAGAGCGAGGAGTTCCTTCGCTCAAATTACCTGGAGTTCATGGCTTCTCAACACGGGTAAGTCCCTATTACATCGCTATCTCTTCTTTTGTAATCTCGGGACGAGATTCTTTTAAGGTGGGAGGGATGTAAAAGCCCAAGAAAAGGGACTTGCAAAAACTTTTCTTCACCTCACAACACCACAGTTCTTATTGTGGATAGATGGTGAAAAAGTGGGAAGAGCAAGTAACCTCCATCAAAAGAGGGATTAGAGGGGAAAGTCTACACTTTCACAAAGTAGGATTTCTACACATGAACATGAGAGGTTGAGATCACCCCTAGGACTTGAAAAGTCTTGGGAAGGTTCAAGCCAAATTTCATGTAAATCCAACACTTTTTGAGGTACTTTTGGAGGTAATTGAAAAAGAGGCCAACTTGAATGTAAATTCAAATTGCAGCAACTTTCATCACTCAAATTCAAAAGTTAGCCTCATATTCAAACTCAGCACATTTTTCTGAGTTAGCCCACAAATTTTCATCCTTATTGGAGTTCATCTTGTCGGGAGTTAAATTTGCAATAATTCAAAAACTGAATTTGAATTTCAGTTTAAACATGAAGCAAATGTAACCAAACAAAGTTGAATTTGAGAATTCAAATTCAAACCAAGACTTGGGGACTAAGTCTCCCATTCAATGTGTAGTTGCTGGGATATTTACAAAAGAAATTGAGAAGAGAGGATTAGGGGGAAGGTTGGGCCCACAGGTCAGTGGGAGGGAGGTGCAACACCGGGCAGCTCTCTGTTTTCTCGCCGAAGCAACTTTCCTCCGTGCGCCAGCGAGCTACTTCCCCGATCGCCACCTCCCGAGCGCCAGCCCACAGCGCGCGCCGACGAAGCGGTCGCCCGGCGATATCTCCTCCTGAACCGACCCCAGTCACGGTCATGATTGGTCCCAAAACCCCCAACAAAGAGACACCGCCGCACAACCGAAAACTTTCGGTGCTCCGGCGTCCTCCCATCCCAGCAGCTAGCAAGGGAGTCCGAGCTCCCCCCCCCCGAGCTCCACCGAGGCGTCCTCGACGCGATAGACACGATACCCCGGTGCCCCATCCACGGTAAGCTACCCCCGAGCTCCTGGTTTCCCTTCCACACCGGGTAGAGCCGCCGCGACCAAAAACTCCCAGCACGGCCGCTAGGCTTGATCCCCCGTCAAGTGAGCGGGCCAGGAGGTTCGCCTGGAAGGGTTCTCCCTGTCCAACAACGCCGGCCGCATGCCATGAGGTGTGCTGGCCGGAATTCCAGTTCTTGCCGAGAACATGTGATATAGCCCGGTTCGGGTAAATCGGCAAATTCGCCTCACACACCGAACCACTCCTCCCCAGACCTAGAAACCCAGTTGTAGACATCCGTGCGGGCACGTGGGATCAAGAACTATCGAGGAAACCCTCAGTTCTTCGAGTTTTTCCAGTTTTCCCCGAAATCGCCCTAGGTCGCACGGTGAACCCCTAGTTGCCGATGGTTCTCGCGGGATCAGAGCTCTGGACGTTGCTCCTTAGGTCACGGCGGAGCTGTAGGAGCAAACCGCTTGAGAAATAAGGCCCGGAGTAGCCCAGGCGACATCGCCGGAGTAAAGGGAAGCTCTGTCACCGTCACGGGCATAGTCCCGGCCATTGCCGAGCTCCGGTGAGGGTACCAGTGTGTTCTCTAAGTCGAGTTAGGCACAGGCGGCAATTTTCATCGAAGGTCGGGCGGTGAAACGCCCGGCGGCGAGCGCTCCGGCGAAGCGCCGCCGCGGGAGCTGCGGGAGAGCGCGAGGTAGACGAAGGGGGGCCGGGTCCACCGGTCAGCCTCTGATCTCGCGCGGGGATCGGTTTGCGGCCAGGATTCGGTGCGGCAGCGCGGGTAAAACCCCGTGGGCCGCGGTGTGGCCGCATTCTGAGTGGGGCGGCTTGAGGAGTGGGTCCCACCCACAGGATTTAAACATTTTTGGAATTTCCAGTTTTAGTTCAAACTTAAAATGCATAGAACTTTGGCTAGGAAACTCCAAATTCGATTAACCAAATTTTGCTGAACTCAGAATTCTGAGTACTTTCCAGCAATACCAAATTCAGCTCATGAAAGGGAATAGTTTTTCAGAATTAAATCCCTAAAGTTAAACTGTTGGGAATTTTATCTGGAGAACTACTTTATGAAAAATTCTGAAATTTGGCTGAGAGGTTCATTGGAAAATCCCTGAATACCAGTGAAATTTTCAGATTCATCCAAGTTCATTTAGTTACCCTAAAAGAGAACTGCCCTGAGAAAATAGAAAAATGTACAGAAACATTTTTCAGATTTTCTCAAATCTTAATTAGGGCATAACTTTATGTAGAATTCTTCAAATGACATGAAACCAACTCCAATAGAACCATCCTAAATTCTAGTTCCAGAAAGTAATGGTTGGAGCCATAAAAAACCCCTGGAATTAGTTAGAGGCTCAAATATTGACCAAATGGGCTTCTATTTGTACAAGGTTCAAATGAACTTTGTTTCAAATGAAACTTGGTCAAGACTCTGGTTAGGACCCTACCAAGCCACCACAAAAATTTCAGAACCAAAGGGGAGGGCTAGCTAGAGTTATTAGTAATTAAGTATTCAAGTTCACACATTACAATTAAATTGACATGTAGTATTTCATTAACGTGTAGTCGCTGAAGGCGAAGAGACTCCGGAAGTGCTGGACTTCCTTCTTCCGGACGAAGAACTAACCCCTGACCAGCAGCAACAAGGCAAGCCCCGGTTTGCATTAACCTTTTTATAAGTTTTACTTTGTTTACATGTGTCATGTGAAGTATGATTGTGCATTAGGTATAGGATGGATGGAACCCCACTTGCATGACTAGAATTTTTCCATAAGAGTGAGGGTAGTGTCTAAGATCTCGAGTAGACAGGCTATTCTTAATAATTCATAGGACTTCGGTACAAGTCGAGTAGTTGGAATCTACTCGCGAGATAGGCCGGGACACACGGGTTTGGTTCGAGTGACGGGAGATCACTTTAGTAATGAAAATGAGACTAGGCAGGGGCTAGGGCGCAGCAAGAGGAAGTCTTGTGTGCGCAGCCCTGTCCATGTCGATTGAGGACCGAGCCGTATGCGGCCCTGCTGAACAAGTACTGAACGTACCGAAGCCATATCGGATATATGGGCCCCGATAAACCGATGTAGCCTAAACCTCCGGGCGTCGAGGCATAACGCACCGATTTATAGGTGTAGGCTGAGGGCAGGAAGGTGGAAATCTGCCAACGGGCATAGAGAGATGCTCCGTGTGGGGAACCTCCTGCTCGTTTCGGTGCGACCGGTTCGACGTTTGGGCTGTTGGTGAGGGGGCCCGACCTCCATCACGGGGTCGTGCCGCCTTGCCCGAGGAATCGCATTGGGTGGTGCCGTGTTATGCGGCACCCAACAGCACACATATAAGGAACACAGTATTACATAAATCAAAAGCGGAAGGTTACAATTATTCTTTGTAAATACTTTACACAAAATAGCTACAGCGGAAGTCTATAACCAACTCACGTTGAATAACTATGAAGCACCGAGAAGAGGTTCAGCCCGCGGACTCCTCTCGCTAGCAACACGAAGACAAGGCAGCGGCTAGGTTCTCCAAGTGTGACATGACTTGGAAGTTTCCGAGTCTCACCGGACAACCCTCTTTATAGCGTCGAGGTTTACCTGCAAAACCACTTATATAGCAAGAGTGAGCACAAAGGCTCAGCAAGACTTAACCGTCTCTCCTAATACATCAAACTCTAGATGAAAGTAACCTAAGACCTAAACCTGTCATTTGCGAAAAGACTCGCCTACGAGTTCATCCTTAACTTTCAAATTTTAGCCATATTCATAATGACCTTGCGATCAGAAACATTGGAACTCCACAATCAAACAAGAAACGCTTCATTCCAATGTTACTTGCCCCAAGGTAGAAAATAAATTTAGTTAGCTCTATCTCTACTTCAAACATGGTTTTCATGCAACTTAACACCATCATAGCAGCAATTATACTTTTGCAAACTGTTTCCACACAAGTTGATTAACTACGTCACAACATGGGAGCAAGCGGTAGTCAATAACCGCGAGGGACGGTGATTTGAATCAAACACTACCCGGATAACTCGACACATACGCCCGCCTCTGAAGACCCAACTCTGGCGTCCTTCATTACGTCGTATGTGGCAACCTTTCTCAGGACACTAAACTGTAGAACCGGTCGCGCCGTCTCGGGCTCATAGGTCTAACGATACGATGTGGTATGCCTCTACAATCCAGTGAACCTGGTACATCGGTTTCCTGGTTCCCATATATCAGTAAGCATCCGGTACACAACTCAATACTTGCTCCTGGACGCGGCATACGCATCGGTCCTTAACCGACACAGGCAGAGCTACTCGACCAAGACCTCGTCTTGTCTTAGCCTAACCCCTCTGACCGGTCTCATCTTTAGAAATGTAAACTTTAGTTTGCTTCCTTTCCCAACCACACTTATGATACTCTGAACAATAGCTCGCGAGTAGATTCCAACTACTCGTCTTCTACCGGATGCCCTAGTCTATTTAGCATGGCCTTTATTCTACAGCGATGACACAATTCTACCCTCGACCTCAGGGTTCATTTTTGGCTATGCAAGTGGGGTATAAAACATCCTTGACCTAATGCACATACAAACTGAAACCCATAATAGTGAACAAAGGAAAAACTTTAGAAACAACTTAAATGCAAACCGGGGCTTGCCTTGGTTTTGCAGGTGACTAAAGTCAGTTGAGAGAATGTCGGTTTCTGATGTATTGAAGTTCACTCCTACCCTTCTTGTTCCTTGATCCAAGTTCACCTCCTCCTTCTTCACTTTCCACATTTAATCACTACACGTCAGGAATATGCATACATGTTCAATTATAAAACTTTTTGCTAACAAATGCTAAAGCCAAGTTTAAAACTGGAACTCTGTTCAAGAATTTAAATTGACACTGGGGTGGTGGTTTAAGTGTGTGTTTGACCACTATCATCAAGTGAGAAGTGAGGTTCATCACTTGGGTGGGGGATCAACTAATGGTTGAACAGAACACTAATGATCCAGGGCTCCAATGGAGCTTGGAATTTTCTTGGGAGTTCCTTGTCACAATAAAGTCCTCTGGACCAAAATTCAGAACATTTCACTAAGTGGATCTCCCAGAACAATTCCCTAAGCATTTAAGCAAAAAGGAATTAATTCTGATTAAATTTGCATGTTCATGCAAATTCAAGTGAACTATAATTTTCTAAATAGCTCAGAGAGTATGCCTGAATTTTCCTAGGATTGTTGGAGCTAAGGAATGGCTAGAACTGAATTTCCAAGTTTTGAAAATTCTCTGAAAATATTTCTGTATTTATTGGAATACAGAAATGTGAAGTTAGAATTACCCTAACTAAATCAACTCCAAATGAGCTGAACCTTTTACAGGGGTCTCCTAAAATCCTAAAGAAGATCCTGGAAAAATTTGGGCAATTTTGTATGAACCAAACTCCCTCTAAAATTCTTTTGCTGAAAAGCTTTAAAGAATTTTCCAGAATTTTCTATGGGTTTTCATGCAAATTGGGTTGCATATTTGGATAGAGCATTTCATCCTGAATCCAACCCAATTTGAATTACTAAATTTGGAGCTTCCTAGCAAAAGTTATGCATTCTACAAGTTTGAACAACTCTCTGTTTGATTTTAAACAGCACAGTCACACGTGGGGCCCACGGGTCAGGTGCTTCTTCAACCTCCCGCCAGAGCCCGCGGGTGTACACCGGTGAAAACTTGGCATGGCTCGTTCTCCCTCATTTCTCCACCAAATGAGCTCCGGTTTCGCCCTACATGCTCCTGGGAACGTGGCGCAGCTGCCGGGCAAGGTTTCCCCGCGTGAAAACAGCTGTAGGTGGGTCGGCACCGGCAGGGCGGCTCGGGAGCTCGACATGGACGCGTTCCCGCGTGTCCAAGGCATCTCCCGGTGAGCTACGATGTCCTACAGCATCCCTATGGGTCTAGGAACATGGAACGGAGATCAAATCGTGCAGAACATGGCTGCAAACTAGTCGTCACCGTGGACCGTGGCAGTTTTGGCCGCCGGCGACGATTTTCGTCGCCCGGGGCATAGGGTGGTCGGTTTGCTTCATGCTTCGGCGTGGAAGGGCGCTAGGAACCCTAGTAGCTGTGGTCTGAATTGTAGAACGAACAATCAATCGATTGGAGCTAATTTTAGAAATTTGCTGAGGTCGGTCCTTCACGTGCGCCGGCGCCAAAAACGAAATTCCGGCTAGCCGGCGTCGGGGGAGAGCAGGGGGACGACAGGATGAGGATCAGTACCTCCTGGCGCACCTCTGTGGCATCTTGAGCATGCCGGAGAGGTGCTGGGCTGGCCGGGAGAGAGGGAGCAGTGGAGCAGCGCCGGTGAGGGAAAACACACGTTGCAGCTGCTGATCGTGAGGAGGAAAACCAACACGGTTGGCTCAGCTGTGTGGGGTAATATCAGTGCCTGAGCAGCTCGCCAGCGTGAAGAATTCAGGCAGGAGGTGGAGCTTTGGGGCGTGGAGCAGCAGCTGGGTGTCAGCCGGAGGCAGGGCCTCGGTGGAGTGAGGAACAGAGAGCAAATACTTAGGGATTAAGTCTACTCATTCCTATGACATGTGGGGTCCACCCCTCTTCTTATCCCCCAAAACTCTCACAAATATCTCCAAATTTTGGCACCATGCAAATTCAGCTATGAGGTACTCAAATCCAAAAGTCATTTGGCAATTTGACCAGTTTTGCCTCAGTTTCAAATTTGAATTCAAATTTGGATGAAATTTACAAGTCCTCTTGATATTCATATCCAAGCACCTCCAAATTTCCTCCAAATTGGTATCCCTCATAATTTGGATCTGAGGAATTCAAATATGTCCTCTGATCTTTGAGTTGGCTATTGCAAATACACTTTTTCAAACAACAGTTTGAATTTTCTCTTTTGAACATGCCCTCCTTCTTTTTGAAGTGCACCTCTTAATTCAAACTGAATTCAAAGTTTTATTGCACATGCCAACACTTTCATGAGGAACACAAAAGTTTTTGTAAGCCCCATTTCTTGCATATAAACT
This sequence comes from Neostapfia colusana, assembly GCA_030760725.1. Taxonomy (NCBI): domain Eukaryota; kingdom Viridiplantae; phylum Streptophyta; class Magnoliopsida; order Poales; family Poaceae; genus Neostapfia; species Neostapfia colusana. The sequence continues at coordinate 110,298,367 of JASWHV010000001.1, forward strand.
CAACTTTATTCATAGCTCAAGTTTTCTATTTACAAGTTTTGGGACTTTTACATTCCTCCCCCCTTAAAAAGAATCTCGTCCCGAGATTCATGATTAAGGACAAGGTGGAGAGGACAACTACTACATATAAGCCTCTAACAACTCCGGATGATTGCGTTGCAAATACTCCTCACTTTCTCATGTAGCTTCGTCGGACGTGTGGTTTTTCCATAGTACCTTGAAAAATCGCAGCGTCCGGCTTCTGGTCTCGCGAGTCTTTTCATCAATTATCCGGGTTGGATGCTCAACATAGGTGAGGTCCGGCTTCAAATCTGCTACGTCATCCGTGAGAATCTCCGTTGGAACTTTTAAACACTTCCGCAACTGAGATATGTGGAAGACGTTATGAACTCCGGCTAAGGTTGCCGGCAGCTCCAAACGGTATGCCACGGGTCCACATCTTTCAATGATGACGAAGGGACCGATAAAGCGCGGAGCTAATTTTCCTTTCACTCCAAATCGGTGAATGCCCTTCATCGGAGATACGCGGAGGTATACATGGTCCCCAACATGGAAATCCAGAGGACGACGTCTCTTATCCGCATAGCTCTTTTGTCTGGACTGAGCAGCTTTAAGATTTTCCTGAATAAGCCTCACCCGCTCTTCTGCTTCATTTACGAGATCAATCCCGTAAATAACTCTCTCGCCAGATTCACACCAGTTCAATGGTGTGCGGCACTTCCGGCCGTAGAGAGCTTCATAAGGTGCCATTTTGATACTTGATTGATACCCGTTATTATATGAGAACTCCGCCAACGGTAAGTGATCATCCCAACTCTTACCGTGATGAATGGCACATGCTCTCAGCATATCTTCAAGTATTTGATTCACCCTCTCAGTTTGTCCATCGGTTTGAGGGTGATACGCGGAGCTTCGAATCAATTTAGTTCCCAAGGATGTGTGTAGCTGTTCCCAGAAACGGGACACGAACAGCGATCCTCTGTCGGAGACAATGGTTCGGGGAACTCCATGCAAGCATAAGATTCGTGCTACGTACAACTCCGCATACTGCTTGGCGCTGTAGTTGGTATGTACCGGAATGAAACGTGCCGATTTGGTTAACCGATCAACGATTACTCAAATCGAGTCATGGTGGTGGGAGGTCATCGGCAACCCAACGATGAAATCCATACTCAAGTCTTCCCACTTCCATGCCGGTATTTGTAGCGGTTGCAGCAGGCCCGACTTCTTCACATGGTCGGCCGTAACTCTTCGACACGTATTACATTCTGAAACATATTTTGCAACTTCACATTTCATACGTGTCCACCAAAACTTCTTCCGGAGGTCTTGGTACATTTTATTGCTGCCAGGATGAATAGAAAATTTGGATAAGTGAGCCTCATCCAAAATTTTCTTCCGCAGCCTCATATCACGGGGTACGACTATCCAGTCCTTGAACCACAAGGTATCTTCCTCATCTAACCGGAAACATTTCATTTCCCCGTTCTTCAATCTCCTTCTGATATGAGCCATGCCCTTGTCTTTCCTTTGAACTGCCATGACCTCCTCTTTTATTGTGGGTATGAGGGCTAGATTATGCAGAGCTCCATATGGAACCAGGTAAAGACTTGGTTCTTCCTCTTCTATCGGCGTAACGGTTAGGTTATGAATATGAGACTTCCGGCTGAGTGCATCGGCAACCACATTTGCCTTGCCCGGATGATAACGAATTTCAATCTCATAGTCCTTGATCAGCTCCAACCATCGCCGTTGCCGCATATTCAACTCCTTTTGAGTGAATATGTACTTTAAACTTTTGTGGTCGGTGTAGAGATGAACCAGATTTCCCAATAGGTAATGTCTCCACATTTTCAAAGCTAGTACCACGGCAGCAAGCTCGAGATCATGAGTTGGATAATGTTGCTCATGATTCCGTAACTGTCGTGATCCATATGCGACCACGCGTCTGCCTTGCATGAGTACACAACCAAGCCCGATGCCTGACGCATCACAATAAACATCAAACGGCTTGGTTGTATCCGGTTGAGCTAGAACCGGGGCTGTTGTGAGGTGTTTCACCAACGCTTGAAAAGCTTCCTCACATGGCTTGCTCCAATCATATTTGATGCCCTTCTTCAGTAGCTCCGTCATAGGTTTGGAGATTTTTGAGAAGCTCGGGATGAACCTCCGATAATATCCAGCCAAACCCAAGAAGCTACGAACTTCATGGACTGATGTTGGAGACTTCCACTTCAGCACTTGTTCAATCTTGCTTGGATCAACAGAAATGCCTTCTGCTGAAATAATGTGCCCAAGAAATGGCACTTGGTTGATCCAGAATTCACATTTACTAAACTTTGCATAGAGCTTGTGATCTCTCAGTTGTTGGAGCACAATATGCAAATGTTTAGCGTGTTCCTCTTCAGATTTGGAGTAGACCAAGATGTCATCGATGAAGACCACGACGAACTGATCCAGCTCCGACATGAACACCGAGTTCATAAGGTACATAAAGTGGGCCGGAGCATTGGTCAACCCAAATGACATGACAAGATATTCATAGAGCCCATATCTTGTCGAGAAGGCTGTTTTCAGGACATCTTCCGCGCGAATCTTGATTTGATGATATCCCGACCTTAAGTCCATCTTGGAGAAGACTTTAGCACCCACTAGCTGATCGAAGAGGATATCAATTCTTGGTAGTGGATACTTGTTCTTTATGGTCACAGCATTTAAAGGACGATAATCGACGCATAGCCTCAGCGTCTCATCCTTCTTTTTCACAAACAAAGCTGAGCAACCCCATGGTGATGAACTTGGACGAATAAACCCCTTGTCCATCAGATCTTTGAGTTGCTCCTTCAGCTCGGCTAATTCATTCGGAGCCATTTTGTATGGTCTCCGAGAGATCGGCGTGGTTCCCGGTATCAACTCTATTTTGAATTCCACCTCGCGCTCAGGTGGTAAGCCTGGAAGATCTTCGGGAAATACGTCCAGATATTCACGGACTACCGGAATGTTTTCTAACTTGCACGCCTCGGCATTACATACTTCCGGGCCGTTAGAAACCGCTTCGCCGAGATACAAAGTTTGACGTCCGTGAAGTGGAGAGTCCAAGTGAACACTCCTGTTCTCGATGTCCAGGACAGCCTTATGGAAGGTCAACCATGATATTCCCAATATGGCATTGATTCCCTGGTCTTCGAGAATGATGAGGGTGGTAGGATAAATTTTTCCACCCAAGCAAAGTGGTGCTCGAGAAACGACTTCATTAGTTGAGATGTCTCCACCTGGCGAATGAATAAGGTAAGAACCTTTTGTGACAGTTGTGGAGATCTGATCCCGGATCACCGTTGCCCTGCTAATGAAGTTATGTGTCGCACCAGAGTCGAATAAAATGACAACCGGCTTGTCATTTAAGGTGAACCTGCCGGCAAGAACAGGTCCTCCCTTTGGCAGATCATCGACTGACACATAATTGACTGTTCCCACTTTGGACATAGCTTTTCTTGGCTGTCCAAGATCACTCTGTGGAACTGGACCCGCCGACACATTGTTGCTGCTCGGTCCAGTAGCTTCATTGACATTGTGAAGTGGGACAGCACTTGGTTTAGCTGAGAAATCACCTTGTTCATCTTCAACCTCTTGAAGGTAATAATATTCTAGTGCACCTTGTTGATACTGAGGTGCATAAGAAACAAGTTGCGGCTGCGGTAGAGGTGAATAAGACCTCTGTGGAGTAGAAGAGTCGTCACACTCCCAGAATGATTGCACCTCTTGTGGAATCTCTCGACCGGAAGGTGAACGGATCACCAACCGATACTTCTGAGGCAGATGGTTGTCTTCAGCCTGTGATGAGTCCCTCTCCCTCTTTTGTAGAGGTTGGAATAATATTCTTGAGTGATAGCACAGCTCACAAACTCATCAAAATTCTCTTGGCTAACTTGAGCCAATTCACATCGCAGCCTAGCAGTCAGCCCTCGATAAAAATGATAACCCCTCATGGATGGTGATTTCACATAGTCAGGGACATATTGAGCTAAGCGATTGAATTCCTTTGCATACTCAATAACACTCATGTCCCCTTGCTTCAGACTCCAGAACTCATCCAGACTGGTTTTCCTTATGCCCGCAGGGATGAAACGAGCACGAAATGCAGCCTGGAACTCCGCCCATGTGACACGATGCCCTGCTGGTTGGACAGCAAGGTAGTCTGCCCACCATGCTCCAGCAAAGCCGTGAAGCTGCTGAGCGGCATATAGCGTCTTTGAGAATTCATCACATTGGATCAACCCAAGCTTGGACTCAATGACACGTAACCAGTGATTTGCTTCACAATGGTCAGCCGCCTCGGAGAATACCGGCGGTTGTGTCGCCAAGAAATCCATATACGTGCTCTGGGTTGGCATGTGATGTTGAGCTTCTCGATCTATGCCTTGCTGAACTAGAGTTTGGAGAGTTTCATTCATCTTCGCCATAATTTCAGCCAATCCGGTTGGCGATGGCTCTTGTGATGAAGCCGAGTCATTCCCACCTCGACTTGAACCTCCAAGCTCCATTTGAGAACGTGTGCGTACCATACTGCACGAAACAAAATTTTGAGCCAATCAAAATTCTATCTCAGTAGTAAGTAAAGATAAGTAAAACATGAACATGTCATGAACTTTATGAAAGCATAACCACATTCATGTTTAAACATATCTTATGTACGCTAAGCTAATCAGCGGGACTACCCTGACCAGTTCACACAAACTCCAAATTTTACTCAAGTTATCAACAGATTCTTGACTTGAGTTCAATACCAAAGTTTTAGTAAACTTTAGTAGCTCTCCAACAAGTACTTATGTGCTCCTTAAGGATTTTTCTACAGGAAGTTATGGCTTAAAAACAGAAAGGTCCAGAGAGGTTTGTGGTACTGTCCTGGTTCTGAACAGTTCGCCTTCAACTGGACTTTTCACCAACTTAACCTGTGATTTTGCTCTGGAGGTCTACAAAGAAGTTGTAGAGCACTTAAAGATCTTTCCAGAACTGCATCATACACTTTAATTGGTTAAAGCTACTCAGAGTTATGCTCTGTCAAAGTCCAGAAAACATTTCTGCCAGAAACAGAGCACTCTGTTTTTGAAAACTTTGACACCTAGTTATACTCTCATTTGAATCTTAGCTCAAAATAAGAGTTCAATAACTAATATTTGTTTCAAACTTCCATTTTTAGTTGAAAGTTAGCTCATGAATTATTTCTTAATAGGGAAGAGGTTATTAAGTGTAGTACGATGTCGATGCACCGTAAGAACAGGTCGGTACTAAGTTGCCTCACCAAAAGAAAATCCTAAACCGGATTATACCGGCATATACGTATTATCAGTGGCACTAAGACGGTCTCTCGCACACGTGTACTACACGGGATACGTACGTGGTTAGTACCTGCAGAAAAAAACACTCAATAATGGTGCACTCAAAGGTTTGTTTCATTTCAGGCAGTTCCATATTTAAAAGTAAATACAAACGCCTGTATCATTGTCATACGGCCGTCCTTGAGTTAAGTCACGTCTCAAGGTACGTGATCGTGTTTCAACACCACACGACGGGGAACCCGAGTATGTCATGAACGGGTCGTCACGGTTGGGAATGTTATCAACCCAACGGATACCACCTACTGCCCTGCAGGGCACGCCGATGGCAAGCGCTGCGTATGTCCTCCTAGGCTACTTCCAGACGAACACACTATCGCGTTACTGACCACACGATGGGGTCTCCACTTACTTGCCTAATGCACGCTAGGGATCAGCGTTTCATATGAACTCAGGAACATGGAGAGTCCAGGAGTTCATATTGACGTCTCACACCAAGCTGTGAGATCTTTCCCTGAACCACATTCCTCGTCAGGGGAGCTAACCGAAATTGAACCGCTTTCGGTGGCGTTCCTTACCATTCTTACCAGAACGTAGGTGCGTCATTGCATAATCAAAATTTCAGAATTATAACAAGTAAGTTAGCAATGCCACTTTAAGTAACTATACTACTATAGTCCTTATGTGGGCCTAATATCGTTTCCTCACCGTATCCTAAGTTTTTGTCGTAATACGATCCTTACTCCGTGTGCTATTACCAATGCGGCTCTGATACCACGCTGAGGGGGGCCCGACCTCCATCACGGGGTCGTGCCGCCTTGCCCGAGGAATCGCATTGGGTGGTGCCGTGTTATGCGGCACCCAATAGCACACATATAAGGAACACAGTATTACATAAATCAAAAGCGGAAGGTTACAATTATTCTTTGTAAATACTTTACACAAAATAGCTACAGCGTAAGTCTATAACCAGCTCACGTTGAATAACTATGAAGCACCGAGAAGAGGTCCAGCCCGCGGACTCCTCTCGCTAGCAACACGAAGACAAGGCAGCGGCTAGGTTCTCCAAGTGTGACATGACTTGGAAGTTTCCGAGTCTCACCGGACAACCCTCTTTATAGCGTCGAGGTTTACCTGCAAAACCACTTATATAGCAAGAGTGAGCACAAAGGCTCAGCAAGACTTAACCGTCTCTCCTAAGACATGAAACTCTAGATGAAAGTAACCTAAGACCTAAACCTGTCGTTTGCGAAAAGACTCGCCTACAAGTTCATCCTTAACTTTCAAATTTTAGCCATATTCATAATGACCTTGCGATCAGCAACATTGGAACTCCACAATCAAACAAGAAACGCTTCATTCCAATGTTACTTGCCCCAAGGTAGAAAATAACTTTAGTTAGCTCTATCTCTACTTCAAACATGGTTTTCATGCAACTTAACATCATCATAGCAGCAATTATACGTTTGCAAACTGTTTCCACACAAGTTGATTAACTACGTCACAACATGGGAGCAAGCGGTACTCAATAACCGCGAGGGACGGTGATTCGAATCAAACACTACCCGGATAACTCGACACATACGCCCGCCTCTGAAGACCCAACTCTGGCGTCCTTCATTACGTCGTATGTGGCAACCTTTCTCAGGACACTAAACTGTAGAAGCGACCGCACCGTCTCGGGCTCATAGGTCTAACGAGACGATGTGGTATGCCTCTACAATCCAGTGAACCTGGTACATCGGTTTTCTGGTTCCCATATATCAGTAAGCATCCGGTACACAACTCAATACTTGCTCCTGGACGCGGCATACGCATCGGTCCTTAACCGACACAGGCAGAGCTACTCGACCAAGACCTCGTCTTGTCACAGCCTAACCCCTCTGACCGGTCTCATCTTTAGAAATGTAAACTTTAGTTTGCTTCCTTTCCCAACCACACTTATGATACTCTGAACAATAGCTCGCGAGTAGATTCCAACTACTCGTCTTCTACCGGATGCCCTAGTCTATTTAGCATGGCCTTTATTCTACAGCGATGACACAATTCTACCCTCGACCTCAGGGTTCATTTTTGGATATGCAAGTGGGGTATAAAACATCCTTGACCTAGTGCACATACAAACTGAAACCCATAATAGTGAACAAAGGAAAAACTTTAGAAACAACTTAAATGCAAACCGGGGCTTGCCTTGGTTTTGCAGGTGACTAAAGTCAGTTGAGAGAAAGTCAGTTTCTGATGTATTGAAGTTCACTCCTGCCCTTCTTGTTCCTTGATCCAAGTTCACCTCCTCCTTCTTCACTTTCCACGTTTAATCACTACACGTTAGGAATATGCATACATGTTCAATTATAAAACTTTTTTCTAACAAATGCTAAAGCCAAGTTTAAAACTGGAACTCTGTTCAAGAATTTAAATTGACACTGGGGTGGTGGTTTAAGTGTGTGTTTGACCACTATCATCAAGTGAGAAGTGAGGTTCATCACTTGGGTGGGGGATCAACTAATGGTTGAACAGAACACTAATGATCCAAGGCTCCAATGGAGCTTGGAATTTTCTTGGGAGTTCCTTGTCACAAGAAAGTCCTCTGGACCAAAATTTAGAATATTTCACTAAGTGGATCTCCCAGAACAATTCCCTAAGCATTTAAGCAAAAAGGAATTAATTCTGATTAAATTTGCACGTTCATGCAAATTCAAGTGAACTATAATTTTCTACATAGCTCATAGAGTATGCCTGAATTTTCCTAGGATTTTTGGAGCTAAGGAATGGCTAGAACTTAATTTCCAAGTTTTGGAAATTCTCTGAAAATGTTTCTGTATTTATTGGAATACAGAAACTTGAAGTTAGAATTACCCTAACTAAATCAACTCCAAATGAGCTGAAACATTTACAGGGGTCTCCTAAAATCCTAAAGAATATCCTGGCAAAATTTGGGCAATTTTGGATGAACCAAACTCCCTCTAAAATTCTTTTGCTGAAAAGCTTTAAAGAATTTTCCAGAATTTTCTATGGGTTTTCATGCAAATTGGGTTGCATATTTGGATAGAGCATTTCATCCTGAATCCAACCCAATTTGAATTACTAAATTTGGAGCTTCCTAGCAAAAGTTATGCATTCTACAAGTTTGACCAACTCTCTGTTTGATTTTAAACAGCACAGTCACACGTGGGGCCCACGGGTCAGGTGCTTCTTCAACCTCCCGCCAGAGCCCGCGGGTGCACACCGGCTGAAAACTTGGCATGGCTCGTTCTCCCTCATTTCTCCACCAAATGAGCTCCGGTTTCGCTCTACATGCTCCTGGGAACGTGGCGCAGCTGCCGGGCAAGGTTTCCCGCGTGAAAACGGCTGTAGGTGGGTCGGCACCGGCAGGGCGGCTCGGGAGCTCGACATGGACGCGTTCCCGCGTGTCCAATGTATCTCCCGGCGAGCTACGATGTCCTACAGCATCCCTATGGGTCTAGGAACATGGAACGGAGATCAAATTGTGCAGAACATGGCTGCAAACTAGTCGTCACCGTGGACCGTGGCAGTTTTGGCCGCCGGCGACGATTTCTCGTCGCCCGGGGCATAGGGTGGTCGGTTTGCTTCGTGCTTCGGCGTGGAAGGGCGCTAGGAACCCTAGTAGCTGTGGTCTGAATTGTAGAACGAACAATCAATCAATTGGAGCTAATTTTAGAAATTTGCTGAGGTCTGTCCTTCACGTGCGCCGGCGCCAAAAACGAAATTCCGGCTAGCCGGCGTCGGGGGAGAGCAGGGGGACGACAGGATGAGGATCAGTACCTCCTGGCGCACCTCTGTGGCCTCTTGAGCATGCCGGAGAGGCGCTGGGCTGGCCGGGAGAGAGGGAGCAGTGGAGCAGCGCCGGTGAGGGAAAACACACGTTGCAGCTGCTGATCGTGAGGAGGAAAACCAACACGGTTGGCTCAGCTGTGTGGGGTAATATCAGTGCCTGAGCAGCTCGTCAGCGTGAAGAATTCAGGCAGGAGGTGGAGCTTTGTGGCGTGGAGCAGCAGCTGGGTGTCAGCCGGAGGCAGGGCCTCGGTGGAGTGAGGAACAGAGAGCAAATACTTAGGGATTAAGTCTACTCATTCCTATGACATGTGGGGTCCACCCCTCTTCTTATCCCCCAAAACTCTCACAAATATCTCCAAATTTTGGCACCATGCAAATTCAGCTATGAGGTACTCAAATCCAAAAGTCATTTGGCAATTTGACCAGTTTTGCCTCAGTTTCAAATTTGAATTCAGATTTGGATGAAATTTACAAGTCCTCTTGATATTCATATCCAAGCACCTCCAAATTTCCTCCAAATTGGTCTCCCTCATAATTTGGATCTGAGTAACTCAAATATGTCCTCTGATCTTTGAGTTGGCTATTGCAAATACACTTTTTCAAACAACAGTTTGAATTTTCTCTTTTGAACATGCCCTCCTTCTTTTTGAAGTGCACCTCTTAATTCAAACTGAATTCAAAGTTTTATTGCACATGCCAACACTTTCTTGAGGAACACAAAAGTTTTTGTAAGCCCCATTTCTTGCATATAAACTCAAATATATTCATAGCTCAAGTTTTCTATTTACAAGTTTTGGGACTTTTACAGTTGGGTGAAAGGTTGTCCCGTACGACATCGAGTGAGTGTGCTGTGCAGCTCCACGGGTGGGCGTACGTGACGTGCTCTTTGGGTTTCCCTGCAGGTGTATATCGAGTCGATTCGCCGTCCCTCGCGGTGACGAGTACCGCCTGTTCACTGCGTCGTAACGTAGACTAATGAATGAAATGTTATGATTCAATATTGCTGTTATGATATAATTGTATTGCTACATGTGTGCCACCAAATATTGCTCACTAAAGTTCAGCTTCATGAACTGGTAACTTGTTGCTAAAAGATGAACTAAGGATGAACTTGTAGGCGTGTCCATTTGCTGCAACATTGCTATCCTATGTCATGGTACACCTCATGTAGAGTTTCATGCTTAGGTGAGTCGGTTAAGCCTTGCTGAGCCTTTGTGCTCACGGTTGCTGCTTAAGTGTTTTTCAGGTGAGGAGCCACCCACGGACTCGGAGTATGAGTCCACCGGCGAGGGTTACCCTCCGTCGGGGACCACGGCTGAGTGGGAGCCGTACATGCCGCGCTGAGCTGAGACGTGCAGCTAGTGTGGGTTGCCCTCGGGCTGGGCAATCGACTTTTGCTAGATAGGCGGGCGTGAGTTGTACAAAAGAAACTTCCACTGTGTAATAAAAGACCCTAGTTTGTAACTGAGAAGTGTACTACTTTGTACATTCAGTTTGTTTTCCCATGTAATATAATGTGTTCTTATGACGTGTGCTGTCGGGTGTCGCATCGCGCGGCACCACCCGCTGCGATCTTGGATGAGCGGATTCCGGTCCGCCACACTACCTCGCGCTCCCGCGCCGGCCCGCCGCCCCCCTCACCGGAAGGGTGTTGCCGGCCACCAAACTTCTTATTTTTGCCGCCTCAGCCTACATCCGTCTGGAGAATATGCTGCTAGCCTTAGCTCGACACGAGGATGACCGGAACATGGCCGGCGACGTGTGGCGGCTTCGGGAGAAGTTCGGCTGCCCTTAGCTCCTTGAAAGCTAGACTGTGGCAGCCGAAGGACAAGTTCTTGTTGCGGCGGCTCGTGTTGAACCGAGGAAGAAGAAAGAGCTCGTTGTAGCTCGGAGGAAGCTGATCACGAACTGAGAACGGGTCGATGACGTCGATTGAAGGTCGGCTCAGCTTCTTAGCTGCTCAACCGGGCATCAAAGGCACCGGAGTTGGTTGATCGCCGGTGGAGCAGAGGGCGTCCGTGCGGCGCTGTTCTTTCGCGCAAGAGTGAAGCAGAGCGGGCTGGGAGCGGTGAAATGGCTCGGAGAGGAGTCGGACGCGAGGATAAGAAGCTGAGGGTGTCGCTCGGCTGCAAAAATCAGCGAGCAGGAGGTGGTGCCGGTCTCCAGCACCGTGGTGCGCGCGTAGCTGGCCCGAAGAACAGAGCAGCGCGGCTGTGAGTCTGTTCAGCTCGATGTCTAGCTGACAGGGGGTCCCATCTCCAATATTTTGTCCCTAAAACTTCAATTTCTACTGCTCTACATATTGGGGACCCTAATACCTTTTGCACTTTGATCAAACCACCCAATGACCATTTGAATTTGAATAGTTCAAAGTGTGAAATGGTTTGGATGAATTTGCAGCAAATGTGAAGCTGAAATTCAAATTTGCTTTGAATTTGCTCCAAATAGCTCATGTCAAGTTCAATCCCAAATGGGATGAAAATTTGTGGGTGAGCTTATAAAAATGTGCTGAATGTGAATATGAATCCCTCTTTTGAATTTATGTGATGGAAGTAGTTTGAATTTGAATTCAAACTAGCCCTTTTAATGATTGTATCCAAAAGTACCTCAAAAAGGTTTGGATTTGCATGAAAATTTGCATGAGCATTCCTAAGAAGGGTTAGGAGGTAAATGTGATCTAAGCCCCTCATGCCTACATTTGAGAAATCCCTCTTTTGGATTTTTGTGATTTCATCTTTTAATCATCTATTGACGGTGGTTACTTGCTCTTCAAATATGTTCATGTGATTACCACAATTGAGCTGTGGTGTGATAAAGAACACTTTTAGCAAGTGAAAAACTTGGGCCCTTACACGCCTGCTCCTGGAGAGGCAGGGGTCTGTGCATGGCGTGTCACTGGTATAGCACTCGGGTGCCGTACTCTCCCTCGAGGTTGCAGCGCCTCTCGCGATGTTGCTTGATGGTGACGCGGCCATCTTCGCTCACGAGGCAGCATTCTATCTCGACCCTGAGGTCGGTTGTGGCCTGCCTAGCCGTAGTCGCCGCGCGCTTCATCGCCGTCTCGCAGGCTACTGTCGGTGTATGCGACTGGGCCAGCAAGGGCTCGGCCCGTTGCATTCTGTAGGCGGGCACGTTCATGGCAGCGGCAACAAGGTGGTCGACTTCGTTGCGCCGCTGCTCTGCCACCCCTGGGGTATAACCCTTGCCAGGAGGGTTGTGGAGAAGAGTGTGTGCTGTGTGGTTGCCGCCGTGGAGGTAGAAAGCCGCCGTATGGTAGCAGCCTTGGGCGCCACGGCATGGCGACCGTCTGGTTGCCTGCCTGGTCAGATCTACCCACCCTGGAGCAGGAAGTGGCCTCCTCGTCTCTCCCCTGGGCTCGCAACTGGCGGCATGGTTGATGCCGTGGAGGTAGAAGGCCACCGTATGGTAGCAGCCTTGGATGCAGCGGGCATGTCGACCGTCGTCGCCTGCCTGGCCATATCTACACGCCCTAGAGCGAGAAGTGGCCTCCTCGTCTCTCTCCTGGAGTCGGCGGCGAGTGGGGCGAGACGAGCCGGCAATGGAGTGGATGTTCACCATGGTGGTGATGCTCGGTCGTCTAGAGAACGTGAAAGCCCCCTTCCTGGCGCGCCAAATGTCGAAGTGTAACCTGCGACACATCCCCCAGAACCACTATTGGAGCAGTCCACGGAGGTTCGTTGTTTGGATGGGCTAACGTCGCTAGATCGATCAAGGCTGATGAATACGGGATGAACACAGAGATTTACGTGGTTTGAGCCGCCGGAGCATAAAACCTTACGTCCACGGGACTGAGTGCTGTATTGCTTGAGCTTGTGTGTGTGAGTGTCAGGGGATCGAAGATTGAACCCTTTGCCCGTAGGCTGCCCCGGTCATTTTATAGCTCAAGGCCAGGGCAGTTACATTTTGGCCCGGGACCCGATAGGTGGCCCCGCGGCTGTTTGTACCCTATACACGATCTAGAATATTTACAGCTACATGCAATATTGTTGTCGGCGGGGTTAAGGCGTGCCGCCTAACGCGCTGGGTGCATCTGACCGGGTTGCAGGTGATGATTAAAACCCTGTCTTGTCGCCGCGCCCTCTCGTTCTACTAGTCAGCACTGTGCCGTTGGGCAGCACTGTGCTGCTGTCACGCCTTGCCGCCCTGTCTTGTTGCTGTAATGACGGATGGGAGGGGGCAGAGGCGTACGCCGTGCGCCATGCTTCTGGGGAAGGCGCGAGTCTTGAACGCTCGACTGGTCGGCGCACGTCTTCCATAACTCAGTCTTACAGCCCACGACTGATCGTGGGACACGTGGCAGCTCCGGAGCCCTCCTCCACCGGGAGGTCAGCCCCAGAGTCTAGCGACACGTGGCAGCTCCGGACCTTGCCTCAGCGGGGAGGCCAGGTCCGGGGCCAATGACACGTGGCAGCTCCGGAGCCCTCCTCAGCTGGGAGGTCAGGCTCGGAGCCAAGGGACACATGGCAGCTCCGGACATTGCCTCAGCGAGGAGGCCAGGTCTGGGTCCAAGGACACATGGCGGCTCCGGAGCTCTCCTCTGCCGAGAGGTCAGGCCCGGAGCCTAGGGACACGTGGAAGCTCCGGACCTTGCCTCAGCGGGGAGGACAGGTTGGGGGCAAAGGTCATGTGACGGCTCTGGAGCCCTCCTCTGCCGAAAGGTCAGGCCCAGAGCCTAGGGATACGTGGCAGCTACGGACCTTGCATCAGCGAGGAGGCCAGGTGCGGGGCAAAGGACAAGTGGCAACTCCGGAGCCTTCCTCAACAGGGAGGTCCGGCCCGGAGCCTGGGCACACGTGGCAGCGTCGGACCTTGCCTCAGCAGAGAGGCCAGGTCCGGGGCCAAGGACACGTGGCAGCTCTAGAGCCCTCCTCAGCAGGGAGGTCCGGCCCAGAGTATGGGCACACGTGGCGGCGCCAGACCTTGCCTCAGCAGGGAGGCCAGGTCCGGGGCCAAGGGCGCGTGGCTGTGCCAGGGCCCGCCTCGTCAGGGGGCGAGGCCTGGACTGTCTTCAATCCTCCACGCTGGGATACCAGGTCTGCAGGGTACCGACAAATGTTTTTATGGTTTGCTGAGCACGAGAGCGGATTTAACCAGCTAAACTTTGACATCTTAGAATAGGTTAAGCCACTTTTTGTTTGATGCACCAGATAGTTAAAGTTTGCATTACGAAACTTTAGTGACATCCAACCGGTTAGGCCACCATTCTGTTTGATGCCAAGACGCATTGGTTTGGTAAGGATCCATTTTCGTTGACTCTAGTTAATTCTTTTAGAACCATGGGCAGTGAATTATGATAATGGTCAATTCGCATCAATGGCGATAAAAGGTTAAAACAGATGGGGTAATTGGTACAGATGGATGGCACAGATACCTAAACCTTTTACAATTTACTAAAACTTTGTTCATGAAGAGTTAATGATACCACTTTAAAATCAATTATCACTTAGATATTCTATACCGTAAGATCTGACCATTAAGAAATTTGTAAAAAAACATTCTCTACCAAGAATGCATATTTTCGTCCATATCCAGTGACCCATCAAATTATGATGCAATTTCATAGTATTACTGTTCTAACTATTTGCTCACAGATTCTCCAATTAAAAGGAGTTATTAAGGACTTAGGCATCTTGCAGTAGCACCAATGGTGCCAGATTGCTGTTATTGAGATTGTAGAATCTTCAGATAGAAACATGAAAATGGAATGAAGGGTAGCATCATGCAACAGATCATTTTCTAGATCCAAAAGTGGATATTGTAAAGAGCAGGTAACAGACCACAGTAACGGAATGCATAAAGAATGGCGATAATTCCATATGTTTTGTTGAGTTGAATCTATTTCTCTAAAGAGCGGACAAGTAGGAATATAAGTACTGTCTGATTTTTTTGTCTATCTGCATGCAACCTATCTTTTTTAACTGAGCTACATACTGCTAAAAGGTTTACAACTAGAGAGCCCCAAGAAAACAGAAATTCCACAGTTCTTTCACTATCACCTCCTGCACCCAGGTCAATAAGAATATGAATGTTTTACCGACCCTTTTCAACCGTTTTCATCCCTAGAGGGGGGAGGAGGGATGCGGCGGCGTTTACCTGGCGGCGGACGGGACGAGGGAGGCGGCGGCATGTACCTAGTGGCGGAGCGGACGAGGAGGGAGGCGGTGGCAGCGCACGACAGAGACAGCAGAGGAGCGGCGCTCGGCGGCAAGGCGTGAAAAATTTTGGCAGCCTAACGGCATCGTTTCAAACACCAGGACTTAGGTTTCACGAGGTGCGGCTGTGAGGCTTTATATAGCCGGCATTTTCACATGCGACCGGTAACAAGACCCGCCTATGAAAAAGTATTTTCACAGGCGGCCCGAACAATATCTGCCTATGAAAAAGTATTTTCACAGACGACCGGTAACAAGACCCGCCTGTGAAGATTTATTATCACAGCCGGTTATGATTTAAGACCGTCTGTGAAAATATGCCATGACATTTTAAATTCCTATATTATATGCCATCACTTTATTTTTACAAATATATAAAATATACACTATAATCTGTAAAGTTCATTTAACTATGAAGTATATTATTTATCCACATAACACTGAAGTATAATATACTTCAGGTCTAATCGTATATGTCATCCCTTCTACTCTTGTGTTTGTAAAGTTTGGATATTTGGAAGTGAGAAAATAACTGTAAAGAAATAACTTTGAGTTTCCTATTAAAACATGAATTTCAATTAGTTATAATGATGTAAGAAAAAATTTATGAAAAAAAACATATACAAAGATAAATAAAGATTAAAAAATTGTTAAGTTATTTTTACAGGTGGGAACAAATAGGAGCCGCCCGTGAAGATGTGTCATCGCAGGCAGTATTAACTGAAGACCGCCTGTGAAAATATGTCATGATATTTTGAATTCTTATCTTATATGCAATGCCTTCATTTTTACAAATATATAAAATATACACTATAATCTGTAAAGTTCATTTAACTTTAAAGTATATTATTTATTGACATAATACTGAAGTATAATATACTTCAGGTTTTACAAACACAAGAAATAGATGGGATGGCATATAAGATTACACCTGAAGTATATTATACTTCAGTGTTATGTAGACGAATAATATACTTCAGAGTTAAATGAACTTTACAGATTATCATGTATGTTTTATAAAAAAAGAATTTAAAATGCTATGGCATATTTTCATAGGCGATTATTCTTACGGCCGCCTGTGATAACACATCTTCTCACAAGCGGCCTGAAAAAGCACCGACTGTGAAGATGTGTTATCACAGGCGGTTTTTACTAAAGACCCGCCAGTGAAATTGGGGTTTAGTCCGGAGGTGGGATTTAGTCCCACCTCGGGTACCTAACTGGCCCGCATCCATCTTATAAGCTTGGATGCATTTTTTGCAGCGAACTCACTTGAACTATCACTATTCTATGCTCCATTACTATCTATTCTCCCATGGGCCTGTTGTTGTGTTGTGCGGCTAGGCTTGATTGGCCTGCTTGCAGTGCTTCACGCACTCGCGGGCTCTGTTGAGCCTCGCTGCTGCTTCTGTTGCCCAAATTTTGAAATTCACAATTATGACATAAGTTCAAGTGGGTTTTCAAATGGACTTAGGATGGTAAACAGTTCTTGGTTGCATATAACCAAGTTTCATACATATGAAAACAAATCTAATAATAGAAAAAGATTATGAAAGCATAAGCCAATTTTTGTTTCTCTTTGTATATGTTTTATTTTCATAAACTTATTCTTGCATTACGATAACCAATTGAAGTTCAGATATCAATAGGACACTCAAAGTTATTTCTTTACTGTTGTTTGCTCACTTCCAAATGTCCAAACTTTACAAACACAAGAGATAGATAGGATGTATATAAGATTAAACCTGAAGTATATTATACTTCAATGTTATGTGGACAAATAATATAATTCAAAGTTAAATGAACTTTACAGATTATAATGTATATTTTATATATTTGTAAAAAATGAAAGGATGACATATAAGATAAGAAATGAAAATGTCAGGGCATATTTTCATAGACGGTATTTAGTAAAAACTGCATGTGCTAACGCATCTTCACAGATGGTTATGCTTATGGTCGCCTGTAATGACACATCTTCACAAGCGGCCCGAAAAAGCACCGCTTGCGAAGATGTGTTATCACAGACGGTTTTTACTAAAGACCCGTATGTGAAATTGGGGTTTAGTTCGAAGGTGGGATTTAGTCCCACCTCGGGTTCCTAGCTGGCTCGCATCCATCTTATAACCTTGGATGCCTCTGTTGCACCGAACTCACTTGAACTATCACTACTCTATGCTCCAGTACTCTCTGTTCTCCAATGGGCATGTTGCTCTGTTGTGCGGCTGGGCCTGACTGTACTTTTACTCACTCGTGGCTCTGTTGGGCCTGGTTGCCTTTGTTGTTGCCAAAAATTTTCAAATCACAATTATGACATAAGTTCAAATGGGTTTTCAAATGAACTTAGAATGGTAAACAGTTCTTGGTTGCATATGACCAAGTTTCATACATATGAAAACAAATCTAATAATAGAAAAAGATTACGAAAACATAAGCCATTCAAAGAGAAACTAAAATTAAACAATGGTCAAATTTAATATTACACTTTTTCGTTACACTGCATTTAATATTACAAATATATACAATATCTGTCAAATTTATTTCATATAATTTTTTCTTCATTGACATCTTCTCGCATGTAGGGTTTCAAATTCTTTTAAATTTTTCCTACAAGCTTGATGTTTTCTGGACCGGTAAAGAGGGACATCTCTTCATATTGATTATATTCCTCTTCATTATCTCTCACATTCTCAACTCCAACAATATTTTGCTTTGTAGAAACAACTATGTGCATCTTCTTAGTTCTGGATCTTGTACATAAAAAACTTTTGCAACGCGATCGGCGAGAACCCACGGATGATCTTTACAGCCCACTTTCTTTAAGTCTACCAGTGTGAGCCCGTAGTTATCCCCTTTCTCACCAGATGGTGTTTGACCCATTGGCATTTAAACACGAGTATTTGTATTCTTTAGCCATAATCGAGTTCCTATATTTCCTTTATGAACCCAAAAAATGTGGTCTTATGCCCTAGTGGATCATAAGCCTCTATACGAATTTCACTATTTTATGCAACACTCTTATTGTCTTTTGCTTTAGTGTCAAATGTGTACCCATTGATGTCATATGTGTGCCATGATGTCACCAAAGCGGGTGTGTCAAAAGCTAACTTTTTCATTGTTGCCTCTTCTATAGAGTCTCTGTATGGTATAATTTTATCCATTAACCATTGAGTGAATTGACTTCTGTGCTCTTTAATGATCCACTCCTATTCACGGCCTTGATTTTCTCTACGGAGCTCAATTTGGAGATCCTAGATGTACGGCTCAGTTATCGCAAGTTATTGGAACACACCAAAATGTGCACAATGTACTAATTTGTAATTCTAAACGATGAAAGTTTTTCTACGCACTTTGCCTCTTCCACGTAGTCTACCCTCATGTACTGGTATAGGCACACCTATATGTTTTCCATCTCTGATGTAATTAATGCAACCCTCAATCACTTCTTTTCGTAGTGTAGCCTTCCATAATTAAACTCTCTGAATGAGCATGTTTCTGCACAAAACCCTTTAATATTGCTAAATACCGCTCCAATGGAAATATATGACGTAAATATAAGGGCCCCAATGTTTTTATCCGATCCACGAGATGTATGATTAGGTGTACTTGCATATAAAAAGGATGGTGAGAAACACATCTCAAGCCTGCACATAGTCTCGATGATGTACGTTTTCAGATAGTCTAGGTCTTCACAAGATATCACCTTTTAAGATAGGGCATTGAAGAACTAACACAAACATGTGATCACAACTTTTATATGCACTGGTTTGATGACCCTTATTGCAATAATGAGGAACATTGTCATCATTATATGATAGCTATGAGAATTGTAGCCAAATAGAGGCAAGTCTTTCATCCAGACTAGTTTGCTGATATTGGACGAGAAACCCGTGGGCACTTCGACCCCCACGCAAGAATTAGCAAATTGATTTTTTCTCCTGTGGTGTCAAGTTGTAGCTAGCTGGAGGAAGGTAATACTTCCCGTTGCCTATTTCTATTGGGTGAAGCTCTGGTCTAATGTCAAGATTTACTTGGTCCATACGTGATTTTAATCCATCCTTTGTCTTTCTCGGCATGTCCAGCAAGGTTTCAATTATGTTGTCAAATACATTCTTTGTAACGTGCATCAAATCAATATTGTGGCAAATTTCCAGATCCTTCCAGTACGGAAGATACATGAAAAAATCAATTATTTCTTGAAAGTCGTGTCAGTTGTATAAGTCGAAGATGTAGTTTTCTTTCTCTCTGTACCTTTATTTTTTTCCCTTACCGAAAACAACCAAAATGTTTTTGACCATTTCGAACACAAGTTTTCCACTATAAGTTTTTGGTGCAGTACCTTTTTCGGTTTTATAATTAAATTGTTTTTTCATCTTCCAGTACTTGTATGTATCCGTCAAGAACCATCGGTGTCTCATGTCTGCCAACTTTCTAGATGAAATGAGATACAGAAAATCAATTACATCCATGCACATTACATAATCTTTCTTCCCTTTTCGTTTGTCCTGATAATGTTAAGAGTCCCGGATAATCATGGACGGTACTGAATATCATTGCTCTTAGCATTAAATACTCCCGCTTGTACTCGTCCCATGTGCGTACCTTTCATTCCACAACTTTGCCATATCCTAAATTAGAGATCTCAAGAACACATCAATTTCGACGCCAGCTTGTTACAGACCTTGGCTAAGAATAGATAAAAAATTGTCCTTCCTCTTGTGACACAACCAGGACTGTAGGTTGTACATCGTTAAGACCACGGGCCATGTGCTGTGTATACTCCCTTTTTTTCACCAAACGGATTCATTCCATCTGTGCCCAAAGCAAACCTTACATTATGATTTCCTTTGCAAAGTATGGATGCTGAATATCAAAATTTTTCCATTGTGTTGCATCACCAGGGTGTCGAATCTGTTTGTCATTCTTCGTGCGCTGCTCAGAATGCCAACGCATAAGTTTGATATCCTTAGGGTTTGAGAACAGACGCTTCAAGCGATCAATTACTGGAAGGTACCACATCACCAAGTGTCACACCCGGTTTTTCCGAAGAAACAACCAAGTGAATATCACATGTATGCCAGGATCATTTTCTCATACATGTGATGACAAATAGTGAAGCATCATTTATTACAAGCCAGGTGTCGAATATAAATAAGTCTTACATTGCAAATGTCTCAATGGACACTAATGCTTCATCACAAGTAAATAAACTAGCAGCGGAATATTATTCTTTAGGGCTCCATCACAGGCGTTGCCCGGGGGTCTTCATGAACCTAAAAGCCTTCCTCGGGTCCAAAATCTTGGTCATTATACACCACCTCATTATCTTGACCTGAGCAGCAATATAAACCAACAAATATGCAAGGTTGAGTACCAATGGTACTCAGCAAGTGTGGGAAAATTATATCATGCATGGCTAGAACAAGGAGAGGTTGAACTCATGGTTAAAGCACTACGCAATTAATACCTATCACCTTAGCTTATTAAGCACCTACATTACTACACAGGTGAAATGGTCCCAATCTCCCAACCCATTATCATAATCCAATAACCATAACATCATTTCCAGTGTTAAGCTCCCCGCTTAACTTCCAAAACCATCAATCCTCTAATCATGAATAAGTCCAGGCCGCTCTTAACCGTGAGCACGGCTGTCAAGACAGTTTTGACTCTGCAGAGTTTGTACCACTGTACCCACAAGTAGTGATTTCATCCCCCGTTGCCGGGTGGACTAAAAGAACCTCCATTATGCCAGTGGCTACGATCCACATTCACACTTCCCAGGTGTGCGGCCAAGAGATCACTACGAAGCCTTTACAAAGGGATTCCCGACGAGCGTGGGCCCACTGAGGTTTCACCCCTAACAGCATACAATAGGCTCCAACCCCGCTGCAGTGGCCCCCTCTTGAGCCTTGCGGTTCATATGGTAGTCCAGCTGACACCTACTCCCCGCACCATCCAACACACCCATACTACGCCGGGGATACACCTAATTAATTGGTCAAGCTGCCCCATCTCAGCATGTGGTTGGCACTGTAAAGTCGGGTTACATGCTCCATGAACCGGTCCTTAGGATCCAGGCAAGTACTAAACACAAACCCAAGTCTCGTGCACCCAGCACACAACCAAAACATCCAACTTGCCTTGATCCCTACTTCTACATAACTCACAATGTCTCATTCAAGAGTATGGTAATATAAATTGATGATCTCATATCCCAAATATCCCATTCTAAGCATGGCTAAGCATATGCATGTGTATAAATGACATGACAAAATAAATCCCAACCCAAGCTTCAAGGAAACAAGGTAATGCAATTCTAGGGAAACTTCCTAGCATGGGTTTCATATTTAACTTGACAATGCAAATAATTCTATCTACACATCCTAGCATAGGATCAAAGTGGTCAAGGACACTTGCCTCCTTCTTGCTGCTCTTGAAATTGGTAGTCCTGATCTTGGAGAGGGTTAACTTGCTCTTGAACAGGTTCTACTTCATATCATCACACATAGCAAAAGAAAAACAACCATCATAAGACATAGTTCACACTTCTACTTCATACAAACCACACATTCATATTTATGAAATTCATTCACCATTATATGTGTTGTGGTTACTTTATGTGTGTTGAGTTGTGGCTTGCATGCACTTTTAACCATATGTATATATGATTCCTACTTTTGTGTCCACATTTATACTCGCATACAATGTGCCTTCACAATCTCTATCAACCCTAAACTGAATTCTTTGTACTTTAGAAACTCCAGTTATCATTTACTAATTGCTATATTTTCAGATTTATATTCCTATGCATAATTGTGTATTTTATTATTAAATTAGTAATACATCACCTAAACAGATTAGGTTCTGGTCCTAAATAATTTAAAATCATATTTTGACCATGGCTTATGATGTATACTATTTCATAATTATTTTCCCTATTTTTCTATAACTATTCTTTACTTAAAAATGTGTCCCTATACTAAATAATGTGATTAATAAATGAAACAGATTCATATCAGCCCAAAAATATATTTTTATCTCACTCCAAAGTTTTCTAAGTACTGAGAAAGTTTTTAATTAATTTTGACAATTATGTTTGTCCCACTTTTTAATTTTTAAACACTAGTTACATATTCAATTTTCTAAATTAAATACTAAACAGGGCTAAAAAGTAAACTCACCCCATTACAGGGTCTATAATATTATTTTCATAATTTCCAGGGGTCTAGCTACACTTATCAGAGGTGTTTTTCTTAATTTCTATTAAGTCCAGGGGCTAAAACTGATTTTTAAATGAATTTACATGATTTTCTGAAGTTCCAGGGGCTAGATCTGAAGTTTCCGGGGCTAGCTCTCAATTCCAGAGAACCCCAGGGGGTAGCACGTAAGAATTCCAGTCTTTATAATGCGGGGCTAACGTGAACCGTCCGATTTTAAACCGACGGCTGAGATTATAACATCGAATCGGTACGCGGGGTTTTAAAGTCTACCGTGCGATTTAAAATAAACGGCGCACAAGCGGCCACGTCGCTCTGATCGAGCGCGGGCAGCGCTGCCGACGGCGCACGGCGGCGGGAAGCGGCGATCTCGCCGGAAAGTTTCGGATCCTCGAGAATTCTGCCTAAAACTGTGATCTTATGGCCTAGACCGGTAGAGGGGAGGTCAGGGATCTCACCTCGGGGGTTTTCTCAAGCTCGGGGGTCCTGGAAAGTGCTCGGCGGCGAGGTCCGAGGCAAAACCACGGCGAAGCTCGTCGGCGCTGGGTTTACACCGTAACTCTCCGAGTTTTCTGCACCTGCAAAGTTCCCCGGAGGCGGTGGATCAAGACCAGCGAGTTAGATCAGAGTTTCCGAGCTTAGATCGGCCAGAATTCACCGGCGAAGTCTCGGTGCTCACCGGAGTGAAAATCGGCGATCGCGTGAGAAAAACTGATCGGATCGGGGGTTTTTATAGCCGGGGGAGGGCGGTGGGTCTGTTGTGATCGAGTTGGAGTCCTCTGGGACCGGAATTCGGCTGCGGGACGGGCTTTCCCGGTCGGTTGCGATTTCGCGCGCTCGGGAGAAAAGTCCGGGGTCGCGGGGCTCGGGGTTAGGGATGACAGGTGGGTCCCACCCGTCGGTGAGAGGCAGCGCGGCGCGCGCGGGGGCGGGCTGCGCGGGAGTAGCTGGGCCGGCTGGCGGGTTTCGGCCCACTGGCCGGTTTTTTTCCGTTTTCCTTTTTCTTTTTCCATTTCTTTTCTGTTTTGAGTATAATTTGAATTCCAGTTTGAATTTGAATTTTTGCAAAACATGCAACACGTCCAAAAATTTTTAAATTCCCCTCTGAACATGGTTTTGGGTTTTGAATCAAAATTTGGGGTGTTACACCAAGGCAAGAATCTTTCTATTATCCTTCCCGTCTGCATCGTCAGAAGTATTATCATCACCTTCAGGGCCAATAGAACTTTTCTTATTTTTCTAGTTCTTATTCATGTTGGTAACATACTCGTGATTATAGTCCTTCTTGTATCTACTGACATCGCAGATCGGGTATCTCGTTGCGAGCTCATGCTCTTTACAATATAGAATACAATGGTTCGGATGAGCGTGTATTTTTATCACACCTAGCGACATCGACATAGAAGCTTCTTCGCTTCATAAGTGGGGATTTTATTGGGATTTGGAAAAATTTCTGCTAAAACATTCAAAAGATTAGTGGAACTACAATTGGACCATCTGTGGGTAGCTTTTAACTTTAGTAGTTTTAGGACTGCACGCAACGTAATAAACTCTTTATCACAACCATTTGATTCATCATATAAAAGCTCTTTTGATGCTCTCTGTAATGTCTCCATTTTACTTAAACCTTTACTTGTTCCTATAGAAATCAACACATGTGGTTCCATGTGACGCAACATCTCCTGACAATCAAACTCACAATTGTCGTTATCATCATGATTGTCATGACCATAATCAATATGAGCATTATTCCCATCTAAATATCTCACACCTTTCTCAAAAGCATTGTCCACTTCACGTGTATCTAACTCACCATGCTCTGTCTATATTGTGTAGTTCTTCTTAAAACCTCTTTTCACCAAAAGTGATTGGATTACTATATTATCTATCAAAGCAGTCTTGTTTTCGCAGTCGATACAAGGACATAATACATTATCTATCTTTTACATCTTCGCATGTCTCTTGGACACTTCAATAAAGCTTGCAACATTTCGAATGTACGTAGGATCAGGTCTTGACATATTGTACATCCACGCTCTATCCATCTTCTACATCACACTCTATGTTAAAATATAAAAGAGATATCATTTTTATTCTCATCCATTTTCACGTCTAAAACTAAAAATTAGAAAAATTTAAAAAACCATAAATAAAAATTTGAAAATGTAGTATATATATACAATGTAGCAATACATACCTTTTGGAGAGAGAAATCTTTGAAAATATTTCTAATTTAGCTTAATTCTATTTCTAAATCTTCTAAATCCTTAAAAATTCATGCAGAACCTAAATTCAAAAATTAAGACCTCAAATTGCACCCAAAGGAGAAAAAACGAATCAAGATCATAGGCTTACCTTATGGAGAGACATATCTTTCATATAATCTCTAATTTAACTCTTATCCTTGTCCAGATCTACAAAATACTCAAAATTTCGTGCAGAACCTAATGTACAAATTCGAGACAATAAATCAAATCAAAAAGAAGAGGATGGAGCTGGCTGTCGTAAACCTAAGTTATTTACGACGGCATGGAGTTGGCCGTTGTAAATAAGGTTCCCGAGGGTGACACCTGGTACGTCTTCATAATTTATGACGGCCGATCCATACCATCGTAAATAAGTTATTTACGATGGTAGCCATCGCAAATTATGTTATTTACGACTCCAAACTCGCGACGGCAGCCAACTGTCATAAATAAGCTATTACTGTCGTAATTAAGTTGTTTATGACGGCTTAGACCTTAATTTCGATGGTTACGGCCGTCGTAAATGACCCTGTTTCTTGTAGTGGAAAACGAAGCAAAAAATAGAATAACAATAAGGAGACATACCTCTAAAAAGATTTGGAAGCAAAAGCGTCCCTCCAAATTTTACAAAAATATCTTCTGGCGCAACTGTAGTAGCTCAGCCACGCTCGGACATAACCCGTGAATGCTATATATACACTTGTTTTCATAGGCGGTCGGTATAGGGAACCGCATGTGATGTATACAATATCGCAGGCGGTTCCAACACCGAACCCTTGCGAAAACAAGTGTATTTTCACATGCGGTCCTGATCAAAAAACCGCCTCAGATATTGTTCATTATCACATGCGGTTTTCTATATCGACCGTTTGTGAGAACAAGTCTATTTTCACATACGGTCTTTTAAGAAATATGCATGAAATATTGTCCATTTTCACAGACGGTCTGTAAGTACGACCGCCTGTGAAAATCCATATCTTTTCACAAGCGATTTTTTACCTGTGATATTAAATTATCACAGATGGTTTTTAATTCATTGGACATCACAATCAATTTATTCAACGGACTGCCTGCTCAAAAAATGGGGAGCGCATGCGAAATTACTTTTTGTAGTAGTGTCAATACATCAAGCATATCACCGATTACTGTTTACTACTTGCATACCACGCTCAACATATGTCACTACAGGAAACCGTTCAATTTACAACGGCCAAAAACAGTCATAAATTAGAGAAAACCGTCGTAAATAACTTATTTACGACGGTTTCTGGTTATTTATGAAGGTTTCTGTCCGTTTCCAATTATTGGTCGTAAATAATGTTATTTACGACGGTCATAAATAAGTAACTTACGACGGTCGTTTTTAGCCGTCGTAAACAATGGGCCGTCGCCCATGACCGTGCCACGTGGTGGGTTCCACCCCTTACTTACGACGCCCTGGACCCTGGTCGTCGTAAGTTAAGTAGGTTAACTTACGACGGCCTGGACCTCGTAAGTAAGTTAATCTAATTAGCTGGCCATCATAAATAAGTTTTTTAATTTTCTTTAATAAACAGAATACAGATAACCTGACAAGATGGTCAGCTCACAGAACAATTTATATACACATCCAAAATATTAAACAAAAAGGATATCCACTCGCTAAACACTACACCTTCCACTCGCGGATCCACTCGGTCCTCCACTCGCTCCGGAGCAAAAGAATCTGTCTCCGCGACCTCCTCCGGTGCCAGTAGCTGTGGCGGTGGAAATTGAGCCTCCGTTGCCAATCTCTGCAATGCAAATAAATAGTTAAAATGAGTTTGAGCTTCTATGACTCCCCCATTACTATCACTCTCCCTCACTCTTCCCCCTTACTCCCACTCTCTCTCCCTCTCCCTCCCCGCACTCTCACTTTCTCCCTCGTCCTCTCCCTCACCCTCTCTCTACGACTCCCTCTCTCTCTCACCCCCCCTCTCTCTACCACTCTGTCTCTCTACCTCCCTCTTTCCCTTTTCACTCTCACTCTCTCTCCCTCTCCCTCCCCCACTCTACCACTATCTATTCCTCTCACTCCCTCCCTCTCCCCCCACTCTCACTTTCACTCTTTCCCCTCAACTACACTAAATTTTTCTTAGATTAGAAGATAGCTAATAGAAAACACATTACCTCAATATCTGAATGTCCATGTGGTGGAGGCACTTGTGGCGAGGCTAACTCCAACGGCTGCCAGGTAGGGATCGAGATCTGCTGCCCACTCTGTTGATCTAAGGCTTGTAATTACAAAATATTAGAACAAAATACTAACGCAACAATATGAATTTAAATTATTTTATATTCAATTACTTACCTCCACCGCCGCTTGCATCTGAGCATGTAGTATGCCGTGTAGGCGGCCTGCTGCTCCTGTGCGGCCCGGGCTAGATCTCTCTCCCTCTGGAGCTCCTCTCTCTCTCTCTCTCTCTCTCTCCAGATCTCGTCTCTCTCCCTATGGAGCTCCTCTATCTTGCTGTGGGAGAGACGATGACTTTTCTGCCCAATGGAGGACTCCTCGGTCGATGGAGTGACGATCGAAGGTTGCGCTACCCTCGAGTCGACAACTCCATCGAAAATGTCAAACTTACAAAAGAATAAAGAATAATAATTAGAAGAAGCAAGATTTTAAAGAAATAAAGAAAATGACCAACTAACCGTCCATGTGCATTCCCGCCTCCGCTAGCGTAAATGGCTTGAGGGTCGATTGGTGCGTTTTTCAATCGTACCCTTCCTCATGTATCCTCACGGCCTCTCGCTCATACTTTTTCTAAAAGAAGTAAAATTGCGTATTGGTAACAACAAATTAATAACAATTGAACTGATAAGTTTTGTTAACTTACCAGTCGATCGGCCACGACCTGACTGCACTCCCCAGACTGGGATGGGTCTTTATGACCCCGCTTCCATACTTGAGTGGCGGTCGGTACCTGACCGGTCTCGCGCTCCTGTAGACATGTGTTAGTTAGTATGCTAATTATATTATGAGGATATACGAAGAAGGGTTATTATTCTTACCATGCGTTTAGCCAAACGCACATGGCCATCGGGGCCATAGGAGTGCTTTGAGTCAGAACCTCTGCATCCACGAGCCCTCCTGGACTTAGCGATTAAAGCATCGCTAGCCCACATCTGGTAGAGAGCTCGGTATGCTTCGGGCCAACTCTGTAGCCAGAAAATACTAACCTGCACATATTTATGATGTCATTGAAATACCATTTACATAACTAAGTATTAAAATAATTGAACACAAACAACTTACCTCTACGTACTGCTCCTCTGTCAAGAACGTGTCTGAGGCCCTCCTTAACAGCCCAAACTGGTACTCCTGATGCCGCTTGAGGTACTCGTTCATGGCTTCAATACGAGTGTACGATAACGCTTGCGTTTCCGTGCGTTCCTGTTGAACACGGCTCTACCATGGTTCAACATGTTCTGGCTCGTGTCCTCTAAACGGTACCTCAGCTATAAGAAAACAAATATTGAAGAGATATGCATTAACAATTTAATCAAGACGAAGAATATACAAATTTACAAAATTTTATTAAGCATACTTACCAAAATCCGCCCACACAGCCCCCTGAATGTTGTTGTGCTCCTCGTGAGAGATATGAGCGTAGTCGTCCCATGACGTCGCAGGGACCCCGTCGATCACACTGAGATAGTGCGGACGCACTAAAGACCCTATGCAACCGGACACCTATCTGTGGTGCCCCTGACCCGTGAACGAGCAGTTGTACCAGGAGCTGCAAGGATTTAGCAAACTTATTAACGTACCCAGAAACAAAAGAATCTAAAAGTTGAATATTATGTGATAGTTTATTTACGTGTCTCCGGCCGAGTGAATAGTGACCCGCTCTGTAGAAACTAGAGAAGAAGACACAAAGTGCATCCTCCTCGTCCGCCGCCTCTGCTCTGGGACCACGTCTGGTGACCCAGAAGGTTGCTAACCACTCGAGCCCGAAGGCTCCACGCTTGGCGCTTCCGCGGCAGCCATAGGCAATCCCAAAGGCTGTGGTGGTGCTCTAGGCTCTAACTCTACCTCAGATGACTCTGAGTCAGACTACAAAATTGAAGAATTGATAAGAATAGTTAATTGCTACCTGATATATAAGATAATGTAATTTCCAATGAAATGTTCCTCCGTGCGCTGTAAGGCCACAGGTCTTCCCGCTAGGTCCGGGACGTGTCTCAACAGCTGAGAGCGTCTACTCTCACGTGACGAACTGCCCCTAAAAGTGGGTTTCCCATGCCTCCCTGAGGAAGCCCCCTTCCCTTTTTCCTTCTCTAATGACATCCTGTTGTAAGGAGTAATTGATAAATATGCTAAGAAAATATACAAAGTTATGATAATTTAGTGAAAAAAGTTACTTGGAGTCAATATCAGAATTCATCGACATCACAAACCCTACTCCTTAAACCAGACCATCGATCTACTTTGTAATTTGTTTTTGTTTTTGTTTGCGCATATCAGAAGTCTCTACATCGTCAGCGTCTCCAACCAAGTAATCGGGATCAACACCAGAATCGACGGTAAACGAGTATGGCAACTCTTGTTCTTGATAAACCTTGTCAACACCATTGATATCATGGTATTCATCATCTCTTGGAGTATATAACCTCTCACGAGGATTTACCTTATGTACTACCCACCAAGCATTAAGCATTTGACATGGATAAGATAAATAATACACTTGCTCCACTTGGTGTGCAAGAACAAATGTATCGTAGCCAAATTTGTTTTGTCATGTTTCATGATTGTTGTCAAACCAATCACAATCAAAGAAGACGACTTGAAGTTCTCATTTCCGGCAAAACTAAATCCAAGGATTTTGTTAATGATCCCATAGTAATTAGTTTTGCGGCCATGAGAGTCGATTGCCCTCGTCACAACTCTAGTATTACATGTTGTCGCGAGAGGACGAAGAGCTTCAAATTGAGCTGTACGAAATTGAATCCCGTTGACATCATATCAGCTATAGCTTCTAACTTTAGCCAATCCATAGGACAGTTGTCCCAAGTCTTCATGGGCGTCGGGTTCTTTCACGCACTGTCCAAATTATGAAGTTATAAGAATACTTTATAAATTATAAGTTATAAGAATACTTTATAAATACTCATAAGTTAACGAGAAAATATTACATATTCTTAGAACCATGAAAGGAAATTAGGTCGTTCGTTTATTCCGTCTCGTCGCATGTTTCTACTTGTTTGCTCGTAGGTTTATGTCTATGTGTCCATTTTTGCTTGTACATCTCACTGGATGGAAAAAACTTTCATGAATATAAATGTTGCAAAATATGCCGATAAGCATCAATGTTAGGATAAAAAATTACTTGAAATATTTATCCATCCCATCTATATTAGCATACATGTAGAGGAAAGCGGACGTTCTTTCATCTGCGGTATAATTGTAGCTCCGACTACCACCAATAGTAGTGCCCTTTGTTGTAAAAATAGAGAGATCGCTGCAAGGTGGATATTCATCCATATTGTATCGCATAGTCAAAGTATTTACATTGTGTTTCTCTGCAAAGTAAACAGTTGAAAAATATTCCACTTCCTTAAGTTTAAATGCTTCGGCGATGCACCCTTCCACCCTTGCTCGGTTGCCAATCATTGGCTTCAGATATCTAAGTGCTCTTTCAATTTGATACATCCATCTATATTGGCAGGACCGCCCACTTTAGCCTCAAATAGAAGATGGATAAGGAGATGTTGCATTGGACTGAAGAAACCTGGAGGAATTTTTTTTCCATATTACATAATAGTACCGGTATCTCCTACTCCAACTTATTCATCATCTCTACCGTGATTTCTTCAGCACGGAGCTGTCTATAGAAGTAGCTAAGATCGGCTAAAACCTTCCACACCGCATCATCAAAGTAGCCGTGAAACATAACAGGTAGGAGTCTTTCCATTATTATGAGATAATCATGACTTTTGAATCCACTGAGCTTTCCTGTCTTCACATTCACGACTTGTTTCAGACTAGTTGCATAACCATATGGGAATTTCAAACTTTTAAACCATTCCATGACTTCTTTCTTTTCTTTAGATCAAAAACAAAAAGAAGCACGTGGCTTACCACCACTTTCGGAGAGCTCAAGAGTTGGACGGTTACAAAGCTCTGCCAGATCCTTTCGAACATTTATATTGTCTTTCATTTTGCCCGTCATATCCATGCATGTGCTTATTACACATTCACCCATGTTACGCTCCTGATACATAATATCAATCTTGTGCATTAAAATCAAGGACTTCACATATGGCAGCTCCCAAATTCCACATATATGAGTCCAATTACGTTCCTCTCTGTGACCTACAAAATATCTAGGACGACTTTCATCTGCCACCAGTTTGTTCAACATGTCAGAAATTTCTGACCCATTTAACGTTTAGGTGGTCCTTTTGTTACAATTTTGTCCTTTCTAGACATTCTTCTGTTGTCGAAACACGTGATTTCGAGGCAACCAACGTCTATGACAATCGAAGTAGCATATCTTGCCTCCATGAGCAAGTTGAAAGCAATCCGTGTCCGAAGCACATATCGGGCACGTCAAACAACCGTGAGTGCTCCATACAGAAAACATACCGTATGCTGGAAAAATCAAGGACGGACCACAAGTAAGCGGCCCGCAGGTTGAATTTCTCCTTCTTGTAACAGTCATACGCTTCGACTCCTGTCCACAAAATTTTCAGTACTTCAATCAACGCTTTCAACATCATGTTTAGACGTGGCCCAGGATGATACGGTCCAGGAATGACGAGGCAAAGAAATATGAATTCATACTTCATACAAAGACATGGTGGCAGGTTGTATGGAATAACAAAAACAGGCCAACATATGGCATGGCGTTTGTACTAGACGGCGAGAAGCCATCTATCGCCAAACCAATGTGAACATTTCTCGCATCACTGGCAGAGTCTGGATTGAAGCGGTCCAGCGCCTTCCATGCCTCACCATCCGACGGGTGCGTCATGAGTCCATTGTTCAGATGTACACTTTCTTTGTGCCATCTCATGTGTCTGGCTATTCTTTTCTAAATAAATAACCGCTTCAATCGAGGTGTCAGTGGTAAGTAATGAAGTTTCTTATGTGCGACTTTTGTCATCACATTATCACCATCGTCGTTAACACCTTCAACAATCCTCGATTTACCACATTTAAGCACCTATTCTCTTTCTCATGCTCTTTCCAAAAAAGCATCCAATTGTCTGGACACACATCAATCTTCTCATATTTCATACCGAGACCAGACAATAATTTCTTCGACTGATACATATCTTTAGGCACTTTGTGGGGTTGTGGAAGGATATCGTTGATCCATTTGATTAGGTCATTGTAACAGTTGGTGGAAAAGAAATACTTGGACTTAATTTCTAAAAGTCTGGTGATGATCGTAAGGAGGACACTTCTGTGTGTTGATGAAGCGGCTCTTCTGAAGCTTGAAGAACACTTCTACCTCGGTTGTTGGGGGATCCTCCGTAGCTCTGGATCAATAGCTTGTAGCATCTCATCCATCCGATCAACCCTCGTGTTGTCATCATCCTCTTGCACTTCTTGTACGGCTTTAGAAGTTGTCTCGTCGTGAAAACTCCACACCTCAAATATGACGTGTAACCGTTTCCACACAAGTGTATCGAAAGAATCATTTTATCAAGCCACTTTGTGTTTCGGTATTTCGTACATGGGCATCGCACCTTATCGATTGTCGACAACGAAAAGGCTGAATCGAGAAAAGCATTTGTCTTTGCGAACCATTTATCTGAGTTATCACCTTTCTTGTTCCAACCAGTATACATCCAACTACGATTTTCATCCATGTTTGAGGCTACAGATTAAAGACACGGAAAACATCGTTAATTTATACTTCACTATATCTCACGACCATACTTCTATTGGTACGGATAGGTCCTAAACCCACCCAAGAGTGATTGAGAGGAACGTGCTTTTGACGAGACGCCAGGTCCGAATCCAGACGAAATTTCGGTAGCATAACCCCGTTGTTCTCCGACTGCATGCCCGATAATGGTGCAGCAGAGAACATCAGGGTTACGCTATCAAAATCTCGTCCGAATTCAGACCCGCGTCTCGTCATAGGCACTCCCCCTCTATCACTCTCAGGCTATTCAAAAATGGGCAATTCCGAACCTACCCGCCTCACATGCGTAACGCATGTGAGACGGGCCGGTTTGAAACGGGTGATGCATATTCTAAAGGTTTACGTTACTCATTCATTTTTGAGTCATTTACAAGAGAGAGAGAGAGAGAGAGAGAGAGAGAGAGGGAGAGAGAGAGAGAGGGGGGGAGAATAGGGGTGACCGTCAACGCGCGGGTCTGCGTCCATACGACCTAATCCTTCGGCGTGTCTAGGATCTTAAGAACAACGGGAGAAGGACGAAGCCAAAGCCCGCCGGCCTTTCAGGGGCTTGGGCACCGGACACGGGTCATTGGGTGGTCCTTGTACCCTTCTGCGACGGGTCACGGCGGACGAGCGGTCGAGCGTAGGATGGAGCTCAGTCAGCGTCGAGCCCGGACCGATGGCTCTCGTCGAGCGTCTCCCCGCGTCCTTAGGTGCTCGAAGCTTGGAGGTTTGGAGCCTTCTGGCTCCAGCCGCCGTCACGATGG
Source organism: Neostapfia colusana (assembly GCA_030760725.1). Lineage (NCBI taxonomy): Eukaryota > Viridiplantae > Streptophyta > Magnoliopsida > Poales > Poaceae > Neostapfia > Neostapfia colusana. The sequence goes on from JASWHV010000001.1 coordinate 110,331,778, forward strand.
GGAGGGTGACGCGACAACCCGGTCCGGAGCCATTGTAAATAACATATTTTACACATGCTCTCACGACGGTGTATATATATATAGCTAACCGTCATGAGATCATATAGTAAACACTCAATTCTATACACAATATTCAACTAAATAATAAAATGAAGCAAATAGATGGTGGGTCAACGGAGGGCTGGCGGCGAAGTGGAAAAGGGCGTGTGTAGCCTAAACCCAAAGAGGAAAAGGGCGAGCGTGGAGGAGGCCGGGGGCAGAGGGACGGCGACGCGGGGCGGCGTGGAGGAGGCCGGGGTCAGCGACGCGGCGGGGGCGAGCGGGGACGGCTGTGGCGGCCGAGGCACGGGTGAGCAGGAGGGAAGCTATATTCAATCAAAAACTAAATAAATTACAACAAATTACAACTAAATTAAACAAAATTCATAAACTAAACAATTTACAACAAAATTAAATTAAATATAAAACTAATACAAAGAATTGACAACTAAATTAAACAAAATTCATAAACTAAACAATTTACAACAAAACTAAATTCAATCTAAAACTAATAAAACAATTTATATAAATTAAAACAATAATAATTAATAACTAAATTAACTAAACTAAATCCAATTATCAACAAAATTAAAGAAACAAACTTCTCGACGGCTGCGACGTGCTCGATGGCGCGGGAGCTCAGGGCTGGGGGCGGGGGCAGCGGGACGCCGGTGTCGCAGGAGGGTGTCGGAACCGCCGGGGTCGGGGGCGGCGGCGGCGGGCGACTTTGGGCCCGCGGGTATATACCCCCTATTTACGACGGCTAGACCAGGGCCGTCGTAAATAAGGTAGTATTTACAACGGCTTGACCTTGGCCATCGTAAACAAGCTTTTATTTACGAGGGTTGTAGGGTTAGTCGTCGTAAATTATTATGGCCGTCGTAAATTTGCTGGATTCGTGTAGTGTGTGTAGGCTAGAACAGGTACTGAATCTATCGGTGATCTGAATAACCAAGATAGGTCTGATCATAATTACTTACTGTAATATCTTTCTCGAATGAAATAAGTTAGGTAAGCACGCTTATTTCTGCAGTTCAATATAGGTCCGGTTTGGCATAGTTTTTTTTCATGAAAGTAAGTAGTGGGTGTATCAAAAAGCTAACTTCTTTAGCAGCATTTTAGTTCAGTTTTTTATCAGAATAAAATAAAAGTAGAATATAAATTTATCCGTTGTTCACCAGCTTTTTAGACAAGCTATTTTTTAGCAAGTTTAAGTTGTGCCAAACATTGTCGTAGTTGGATGAAATGGCGCTTTATGGATAAAAGTTTTGCACCATATTTGCAGCTAAAAGGAAAAAAGGCGAATGGATATAAAATGATACCACCAATTTTAGCAAGTAATGCCCCTGTTTTTTAATTTCTGGCGTAGTGTCGTTATGACGGTATTTCTAGTTATGTTTTAGCTAAAAAATATTATCCTAATGACATCGAATAGAAATCAGCGGGAGTACCACTATTCTCTTCAATTCTATTTATGTGCCAATAAGTCTGGTTAGAGAGGTTCTGCAGCAAGCCCCTTTAGTACCATAGGTCCTTTGCATGTAGTAATTTCAGAAGGAAAAGAAAAAAAAAGAATTATTCAGAATAGAAAGAAGCAGGAGAAATGAATCTGAAAAACAACTATCATCAGGAACAAAGCTACTATTGCACAAACAACATCATCTTCTTAGTGTACAAATGCCAACCCATCGTCTCGACTTGCCCCTAAAATTATACGCAAAACAAGAGGCACACATGCAGCATGCTGCAGCATCGATCAATCCACGCTATCTGCCGCCCAAGTTGAAGCCAATGAAGTTGCTGGCCAAGCTTAGTTGCCGGGCACGAAGTTGGTTGCGTAGGACCAGGCATTGTTGTTGACTGGGTCGGCAAGGTGGTCGGCGAGGTTCTCCAGCGGGCCCTTGCCGGTGACGATGGCCTGGACGAAGAAGCCGAACATGGAGAACATGGCGAGGCGGCCGTTCTTGATCTCCTTGACCTTGAGCTCAGCGAAGGCCTCCGGGTCGTCGGCCAGGCCGAGGGGGTCGAAGCTGCCGCCGGGGTACAGCGGGTCGACGACCTCACCGAGCGGGCCACCGGCGACGCGGTATCCCTCAACGGCGCCCATAAGCACGACCTGGCAGGCCCAGATGGCGAGGATGCTCTGGGCGTGGATCAGGCTGGGGTTGCCAAGGTAGTCGAGACCGCCCTCGCTGAAGATCTGGGAGCCGGCCTTGAACCAGACGGCCTCGCCGAACTTGACGCCGTTGCGGGCAAGCAACTCGGGGAAGACGCAGCCGAGCGCGCCGAGCATGGCCCAACGGCAGTGGATGACCTCGAGCTCGCGGTTCTTAGCGAAGGTCTCGGGGTCAGCAGACAGCCCGGCGGTGTCCCAGCCGTAGTCGCCGGGGAACTCACCGGTCAGGTAGCTCGGGGGCTCGCCGGAGAAGGGACCGAGGTACTTGACGCGGTCGGGGCCGTACCACGGGCTGGTGGACGCCGCCACCTTGGGCTTGGCAACGGTCTTGCGCATGGTGATGCGACCCTCTCCCAAGACGGCTACCTTGATGGGGGTGCCGGCCATTGCCTGGGAGGAGATCGCCATGGTGGAGGCAGCCATTGCTGAGCGTGTGCTGAGTGTTGGACCGGTTGCTAGCTGCTGTGCGATGACGGTGTGGGAGCGGGCGCGCGGCCTAAATAGCGGCGGCAAGCAATCGGGTCCTCATCTCGTGCAATCTTAAGCTGAGTTGCCATTGGCGCGCTGGAGGTGAGGTTGTGCGGACGGGGTGGCTGATGTGGCCGCGCGTTAGCCACCAGCCTGCCGCCAGATATTCTCACCGCGCCGGGACAAGTGGGTCATTGGATTTTTCGCGGGGTTTTGCCGTGCGCCGTGGTGAATTTCGCGGCCGCACGGAGGTGCCGTGGGTGCGCCAAGAGTTAGGTTCGGTAGCGTCCTATTGGCCGGTGAATGCCGTGAGATATTTCGGCTGGATCAGTTTCTGTGACATGGCGTCCTTTGGATTATTGAAGTTTTTTTTGGATTGTTGTTGCTTTAGCACTACAGCTTCTGAGGAATTTAACTATTTTTTGGGTTCAATTTCTAAATCTGTCGGAGTACAAGTTGGATTTTCCATGGTCTGTGTATCTTATCTTTGGTGGCAGCAGTTATATTTGGCTTTCCATGGTGTCTCTTCGATTAATCACTGGCATCCACACGCTTTAACACCGTAGTTGAGTAACATGACGTTGAAGGATTTGATAACAGCAGTAGGCCATGTGCTCAAGAGCGATTTTGTGTCATGCTTTAGGACCAAAAGGACACTGACCTTGTCTCCCTCATCTCTCTTACTCTCCTCTCTCATAAAGATGACAATCCCACGGTGCGGGTATCCGACGGATTTTACACACGACGGGTGCAGGTGCTGGGTGGGATTTTCCATCTAACCCGTACCGGACCCAACTTGTCGCAGGTGCGGGTTTTATTTTGCACTCACGGGTACCTGATGGGTACCCAAAATAATTTATTTTTATAATTTTGAAGTCAAATTTGATTATTTTATATAACTTAATTGTTTCATCTTAATTATCACAACCTATATTTATAATCTTTATAAGCAACTTATTATTTTTTGCATTGCTATTTAAAATAGATGATTTTTAGACTTATTTATTAAATGGTTATAGTATGTTTTTAAAAAGTCAAACCCGATAGGCACCCGAAACTCGCCCAAAAACTGACGGGTGCGGTTGCAAATCCTCACCCGCGTGTGCGGATGCAGGTCTCAAATTTCACCCGCAACATTTTTTGTATTAGGCGGATTTTTGCTCCACCCGAACCCGACCCATTGCCATCCCTACACTCTCATTGCTGCCATGAACAGAACAGAAGGCGGCACCTGCTCGCTCTACTCCCCACACGCCCCCTTAGATCCCTAAAATATGTATGGTATGATCATATTTTTTTCAAGTAGTCAGTTCTTCAAGATGAACTCCCCGTCTTAATTCTGTCCCATAGAAGTACTATATTTATTCAAACTTCGTAGTTTAGTTAAACCTAAAGTTTGAGTTGATTTGCTTAATTTGTGTAGGTATAGTTTAATGTAGCTGTCGACACTTCCCCCGGGCCTGCACTGGGCAGCCCGCGGAGGTTCTTTTTCGGAGGGGCTAGTCCCCCCGCGTGAGTCTCGTTGTACTGGACGAAGGGAACAAATGAACACAGGGGTTTTTTACGTGGTTCAGGCCGTCGGAGCGTAAAACCCAACGTCCATGGTGAGCGGAGGTGCTCGTTGTATTGCTTGAGGATGAGCTGAGCTAAGTGCTAGATGCAGAAGGGGTGAATCGCTGAAGTGCCAGCCGAATCCTGAGTGTGAGTGTGCTAAGAGGCGAACCCGACAGAGTTCGAACCCTTTGTAATGTTGCCTACCCGAGACTTTTATAGTTCAAGGCTTGGGCGGCTTACAAGATGGGCCCGGGACCCGACAGTTGGTCCCGGGGAGATTGCCTGCCATCTACCGTATCCTGCAGTTACGCCGGTAGCTGTCTCTGGCGAGGGCTTCTGAGTCTTCGTCTTGCCACCCTGCCCACGCCGCAAGCTAGGCATAGTGGTTGATGACGGCAGAGGCGGCAGGGGATGTCTTGTCGTTGTGTTTATTGGTGTACAGCTTCTGACGCGGTGTGCCAGTCTTCACTGCGATGCGACTGGGCACAACGGCACCTGACAGTGGAGTGCTCTGCGTCTCCGCGTCTTGGGAAGGCGCGGGTCTTGAATACCTTGTACAGACAAGGTATGACGCGTCTTTACTCTTGCTGCCTACCGCGCGGGGGCAGGTAGCGCTGTTCTACGGCCACGTGGCGGGCACGGAGCTCTCTTCTGAGGAGATGGAGGTCCGGCCCCGCGGGACACGTGGTGCCTCCGGAGCTCTCCCCACGGAGGGGGGAGGTTTGGCTCTGCTGGCCACGTGGCGGGCCCAGAGCTCTCCTCTGAGGAGAGGGAGATCCGGCCCTGCTGGACACATGGAGCCTTCGGAGCTCTCCCCGCGAAGGGGGGAGGTCCGGCTCTGCTGGCCATGTGGCGGGCCCGGAGGTCCCATCGTAGGAGAGGGAGGTCCGGCCCCGCTGGACACGTGGAGCCTTCGGAGCTCTCCCTGCGGAGAAGGGAGGTCTGTCTCTACCGGCCACGTGGCGGGCCTGGAGCCCTCCTCTGAGGGGAGGGAGGTCCGGCCCCGCAGGACACGTGGGGCTTTCGGAGCTTGCCCCTACGGAGGGGGCAAAGTCCTTAGGTGATTTCCCCTGTGCGCGGGGGTACACCATATTGAGGGTACCGACAGTGGCCCCCGGGCCCATCTCGGGGGAGATACCGAGCCTGAGGTGGGGCCCCTGTCTCTTCTACTTCGCACACCTTCTCGAAGACCCGCTTTGACCGTTGCTGGAGCACGAACAGTCGTAGGATCGTGGGGGCGTGAGCGCTGCTTGATGGTTGCTTTTACTGCAGCGGTTCCCATGGTTGCCACTTCTGCACGTTGCAGTGCCTTTTCGGGAATCGTTGGGTTCTCCGCCTGGGGTCTGACCTCTTAGTCTACCGCTTCCGCAGGATGGCCTGGGCCAACTTGTCATCAACTCCAGGGCTTGGAGCTGAAGCAGTTGTCCCAAGCAGTGTATTCGAAGAGTTTCGAATCGCTTTGAATCGAGTCTGGGAAGTTTAAAAGGGGATCTCATCTGCATCGCAGGCTTCCCTTCGCACTTCCCCACGCCTGAGCCCTCCAGAGTCCACTGAGCGCTCAAGCGTTCTCAGCCCCCACGTTCTTGCGCCTTCGTCGTCCATGGCTTCCAACCTGCCTCCGCCGCTCTACACCCGGTCGGCAGAGCTTAGGCCGATGCGAAAGTTGTTGGGGTGGCATTCGGAGGAACAGCGGTGATGCCTCCGGAGAGGGACTCTCCCCCAGCATCTGGAGGCGGGGGAGATTGTATTTTTCACAGCTTATGGCTTGGCGGGGTTTGTCCTGCCAATCTCTTCGTTCTTCTTGACGCTGCTGGAGACGTATGCCCTCCAGCTCCATCACCTCTCCCCCAACTCTTTCGCCATGGCCGTCGTCTTCGTACAGTTCTGCGAACTGTTCATGGGGGTACGCACCTCGTTGACGCTCTTCCGTCACTTCTTCGTGCTGCGGACGACCGGGCACGGGTCGAAGAACCAGCTGGGAGCTTACTACTTCCAGCATCGCTGCAAAGATCCGAAGGTCTCAGGGTACCTTCTGCCTTTCAGCGCGGCGAGGTGGGAAGGCTGGAGAGACAACTGGGTGATTGTGAAGACCGACGAGCACGATCGCCTCCAGTTGCCAACCGGTGCTCCAACCACCGAGCGTCACTTCTAGGAGGAGAGCCCGGTGCTGGAGCCCGAGTACGCGCCAATCTTGGCGCGGATCCGGTTCCTGGCGGAGCACGGGTTGACGTCCCAGATGGTGCTGGAGAGCTTCCTATCGTGGCGCATTGCACCGCTGCAGCAGCGCCACCGCCCGGCGTGGTACTTCTCCGGCATCCACGATGGCACCAGGGTGGAGAGGGGCTTGGAATCGGTTCCTTCCGAGGAAGAGCTGAAGGAGACACTGGTGCGTATCAGCAGCGATCCCCTCAATGACAACTCTCTTATGCTGCCAGCTTCCTGCCGCCCACTCTCCCGGGAGCCGTTGCTGAGGTTGAGGCTGTTGCGAGAGCTGCCGACCTTGGACGACATCGGGATTGCCGTGCGCCAGGTCGGTGGCGTCTCCCGGGGGATCTCAATCTCCGGGGTTGAGCATTCCGGAGGGGAGCGCGAGGCGTCGTATGATGCCCAACCTGCGCCGAAGGCCGACGGAGCTCGGACCGCCGACAGGGGGAAGGGCAGGGAGCCAGCCTCCGATTTGCCGGAGAAGAAACGTACCCGGTCCCCTCCGACAGCGTCATTCGCGCCAAGCCAGGGGACCGGGGTACCTTCGCGTCCTCCTTCTGGAGGTGTCAGTTCATCGAGCGGCGACCCCAAGAGGCCTCGGGTCTTCCATTCCGACGGGACTCCCCTCGGACAGCGGCGGTCCGAGGAGCCCCGGGCGTCCCATCCTCCTTCCTCAGGCGAAGGAGCTCCGAGGAGGGACGCCGGCGCTGCACCACCCGGGGGCGAGCCGAGGGCTCAGGCGCCCCGGGCGACGAATGTCCCGGCTGTAGGCTCGGCAAGTGGTGGCGCCAGAGAGAGCAGCACCGGGATTCGTCCGGGGACACAGGTGCCCCGGGCTTCTAGGGATGGAACGACGAGCGGCACCGGAGACTCGGCTGGCGGGAGTCCTACTGCTCCGCCTCCTAGGGGGGCTCCGGGAGCACCCCCTGTCCCGCCGGTCCGGGTGCCTGTGGCTCAGGCCCTGGTGGCGGCGGCAGGCTCCGACGGCTCTACCCAGCTCGGAAGTCGGGGCTCCAAGCTCGTTGGAGCGTTCGCATCCCTCGATAAGTGTTGCTCTTACCGGGTTCCAGAACTTGCGTTCTTTTCTTCTTTGTTTTGAGAGCTCCCTATGATTGCAGGGACTCATCTGCGTCGCAGCGTCCGGAAGCTGCGGTGGCTTCGCCGGCCCCCTAGTCGGTGCAGGCTTCTTCTGTGCCGGTCGGACCAGCTCCTCTGGCAGCGGCAGCAGCAGCCGCTCGTCCTCCTTCACCAGCTCAGAAGTCGGCGGTTGTCGAGGGCTCGACGGGGCCGGCTGGCGGCGTCCAGCCCTCCAGTGTCGAGGCGGGAGGAGCAGCCGCAGGTCCTACGGCGGGCGGCGAGCAGGGGCGCGTCGAGAGCGGCCCTGCTCCAGCGCCGGCTTCTCCAGATCGGCGCCTCATCGTGGTCTCCGTGGACGCTGCTGCGCCAGCGTCTCCTCCTCGGGAGGACGACGTGATGGAGGAGGTAGGGGCGCGGCTTCGGCCTCTGCCGCCCCGCTGCCCTTGGCGGACGCCATGGAGCTTGCCCAGGCTAGCATCCGACGGGTCCTGGACGCGCTCGAACGCGAGCGAGAGGTCTTGGCAGATGAGAGGCACCGCCTCCGCAGCTGAGGGCAGCTCCTGGAGGTGCGGACCCGAGAGGTCAAGGAGAAGCTCTCCGCAAAGCGGTGGAGGCTTGATGCCGAGGAGGCGCTCCTCGACGCCCAGAAGAGGGCCATCGACCGCCTGGATTCTGAGACCTGGCGGCTCCTTCTGACAATAATGTTTTGTTGCCATCTCTAGTAATAAACTCATATGGTGTTGATGAAGGAATAGAGCACTCCAACACAGTATCTCAGCTTCCCATGAACTCTTCCCCTGGTGCTAGTTGGTCTACTAAACCGCTATGTAAAGTAATCCATGGGAGGCATTTCTCAAATGCCTCATCACCATCCCACTTGACAACACCGTCCAAACTCTTTCCACTGCATGTCATCCACTGCATAATCTTGTATTGTTACATCTCATCATCTCAGGTCGCATCCTATAGGCATATCATCGAGCACCTCTTGTGAAACACTCTAGTGGCAATGAAACTTTGGATGTGATCCATTCTGTGTAACTTGTTGCATTGTTCCTTGAAAGGCATACCGTCAAGCACCTTATGTGCAACACCATCGAACCCAACGAAAGCATAAAACAAATTTTGATCATGGTGAACTGATTAATCGACATGGATGCCTGGTGGATTTTCACTGATGTCTTCCTGACCTCCCTTCCAACCTTGAGGGAGAGCTAGTGGAAGAAGATATATTGGTTGTTGTCGGAGTGTGAGCTGCGACACTCCTCTCGGCCTGGTCGGAAGCAGCCGCGAGGTTCTTTTTTTTTGAAGGGGGCTTGGCACCCTTCGTGACCTAGGTTCGAGGGAGCAGATGAACACACGGATTTACGTGGTTCGGGCCGCCGGAGCGTAATACCCTACGTCCACGGGTGTGCTTGTTCTATTCCTTTAGCATGACTGCTTGTACGTAGTGTGATCTGGAGAGTGGGGAATCAGAACCCTTTGCAGGGCGGCCACCCCGGTCCTTTTATAGTTCAAGGTCGGGGTGGTTACAATGAGGATTGGAGCCCAACAGGTGGGCCCAAATCTTAGAGTGCCCTATACACGGTCTAGGGCTTCGTCCTCTGAGTAGAGTGGCCGGCAGGGGAGTTAAGTCCTTCCGTCCGGCGCGCCGAGCGCCCCTGACCACATGTCAGGTGATGATGAATGCGTCGTCTTGTCATCGCGTCTCTTCGCCCTGCTTGGGCGGCTTAGTGCCGTTGGGAGGCACTGTACTGCTGTCACGCCTCGCCGTCCCGACTTATCACCGTAATGGTGAACGGGCAAGGCACGAAGGCGTGCGTAGTGCAACAAGCTTCTGGGGAAGACGCGAGCCTTGAATGCGAAGCCTGACAGCGCACTTCCTTCTTGACTCCGTCGACCCACGGCCCACGAGGGATTGTGGGACGCGTGGCAGCTATGGAGCTCTCATCGATGGGCTTGGTGTCTGGAGACACGTGGCGGCTTCGAACCTCACCTCAGTGGGGAGGCTCGGGCCAGAGCCCAGGGCACATGTCAGCACCGGAGCTGTCCTCAGCGGGGAGGCGTCTCAGAGCCGGAGGACACATGGCAACTCCGGATCTCACCTCAGCGGGGACGCTCGGACCGGAGCCCGAGGCACGTGTCAGCACCGGAGCTGTCCAAAGCGGGGAGGCGGCTCGGAGCCGGGGACACGTGACAGCTCTAGACCTCACCTCAGCGGGGAGGTTTCAGGTCGGAGCCCAGGGCACGTGTCAGATCCGGAGCTCAAGCGCACGCGGAATCCCTAGGGCTGACCATGGGGTCCAGGGCAAGTGGCTTATGCTGAGGACCGCCCCAGCAGGGAGGCGGGGCCCAGGCTGTCTTTTACCCACTACGCGGGGGTACCTGGTCTGCAGAGTACCGATGGTGGCCCTCGGGCCCATCTTGGGGGAGGCACTGAGCCTGCAGGTGGGGCCCCCATCTCTCCTGCGTGGTGATTTTGAACCTGTACTTTGGAAGCCGAAGTGGTGGCAAGATCCTCGCATAGTGGGCAAGTGGTTGTACCTGGGAGACGAAAAGGTTGCACGTCCTTGGCATAGTGGGCGCACTCGCCAGTCGGAGCCGTAGCACGTCATCGGCGTAGTGGACACGTGCTTGCTCTTAACTGGCGGGTCGTGGCGACGTGCTCGAGGAGTTCCCCGGGGCAGTTATTGTTGTATCCTTTCGGTTGACCACGGCAGTTTCACCACGCAGCTCTTCCTCAGAATCGCCGGATGCTCCCGAGAAGTTACCCACCCGGCCCCCAGTGTCTGACGGGTGGACCTGGGTCCTACTTATCTTCGGGGGAGGCAGATAACCCACGGTGTGGCATGGTGGAAACCCAAACGTCGCGCCTATTTTCCTGCCAGAGGTTGCAGACGTATAAAGGGTATCCTTTCGGAGAAGGATGATTTGCTTCCGCCTTTTTGCAATCTTCGCCTTCCTCCTGCACGCTCAAAGCCTCTGCTCCCCAGCGCCCACAACCTTTCCTCGCCACCATGTCTTCCGACCTATGTTCATCGAGTCTCAGGAGTGATGGCGACATCACTATCGTAAGGCGCCTGCTCGGCTGGCAATCGGCCATGTTTGACGGGAAGATCTTCCGCGGGAGGGTCCCGTTGACCGACATCCAACCCGGTGAGGTGGTACTCTTCACCTCGTACGTGTTGTCCGGATTCGCGCTTCCGGCGTCGTCTTTCCTCCTCACCCTACTGGAGGTGTATGGGCTCCAGCTACAGCACCTCACGTCGCACGCCCTCGCGCTAGTGGCCGTCTTCGTCCACTTCTGCGAGATGTTCATATGCGTATGGCCTTTGGTGCGGCTCTTCAGGGTGTTCTTCTCCTTGATGGACTCAGGGACAAGCACAAGCCAGCTAGAGGCTTATTACTTCCAGCACCGAGGGAGTCACTCCGTGACTTACATCGCGCCCTTCACTTCCGGGAGGTGGGAGCACTGGAGGGAGGACTGGGTGATTGCCCAGACTGACGTCCACGACCGCTTGGAACTTCCGAGTGGCCCACCAATGATCGAGGTGGCCGTCGGAGATGAGATCCCCGAGCTCAAGGACGCCTACACGCCGGGGCTGGAGAGGATCAGGAACTTGGCGGTGGAAGGCCTAACCTCGCTAATGGTCTTGGCTGACTTCCTGTCTCACCGGATCGCTCCCCTCCAGCAGCGTGTTCGCCCATCTTGGCAGTACACTGGGGAGAGCGACATGGCCCGGTTGGAGCGCGGAGCAGGGTCGTTGCCGAATCAGGGTGTCGGCATCGGGCCCCCTGGGGGGTCTGGAACACTAGGGACCTGTGCGGACCTGCAGTCATAGCAGGAAAAGGGAGTAGTCATGCTCTCTGGTCACTCTTCCTTGTTTGATAGTTTTGTTGTGGCTTACGGTCCTTAGTTAAACTGTGGGGCTTAGGTAATTTGGTGCGGGTCGTCCGGGTTATGGTTACAACCTTTCCTAGAGGTATGAGCCATCTGGTTCCCCGGTACCGAGCCGTAGTGCTAGAGAGGAAGGGTACACACGCTAAGGGTACGGAACTAGGCATAGCAGGCTACGCCCCTGGACCTCTCTCTGGTGTAAGCTTTTCGGAGGAGGGCCGTTAGGCCCTATAGGGCCCTAGGCAATGAGACAACCAAAGATCCCTTAAATTGCGGTCAAGACTTTGCTCGAGGGTATGAGCAATTCGTCTCCCCGGTATCGAGCCGTAGTGCTGAAGATTCAGGGTACGCATGCTAAATGTACGGAACCGTAGCGCCCCTGGACCTCCCGCGGGCGTAGGCTTTTTGGAGGAGGGACCATTCGGCGCAATAAGCCCCCTGAGCAATGAGACAACCGCAGGATCCCCGGGTAAGCCACAAGTACTTCAAGAAGACCCGCCAGTACAAGGATAGCACAATTCTTGCTACGGTTGGACACAAGAAAAAGTGACTGGCCACACGGGCGGAGTGGTATGGAACGAAAGCACGAAAAGTATGGAGGCAACATCCGGGGTTCGGCTACTTCTCTTGCTCATAGGCGTGTTCTTTCTGGTCCCCAAGTACACAATTGTAGCACTGGGTTGGCATGATGTGCATGCTAAGGGTACAGAACCAGGAATAGCAGGCTACACACCCTGGACCTCCCGCGGGCGTTAACCTTTCAGCGAGGAGACATTTCAATGGCACGGGACCTAGGACAAATGTGTAGGAAAGGCTTCGAACATGCCGTTTACAGCTTATATGCATGAGCTAGCACAAACTGTAAATAAAGTGCACAGTGTAGGGTAAATTTGTAAAGGTCCCAAAAATGGGAATACAAAGAAACATGAGTTGCACAAATGTTGGAGTCATGTGTATGAAAAAGGGGCTTAGTTGAAACTTTTTCCACATATGATAACATAGGTGAGATTCTTCTAAACAAACTTAGGGTTACTGCATGGATGGACCTCATGTGGATTAAAACCATAGAAGTGAACAACTCAAGTGCAATGGGAGGTTTTAAAAATCAGAGTTTGAACTAAATGTTAAACTCAAACTTCAAATGAGGGGAGGACACAATGGAAATTCAAAACTGTTGTGTTCAAACTCTTATTTGCAGCAGCCAACCCAAGAATCAAATTACATATTTGGATTCCTTAGGTCCAAATTAGTGGGTAGGCAAAGTTTCATTAAATTTTGAAAAGATTTGCTACCCATTTTTCCAAATGGAGTTAAATGTGCAAGGAATTCAAATAAACGTTTGAATTTGGATGGAATTTTGCCCAAACTATTCAAATGCAGCTCAGTTCCAACTTTCAAACATTTGGGTTGGATAATTGTCAAACTTTGAAGATCTTTTGAGGAGAAGGGGTACTGACTAGTGGGGCCCTCATGTCATAGGGATGAATAGACTTAACCCTTAAGTCTTTTTCTCTGTTCCTCACTCCACCGAAGCTTCACCCGCGGGCGACACCGAGCGGCTGTTTCACCGCCCCAGGCTCCACCTCCTACTCCCATTTCGAGCCGGCCTTATCTTTACCTCGGAGCCAACCGTAGCACGTTGCTCTCCTCATTTTGATCGCGCGCTGGCTGCTCTTCTCATGCGCGAACAGAAACCGGCGCTCACCGCCGCACTCTCTTCTCCCCGATCGCCAGCCCCAACCAAGCCTCTATTGTGCGTTCCGGCAGTACAGAAAAGCAGCGCCTGTGCCTGCTCTACCACGCCAGCCCCACGACACCGAAGCTCCTAGCCGGTGGCGCGCGCAATTCAGCAACTGGCGCCAAGAAACAGAGCCCACCGGCGAGAAACCGAAGTGGTCTCACGTGGACAGCCCTACCGAAAGCTTCTCAGGCCCGAGCTAGAGCACCCTCGGATGTGCTAGGACCCCCTGATGCTCGTACCCGAAGCTCAAGCCATGAGATGATCGACCGGGCTCGAATTTGAGAAAAGTTCGCCGGCGGGCACCATCCGACCTTCCGGTACAGTAATAACAAATTTGATCTTCTTTCTCATTCTTAGGTCGTGAAACCTTGCACACAGGACCGCCACTAATCGGCGATCAGTAGCCCTTCACAACCCTAGTTGGAAAAACGTACGTAGACCGCATAATTCCCGGAAGTTCCGAGCTCAAACGCGGAGGAGGTCTCGGGTGCACGGTGAGACACCATTAGCCGCGGGACCCGAGCAGTTTTGAGGCTAGGTCGAGCATCCCCATGGTCCACTGGTGCTGTAGCGCCATTCCACCGATGTCTTGGCGGGCTAGATTGGCCGGGCGACGTCGCCGAACTTATACAGAGCAGCCGCACCGTGGCCGGCTAGGTTAGAGCCACCGCCGGCCAGGGGAGAGGGTTCCATCGTGTTCAGCACCTGAGTTTAGGCCCTAGCGGCGAGGGAAGACTCGGGAGCTGGCCGGACGACAAGGTTCGGCTCAGTTCCGGCGAGCCCGGCGGCGCGCGGGCGCGGGTGGCCGGAGGTGGAAGACGACCCGGCGGGTCCCGCATGTCAGCAACAGTGATTCAATTTTTCTGATCGGCTGTGGCGCTGGGATCGCTTGTGGCCGCGCGGGAAATGTCCAGTAGCCCCGTGTGGCTGGCCTCGGCGAGTGACACCTGTCCCCTGGACCCACAGTCAGCATTTGAACATTTTAGGATTTTTAGATTTCAGTTCAAAGTTTAAACAGCTACAACTTTGGGTAGGAGAATCCAAAAATTGTGAAACAAATTTTGTTGGATTCCTATAACAGAGAACTATCCAAATATGAAACCCAATTTGTATGAAACCCATTATTTAATTCTGAAAGATTCTTTAAAGCTTTTCAGAAAAAGAATTTTAGAGGGAGTTTGGTTAATCCAAAAATCCTCAAATTTTGCCATAATAGTCTTTAGGGTGTTATGGAACCCCTGTAAAAGTTTCAGCTCAATTGGAGTTGATTTGCTCAGGGCAATTCAGATTTAAAGTTGCTGTATTCAATTGAATACAGAAACATTTTCAGAGAATTTCCAAAACTTGGAAATTCAGTTCTGGGCAGATATTAGCTCCAACAATGCTAGGAAAATTCATACAAGCTATATGAACTATAATTGAGATTGTAGTTCACTAAGTTGGGCATGAACATGGGTGTTATCTCAGAATTAATTCTTCTTTGCTTAATTGCTTAGAAAATTATTCTGAACGAACCACTTCAGGAAAAGTGCTAATTTTTGGTCCAGAGGGTGTTCTTGTGACAAGGAACTCACATGAAAATTCTCAGCTCAATTGGAGCTTGGGATCACCCCTGTTCTGTTTAACCACTTAAGGTGAGCAATATAGAAAAGGGGGGAAAACCACTTAGCACTTAAACATGTTACTTAGACCAAACCCAAACCACTAGCACCAGTGTCATTTTAAATTCTTAAACAGGGTTCCAGTTTTTGAAAACTTGTTATAGGAACTTGTAGCAAAGTCTTTACAATTAAACAATTGTGCATATGCATTACGTGTAGCATCTACGTGAAGGACTTCAAGTCATTGGAGTGGAGATCAAAGGAGGGAGGCAAGAGATCAATCCAAGTGATCTTCACTAACTGAGTTATATATATTAGCCCCTGCAAAACAAAGGCCAGCCCCGGTTTGCATCAAAACTTACAAGTTTTTATTTGTATTCACATTATATTGTCTAGCATTCTGTTTATTGCATTAAGTCTAGGATGTCACTCCAAATGCATGAACCAGAAAACCCTGGAGTATAATGTAGAGTAGAGTTTATCAATTGATTATAACTGCTGACCTCAAGTCTACAAAAGTGGATTAAAAGAAGCAAAACTCAAGTGGGCAGTTTCATACTCGTGAACCGGGATTAAGGGGGATCAATCGGAAGAGTTGGGAATTGATCCTCATAGTTGGGAATGGAGACCGGGCAGTGGATGGAAGGATCAAGGACATGGTCCTGTGAACCTAGTCTATGTCTGAGTCGATTAAGGCCCGTTCTCGTGTGCGGCCCGTTGGACAAGTTTGAGTTGTGTACCGGATGCATACTGGCTATATGGGACCCAGGAAACCGATGTAACATGTTAACCCGGGTGTCGAGGCATACCTCACCGTCTGATGCCGATGCTGAAAGGATAGAGAAGTCGGCTCTACGAGGGTTTGCCATAGAGAGACTTAATCCCAGTCGGTGGGACCGGTTCGACATTTGGGTGTCGTGTGACAGGTTGCCACGTACGACGTCAGTGACGGTTGTTGTGTGCAACGTCGAGTACGGGCGTACGTGTCGTGTCAGCCGGGTGTTTTGATTGCAATCACCGTCGCTCTCGGTAGTGAGCATACTTGTTCTCTGCGTCGTGACGTAGTAATAAATCGGGAAATACTTAATATGCTTCGTGAGAAATCCTCATAATGGAGATGAGGAAAGATCAACACTTCACTAAATTTAATTTCCATCTTGGGCTAGTAGCGTCGAGGCAAAGCGTTTCTTGTTTGATTGTGGAGTCTCGACGTTGATAGCGCAAGGTCAGTATGAGTCTAGGATAGCTCACTAAAGTTACTTTCACCTCGGGCAAGTGGCATCGATATGAAGCGTTTCTTGTTTGATTGTGGAGTCCCGATGAAAGTTGCGCGAGGGTTATAAAAGTTGCTTAATACTTAAAGTAAGGAGTTTCCGTTAGCTCAAGTTCATCGTTTGTGCAAACTCTATAATCAGCCCTCTAATTTCATCATGTAGAGTTTCATGACTAGGGTGACGGGTTAGTCTTGCTGAGCTTCATGCTCACAGATACTGCACAAGTTGTTTTGCAGGTAATAACTGTACGCTGAGATGTACGGGTGTCTGATGAGACACGGAGCCCTCCGAGTGGTGAACTCATGGCAACCCCTGCCGCTGCTACTGTGATAGTGTGGCTAGCGAGAAGGGTCCGCGGGCTGGACACCTTCTCTGTTCCTTAGCATAGGTATGAGACGTGAGTTGTATTAGTCTTCCGCTGTAGAGTATTTTGAGAAGTATTTGTAAAATTTACACTTTGTAAGCTTCCGCTTGATTTATGTAATATGATACTTTATTACGTGTGTTGTTGGGTGCCGCATCGCACGGCACCACCCAATGCGATTCCCGGGCTAGGTGCCCCGTCCCCATGAACCGGGACGGCGGGTCCTCACAAAATTTTTCTTATTTCTGACTTCCTTCGAGTGATAGAAGGTAATAGGCCGTGTAAGAAGGCAGCGACCCGCCCCAGATGACAAGAGTAGCTGGACCCCTCTGGGGCTTAGCTATTCTAAGCGACGTTCCTAGACACTATAACACTCTTAAAAGAAAGCGAAAAGGAAAAAACCCTACTACAGCGCTAAGGGTAGGACTTACAAGGATGTTTCATGTCCTGTGGTCTGGGTAGACATACCCATCGTCTGCGGCTAGGCAGGTGCACCTGAGGCAGCATACTTGTATGGGTCGGGAGGGACCCTCCCAGCTGGGGGAGGGTTTGTCACCCTTCCTCGAAAAATTATTAGCCGAGGCATCAGGTGGTCCTACCTTGGGCTGTCTACTCTACGCGTACCATTGCCGAAGCGTTCTGCTGTGTGGTGCATTTTGAACAGTCTCTAGCCACATTGCCTCATCGATGAGGTTGATTTCTTCATGCAGAAGCTAGTTCTGCATGGCTTCGTCATATGTCTGTACGTCGGGTAAGCCCCTGGCATGTTTTGGGGGGAGGGTGGCCTCGACCCCCTACACCAATGTAAGAGGGTGTTTTCCCTTGTCGCACGTCGAAGGGGGGAACGCCTGGTTAGGCATGGAGCGTCTTGCGTCGCTCGCTGTGGTTGCCGGAGTCGGAGTCGGATTGGCTGTAGATGGCTTTCAACGCCCTCTCCGCGTCTTGATACTCCGTACCCTGCTCAACATCAGCCTCAGGTTTGTCCTTTTGTTTGCCCTCTCGCTGGCGGGAGGGTGCAGCATCTTGGCGCGTCCGCTGCTGTTGCAGCTCACGGAAAAGTTTCGCGAGCTTCTAGATCTCGCGGCAGTCGTTAGCGTTGTGGCTGCCAGTGTTGTGCACCGGGCACCACTGACCGTCGTTGCCAGCGGACGACGGTCGAGGGCGCTTGTCTAGGCGCGGGGCTCGGCCCCCACCGACCGCTGCTAGAGCAGCAGTGGGTGCCCCAGCCAGAGGCTTGTTCCTTCCTCCAGTCTTGTTCTTCTTGCTGTTGCGCGATGCAGCAGCCTCTCCGGCACTCCCCGCCGTGGAGGCGGGTCGCAAGTGCCAGTCTCGGCCTTCCGCCGCCCTGGCACATTTTTCGGCTAGGCTGAAGAGCTCAGAGACATCTTGCACGTCATGCGTGGCTAACTTCTCGAGCGTCTTCTTATCGCGGACACCTTGCCAGAAGGCAACACCGAAGGATGCGTTGCAGATGCGGGGGATGGTGTTCCTGATCTAGGAGAACCAATGGATGAAGGATCGCAGCGACTCCCCATCGCGCTGACGCATGGCATGGAGGTCGCGCTCGGTACCGGAGCGCATGTAGGAACTTTCAAAGTTGGTTGTGAATCTCCAGCACAACTCTTCCTAGGACGTGATGGATCCTGGAGGAAGGTTCATAATCTATGACCGGGTTGTGCCGGTCAAAGCCACGGGGAAGTAGTTGGCCATGATGGCCTCATCCCCTCCTGCAACTAGGATGGAGGTGGAGTAGATCTGCAGGAACTTGGCGGGATTGGCTGTCCCATCGTACTTTTCTAAAGGGTGGGGCCGGAACTGGGTGGCCATACCACCATACGAAGGTGCGGGGCGAGCGCCATGCAGCCTCCCACCGCTCCCGAAGAGGTAGAGGAAGCGAGAGCGCGGCTCGCCGGTACAGCGCTCGGAGAGCGGTACCCTCCTTCAAGGTTACGACGCCTCTCGCGGCGCCACTCGATGGTGGTACAACCATCTTCTATGGCAAGGCTACGGTCCAACTCGACCCTGAGGTCGGGCATGGCCATCGCGCGTGGGTCTGCCACCCCACATGCCACCGTCGGCGTACACGACTGGGCCAACGAGGGTTCAGTCGGCTGTCTCCTGTAGGCAGGAGAGTTCATGGCAGCAGCGATGAGATGGTCGACATCATGCCGCCACTGTTCCGCCGCCTCATGGGTTGCACCCTGACCCGAAAGGTTGTGGAGCAGAGCGGGTGCTGCAGCCAGCACATTCTCCGGGCTGTTGCCACTGCGGGGAAGAGGGTGGCCAAGAGGAAGCAACCACTGGCGGTGTGAACATCGACGGCGCACCATCCGCGCGGTTGCCGTTCCATCCAGACTTGGGTGCCACGGGCGCCTCAGGGGCTCCAGCATTCTGGTCGCCGGTTCGGCCGGATTTAGGCGCTTGGGCCGCTGGTGGCACGCTTGTCGTCTAACCGCCGGCCTGAGAAGACCTGCCCTCCCTAGAGCGCGAGGTAGCTTCGTCGTCTCCCGTCTGTAGACGACGGCGAAGTGGGCGAAAAGGCTCGCCATGAGAAGTGATGTTCACCATGGTCACGAGGATAGAGCGTAAAACATCCCTTCCTGGCACGCAAAATGTCGGAGTGTGAGCTGCGACACTCCTCCCGACCTGCTCGGAAGCAGCCCACGAGTTTCTTTTTTCCGGGGGGGTTTGACACCCTTCGCAACCTGGGCTCGAGGAAGCAGATGAACATAAGGATTTACGTGGTTCGGGCCGCCGGAGCGTAATACCCTACGTCCACGGGTGTGCTTGTTCTATTCCTTTAGCATGAGCGCTTGTGCGAAGCGTGATCTGGAGAGTGGGGAATCAGAACCCATTGCAGGGAGGCCACCCCGGTCCTTTTATGGTTCAAGGCCAGGGTGGTTACAATGAGGCTTGGGGCCCGACAGGTGGCCCCAAAGCTTTGAGTGTCCTATACACGATCTAGGGCTTCGTCCTCTAAGTAGAGTGGCCGGTGGGGGAGTTAAGTCCCTCCGTCCGGCGCGTGGAGCGCCCCTAACTGCATGTCAGGTGATGATAAAGATGCCATCTTGTCACTGCATCTCTTCGCCCTGCTTGGGCGGCTTAGTGCCATTGGGCGGCATTGTACTGCTGTCACACCCCACCGTCCCATCTTGTCACCGTAATGGTGAACGGGCAAGGGACGAAGGCGTGCGTAGTGCGCCAACATTCTGGGGAAGGCGTGAGCCTTGAATGCGAAGCCTGAAAGCGCACTTCCTTCTTGACTTTGTCGACCCACGACCCACGAGGGATTGTCGGACGTGTAGCGGCTATGGAGCTCTCATCAATGGGCTTGGTGTCTGGAGACACGTGGCGGCTCCGGACCCCACCTCAGCGGGGAGGCTCGAGGTGGTCACCCCGGTCCTTTTATAGTTCAAGGTCGGGGTGGTTACAATGAGGCTTGGGTCCTGACAGATGGCCTCAAAGCTTTGAGTGTCCTATACACGATCTAGGGTTTCATCGTCTGAGTAGAGTGGTTGGCGGGGGAGTTAAGTCCCTCCGTCCGGCGCGACGAGCGCCCTTGACCGCATGTCAAGTGATGATGAAGACATCATCTTGTCGCCGTGTCTCTTCCCCTGCTTGGGCGGCTTAGTGCTTGGGCGGTACTGTACTGTTGTCATGCTCCGCCGCCCCGTCTTGTCACCGTAATGGTGAACGGGCAAGGGACGGAGGCATGCGTAGTGCGCCAAGCTTCTGGGGAAGGCGTGAGCCTTGAATGCAAAGTCTGGCAGCGCACTTCCTTCTTGACCATCTGTCACACCCCATGGTTGTCGGTGATAAGCGGTATGTGAGGACTGGGAAGATGCATGGTGATCGTTTCGTCTCAGGAAAATGACTAAAATAGGATTTCTCTATTCTTAATTTTCTCAATTGTTCTCCTTGTTGCTCCGTTGCACTAGTTGTGCGGCTTGGGCCATGGTGGGCTCTGACTTGGTCTCATAATGGTCCACGACATCATATGGACTAGGTGTTACTCCGACATTCCATAATCCCAGCATGAAGACCTTGTGTGTCTTCCTTCTTCCTTCAAGAGGATAGGTTGGGCATTAGATTAACTGTGAATTGGATTGGACTAGTACGATTAAGGTTATTGAAAATGAAAATCAGGCATACCAAAAATGTCACAACCACACTATTTGAGATCTGTTAATTGGGTTTCATTTTGTGGTTAATTGCACATTAGTACATAGTCTAATCTATTGGCTGCGAGTGGTAACAAACACAAAAAGTGGTCCAAAATCCCACCTCCCTGCTCATGAGCCTCTGTTGTCAAGGTCATCACCCATCCACGTATCGTTGTAATCAAGGCCGTTGTAGGTTCTCCTAGCCACTAGTAAACCCCGTCTGTGCACCACCCCTTTGTATGTTGTTGTGTGCTAAGCCATTGCCCTGTCGAGCCTACATACGCTCACCACCCCGGTTGGCTAGCAGCCTGCTTGGCTTGTGTGAGTTAGGTTAGGGTTAGCCCGACTTCCTGGGTAGATTATTTGGATTGATGAGGCGACAATTAAACTTTGTTAGTATAGGCTTCAAATTAGACTTGGGCATTTTGGTTATTGCAATAGATCGGTTAATACAAACTAAATAACCCAAATAAAAACCAACCACTAAATAGTGAAAAATTGAAAAGAAAACTAGAAACCAAACATCGAATTAACCATAATTTTTGGTTATTTTGATTCAATTTGGTTTACTCCATAGTTTTGCGACAATCATGTCCAACCCTACACAAGAAGCTGCTACGTCATCTACCGAAAATGTCCGAGGGTTGTTCGTCATCTCCTAGGAACATAGGCGGCTTCTATAGATGATGGGGATACCCTTGGGCTTCAAGCTTGTTGTTATCATGTTTTATATTATTTATTATTACTGAAAAAGGTTCCATGGTAGTCTCAAGTAATTATGGGTCGTCCATCTCACAAGAATATAATGTAAAATGGGACAAATTATAACAAGGCATCCATAAATGTTCTGTATTTTCATTTGAATATCATAAGGAAAGTCAATTAACACATATATGCCACAATTAAATTAGGGAACTGAAGACATGTGTGGTGCATATGGTTGCATGTGTTAGACAATAGTACCACCTCGCCTATTGTACCAAGAGAGGTCCCCTGACCCCCTTATATATATGTACTCACCCCCACGGGGTTTAATCAATCCAATTATTATTTTCTCTCTTAATTCTAGCATGGTATCCTAGAGGTTTTGTCCCAAGGATCTCTCTTCCGCAGCCCTAGCCATCGCGGTGCCCAATGGCTGCGCACCCCCTCCCTCCCCTCGCCGCGCCGCCGTCTTCTCGACGCACCGCCCTACCGCGGTCAAACCGCCAGCCCCGACGTGTGGCACCCGCCCGCGTCGTCCACCAAACCCTAGACGCCACCCGCTCACGGTCTAACCGCCGCCACCCACGGTCTGACCGTCAGCCATCCAGACTGCGACCCGATGGCATCCACAGGCACCCCCGATGTTGATGGCACCAACACGCCCAAGCAGCTGCACAGGATGGTTCCCTCGTGACCAAGTTAACTCGGTTAACCGTGGAGGCAGATAGTCTCTCTACTGAGTCAGCACACGCACGTGCAGCGGTCGAAGAGGCATGTCGTGCCTCGCTTGCCGCAACTGACAAGGTTCGTCGTGACTTGGCCAACCAGGACCCTCCTCCTATGGCGTCTGACGACATTGTTTCACTCCACAGTCAAGCAATTGCCGTGCTCAACATCAAGACGATGATCCCCATCATCCTCGATAACCTTTCACTGCACTACAATCTGTGGAAGGCCCTCTTTCTCAACAACCTCGGCAAGTATGAGCTCTCCTATCGCATTCTCTCCGACGTGGATCCCGATGTCGTCGATCCTCATTGGCGTCGTATGGACTGCATCATCATCTCATGGCTTCATGGCACCGTCTCCTCCAATCTCATTGAGATCGTCTTGACGGGCGTACCCACAGTTCATTCCATCTGAATCGGGCTCCAGGAGCAGTTCATAGGTAACCGGGAGACTCGTGCTATTAATCTTGATGCTGAATTCCGTAGGTTCATCCAGGGGGATCTCTCCATCACTGACTATTGCTTCCGCCTCAAGTCGATGGCTGACACACTAGGCGACTTGGCGAGGTCGTCCCCGACAGCAGCCTCGTCCTCACGATGCTTCGCGGCCTGAACAAGTGGTTTTCTCACATGGCGTCTCTCCTCAAGCGGCAGTGCCCCTTCCCTACCTTCGCCGAGGTCCGCAACGACCTCCAGCTCGAGGAGATTGAGATTAAGTCTAAGTCAGGGAACGCTAGTGCCCTGGTCGGTACTTCATCAAGTGCAGGACGTACCCCAGCACCAGCATCAACCTGTCCTCCGCTACTACATCTTCTAACCGGGGACGGAACCGGCGCAATCGTAACCAATGTAACGCCCCGTGGAGCGACAACGGATTTCCCACTCCCGAAATCCATGGAACAGTACCTTGCAGCTTTGGTGAGGTGTCGTGCCCCGTCTTCCACCAGACTTTCTAGCACGCCCAGGCGCGCGTACTCCTCCGCAGTGGGCCTTCCTAATGCACGTTGGGTCCTATGGCACGATTTGGCCATTTGGCGGTCCGACCGCGCCTTATGGCAGTCCGACTGCGCCCTACGGCAGTCTGATCACCCTCGGCACTGCTCCGACCGCCTCCTACTCTGGTAGTCAGACCGCCCCCTATAGTGGTCCGACCGCCAGCTCCCTTCGCCTCAAATCCAATGTTTTTTGACCTTGTCACAATTTTTTGCCTACCTCTCCACTCAATTTGGCCACACCATAAAGGCAATTCAATGTGACAATGGTTATGAATTTGATAATTCTGCATCGTGCGCATTCTTTCTTCATCTTGGTGTTGTGTTGCGCCTTTCTTACCCTCACAGGTCTTCTCAAAATGGACACAATGCGCTTGATCATGTTCTAAGATAGTGTTCTAGTCGGCTATTGGGTAGAAGTGCTTCACACCGCTACACATTTAACAAACTTGTGACCATCCAAAATGCTTTCTTTTGCCACTCTGCATATTGCTGTCTTTGGCACCCATCCCGATATTTTATCTCTTTGTGTTTTGGGTTGCAAGTGCTACCCTAACCTATCCGCCACCGCTGAACACAAGCTAGCTCCTCGCTCCATAGTTTGTGTCTTTCTCGGCTATCCATCCAATCATAAAGGATATCGATGCCTAGATTTCGCCACAAATTGTCTCATCATCTCTCGGCATGTAACCATTGATGAGTTCTCCTTTCCCTTTGCGAAAATATCTAACCCTCCTTCATCCCACTTTGATTTTCTTTTCGATACTGACGATTCATCGGTGTCCTTTAGCACTGATTGTTTTGCAGGTACTCGTCCATGCATGCCTCCACCAGGCTTCTTCGCGCCCGATGATCTGACCGCGTACTCTACAGTGGTCCGATCGCGCCCACGGACGGTACGACCGAGCACGCATACAGAGGCCTCCTCGGCCCCTATCCACCTCTTCGTGGTCCGACCGTGCCCTATGGCGGTTCGATCATCACATCCAACAGAGACCGGGAGGGCCTTTGGTCCCCTCGCGATCCGACCGCGCCCCGGTGGCGATTCGACCACCACAACAAACAGAGGTCAGGCGTGCCTCTGTTCCCCTCGCGGTCCAACTGCAACACTGTGTTGTCTGACCGCCAGCCCTCGTGGTCCGACCGCGAGCCCACGTGGTCCGACTGTCACGCCGTCCAGAGGCTCTAGATGTATCTGTTCCAGTAGTGGTCCAACCAACACATTAGGCAGTCAGACCACCCTAGTACCGAGCTTGGCTTCCTCGCACGGCGCTCCACAAGGCTTCGGATCTCCCGCGGATCCCTTGACTGCCCTTCATCAGCACCCGGGCTTCGCTCGTGTCCCACGATCAGTGCTCGAGGTTCCTCCCGTGAACAACGAGCACACCATGCGCACCCATGGGAAGATCGGTCTTCTTCTCTCGGTACAGTGCCCAAATCTTCAAGCATCGACACTGTCACCGATACCTAATACTTAACATGGCGCACTCGCTGATCCTAATGGGCGAGAGGCCATGACCGAGGAGTTCACTGCACTACAGGCCAACAACACTTGGGATCTCGTGCCTCGTCCTTCAGGTACGGATGTCGTGACTGACAAGTGGGTTTTTCGCCACAAGTTTCATCCAGATGGCTCTCTTGACCGCTACAAGGCTCGTTGGGTGCTTCGCGGTATTACTCAGCACACTGGTATTGATTTTGGTGAGACTTTCAGCCCTATGGTGAATCCTGCTACAGTCCGTGTTGTCCTGTCTATTGCTTTCTCTCGTGATTGGCCTGTTCACCAGCTTGATATAAAGAATGCTTTTCTGCGTGGCACATTATTGGAGACAGTCTATTGTGAGCAGCCTTCTGGTTTTCTTGACTCGGCTCACCCGGACTTCGTATGTCGCCTGAACAAATCTTTGTATGGTTTGAAGCAATCTCCTCATGCCTGGTACAACCGGTTTGCTACTCATATTACCACACTTGGATTTGTTGGCGCTCGGTCAGACACTTCTCTTTTTGTCTAACGACACGGTGCAACATGGCTTATCTGTTACTTTATGTGGATGATATTGTTCTGACTGCCTCCTCAGTACCACTGCTTTGTCGCATTATTGGTGCTCTTGCTGAATAATTTTTTATGAAAGATTTGGGCAGCCTCCATCATTTTTTGGGCATTTCTGTTACTCGGAGCAGCTCGGGTTTCTTTCTCTCACATCGGCAGTATATGGTTGATATTCTTGAGAGAGCTAGCATGGCTGATTGCAAGCCATGTTGTACTCCGGTCGACACGTGTGTGAAGCTGTCATTCGATGGAGCTCCTGTCTCGGATGCCACTCACTATCGAGGTCTTGTCGGAGCGCTTCAGTATCTCACATGTCCTCGACCAGATATTGCATATGTTGTTCCACAGATGTGCCTCTGCATGATCCTCGTGAGCCTCATCTTGCTTTGGTGAAACACATTCTCCGATACATCCGAAGCACTTTGGATCTTGGTCTACACCTTCAATGATCCTCCGTCAGTGAGTTGATCGCGTATTGTGATGCCGATTGGGCTGGATGTCCCGATACACGATGTTCCACCTCCGAATACGGCGTCTTCCTCGGTGATAATCTGGTCTCGTAGTCTTTGAAGCAATAACACACGGTGTCCCGCTCCAGCGCAAGTAGAATATCGTGTCGTCACTAACATCATCGCTGAGGCTTTTTTGTTGTGTCAGCTACTAGAGGAACTTCATTGTCCATTGCAGAAGGCCACCTTGGTTTATTATGATAACGTGAGTGCAGTTTATCTCTCGACCAACCCGGTGCAGCATCAGCACACCAAGCATATCGAGATTGATTTGCACTTCGTTAGGGACAAGCTCGGTACTGGAGCAATTCGGGTTCTTCACGTTCCTACAATTTCGCAGTACTCGGATATCTTCACCAAAGCCCCCATCTTTGGTGTTTATGAAGTTTTGATCTAGTCTGAATATTCTGGCTTATAGACGTTCAGATTGTGGGGGAGTGTTAGACAATAGTACCACCTCGCCTATTGTACCAAGGAAGGTCCCGTGACCCCTTATATATTCGTGTACTCTCCCTGGGGGTTTAATCAATCCAATTATTATTTTCCTCTTAATTCTATTATGCTAATTAATTGGATCATGTATGTCTGTAAATCATACGTGAATACATGCATTATAAATTGCCTTGCTATTAACTAATTAAGTCTACCATTGTCACATTTAATGACTCACGTGTTCCTATGTCCGGCTTCGAAACACATGTACGTATAAAAATGTGTCGTTACCTTCCACGTGTTAGTAATCATTGTGTACATGAACAAGTACTAACTTTTAAGCGCGATTTGACCGTTACATGAGGTCAATGCATAAACTGATCAGGGTCTGTTTGGTTCCGGTTATAATCGGCTTGTTAATAAAAATAAGCGATAATCTCACCTAAATGTGGTGATTGAATTTTACTTATCTTTTAAGCTGATTATTGAAAAAACTTAGAAACAATGTAAAAATTGATTTTCTCGTGCATAAGCGGTCTGCATCTGGCGTTTCTGAAAACAAACGTACTTTTACCCCGTGTCCTTCCTCTCCAATCTACCCACGTCTTGAACCCGTGCCTCCGTCCAACGCCGCCGGCCGGCCGCCCTCGCTCTCCCTGCTCTTCGCGCCGTTGTTGGCCGCCTTCACTCTCCCTGCTCTTCACGTTTCCGTCGGCTACTCGGAAATAGGAAGCGAGGTGGACCGTGAGGATGGATGCCTCGGCTGCCGCGGCCGTGGCGAGTACGGCCGTTAGCTCCGTGCACTAGTCCTGCTTATGCAGAAGCATGTCTGTGAAGTACCGAAGCGCGGCGGACGCAGAGGCCAGGGGCAGTCTCCACGGCGCGTGCGGTGTCACGAGCACGGCGCGGGTGGAGTCCTGGTACCGGAGGCGGTGGAGTGCGGCGGTGAGAATGGCGCGGGACGAGCGCGAGACGGCGTCGCAAGGGTGGGAGTGAGCAGAGCGAGTGCCGGCGGAGAGCAGGGTCTTTGTTGATGGAGCGTCTGTGACCACGGAGACAGGTTGGGAGCTCGTCTGCGTCCAACATGCGCGCGACGGTCTCGAGCTCGGCAGCCGCCAGGAAGCTAGAAGGCTGACCACCACCACGATATATCTCGCTCGTCGCACACGTGCCGGGTTCAGGGCAGGCAGCAGCTTTTCCACTGTTTTTTTTCTTTTCTTTTGTTTCTTTTTTTAACTTTTTTTTTCAATCTCTTTTCGCTTTACCTGACATGGATGGAAGAGCTCAACAACAGCTTTGTACCCTAATTTAGTAGGAATTTAACTACACCTCTACGTGCATCAATGATACTTGTCGTTATCAAGTTGTTATCGTTGATACAAAAAATCAATAAGAACAAGCTATTAGCAAGCTAAGGGGCATAAAAGTCATTTTACAAATAGAATAAATAATTCAGTAAAAATAATCAGGATTGTCAAACACTTTGGATTTTTCAGTTAACAGATTCTCTAAATAGTGGCTTATGGAGTATTAGAAAAGTGGAACCAAACAGGACCTACACCATTTCATTTCGTCGGCCTCGATATATAGATGCACGTATGGAGCTAAACACAGACATATGTGATGCCTAAGTAAACATATGGCAAGACTTGCCATAAGTGCTAATTATTGGATTTGACATCTTACGATTTGTATTTCATGCATGCATGGGCATGCCTTTCTTTTGCAAACTAAATGAAGACAAGAGCCTTATACCATGTTAATTATTTTAATCCCGATAAAAATCAATGGTCCAGACTAGTTTTTACTCTTACCTCCTACAAGGTAATAGGGACTACCGTAAAAGGACTCTATTATTATTGTCACTATTATGGAAAATGCAATGACGGAAGAAACATGTTTTTTTTTCATTTTTTTTGCAGCTTCAAGCACTCGTGTAGTTTTTACTTTATTATGTACCGCGCTTGCCAAGTGGCTACGGCCGGTACTCGAAGTAGTGGCTACCTAGCTATACCGTCTTTGTTTTGACTGGAACTACTTTTGGGCTAAATTCGGTGAACGGAGTTCTTCTCCTCGTAGGTCACCAAAGGCCGAGTCATTCGTACAGTGGAGCACGTACGTAGCAGCAAAGTTCTCGGAGAAAACAACGGGCGCTGAGCCTGTTTTGGTCTTATTTGGTACAGCTTCTGAACCAGATTTTTTATAAAAATAAGCTGCGGGTGTACCAAACAGTCAGCTTCTTCAACAGCTTATTAGTTCAACTGCTTCTCAGAATGAACTAAAAGCAGGATATAAGTTTAAGCTGTTGTTCATCAGCTTTTCACACAAGCTGTTTTTTTAACAAGTTTAAACCGTGCCAAGCAGTGCCTTTGTGTTTTTCCTCTTAATTGGGATGAGGATGCTTGCTTTTCCTTCTCATTTGACAAACTAGAACAGAGAAATAGTAAAAATAAATATACTAGCAGTCAACATGAAAAGTACTAGTATTATACAAAAATGAATTAAAACATATACGAATGATCGCTCATCAAAAATATTGAATCAGTCATGGATCGAGTAATTACTTACAAAGAATCCTGCTAAGAAAGTGGAGGATCAGATCTCGACGGAGATGTTGAGAACGAAGGAAGTGCCGCGAGCGGCCGTGCGAGCGTACTTTCCAGAAACCTGATTGCCGGCACCCGTGCAGGTCTTCAGGTCACCGGTCGTCGGTTCGGAGACACCGCTCTCTCTCGATCCGCTGCACGATGGACAGAGGGACGGCAAGGCAAAAAACGGCGGCGCAGAGCAATTTTCGAGAGGTGAGTTTCTGTCTTTTCTCCAGTACCCAGGACATCTCCTATATACTCGAGCCCGCCAACCTTCTCAAATTCGATCTGTCATAATTTTAGTAAACCGCCTCCTGAAATCTCGTGCAACTAATGGAGCAGTTATGACTATTACGCATATTAAACGTGTGCCTGCATTTATATGGCATTACGCACATTAAACGTGTGTCTGTATTTACGCGGTATTACACACATTAAACGTGTCTGCAGTTATGCCACAATTACTCCTCAAGTTGACCTGGCAGTCTAGGTGTTGATGAGATATTCCAAATTATACAAGTGACAGAAAATAAAGGCCCAGTTGAACACAAGTCACGCAATAAATATGCGTAAAATCGCGAAACGCGCGGGCGTGCGTGTGTGTTTGTGTCTATAGCAACAACCTTCATCTCACTCATCATTCTCATGTTGAGAAATACTCCATGGGCCACTATATATATTGGGAAACATCCATCTAGGTAGGCAATGTGGGACTAAACATCCCAACCATCTCTTCACACCACAGCTTAACTTTATACCAATGGATTTGACCCATATAATTCAACCCACTAACTAGGGTGCTAGGGTGCTGCTCATGTAGACCAAATTCCAACGGTAGGTAGGTCAGGGAGCAGCATCCGCTACAAATCCAGCTTCTAACAAGCAACTAAGGCTAACTCTAACTAGTATACTTATAACTGGAGATTTATTTTTATGTTTTGAGTGTCGTTCGGTTCAGTCTTGAAGACCTAAACATGAGCATTAGAACAACCTAAAAAGGGCGTGGGTATTTGAGTCACATGAGAAGTACACTCATATTTTGGTCCTATTCGTTCTAGAGCGAAGCTAAAATAGAGTTCATGTTTAAGTACTACATTAAAAACACTACAGTATGTTTAGCTACCTAAATTTAAACTACAGAGGGCAATACCGGAGTTTAGTGAGGAACGAAGAGAGAGATGTCTCGCTGGTATTGCTCATCAAACTTTGGTTGGTGTTGCCACGTTGGTATTGACACGTTTGGTTGCACCACACCAGATGGGACATGGGTACGTGTACACAAAATATCTCCTCACGCAAACGGTTCTTTACACTCATAGGCACACATGCTTGCCTTCCTGGACGTGAAAAAAAAAGGAAAAGAAGAGTCCACCGACCCTCACATGCTGTAAGGCTGGCAATAAGAAAAATAAACTAGAAGAGTCACTTCAAATTAGAATTGAATTAAATTATGAAAATACCGCCCTTTTACGAGGCGTACACACGCCTGAACGCCCCCGAACACGCAAGCCAAGCCACGACGACGCCCCGCACAAAAAACCGGGCGCAAAAGAAAAAAGAAAAGGAAAAAGAAAAGAGCGCGGGGCGGGTACAGCTCGCCGGGGCAATGGGCAAGCAGCAGCCCGCGCGGGGTACGGCGATGTCGGCGCCGCCGCCGCGCAAGCGGAAGAAGAAGGGCCGCCCCTCGCTCCTGGAACTCCAGAAGCGCAGCCTCCGCCTTGAGATGCTCCAGGAGGCGCCCGCGCAGCGGCGCCCGTCAACCCGCCGCAACCCGGGACCCGGCTCCGCCGACAACTCCGACCCCGGCAGCGGCCGCCGCGAGAAGAAGCTCCGCCTCGTGACGGGCCTCGTCGACGAATCGGCCGAGGTGGGCGCCTCCTCCTCCTCTACCCCCCTCTCTCCCCCTCCCCGATCTGCCTCGAATCCGCGCCGTCTCGGTCAAATTCGCGCGGAATGTGCCTAATTTGTGGAGCCTGGCCTCGGGGCGCGTACGGATCTGCGCCGCCCGACGGAATTTCTTTGCTATCTCTGGCATGAAAAGCTCGCATTTATTTATTTACCTCTGTAGCGCCAGGCGTAGAGGTCAACTTGGACTGCTACCCAGCATCAGCGGCGCCCAATCATTTGGGAGATAAACCTTAACCCTCTGCATCGGCTTGTCGTCGCAATAAGTGGCGCGATTTTTTTAAACGTCCCCAGTTCCAAGCTTTTAAAGGCGTGCCCTTTTCGGGGTGTTTTTGTCTGCTTCTCGCGCCAAATTTCGCTACGCATTTCGCGCCATCGTTTTAGATATCTGGACTGGGTAACTGGCGCCGGAAAACGAAAAGCCCCACTTTTGCGGTGCTCTTTTCTGCTCTGGGGTTTTCGACTCTTCTAAAGAGTTTTTTTATTTTATTTTAGATGTTCTGATTTTAGTTTTCCTTTGTCTTCCGTTGTTGCTACCGCTGCAGGGAGAAAAGACCAGGAAAGCGACGGATGGGCCTCAAGGTTGGCGCTCCTTGTTTCTGTGGCATGTACTCTTTAGATGTCCTGTTTCTTTTTTGTTGGAGGCCAAAAAGAAAATATCTATACGAATGTGCACAAAGATGCCATTTTTAATTCCTATATATAGTGTTGGAGGCATTCCAATTCTTCGTGTTGAATTAATGCTCTTGCCTCTGATTGCTGTTGTGCTCGTGAGTGGATTTTTTCATTTGACAGGGCCGTCAGATTCCGGGCCCACAACACCTCTGCCTAATAAAAAGTTGTTGCTCTTCGTCCTTGACAGGCTGCAGAAGTAAACTGCCGTGCTTGCTGCTTGCTATTCCCTCATTTCCTTCATTCACGACTGCAAGATTTTGATCTTTGTGTTTTCTGGTTTCTTGCAGAAAGGATACATATGGTGTATTCTCAGAGCCTGTGGATCCGGAAGAGGTATGTTGTTTTAGTTGGAAAAGACTTACAATAACCCTGTGAATATTTTTTGGTTTAATTCTTCAGAATCTGATTGATTTACCAGTTCGTACTTTCTTGTGGCCAGCTGCCTGATTATCATGATATTGTCAAGCATCCAATGGATTTTTCGACAATACGGAAGAAACTTGATAAGGGGGTGTATTCTAATTTGGAGCAATTCGAGGTAGGTTTCATATTTTGTTTTGGTTGATTGCTGCTTTACTTTTATCTGCTCTATGAATCTTTCTTGTGCCGGGCAGTAAACTGCAGTTGTTGGGTGGGAAGTTACTAGTAAGCTGGTGCACTATATTCTGAAAGCTTGAATTTTTAACTTGGTTGGTTTGCGATATCAGCTGGATTACTCAGAAACCCAACTTCAGCCAAAAATGTGCTTGGTCGCTGTTCTACATTTTTACCAGTCATTTCTAAAATTTTGGTATCCCCTCCTTGGTCGCAGACTCGTTGTAGTTCGTACTGCTCCCTTTGGAGTCCCCTGTACGACACAGGTGCACCAAAGCATTGTTGGAGTAATTTTAGGCACAGATATTCACTCCTCTTTGACTCTTGCCCAGAGATTTTGAAACACGTCCACAAATAGCTTTGCATAAACCTTTGTGTTTTTTATAGGTACCATCTCTCGTTGTGTTCCATCATTCCATGTGTACAAAATCTCATAAGTGTGCACCATATTTTTCTTGGCAATATTAACACTTCCATGACTTGCGTGACAGATATATTTTATCATGTAAATGCACGTGATCTGGACTTGACTGATTGTGGAATCATTTTGAGTGAAGTAGCACTTATGCCCTGGTCTCATTTCACTGGTTCTATCACTGGGATTCTAATAGCAAGAAGCTAAACTATGATTGATACCGTGTTTGCATCCAGTGACCCACCAGTGCTTTTTGTAAGTTCTTGTTTCTAAATGTGGAGAGAGAAAACAAGCACCTGTTTCACCTTTGAGATATTTGTTTGCTTTCTTTTTTTTAACTGCAGCGAGGTTGACATGTAGATATAGAATTTCCGACATGCAGTTGTGCTAGACTAGCAGGCAACCTACCAAAAAGCATTTCTTTATCCATTTGGATTCCTTTATTGGTTCTACACAGCCTAGTTACTCCTTGAGCAAGATTGTATTTGTTTTTAGTTTTAAAAGAAGATTATATTGTTTTCTGCTTTTCAACTACCTGGTGGCTTAGTTTGAACTGTGTAGATGTGATATTTGTCCTGTTGGTATGCTTAGAAGAAACCCCCAAACCCCTGAAAGGTCAAATGTCACTGTTTGTTTGCTGCTGGGTATGGTTGTGAACTAAGCAGCATGCCCAATAGTAATAACAATTTTACACATATTTCTCTAAGAACTCTGTTTTTTCAGGGAAGTCTAAGAACTCTGTTATATCTGTCATCAGGCCACTAAGGCGCATTTGCATGAAATCATCTAAGCAGCTAGTATTATATATGTTTCCAGTACAAATAACTAGGTAGAAGTACCAAGAGTTCGTCGGTTAAAGAAATATATGAACTCTCCTCTAGGAGTGCAAATTAGACTACCAATGCCATAATATTGGAAACTTCCATGGAAAAATCTGTTGTGAAATACAACAAAGTTTTCATCTTTACTAGTTCATTTTGGTATGATGAAAATTGAAATGATCCTTAGATTAAAAGAAAAAAAAAGATGAGTTGGCGTTTTTTTAGAAGGGATAGGTGAAACCGCAAGAATCCTTTAAAAATAGGGTGATCACAGAAGGACCCTGGGCAGAAAATGGAGATGCAGATAGTATGTGGGTGAAGATGGCAACTTGCATTAGGAAGGTAGCTAGTGAGGTGTTTGGGGTGACAAAAGGAAGGAAACTTGTAGATAAAGACACTTGGTGGTGGAATGAGGATGTACAAAAAGCCATTAAGGAGAAGAAGGAGTGTTTCAAGAGTTGGCATAATGATAGAAGCGCAAGCAACATGCTTAAGTACAAAGAGGCCAAGAAAAATGCAAGGCAGACTGTGAGTAAGGCAAGAGGACAGACCTATGATGAGTTATATGAGAGACTAGAGACAAAAGAAGGTGAAAAAGACATATACAAGATAGCAAAAATCCGCGAGAGAAAGATGAGTGATTTCAATCAAGTTAAATGCATCAAAGATGAGACCGACCACATTCTAGTGAAGGATGAAGAGATTAAGAATAGATAGCGGGATTACTTTAATGGACTATTCAATGATGAGAATGGGAGCACTATGGCTGAGTTGGATGACTCCTTTGATGACTCCAACAGGCGGTTCGTGCGGAGGATACAAGAGTTTGAGGTTAAGGAGACCTTAGAAAGGATGAAAGGCCCTCGGCCCTGACGATGTCCCTATTGAGGTGTGGAGATGCCTTGGGGACGTGCAATAGTATGACTCACAAAGTTATTCAACCACATTTTTCAGTCAAACAAGATGCCTGAAGAATGGAGGAAAATTATATTAGTACCTATCTTCAAAAATAAAGGAGATATTCAAAGTTGTACTAATTATCGAGGGATTAATCTTATGAGTCATACTATGAAGTTTTGGGAGAGAGTGATTGAACACCAACTGAGGAAAGTGACCAATGTCACTAAAAACCAGTTTGGTTTTATGCCTGGAGATCTACAATGGAGGCGATTTTCTTGCTTCGTCACCTTATGAAGAGATATAGGGAGCAGAAGAAGGACTTGCATATGGTGTTCATCGACTTGGAGAAGGCGTACGACAAGATACCAAGGTCAGTCATGTGGTGGGCACTAGAGAAACATAAAGTGCCAACAAAGTACATTACCCTTATCAAGGATATGTACAATAATGTTAGGACAAGTGTGCGCGTAAGTGATAGTGAGACTGATGCATTTCCTATCACGGTAGGACTACATCAAGGATCGGCTTTGAGCCCATACATCTTTTCCTTGGTGATGGATGAGGTGTCGAAGGATATACAAGGGGATATCCCTTGGTGCATGCTCTTTGCCGATGATGTAGTGCTGGTAGATGAAACTAGGGATGGTGTTGATAAGAAATTAGAGTTATGGAGACAAACCTTAGAGTCCAAGGGGTTTAGACTTAGTAGGACTAAGACTGAGTATATGAGGTGTGACTTTAGTGGTATTGCTTGTGAAGAGGGAAATGTTAGTCTACAAGGACAAATAGTACCTAGAAGGGACTCTTTCCGATACTTAGGATCAATGTTACAAAGCAATGGCGATATTGATGAGGATGTTTGCCACAGGATCAAGGTAGGGTGGATGAAATGGCGACAAGCCTCTGGAATCCTATGTGATAGGAAGGTCCCACAAAAGCTAAAAGGGAAGTTCTATAGGACGGTGATCAGACCCGTGATGCTTTATGGGGCGGAATGTTGGCCAACTAAAAGGCAACATGTCCAACAAATGAGTGTCGCAGAGATGCGCATGTTACGGTGGATGTGCGGGCACACGAGAAGAGACCGAATAAGGAATGAGGCGATTCGTGATAAGGTAGAGGTGGCACCGATTGAAGAGAAGTTAGTCCAACATCGACTTAGGTGGTTTGGACATATCCAGCGGAGGCCTCCAGAAGCACCGGTTAACAGTGAAATTTTAAGAGGTAGAGAAAATATTAGGAGGGGTAGAGGACGACCAAGGTTGACCTGGGAGGAGGCGGTAAAACGAGATTTGAGAGATTGGAATGTATCTAGAGACTTAGCTCATGATAGGACCGCATGGAAAGTAGCAATTCATGTGTCAGAACCTTAGTCTTGTTTCCTTTTTTCTTTCTTTCTTTTTTTCCTTTTTTCTTTTTTCCTCTTTTTTCTCTTTTTTTCTTTTTTGTCTTTTTTTCTTTCTTTTTTCTTTTTCTTTTTTTTCTTGTTCTTATATCTCTTCCTCTCTTTTACTTCATTGATATTGGGTTTCATGTCTAGCCGACCCCAACATGCTTGGGATAAAGGCTTGGTTGTTGTTGTTGTTGGATAGGTGAAACCGCTGGAATGGGCTCATGAACTATATTTAGTAAAAGAGCGTATCCAGTGCCGAAGGCTCCCACACATGTGGGTTCTAGGGAACGGTTATTTTTAGACAACATTACCCCTGCTTTTGCAGAGATGCTGGTTCGAACCCAAGATCTCACGACACAAGTGAAGATACACTACCACTGTGCCAGGTCCACCCTTCTTGTGAACTATATTTAGTGAAAAATTTAAATATTAGTATTACATATGTACTTTGAATTGCTAGAATTGCAATATATGTATGCATGCAGCAGTGCACTGGTTACGAGTTTGGATCAAGCACATATAATTTAACGAAGCTAATTATTTGAAAAGGGAAAAATAGCTTATATACATCCCTTTTGAAGGGTATGTTCAAGTAATTATGAAGATGATATGTTAGACAACAATAGATACTGTTTTACTAAAATTCAGAGTTCACCTTGTTTTTGTGTATGTTTATGTTTAATTATCATATTTCAGTTACATCATACCAGTGTACAGAAGTCTTGCATTTCTGTTAAAGTGCTAGTTCATGAATTGTTGTAAAATATGCTCGATCTCACTAGAAATTACCGTTTTCTTTGCAATATGAAAACATTTTGTAAGGTGAGACGGTTTGAACTTTTGCATTGCTATGGCAGGGGTTTCAACTTCTAGGCTTCTAGTTAATTAAGTTACTCATGCAATACAGTTCTTACCATTTGGGAAGCATATAATCTATGTTGTTGCCAACATCACTTATTTTCATCTTCACTGATTATTATGCTAACTTAAACTCCGCCTATGTTGTAATGATATAGCTGGTCCCAAGCCCAGGTAAAGGAGGAGGGGTTGTGATAGGCTTTGTGAGCCAACAACTACACTTAGCCATTCTCATGGAAATGAAACCCAATAAAAATTCATTGGGGCGTAACCCTCTTACCGACGCGTCATATCGGATCCTGGGTATGGTGTTAAGTGGGCAAGGACCGGGTCGCCACCGCCTTAGTGCCGCGCCATATCGGAACCCGGATATGGTGTTAAATGGGCAAGGTCGGATCGCCACCACCTTGGTGGCACGCTACATCATCGTCTGGATGTAGTGATAAGTGAGCAAGGGTCTTTGCATCTTACTCGACGGGTGCAAAAGGTAAGGAAGCTAGCCGAGGAAAATAGATTTTGGGTGGTTAGTTGGAACATATGATCTTTGACGGGGAAGCTACATGAGTTAGTAGATGTTGCGATTAGGAGATGAGTAAATATCCTTTGTGTACAAGAGACTAGATGGGCGGGTCAAAAGGCGAGAGAAGTCGAGAATACCGGTTTCAAGTTTTGATATTCTGGATCGGCTAGTACTAGGAATGGCGTAGGCGTTCTAATAGATAAGAGTCTCAAAGATAGTGGATGTTCGAAGACGAGGGGATAGGATCATCTTAGTCAAGATAGTTACTGGAGACATTGTCTTGAACGTCATTAGTGCTTATGCCCCACAAGTTGGGCTCAACATGAGTGCTAAGAGGAAATTTTGGGAGGACTTGGAGGATATGGTTAGTAGTGTACCAATAATAAAAAACTCCTCATAGGAGGAGATCTCAATGGTCATGTGGGTGCAACGAATGTAGGATTTGAGGGAGTACATGGAGACTTTGGATGCGGCGATAGAAATAAGGAGGGTGAGGACATCCTACTTTGTCGTAGCCTATGATCTGTTGGTAGCTAACACCCTCTTTAGGAAGAGGCAATCTCACCTATTGCCCTTTAGTAGTGCCCAAAACTCTAGCCAGATTGACTTTGTCCTCACTAAGAGAAGGGATAGGCGGGCGTGTTTAGATTGTAAGGTGATTCTCGGGGAGTGTGTTGTGACACAACATAAGCTTGTGGTGTTTGACTTTCGCTTCCACGCACGTGATTTGCGGGACAAAGGTGTCAAAATCATAAGAACAAAGTGGTGGAAGTTGAAAGGAGAATCACAAAAATCCTTTACAAAGGGGGTGATCACAGAAGGACTAGGGGAAGATGGAGATGCAGATAGTATGTGGGTGAAGATGATAACTTGCATTTGGAAGGTAGTTGGTGAGGCGTTTGGTGTGACAAAAGAAAAGAAACTTGTAGATAAAGACACTTGGTGGTGGAATGAGGATGTACAGAAGGCCATCAAGGAGAAGGGGTGTTACAAGAGTTGACATTATGATAGAAGCGCAAACAACATGCTAAAATACAAATAAGTCAAGAAAAATGTAAGGAGGGTTGTGATTAAAGCAATGGGACAAGTCTATGATGAGTTATATGAGAGATTAGAGACAAAAGAAGATGAAAATGACATATACAAGATGGCAAAAATTCGTGAGAGAAAGATGAGGAATCTCAATCAAGTTAAATGCATCAAAGACGAGACATGTTGCATTCTAGTGAAGGATGAAGAGATTGAGAATAGATAGCGAGATTATTTTGATGGGCTATTCAATGATGCGAATGAGAGCATTATGCTCGAGCTAGTTGACTCCTTTGATGACTTCAACAGGCGGTTCGTGCGAAGGATACAAGAGTTTGAGGTTAAGGAGGCCTTAAAAATGATGAAAGGATGAAAGTCACTCGGCCCTAATGATATCTCTAGAGGTGTGGAGATGCCTTGGGTATGTGGCAACAGTATGGCTCACGAAGCTATTCAACCACATTTTTCAGTCAAACAAAATGTCTGAAGAGTGAAGGAAAAGTATATTAGTACCCATCTTCAAGAATAAATGACATATTCAAAGTTGTACTAATTATCGAGGGATTAAGCTTATGAGTCATACTATGAAGCTTTAGGAGAGAGTGATTGAACACCGCTTGAGGAAAGTGACCAATGTCACTAAAAACCAGTTTGGTTTTATGCCTGTGAGGTCTACTATGTGTTGGTAAACAAATCGTGGAGTCACCTGTTTTGTGATGAATTTCGGCGTTAGTCATCGAAACTTAGATGAGTATAAGGTTCATAAGGCAGGAATGTGGTAAGTGTCACTTACGTGGAAAGAAATGGATGCTTTACTCGGCAAAGCAACAAAGGCTCCGAGCTAAGCCTAAGTAAAAAACGAAAGTAGTTGATAGAAATTGGATTGTATTGTATGTTTTTTTTTCTCGGCAGAAGGCTGCCCTTATATAGACTCGGTACAAACTCGACGACTGTATTAAGCTAAGACTATCTTATCTCTAAGTTCAAACTAAGACTCTATCTTATCTCTAAGGCACGGACAATGTTGTGCTGACTCTTCTAGACCTTTGACACGACGGAAATACATGTCTTCAAACGGTTTGAAGCCATTTGAGAGCCTCCAAGTCTTGCTCTGGCCTTGATTGCTCGTGTCTTGGCTTGTTTGTCTCTCGACCTTGAGGAAAACTTGTTGTCGTCGAGCTGGATCCTTCCCTGTGAATCGTATGACCACTTTTCACCCCCAACACTATGGAGGTGATTTTCTTACTTCGTCAACTTATGGAGAGATATATTGTGACAGACCGAAATCCGTACGCCCAGGATCTCAGAGGGTGGTGCCGCACGATGCGACACCTGACAGCACACACCGTAAGGCACACATGTATTATATAGAAAACAACTTAATATGTATAAAGTAGTAAAAACCTTCAGTTTACCTTTATCTACAGAGTCTACAACAACGGAATCTAAATTTATACAACTCACGCCCACCTAACTAGCAAAAGTCGGTTCTCCAACCCTATGGATAATCCACACTAGCTTCACTCCTCAGCTCAGCGCAGCGTGTACGACTCCAACTCAGCCGTGGTCCCCGACGGAGGGTAGCCCTCGCCGGTGGACTCGTACCCCGAGTCTGTGGGGTAGTCCTCACCTGCAAAACACTCATAGCAGCAACCGTGAGCACGATGGCTCAGCAAGTCTTAACCGACTCACCTGTACATGAAACTCTACATGCAGTTGTTAAGTTTCCTCCTTCGGACTGGAGTGCGCAGAGGAGAGCACAGAAACAGACTAGATTGAGAGGAAGATCGCAACGGATATTGCTGGGAATCCACGGCGCCACCGCAACAAGGGTATGACGCCGGCGCCTGAGAACATAGATAAGAAAATTCTAATCTTTATTCTCTCTTCCCCTAATTACAGGCTAGGCGGTCTCCTTTTATAAGCCCAGGTCCCGTCGACCCCTTCTTCTATTACAACTAGGACTCTTTATAAACCAGAGTCCTAAACTGACTCAAACTTAAAATCTATTTCTATTTATTCTTATCGCCTATACCTAATCTGATCTGATTTAACTAAGCCTCTTACGCCTATTATATTGTTGTCCATAAATTGCATCCATAACATTTCCCCCCTTCTTGACAAACAGCTTGTCCTCAAGCTGAAAATTTGGATATTTCTTTTTGAAGTCATCCAAAAATTTCCAAGTTGTGTCTGCAGCAGCCTTTCCAGCCCACTGAACTAGTACTTCCCATCTTCCTCGATTCAAACGAGCTCTAATTATAGAGACACATGAAAAACATCATGGATCTTGCTTTAACTGGTAACTGCAATCTATATGAAACATTCCCAATTCTCTCCAGAATTTTAAATGGGCCATACAATTTCTGCTGCAACTTGAATGACCCTTCTTTAGAAATCCCAGCAGCTTTCCTGTGTTGTAATTTTAACCATACCCAAGATCCTTCCTCAAATACCATAGATCTTCTCTTTTGATCATGAAAATGTTTCATTCTGTCCTGAGCTTGCAATAATCTTTCTTTAATTTCTTTTAAAAACTCATATCTATCACAGAGCTGTTGATCTATTGCTGCCACTTTGAATTTCCCTAGATCATAAGGCAACAAAGTGGGGGATCTCTTCCATACACCACTCTAAATGGTGTGGTTTTTAGAGAAGATTGATAAGAAGTATTATAACAATATTCTGCCTATGGTAACCATTGTAGCCATGTTTTTGGGCGGTCCCCTGCTAAGCATCTGAGATGCATAGTAATCACCTTGTTCACTACCTCAGACTGTCCATCAGTTTGGGGATGGAATGCTGAACTCATTTTTAATTTAACTTCTGCCTGCTGAAACAATTCTTTCCAGAAGTTGCTTGTAAAAATAGTATCCCTATCACTCACAATGGAGCAAGGAAAGCCATACAATTTAACAATATTCTCAAAGAATGCTCTAGCAACCGAAGATGCTGAATATGGGTGACTTAAGGGAATAAAATGGGCAAACTTAGAAAATCTGTCTACCACTGTTAAAATTACTGATTTATCTCCCACTTTAGGAAATCCTTCTATAAAATCCATAGATATGTCACTCCAAATCTCTGACGGAATAGGTAGTAGTTGTAATAGTCCTGCTGGATGAAGATGATCTGTCTTATTTTTCTGGCAGACCACACATCCCTTGACATATTCTTTAATACGCTGATGAGCCTGGGACCCCCAAAAATTTGCCTTGAACCTATATAAAGTTTTTTGGATACCTTCATGTCCTGTATGAGCCAGAGCTATAATTTGTGGCTACAGTTTTGATT
Organism: Neostapfia colusana; assembly: GCA_030760725.1. Classification (NCBI taxonomy): domain Eukaryota; kingdom Viridiplantae; phylum Streptophyta; class Magnoliopsida; order Poales; family Poaceae; genus Neostapfia; species Neostapfia colusana. The sequence continues at coordinate 110,372,746 of JASWHV010000001.1, forward strand.
CATCCGGTAAGAATATCTTACCTTTAAAGCAACAAGTCATCTATTATAGTCCAACCTTGGACCTTCTGAGACCTGATCTGTTTCCTCATATTTATTGCTACTGCATCAACCTTCAATTCTTTTCGCAGATCATCAAAAATTTAAAACTGTGGCTCAGATAATGAATTAAGTGATGCCTCTTCTGAATTTCTGCGTGACAAGGCGTTAGCTGCCCCATTGTGTTTACTTGGCCTGTATTCTACTGTTAAGTCAAAGCCAAATAATTTACTAACCCAGTTGTGTTGAGGGATGGTAGTTAATCTCTGATCCAGCAGGAATTTTAGACTATAATGATCAGTTCTGACCGTAAATTCACGTCCCCATAAATAAGGTCTTCAATATCGAACAGTCTTGACTAGTCCAATCAACTCACGCTTATATGATGGAAGTTTGGCGTGTTGAGGAGCCACTGGACGACTAAAAAAGGCAATTGCACCTTCTGCTTGATGTAATATCGCCCCAAAACCTAAACCTGATGCGTCGCAATCCACATAGAACCTCCTGTTAAAATCTGAGAGCTGTAAAATAGGGGCCGATGTTAGGGCTTTCTTTAGGTTATTAAATGCTACTTCTGCCTCTGTTGTCGAAGAAAAAGCTTCTTTCTTAAGCAAGGCTGTCAAAAGTTTCGCAATTGCTCCATAACCAGCAATGAATTTACGGTAATATCCTGTCAGTCCTAAAAAGCCTCTTAGGGCCCTTACGGTTCTAGGTACTGGCCATGCCTCAACTGCTGTCACCTTAGTGGGATCCATGGCCACACTCCCATTAGATATGATGTGTCCCAAATATGTGACCGAATCCTCTCCAAAGCAACATTTAGATTTCTTTAAGATTAAATGATTATTCCTCATACCTGAAACACCGCTTTAACATGTTGTAAATTGTGAGGGCCCGGTCCCGATCACGGGGCCGTAGCACCTCGCCAGAGAATCGCATTGGGTGGTGCCGTGCGATGCGGCACCCAACAGCACACATAATAAAGCATCATATTACATAAATCAAGTGGAAGCTTACAAAGTGTAAATTTTACAAATACTTCTCAAAATAATCTACAGCGGAAGGCTAATACAACTCACGTCTCATACCTACGCTAAGCAACAGAGAAGGTGTCCAGTCCGCAGACCCTTCTCGCTAGCAACACTATCACAGTAGCCGCGGCAGGGGTTGCCATGAGTTCACCACTCGGAGAGCTCCGAGTCTCATCGGACACCTGTACATCTCAGCGTACAGTTACTACCTGCAAAACAACTAATGCAGTATCTGTGAGCATGAAGCTCAGCAAGACTTAACCGTCTCCCTAGTCATGGAACTCTACATGATGAAAATAGAGGGCTGAATATAGCAGTTTGCACAAACGATGCGCTTGAGCTAAAGGAGAGTCCTTACTTCCAGTTTTTAAGCAACTTTTATAGCCCTCGCGCAATTTACATCGAGACTCCACAATCAAACAATAAACGCTTTATCTCGATGTCGCTTGCCCGACGTGAAAGTAACTTTAGTGAGCTATTCTAGACTCATACCGACCTTGCGCTATTACCGTCGAGACTCCACAATCAAACAAGAAACGCTTTGCCTCGACGCTACTAGCCCAAGGTGGAAATTAAATTTAGTGAAGTGTTGATCGTTCCTCATCTCCATTATGAGGATTACTCACGAAGCATACTAAACGTTTCCCCGTTTATTACTATGCTCACTACCGCGAGCAACGGTGATTGCAATAAAAAACATCCGGCTGACACGACACGTACACCCGTACTCGACGTTGCACACAGGAACCATCACTGACATCGTACGTGGCAACCTTTCACACGACACTCAAATGTCGAACCGGTCCCACCGTCTGAGATTAAGTCTCTCTACGGCAAACCCTCGTAGAGCCGACTTCTCTATCCTTTCAGCATCGGCATCAGACGGTGAGGTATGCCTCGACACCCAGGTTAACATGTTACATCGGTTTACTGGGTCCCATATTGCCAGTATGCATCCGATACACATCTCAAACTTGTCTCACAGGGCCGCACACGAGAACGGGCCTTAATCGACGCAGACATAGACTAGGTTCATAGGACCACGTCCTTGAGCCTTTCATCCACTGCCCGGTCTCCACTCCCAACTATGAGGATCAATTCCCAACTCTTCCGATTGATCCCCCCCCTTAATCCCGGTGCACGAGTAGGAAACTGCCCACTCGAGTTTTGCTTCTTTTAATCCACTTTGTTAACTTGAGATCATCAGTTATAATCAATAGAGAACCTATTCTACAGTTAAACTCCATGGTTTCCTAGGTCATGCATTTGGAGTTTCATACCATCTAGACTTAATGCATGAACAAAATGCTAGACAATATAAAGTGTATACAAATAAAAACTTGTAAGTTTTGATGCAAACCGGGGCCTACCTTTGTTTTGCAGGGTACTAATATATATAGCTCAGTTAGTGAAGACCACTTGGCTTGATCTCTTGCCTCCCTCCTTTGATCTCTACTCCGATGACTTCAAGTTCTTCACGTAGATGCTACACGTAATGATTATGCACATATGTTTAATTGTAAAGACTTTGCTACAAGTTGTAATAACAAGTTTCAAAAACTGAAACCCTGTTTAAGAATTTAAAATGACACTGGTGCTAGTGGTTTGGGTTTGGATCTAAGCACATGATTAAGTGCTAAGTGGTTTTCCCCTCTTTTATATTGATCACCTTGAGAGATTAAACAGAACAAGGGTGATCTAGAGCTCCAATGGAGCTGAGAATTTTCATGTGAGTTCCTTGTCACAAGAAAGTCCTCTGGACCAAAAATTAGCACTTTTCATTGAGTGGTTTGTTCAAAACAATTTTCTAAGCAATTAAGCAAAGAAGAATTAATTCTGAGATAACACCCATGTTCATGCCAAACTTAGTGAACTACAATTTCAATTATAGTTCATAGAGCTTGCATGAATTTTCCTACCATTTTTGGAGCTAAGATTTACCCAGAACTGAATTTCCAAGTTTTGGAAATTCTCTGAAAATGTTTCTGTATTCAATTGAACACAACAACTTCAAATGTGAATTGCCCTGATCAAATCAACTCCAAATGAGCTGGAACTTTTACACGAGACACCCTGAAGACTATTTTGGCAAGATTTGAGGATTTTTGGATTAGCCAAACTACCTCTAAAATTCTTTTGTTGAAAAGCTTTAAAGAAATTTCCAGAATTAAATAATGAGTTTCATATAAATTGGGTTGCATATTTGGATAGTACTCTATTAGAGGAATCCAACAAAATTCGTTTCCCAATTTTTGGACTCTCCTACCCAAAGTTGTGGTTCTCCAAAGTTCAAACTGGAAACTGAAATTCCCAAAATATTTAAACGCCTGCCAGTGGGTCCCACTCGGCAGACCTTCTTCTTCCTCGCGCCAAACAGAGGCCGTGGCGGCGCCCTCCGGCGAGCGTCACCGGAACAGCCCTCCCGGCCACCCCCCGACCTCAAACTCGCCGCCCCACCCTAACTCGGTCCGTAGAACAGGTTGGTAGGGTCGCCGGCGGCCGGGGATCACCGGAAAGTGGTTTGCGGCGGCGGCAGTGACCGCTAGGGTTCCGGCATGGTCGGAAATCTGCTATACCGCGTCAAAATGGTCGGGAATTGATCGGAGAGCACCGTGGGAGCTTGAGGGTGTCGAAAATGACCGCCAAACCTCGTGAAAAGGTCGGCAACATCGGGCTCCACGGTGACCCGAGCTGTTTTCCATGGTGGTTCGAAAAACGGCAAGAACACGGCCGTTTCTGGATCATATCGCTCGATTCTTGGTTGAGGAGGGCCGCTAGGAAGTGTAGAAGCTGTGTTCAAGCTCGTCCGAGCTAGGGTGGACCGTGCAATCCGAATTTTGGGTAGACCGAACCCTACCCGCATGTACTAGCTTTCGGGAATCTTGGGAATTCCCTACGCTCGATCGATCAATTGCTACAAGGGTTGCAGCTACACGATCTGGAGGTTAAGGCACACCTTTTTCGTGTAGGGAAAGGACGGTGAAAACGGCCGCGGTGTGCTGTCCATGGAGGCCGACCTCTGTTTGCCGCCGGTGGGCCTCGGTTTCCAGCGGCGATCGTCGAATTGTGGCCAAACGAAGTGACAACGCTGCGGAGTAGCGAGGTGGGTAGCTAGAGCACGTGTTGGTGCTCACTTTTGTCGTGGATCCCTCAAGCAGTGGACGGCAACGCCGGTTTGCAACGGGAAAGACAGAAACGGCGCCGGTGGACATCACTTGTGCGCGAGAGCGGAGACAGGGAGCGAAGCATGCGCTGCGGTGATAAGGAAGGGGGAAAACAGGTCGCCAGCTCAAGGAAATTCAAGGAGGAGGTGGCTCCGGTGTTTCCCTATGGCGCACGGTGGGAGCTTCGGCTTGTCTTGGTGGCGTCCGTGGGCAGCTTCCCGCTGCTGTGAGGAACCGAGAGCCAAGACTTACTGTGTAAGTCTTAGTGTAACACTGACAGGTGGGTCCCACCAGTGGGTCCCTGCTTATCCCTTAAAAAGATCTCCAAAATTTGGCAAATAATTAATCCTAATGTTTGGAGTTGAAAGTTGAGCCGCATTTGGATAGTTGGACAAATTCCCTCCAAATTCAAATGTATATTTGAATTCTTAGCACATTTGAATCCTTTTTGGAAAAATGGATAGCAAACCATTTCAAAAATTAACGAAACTTTGCCTACCCACTAATTTGGACCTAAGGAATCCAAATATGCAATTTGATGCTTGTGTTAGCTGCTGCAAACAAGAGTTTGAACACAACAGTTTGAATTACCATTGTGTCCTCCCCTCATTTGAAATTTGAGTTGAAACATTTAGTTTAAATTCTGATTTTCAAACCCTCACATTGCACTTGAGTACTTCAACTCTGTGGTCTTAATCCACCTAGGGTCCAAACATGCAAATGCTCCTAAGTTGGTTTTAGAACAACCTCTCATGTGTTACCATATGTGTAGAAAGTTTGAACCAATCCCTTTTTTCATACACATGACACCAATATTTGTGCAAACTCATGTTTTTTTGTATTCATATTTTTGGGACCTTTACATTCCTCCCCCCTTAAAAGGGAATCTCGTCCCGAGATTACAAAAGAAAGATGAGGCGGAAAACTAATTACAACTTTTACGACAAAAGTTCCGGATAGTTCTTGCGGATGTAATCTTCACTCTCCCAAGTCGCTTCTTCTAGGGTGTGATTACTCCACAGGCAACAACAACAACCAAGCCTTTATCTCAAGCATGTTGGGGTCGGCTAGACATGAAACCCAATATCAATGAAGTAAAAGAGAGGAAGAGATATAAGAACAAGGAAAAAAGAAAAAAAAAAGAAAAAAAAAGAAAAAAAGAAAAAAAGAAAAAAGAAAAAAGAAAAAAAGAGAAAAGGAAAAAGAAAAAAGGAAAAGAAAAAAAGAAAAAAGAAAAAAAAGACTACGATTCTGGCACATGAATTGCTACTTTCCATGCGGTCCTATCATGAGCTAAGTCTCTAGATACATTCCAATCTCTCAAATCTCGTTTCACCGCCTCCTCGCAGGTCAACCTTGGTTGTCCTCGACCCCTCCTAATAGTTTCTCTACCTCTTAAAATCCCACTGTTAACCGGTGCTTCTGGAGGTCTCCGTTGGATATGTCCAAACCACCTAAGTCGATGTTGGACTAACTTCTCTTCAATCGACGCCACCCCTACCCTATCATGAATCGCCTCATTCCTTATTCGGTCTCTTCTCGTGTGCCCACACATCCACCGTAGCATGCGCATCTCTGTGACACTTATTTGTTGGACATGTTGCCGTTTAGTTGGCCAACATTCCGCCCCATAGAGCATCGCAGGTCTGATCACCGTCCTATAGAACTTCCCTTTTAGCTTTTGTGGGACTTTCCTATCACATAGGATTCCAGAGGCTTGTCGCCATTTCATCCATCCTACCTTGATCCTGTGGCAAACATCCTCATCAATATCACCATAGCTTTGTAACATTGATCCTAAGTATTGGAAAGAGTCACTTCTAGGTACTATTTGTCCTTGTAGACTAACATTTTCCTCTTCACGACCAACACCACTAAAGTCACACCTCATATACTCGATTTTGGTCCTACTAAGTCTAAACCCCTTGGACTCTAAAGTTTGTCTCCATAACTCTAATTTCTTATCAACACCATCTCTAGTTTCATCTACCAGCACTACATCATCAGCAAAGAGCATGCACCAAGGGATATCCCCTTGTATATCCTTCGACACCTCATCCATCACCAAAGAAAAGATGTATGGGCTCAAAGCTTATCCTTGATGTAGTCCTACCGTGATAGGAAATGCATCAGTCTCACTATCACTTACGCGCACACTTGTCCTAACATTATTGTACATATCCTTGATAAGGGTAATGTACTTTGTTGGCACTTTATGTTTCTCTAGTGCCCACCACATGACTGACCTTGGTATCTTGTCGTACGTCTTCTCCAAGTCGATGAACACCATATGCAAGTCCTTCTTCTGCTCTCTATATCTCTCCATAAGCTGACGAAGCAAGAAAATCGCCTCCATTGTAGACCTCCCAGGCATAAAACGAAGCTGGTTTTTAGTGACATTGGCCACTTTCCTCAGACGGTGTTCAATCACTCTCTCCCAAAACTTCATAGTATGACTCATAAGCTTAATACCTCGATAATTAGTACAACTTTGAATATCTTCTTTATTTTTGAAGATAGGTACTAATATACTTTTCCTCCATTCTTCAGACATCTTGTTTGACTGAAAAATGTGGTTGAATAGCTTTGTGAGCCATACTATTGCCACGTCCCCAAGACATCTCCACACCTCAATAGGGACATCGTCAGGGCCGAGGGCCTTTCCTCCTTTCCTCCTTTTTAAGACCTCCTTAACCTCAAACTCTTGTATCCTCCGCACGGACCGCCTGTTGGAGTCATCAAAGGAGTCATCCAACTCAACCATAGTGCTTCCATTCCCATCATTGAATAGCCCATTAAAGTAATCACGCCATCTATTCTTAATCTCTTCATTCTTCACTAGAATGCGGTCAGTCTCATCTTTGATGCATTTAACTTGATTGAAATCCCTCATCTTTCTCTCACGGATTTTTGCTACCTTGTATATGTCCTTTTCACATTCTTTTGTCTCTAGTCTCTCATATAACTTATCATAGGCCTGTCCTCCTGCCTTACTCACAGCCCGTCTTGCATTCTTCTTAGCCTCTTTGTACTTAAGCATGTTGCTTGCGCTTCTATCATTATGCCAACCCTTGTAACACTCCTTCTTCTCCTTAATGGCCTTTTATACATCCTCATTCCACCACCAAGTGTCTTTATCTACAAGTTTCTTTCCTTTTGTCACACCGAACACCTCACTAGCTACCTTCCTAATGCAAGTTGCCATCTTCACCCACATACTATCTACATCTCTATTTTCTGCCCAGGGTCCTTCTGTGATCACCCTATTTTTAAAGGATTCTTGTGATTCTCCTTTCAACTTCCACCACTTTGTTCTTGTGATTTTGACACCTTTGTCTCGCAAAGAACATATATGGAAGCGAAAGTCAGCTACCACAAACTTATGTTGTGTCATAACACACCCCCGGGGATCACCTTACAATCTAGACACTCCCGTCTATCCTTTCTCCTAGTGAGGACAAAGTCAATCTGGCTAGAGTGTTGGGCACTACTAAAGGTCACTAGGTGAGATTGCCTCTTACTAAAGAGGGTGTTAGCTACCAACAGATCATAGGCTACGGCAAAGTCTAGGATGTCCTTACTCTCTTGATTTCTATCGCCGCATCCGAAGCCTCCATGTACTCCCTCAAATCCTAGGTTAGTTGCACCCACGTGACCATTGAGATCTCCCCCTATGAGGAGTTTCTCAGTTATCGGTACACTACTAACCATATCCTCCAAGTCCTCCCAAAATTGCCTCTTAGCACTCATGTTTAGCCCAACTTGTGGGGCATAAGCACTAATGACATTCAAGACAATGTCCCCAATTACTATCTTGATTAAGATGATCCTATCCCCTCGTCTTCGAACATCCACTACTCCATCCTTAATACTCTTATCTATTAGAACACCTACGCCATTCCTAGTCCCAGTAGAACCAGAATACCAAAGCTTGAAACCGGTATTCTCGACTTCTCTCGCCTTTTGACTCGCCCATCTAGTCTCTTGTACACAAAGGGAATTTACTCGTCTCCTAATGGCAACATCTACTAACTCACGTAGCTTCCCCGTCAAGGATCCTACATTCCAACTACCCACCCGAAATCTAGGCTAGCTTCCTTACGCTTTGCACCCGTCGAGTAAGATGCAAAGACCCTTGCTCACTTGTCACTACATCCGGGCGATGATATAGCGCGCCACTAAGGTTGTGGCGATCCGGCCCTTGCTCATTTAACACCATATCCGTGTTCCGATATGGCGCGCCACTAAGGCGGTGGCGACCCGGCCCTTGCCCACTTAACACCATACCCGGGTTCCGATATGGCGCGTCGCTAAGAGGGTTACGCCCCAACGAATTTCTATTGGGTTTCATTTCCATGAGAATGGCTAAGTGTAGTTGTTGGCTCACAAAGCCTATCACAACCCCTCCTCCTTTACCCAGGCTTGGGACCGGCTATGTCATTACAAAATAGGCGGAGTTGTGATTACTCCACAGGACTTTGTAAAATTTCAAAGTCCGATTTCGAGTGGTCCGACTCTTCTCGTCGATAATCTTGATGGGCTGCTCGGCGCAGGTAAGATCTGGTTGTAATATCTCCATGTCTCCCGAGAGAATCTCTGTCGGCTTCTTCAAACACTTTCTCAAGTGTGAGACATGGAAGACGTCGTGGACGTCTGATAAGGATGGCGGCAGCTCCAAACGGTAGGCTACCGGCCCACACCGTTCTGTAATAATGAACGAACCCACAAAGCGCGGAGCTAGCTTTCCCTTTTGACCACGAATCGATGAATTCCCTTCATCGGGGATACTCGGAGGTAGACGTGATCTCCGACTTCAAAACACAAGGGTCGGCGGCGCTGGTCCGCATATCTCTTCTGGCGAGATTGAGCAGCTTTGAGGTTTGCTTGAATAAGCTGGACCCGCTCTTCGACATCTTGTACAAGATCAATGCCGAAAATCACCCTCTCGCCGGATTCACACCAATTGAGTGGTGTGCGGCACTTCGTGCCATAAAGTGCTTCGTACGGTGCCATTTTAATACTGGATTGATAACCATTGTTGTAGGAGAACTCCGCTAATTGCAAATGGTTATCCCAATTCTTTCCATGATCTATGGCACATGCTCTCAGCATATCTTCTAAAATTTGATTCACCCTCCCCGTTTGACCGTCGGTCTGAGGATGGTATGCTGAGCTTCTGATTAACTTTGTTCCCAGAGATTCATGTAGTTGCTCCCAGAAACGAGCAACAAATATTGAACCTCGGTCCGATACGATGGTTTTGGGGACTCCATATAAGCACACAATTCTGGAGAGATACAACTCTGCATATTGCTTAGTCTGGAATCCCGTATTCACTGGGATGAAGTGGGCTGATTTTGTTAAGCGATCAACAATCACCCAAATGGAGTCATGCTTTCTGGACGTGAGAGGTAGTCTGACAATAAAGTCCATGCTGATGGTTGCAGCATCCCCGCTTCCATGCCGGAATGCTTAATGGTTGCAGCATCCCCGCTTTCTTTATATGGTCAGCTTTGACTAGCCGACATGTATCACACTCAGATACATATTTAGCAATTTCTCGCTTCATCCGAGTCCACCAAAATTTTGTTTTAAGATCTTGATACATCTTATTGCTTCCTGGGTGTATCGAGTACTTGGACATATGAGCTTCATCCAAGATCTTCTTTCTTAGCTTCAGGTTCCGGGGTACCACAATACGGTCGTTAAACCATAACACACCTTGATCATCTTCCCGGAAACATTTCATTTTATCCTCTTTAATCCTTGCTCGGATATTCCGCATCCCTCTATCTCTCGTCTAGGCTTGTACAATCTCTTCTCTAATGGTTGGCACAAGAGCAAGATTATACAACGCCCCATACGGAATCACCCGCAAGCTTGGTTCTTCATCCTCATCCGGAACAACTGACAAGTTATTCACGTGGGATTTACGACTGAGTGCATCAGCCACCACGTTAGCTTTGCCCGGATGGTAATGGATCTCGAGCTTATAATCTTTCATTAGTTCCAACCATCTCCGCTGCCTCATATTGATATCCTTCTGAGTTAATATATACTTGAGGCTCTTATGGTCGGTGTAGAGGTGCACTAAATTCCCGAGTAAGTAGTGCCTCCACATCTTCAACGCAAGCACCACCGCAGCGAGTTCCAGGTCATGAGTGGGGTAGTGCTGCTCGTGGTTGCGGAGTTGACGAGACCCATACGCGATCACGCGTCTATCTTGCATTAAGACGCTGCCAAGTCCAATGCCTGAGGCATCACAATAAACATCAAATGGCTTTGTTGTATCCGGTTGGGCTAACACCGGTGCCGTTGTGAGATGTTTCTTCAAAGTTTGAAATGCCTCTTCACAGGCTTCCGTCCATACATATTTGCTGCTCTTCTTCAATAGTTCTGTTATTGCTTTAGCCACCTTCGAGAAGCTGGGAATAAACCTCGGGTAATAACCCGCTAGTTCTAGAAAACTGCGGATTTGATGAACCGATGTTGGAGACTCCCACTTCAAGACTTGCTCAATCTTGGTTGGATCCACGACCACACCCTCTGTTGAAATAATGTGGCCTAAGAATGGTACTTTGCTGATCCAAAATTCACACTTGCTGAATTTGACATATAACTTATGTTCCCGTAAGCGATGGAGCACAATGTGGAGATGTTTGGTGTGCTCCTCCTCCGATTTGGAGTATACGAGAATGTCGTCGATGAAAACCATGACAAACTGATCCAACTCTGGCATGATTACAGAATTCATGAGATACATGAAGTGTGCGGGTGCATTTGTTAGCCCGAAAGACATGACTAGATACTCATAGAGCCCATATCTAGTCGAGAAAGCAAATGATTCAACTCTGTGGTCTTAATCCACCTAGGGTCCAAACATGCAAGTGATTCTAAGTTGGTTTTAGAACAACCTCTCATGTGTTATCATATGTGTAAAAAGTTTGAACCAATCCCCTTTTTCATACACATGACACCAACATTTGTGCAAACTCATGTTTCTTTATATTCACATTTTTGGGACCTTTACATAAATGTTCTGACCAAGAGGAGCTAAATATTAATATATCATCAAAAAACACCAGAACCAATTTTCTGAGGAACGGTTTCAAAATGTCATTCATTAATGCTTGAAATGTTGAGGGAGCATTTGTTAACTCAAACGGCATTACTAAAAATTCAAAGTGTCCATGGTGAGTCCTGAAAGCATTTTTCTCTATATCCAGCTCATGCATACACAATTGTTGATAACACTACGGAGGTCCAATTTAGTAAAAAAATTAGTAGCCTTCAGTTCATCTAGTAATTCCTCAACCACTGGTATAGGAAATTTGTCCTTGACTGTTTTCTCATTTAATGCTCGATAATCAACACAAAATCTTCATGTCCCATCCGCTTTTTTGACCAACAAAACTGGTGATGAAAAAGCTGATGTACTTGGCCTAATAATCCTTTGTTTTAACATATCGTCACATTGTTTCTCAATCTCATCCTTTAAGAGTTGGGGGTAACGATAAGGCCATACCGCTATAGGTGTTCACCCCGGTAATAGATGAATACGGTGGTCTTGCCTGCGGTGTGGTGGAAGTCCTTGTGGTGTATTGATTAGCACAGAAAAATCCTGCAAAAGTACCTCCATAAGATCTTTTCCTGCTATAGTTTGCAAGACTGAATATGGTTTTCCTCCCAGACCAATCCATTTAATGTCTTCCTGAATGCCAAAATGTCATTGTTAGAGCTTCAAAGTTCCATAAAATTGGTCCAAGTGTCCCAGCCATTAAACCCCCAACACAATATCAAATCCTAATTCAGTCTTTGCACACATGCCCTTGCTTGTCATCTTCTCTCCATTAGCCACTGTTACTGCTAAACCTTGTTTCTTAATAAATAAATTTAAGATTTAAGTCTGCAGCCAAAGACTCATTTATGAAAGTGTAAGTGGACCATGAATCCACCAATGCTTTCACTTTGCAATTTCCTATTTGAACCTGTAACTGCATGGTATTAGGTGATCCAATACCTGTAAGGGCATGAAGTGAAATCCCCAATTCCTCAGTTGTAGTATCTAAGTCCTCTTCTTCTTCTAGTTCCAGGATAAAAATACTTTTACCGCTGCATTTATGATCAGGTGTGTATTTTTTTTGTACAATTATAACATTCTCCACTAGCACGCTTCAGTGCCATCTCCTCAACTGATAAGCGTCTAAAACGAGGCTTGGATACTGCTGTGGATCCTTGGAAGACTGAGACTTGGGTGCTGCAGAATATGGTTGCTTACTCATACGACTAGAACTCCTAAAACTGCTAGTTCTGTTGTCCTCCTCATGCTTTAGGCGCTGCTCATATGCTCTGGCCAAGCTCATTGCTGTTTACAAATTTGCAGGTGCTTGCAACTCCACGTCTGTACGTAGGGGCTGACCTAAACCGGCCCTAAATAAATTTATTTGATGATGAACTGACAAGTCTTCACAGCGGCAAAGTAAAGCCAAAAATTGCCACTGATATTCTTCAACAGATCCTGTACGATGAAGGTCCTTGAGTTCAGCCAAGGCATTTGAACGGATAGGTGGCCCAAACCTTAGGTTTACAAATTCAGCAAACCTTGGCCAAGATACTGCACCGTGATCTCTCTCTAAAGCATAGTACCATTGTGCAACAATCCCATCTAGTGCAGGGAAGCCAACCAAACTTTGTCCTCATCTAGAGTTCTCATACCCCTAAAATAGGATTCACACTTGGTAAGCCATGTGAAAGGATCAGATTCACCATCAAAACTAGGGAAATTAATCTTGGGAAGATGTGAAGAGAAGCGCCGATCCTCTCCTTGCATGGACCTGCTGTTGCCTTCTTCCCCTGTTCTTTTCTGGAATCTTGACCCACTGCTTTCATTGCTGTTCTGGGCTTCTGCTCGAGCAATTCTGGCATTATGGGAGTCCAAGCGGGCATTCATTGTTGCTAACTGCGCCAAGAGACGATTCAGTTTCTGTGAATCGGTGAGGGCCTCAGGATCATCCTCAGCGCCGGCCATGAGGGCGGGCTGCTGAACTGAATCTGATACCAATTTGTTAAGTTTCCTCCTTCGGACTGGAGTGGAGAGCACAGAAACAGACTAGATTGAGAGGAAGATCGCAATGGATATCGCTGGGAATCCACGGCGCCGCCGCAGCAAGGGTCTGTGTCACACCCGGTTTCTCCGAAGAACAACCGAGTGAATATCACATGTATGCCAGGATCATTTTCTCATACATGTGATGATAAATAGTGAAGCATCATTTATTACAAGCCAGGTGTCGAATATAAAATAAGTCTTACATAGCATATGTCTCGATGGATGATAATAAGTTCATAACATGTAAATAAAATAGCAGCGGAATATTATTCTTATGGGCTCCGTCACAGGCGTTGCCCGGTGGACTCCATGAACCTAGAATTCTTCTTCGGGTCCGAAGTGTTGGTCATTGAACACCACATCATTCTCTTGACCTGAGCAGCAATATAAACCAACAAATATGCAAGGTTGAGTACCATTGGTACTCAGAAAGTGGGGGAAGGTTATGTCATGCATGGCTAGAGCAAGGAGAGGTTGAACTCATGGTTAAAGCACTACGCAATTATTACCTACCGCCTTAGCTTATTAAGCACCTACATTACTACACAGGTGAAATGGTCCCAATCTCCCATCCCATTATCATAATCAAATAACCATAACATCATTTCCAATGTTAAGCTCCCCGCTTAACATCCACAACTTCCAAAGTCATCATCCTCTAATTATGAATAAGTCCAAGCCGCTCTTGACCGTGAGCACGACTGTCATGACAGTTTTGACTCTGCAGAGTTTGCACCACTGTACCCACATGTAGTGATTTCATCCCCCGTTGCCGGGTGGACTAAAAGAACCTCCATTATACCAGTGGCTACGAACCACATTCACACTTCCCAGGTGTGTAGCCAGGAGATCACTACAAAGCCTTTACAAAGGGATTCCCGACGAGCGTGGGCCCACTGAGGTTTCACCCCTAACAGCATACAAGAGGCTCCAACCCCGCTGCAGTGGCCCCCTCTTGAGCCTTGCGGTTCATATGGTAGTCCAGCTGACATCTATTCCCCGCACCATCCAACACACCCATACTACGCCGGGGATGCACCTAATTAATTGGCCAAGCTGCCCCATCTCAGCATGTGGTTGGCACGGTAAAGCCAGGTTACATGCTCCATGAACCGGTCTTTAGGATCCAGGCAAGTACTAAACACAAACCCGAGTCTCGTGCACCCAGCACCAACCAAATCATCCAACTTGCCTCGATCCCTACCTCTACATAACTCATAATATCTCATTCAAGAGTAAGGTAAACAAGTTGATGACCTCATATCCCACTTATCCCATTCTAAGCATGGCTAAGCAAGCATAAGTGATATGAATGAATGACATAATAAAACAAATCCCAACTCAAGCTACAAGGAAACAAGATAATGCAATTCTAGGGAAACTTTCTAGCATGGGTTTCATATTTTAATTGACAATGCAAATAATTCTATCTACACATCCTAGCATAGGATCAAAGTGGTCAAGGACACTTGCCTTCTTCCTGCTGCTCTGAGAATGGAAAGTCTTGGTCTTGAAAGGGGAGAACTTGCTCTGGGCAGGTTCTACTCATGCCAACACACATAGCAAAAGAAAATAACAATCCATAAGACATAGTTCACACTTTCACTCCACACATACATACATATTTATAGTCATTCACATTTTTAAGTGTTGTGGTTACTCTAGATGTGTTGATTTTTAGCCTACATGCACTTTTAAACATCTGTATATAATTTCTAACTTTTGTATTCAGATTTCTGTTTGCACACTATATATGAATTTCCAATTTAAACAAATTCTTTAATACACGCTTTAGCTACCAAGTTTGCATGGAAGGTAATTTCCTACTTTAAATGGGTTTTCAGACCTTCTACCAATTCTAAACTGAAGTCTTTGGATTTTTATCATTTTTTAGTCATGCACACCTATTTTCCTATATTTTCTAGATTTATTTTCTATGACTAAAAGTAAATTTTAATATTAAATAGTAGGGCATATCATCTAAACAGAATAGGTTCTGATCTAAAATATTGAATAATATATTTTGGAACTTCTCCTCTGATGTGAACTAGTTTAAATTTATTTTACAAATTTTCAGAATTATTTCGTAACCTAAAAATGTGTCCCTATAACTAATTAAATGTGAACAATCAATTAAACAAATTCTTTTCAACTTAAAATCTACTTTTAACTCATTCTAAAGTTTTCCAAGTGCTAGGAGAGTTTAAATTTGAATTTACAATGTGTTTGTCTCACCTTTTAAATTTTAAATCCTAATCACATATTCAAATTCCTAAATTTAATATCATATAGGGTTAAAAAGGTAAACCCACCCCACTACAGGGTCTATTATATTATTTTATAAATTTTCAGGGGTCTAACTACACATAACAGAGAGGTTTTTCTAATTTTTATCAAGTCCAGGGGCTAAAACTTATTTTTAAATGAATTTACATGAATTTCTGAAGTTCCAGGGGCTAGATCAAAAGTTTCCGGGGCTAGCTCGTATTTTTCGAGATCCCCAGGGGGTAGCGCGTAAGAATCCCAACCTTTATAACACGGGGCCGACATGGACCGTCCGGTTAAAAACAGACGGCTCAAATTAGATCGCCGAACCGGTACGCGCGGGTTTGAATTCCACCGTGCAATTTAAAATAGACGGCGTACAAGCGGCCACGTCGCTCTGACCGAGCGCGGGCGGCGCTGCCCGACAGCGCGCGGCGGCGGGAGGCGGCGATCTCACCGGAAAACTTCGGATCTTCGTCTATTCTTCCTAAAACTGGGATTTCATGGCATAGATCGGTAGAGGGGAGGTCGGGGATCTCACCTCGGGGTTTTTCTTGAGCTCGGAGGTCCTGGAAGGCAGTCGGCGACGAGGTCCGAGATGGAACAGCGGCGATGCTTGTCGGAGCTGTGTCTAGGGCGCAATCTACCGAGTTTTCTGCACCTGCGTGATTCGTCGGAGGCGGTGGAACGAGATCAGCGCGTTAGATCAGAAATCCCGAGCGAAGATCGAGAGAAATTGGCCGAAGAAACTCTGGTTCTCACCGGGAGGAAAAACCGCTGATCGTGGGGAAAAACGGGACGATGCCGGTGTTTATATAGACGGGGGAGGGCGGCGTGTCGGTTGTGATCGAGTTTGAGTCGTCCGGGACCAGAATTCGGCTGGAATTGCGGGTTTCCGGGGGTGGTTTTGATTCGGGAGAGAGAGGAGTATCGGGATTGGTCGAGCGCGCGCGCGAGGAGGAAGACGACGGCGGGCCCCGCGTGTCAGTGAGAGGGAAACGGGGCGCGCGGCTGCGGGCTGGCGCGGGGGCGAGGTGGGCCGGCTGGTGGGTTTCGGCCCACTGGCCGGGGGGTTTGTTTTTTTTTCTTTTTCTTTTTCATTTTCTTTTCTGTTTTGAGTTGAATTTGAATTCCAATTTGAATTTGAATTTCTGCACCACATGCAATACGTCCAAAAAATTTTAAATTCCCCTCTTAATAGGTTTTGGGGTGTTACAGTCTGACGCCGGCGCCTGAGAATACATAAAAAAAGTCTAATCTTTATTTTCTCCTCTCCTAATTACAGGCTAGGCGGTCTCCTTTTTATAAGCCCATGTGGCGCTGACCCCTTCTTCTATTACAACTAGGAATCTATAAATCAGAGTCCTAAACTGACTCAAACTTAAAATCTATTTCTATTTATTCTTATTGTCTATGCCTAATCTGATCTGATTTAACTAAGCCTCTTACGCCTATTATATTGTTGTCCGTAAAATGCATCCATAACATCAGTTCATAACTAAAATGGGATGACACATTGCAGCAAAGGACATGCCTATAAGTTCATTCTTAATTCATCTTTTAGCTACAAGTTAACAGTTCATGAATCTGAAATTTAGTAAGCGATATTTGGTGGCACACATGTAGCAATACAATTTATACATATCAGCAGAATTGAATCACAATATTCCATAATTTATCTACGTCACGACGCAGT
Organism: Neostapfia colusana; assembly: GCA_030760725.1. Classification (NCBI taxonomy): domain Eukaryota; kingdom Viridiplantae; phylum Streptophyta; class Magnoliopsida; order Poales; family Poaceae; genus Neostapfia; species Neostapfia colusana. The sequence continues at coordinate 110,390,047 of JASWHV010000001.1, forward strand.
GGACAAACGGTACTCATAACCGCGAGGGACGGCGAATCGACTCGACATACACCTGCAGGGATACCCGAAGAGCACGTCACGTACGTCCACCCGTGGAGTTGCACAACATGCTCACTCGATGTCGTACGGGACAACCTTTTACTAAACAACCCAAACGTCAAACCGGTTGCACCCAAACGGACAGGAGGTTCCCTACACGGAGCATCTCTCTATGCCTGTTAGCGGATTTCCACCTTGCTGCCCTCAACCTACACCTATAAATCGGTGCGTTATGCCTCAACGTCCGGAGGTATAGGTTACATCGGTTTATCGAGGCCCATATATCCGATATGCCTTCGGTATATTCAAAACTTGTTCAGCGGGGCCGCACATGGATCGGTCCTCAATCGACACGGACAGGGCTGCGCCTACAAGACTTCCTCTTGCTGCGCCCTAGCCCCTGCCTAGTATCATTTTCTTACTAAAGTGATGTTACATCACTCGAACCACTCCCGTGTGTCCCAGAGCCTATACTCGCGAGTAGATTCTAACTACTCGACTTGTACTGAAGTTCTATGAACATTAAGCACAACCAGACTACTCGAGGATTTAAACACTACTCTCACTCTCGGAGGAATAATATGGTTATGCACTTGGGGTTTCATCCATCATACACTTAATGCAGAAACATACCTCAAGCTATGTGTATATAAAACCAATCTTTGTAAACTTGTTAAATGCAAACCGCGTCTTGCCTTGTTGCTGCTGCTCAGATGTTAGCGTCTCGTTCGGAAATAGAAAGTCTAACACTTCCGGGGTTTCCTCGCCTTCAGCAACTACACGTGAGCAATGTATGATATGTCAATTTAAATACAACGTTTTAAATCGAGTATGTAAAGATGAACTCCAATGAGGATGAAAATTGGTGGATTAACTCAGAACAATGTGTTGAGTTTGAATATGAAGTTAACTTTTGATATCAAGTGATGAAAACTAGCTGAAATTTGAATTTGCATTCAAATAGCCCTTTTTACAAATGTCTCCAAAAGTGACTCAAAAAGGCTTGAATTTGCCTGAAACTTGGCCTGAGCCTTCTCAAGAATATTTAGTGTCTAGGGGTGAGTTTAGCCTCTCATGTTTATGTGTATGAGCTCTTACTTTTTGGAGTGATGGGTTTTTCCTCTAATCGCCCTCTTGATGGTGTTTACTTGCTCTTCACAAATGTTCATGAGCTATCCACCGAACGAGGTGTGGTATGGTGATGTGATGAACGTTTTAGCAAGTCAATTCTTGGGCTTTTACATATAGGGAGAAAAGGACCTACATATGATGTTCATTGACTTGGAGAATGCGTATCACATGCTATCAAGGCCGGTCATGTGGTGGGCACTAAAAAAACATAAAGTGCCAACAAAGTACATTACCTTTATCAAGTATATGTACAATAATGTTGTGACAAGTGTGCGCGTAAGTGATGGTGAGACCGATACATTTCCCATCACGATAGGACTACACCAATGATCAACTTTTAGCCCATACATCTTTTGCTTAGTGATGGATGAGGTGTGAAGGATATCAAGGGGATATCTCTTGGTGCATACTCTTTGCCGATAATGTAGTGCTGGTAGATGAAACTAGGGATGACGTTGATAAGAAACTATTGCTATGGAGACAAACGTTAGAGTCCAAGGGATTTAGAGTTAGTAGTGTTAGACTCTGTAATTATGTGGGTAATACAGGGGTAATTTAGTAGTGAGGGATTAGGGTTACGAGTAGTTTAGTTATTTCCCCTCACCTAATCCCTCTGTATAATGGAGCATGTGCCCTCATTATCATTATCATCTAATACAGTCCTCTATTAGCCGTCTAATATGGTATCATTAGCTAGGATTGATTAGGATTAGAGCTTAACCCTAACCCTAATGGCCCAGCCGCCGCCAGCCTGGGCTCGCGCCACCGCCGCCCTCGTCGGCGCGCCGCCGGCCGCCGGAGCCGCCGCCGCTGGATCTGCAGCTTCCGCCGGCTCCGCGCCCAGGGCTACCGCGTCCCACGCCGCCGCCGCCCCGCCCTGAGTCGCGCCCGTCGGTGCCGCCGCCAGGCCTCACGCTGCCGCGCCCTGGACCAGCGCGCCCCACGCCGCCGCGCCCTGGGCTGCTGCGCCCGCTGGTGCAGCCGCCGCCGCGCCCGGGGCCGCGCGCTACCTCGCCGCCGCCGCCCCTGCTCGCGCCGCCTCCTCTGCATGCTCTGCTGCGCTGCCACCCAACACCAGATCGGCCTACGCCTCCCACCCCACGCCGGCAGTTGTCGCCACCGCTGCATCTCCGAAGACCGGACCGGCTGCCAGCGAACCTCTCGTAGGTATCACCGGCAAACCTGCCGCTGCAGTTGTGTTCATGGCAGGTACTACATCCGGGCCTCACGATCCAGCCGCCACGTCCACCAGTCTCGACGACGACGGGAGCACCATGACCACTGTTCCAATGGTGCTCCTGTTTCGAGTTACTGGCGCTGCTGCTGACAGCGCGGTTACTGCCTCCGTCTACGGCACCGAGACGACGGGCACCTCCGACATGGCCGCAGCTCTGGCTGCCTCTCACGAGCGCGAGCGGACACTCGCTCTCGCCCTGGAGCAGGAGCGTGCCTCCGTGGCCGCTCTATCTCACCAGCTCGAGGAGAGTGCTCACCGACCGATGAGTGCTGCCCACGAGCCTTCGTCGGACGCTGGTACGTACTCGGCTTCACTTGTGACGGCTCTTCATGCGCAGGCCGCTTGGATTTAGAACATTCGGACGCTCGTGCTGGTTGTTCTCTGCTCCGAGTCCACTTCATGTGCCCGATGGCGTGACCTGGTGCTCCTCACGCTGAGGCGTTACTGCCTCGACGACCACGTCCTCTAGGATGATTCTTCAGTGGAGGTCTCCTAGAACAGCATGGACAACTTGGTTCTATCCTGGATCCTTGGCTCCCTGTCGGAGGAGCTATAGGACATCGTCAGGCAGCGTGGTGGCGGCACTGCTCGACGGGCCTGGCTGATCCTTGAGCAGCGGTTTCTAGGGAACCGCGCGACTCGAGCTCTCCACATCAGCACTCGGTTCCAGAACACTGTCCAGGGTGACTGCTCTGTCTCCACCTACTGCCGGGAGATGAAGGGCATGGCGGATGCTCTACGTGACCTTGGCGAGCCAGTCACTGACAACACTCTTATTCTTCGGGTCCTTCAGGGGCTGAATGAGCGCTATTGTCACCTACGGACGTGGCTACTACGACTGGAGCCGCTCCCTACCGTCGAGAAGGTATGGTCTGACCTTGGAGATCACTGCAGGAGGCTCTACTGGCTCCGGGTCTGCCACAGCCTTTTATGGCTCTGGGCAATCCCCTCGTCCACCCTTACCAGCTACTGGTGGACCACCGTCACGACCACCTTCCATCCCAGGCACTCCTGCCAGTACTGGAGGTGGAAATCGTCGCCGCCGAGGCAAGCACGACGGCCGTGGTGGAGGTAGCAGTGCAGGCGGCACTCCTACACCCACTACACCGGCTACTGGTGGTAGTGGTGGTACTGGCTGGGGAGGTGCACCCTGGCCCACACCCTACAACCCGTGGACTGGGCAGATCTACATGTGGCCTAGGTCGTCTTCGGGTTCTCAGCCTCCACGATCACCACGTCCCCAGCCGGCGTTCGTAGCCACCCCGGGCTACAATTGACTAGCCTACGGTGGGCCTGGCTACCTTTCTGGCGGACAGTCAGCCTCGACCTACGGAGGCACCGACTATCCTGTTGGGTACTCGGAGCCGTCGGCACCTCTCCAGGAGCCACCCTCGACGTGGGATCGACAGTCGCTGGCTTCTTCCTTCAGCACCATGCATCTTACTCCACCAGGTGCTGACTAGATAGTAGATTTCGGAGCGTCATACCATACAACCCCAAATGCTGGTATACTCTCTTCCACCCACCCTCTCAATCCCACTTTTCCTTCATCTATCGTTGTTGGGAATGAGTTTGTTCTTCCGGTCACCTCAGTAGGTGATTCCGGCCTTCCGGGTTCTTTCCAGCTTAAAAACATTCTTGTCGCTCCGGATATCATTCAAAACTTGCTTTCTGTCCGTCGTTTTACCACTGACAACAATTTTACCACTGACAACAATGTTTCCATTGAGTTTGATCCGTTCGGTTTGTCTGTGAAGGATCTTTCTACCTGACGATCTCTTTTTCGATGTGATAGCTCGGGACTCCTATACACACTTCGGCTTCCTACTTATGCTGCATCACCGCCTTTTGCTTTGACTACGACAACTTCATCCACCATTTGATATCGTCGGCTTGGCCACCTTGGTGCAGCTGCTATGTTGAAGTTGTCCAGTAGTTCTGTTATCTCGTATTCTAGGGGCACACATGACTCCCTATGCCATGCTTGTCAGCTTGGTCGCCATGTTCGGCTTCCTTTTCCCACTTCTGTGACTCATGTTGAGCACGTTTTTGATCTTATACATTGTGATTTGTGGACATCACCCATTACCAGTGTATCGGGCTTTAATTATTACTTGGTGATCATTGATGATTTTTCTCACTTTTCCTGGACTTCTCCATTACGATTGAAGTCTGAAACTTTCGTTACTCTTTCTCACTTCTTCGTTTGGATTTCCACTTAGTTTGGGCGCATCATCTGAGTTGTCTAGTGTGATAACGGATGAGAGTTCGATAACTCTGCGTTTCGTAACTTTCTTTCCGCACATGGGGTAAAGTTACGCATGTCTTGTCCGTATACCTCTCCTCAAAACGGCAAGGCAGAGCGCATGATTCGCACCACCAATGATGTCATACGCTCCCTGATGTTCCAGGCATCTGTTCCAGCCCGATACTGGGTGGAGGCTCTCCATACTACCACACTTCTGATTAATCGTCTTCCTACCAAGGCGATTCGTGCCTCCACCCCCTACTTTGCTCTATATGGCACCGATTCTCTTTACGATCACCTTTGAGGTGCGCTTGCTACCATACCCTTTCCGCCACTGCCCTGCATAAGTTTGCGCCCCGCTCGACACGGTGTGTTTTTCTCGGGTATTCCCTTGATCATAAGGGGTACCGGTGCTTAGATCTCAGTACTCACCGCCTTCTGATCTCTCGGCACGTCGTCCTCGACGAGTCCTCCTTTCCTTTCTCCACCACCTCTTCCGGTTCCACCACAGAGCTGGATTCTCTTTTTCCCACTGACCCCGAGGCTGCTCCCCAGCTGCCTTGGCCTCTTTCTTCTGCAGGTTCGACACACGCTACGCCTCAGGTGCCCCCAGCGTTACCTGCTGCACCACGTGCGGCACCGACGCCTCCAGCGTCACCTGCTGCGCCTCGGGTGACCCCTACGTCACCAGCTGCGCCACGCCCGCCCTCGGCTTCCCCGACGTCACCTGTTGTACCTCAGGGGCCCCGGTGTCACCAGCTGCGCCACGCGCGGCATCGACGTCTCCGGCATCACCCGCTGCGCCTTGGTTGACCCCTACGTCACCAGCTGCGCCACGCGCGGTCTCGGCTTGCCCGACGTCACCTGCAGCGAGCCCGACGTCACCAGACGCACCAGGCGTAGCACCGACGACGACTTCTCGCTTCGCTAACCCCGCACTTGTCTACCAGCGACGAGCGAGGGATGGGGCCCCTGCTCCTGCTGCGCCACGCGCGGCCTTGAGACCCACATTCATACCCACGACGAGAGAAGGTTGTTGTACCTAAGCGACCGGTGTACAACCCTCCTCTTCTCCACAGGGATCCTGGTCAGGTCCACCCAATGGTGACTCGACGTGCGTCCGGGACTCTCCGACCGGTTGAGTGCTTCGTCGGAGCTGCCTTTTCGTCAAAAACATCTCCATCGACCGACTCTTCTTTGATCTCACCCATACCTACTTCCGTGCGTAGCGCCCTCGCCGACCCTCACTGGCGCCGCGCTATGGAGGAAGAGTATGAGGCTCTGCTTGCCAACCGGACCTGGGACCTGGTTTCCCGCCCCGGTCGTGGCAATGTTGTCACGGGTAAGTAGGTGTTCACACATAAGAAGGCGGACGGTACCTTGGAGAGGTACAAGGCTCGGTGGGTACTTCGGGGCTTCACTCAGCGCCCTGGAGTCGACTACGACGAGACTTTCAGCCCGGTGGTGAAGCCGGCGACGGTTCGTACCGTTCTGTTGTTGGCTCTCTCGCGTTCTTGGCCCGTTCACCAGTTGGACATCAAGAATGCCTTCCTCCACGGTACACTGACCGAGACGCTGTACTGCAGTCAGCTGACATGATTTTTTGATTCAGCTCACCCAGACATGGTCTGTAAGCTTAACAAATCCTTGTACGGTCTGAACCAGGCACCGAGAGCCTGGTATAGCCGGTTCGCCTCCTTCTTGGTCTCACAGGGGTTTGTCGAAGCTAAGTCGGACACTTCGCTGTTTGTCTATCGACGTGGCAGTGACACTGCTTACCTTCTACTGTACGTCGATGACATTGTACTCACAGCGTCCAGTCCAGCTCTTCTTCGGCGCACTATTTCTGCTTTACAGCAGGAGTTCGCTATGAAGGACCTAGGCTGCCTTCACCACTTCCTGGGTATTGCGGTCGAGGACCGACCAGACGGTTTGTTCCTTCACCAGCGATAGTACTGCCTAGATATCCTCCAGCGAGCGGGCATGGCCGAGTGTAAGTCGTGCTCCACTCCAGTGGATACTCACACGAAGCTCTCCGCTACCGACGGGACACTCGTCACTGACCCCACTACTTACAGGAGTGACCCCACTACTTACAGGAGTCTTGTAGGTGCTCTTCAGTACCTCACCTTCGCCAGACCGGATATCTCCTATACGGTTTAGCAGGTGTGCCTCCACATTCATGACCCGAGGGAGCCGCACCTCCCCGCTGTGAAGCGGATTCTTCGGTATCTACGAGGCACCCTCAACTACGCCCTCCTCCTTCGACGTGACGCGGCCTCCGAGCTGGTCGTGTACACCGACGCTGACTGGGCAGGCTGCCCGGACACTCATCGGTCTACCTCTGGGTGCGCCGTCGTCCTTGGTGGTAACCTTGTGTCCTGGTCCTCGAAGCGACAGCCCGTGGTGTCGCGTTTGAGTGATGAGGCGGAGTATCGCGCCGTGGCTAACGGCGTGGGTGAGGCTTCCTGGCTTCAACAGCTGCTTCAGGAGCTCCACACTCCCATCGCTAGGAGCACTCTGATCTACTGCAACAACGTCAGTGCCGTGTACCTCTCCACCAACCCGGTCCAGCATCAGCGCACAAAGCATGTGGAGATCGACCTCCATTTTGTTCGTGAGCGGGTTGCACGTGGCGAGGTTCGGGTACACCATGTCCCGACCACGACGCAGTTCGCCGACATCTTCACGAAGGGCCTTCCGTCGTCGATGTTCTCTGAGTTTTGGTCCAGTCTCAACATCTGCAGTGACTAGATATTGTGACTGCAGGGGGGGGTGTGTGTTAGACTCTGTAATTGTGTGGGTAATACAGGGGTAATTTAGTCATTAGTGAGGGATTAGGGTTAGGAGTAGTTTAGTCATTTCCCCTCATCTAATCCCTCTATATAATGGATCTTGTACCCTCATTATCATTATCATCTAATACAATCCTCTATTAGCCCTCTAATAAGTAGGACCAAGACCGAGTATATGAGGTGTGAGTTTAGTGGTGTTGGTTGTGAAGAGAGAAACGTTAGTGTACAAGGACAAGTAGTACCTAGAAGGGACTCTTTTCGATATTTAGGATCAATATTACAAAGCAATAGCGATATTGACGAGGATGTTTGCCACAAGATCAAGATAGGGTGGATAAAATGGAGACAAGCCTCTGGAATCCTATGTGATAGCAAGGTCCTATGGAAGCTAAAAGGGAAGTTCTATAGGACGGTGATCATACCCGCTATGCTATATGGGGCAGAATGTTGGCCAACTAAAAGGCAACATGTCCAACAAATGAGTACCGCGGAGATGCGTATACTACGTTGGATGTGCGGGCGCACAAGAAGAGACCGAGTTAGGAGCGAGACGATTTTGTGATAGGGTAGGGGTGACACCGATTAAAGAGAAGTTAGTCCAACATCGACTAAGGTGGTTTGGACATATCCAACGGAGACCCCCAGAAACACCGGTTAACAGTGGGATTTTAAGTGGTAAAGAAAATATTAGGAGGGGTAGAAGATGATCAAGAGAAGGCGGTAAAACGAGACTTGAGAGATTGAAATGTATCTAGAGATTTAGCTCACGATAGGACTGCATGGAAAGTAGCAATTCATATGGTCAGAATCTTAGTTTTTTTTTGTTACTCTTATATCTCTTCCTCTCTTTTACTTTATTTAAAAAATAATAAAAAATTGTTGGGTTTCATGTCTAGCCTACCTCAACGTGCCTGGGACAAAGGCTTTGTTGTTGTCGTTGTTGATTATTATGCTAACTTTAAATCACTAGCAAAAGGCACATTTACGCCATAATATTTTATGCTTGAGCATCTTGGTTGCAAGCCATGGAATTAATTTCCTATTGGCACACGTTTGAGTACTGTTGTGGTACTGTTTAATAGAGAAAGGCAAACTATAATTTTTGCTTTTAGTACATTACTTCTTACCTATAAAGTTTTGCCAGAAGAATGCCATAAGCCTGAACATAGTCTTATCAGACTCATTTAGTATAGCCTGAACTTTCATTTTACAGGATGATGTGTTCCTGATAAGCTCAAATGCGATGTGCTACAACTCACCGGATACGATATACTATCGACAGGTCAAATGTTAAGCCTAACTGTTATGATCTTTGTATAATATATTGCATTCTGTTGCATATGTTCATATGTCATATGGTACAGGCACGAGCAATTCAAGAGCTTGCTAAAAAGGACTTTGAGAGTCTTAGGCAAGATAGTGATGCTAGTGAACCAGAACCGGAACCAGAGCCAGAACCAGAACCTGAATCAGAACCCAAGCCACAACCTCACAGGGGCAGGCCTCCAAACAAAATTAATGTCAAACAGAAAGTCGGGTGGCCACATGCAGAACGTGCTACTGCAGACTTGTCTGGTTCATCACTTGCTACTGCTTCAAATAGTGGACGTCATGCACCGTCAGAACTTGATCTGTCACGAAGAGCGATGATTGCTAATGTACCGGGAGCTTCCATTATCAATCAAAGAAATGAGTACAACTTGTCTGGTGAGCGGAAAACAGAAAGAATTGAAAATTACCCAGGTTATGTTCTATTCTGTTTTTCAGACTGTCTTTTGAATAGGACAACATTCAACTACAACTCTCTAAAAAATAGACTTCAGTCGATCCTAGTGATTCATTTCTACCTATAACGGCCTTCGGTGTTTCACATTTCTTTTAGGTTCCGGGAGTAAGTGGTCAGTGAATGGAAAGAAACCAGTCCTGATGGAAGATAGTCGTCGAAGCACATATTATGAGACACAATCTTCTAGTTCAATATATGAGCTGCTGGTGTCATCATCATACAACGGGACGAGGAAGCTGCTAATACCAGTTGAGTGTCCAGTCCAAGTTCTGTTTTACAAATAGTTGATGATATATTTGTTAGACACTGTAATTAGGGGTGTGACACAGGGGTATATTAGTCATTAGAGAGAGATTAGGGTTAGGGGTAGTTTAGTCTTTTCTCCCCTCCTAATCCCTCTATATAATCACACCTGTACTCCAGCTTTTCGATCATCTCAATACAATTATCATTAGCCCTCTTTCATGGTATCAGAGCTAGGAATAATCAGGATTAGGGCTAACCCTAATCCTAATGGGCCAGCCGCCGCCGCCGCCGCCCTGGGCGCACGTCGCCGCCACCCCACCCTGGGCCAGAACCGCCGCTGCCCCTGAGCAGCCGCCCGCCGCCGCCCCTGGTGCGCCGCCCGCCGCCGCCAGGGCGCCGCTAGCCGCCGGATCTGGGCTGCGCACGCAGGGGGGCGCCGCCTCCTCTGGAGGACAACGCGCGGAGGCAGGAGCCGCCGCCACCCCACCCTGGGCGCAGGGAGGGGCCGCCGCCGCCGCCACCTCCGGATCCGGGGCCGCCGCGCCTTGGATCGGGGCGGCTCCGCCCGGATTCGGGCCGCCCCACCCGGATGGGGGCCGTGCGTGCACGGGGGGGGGGGGGGGGGGGGGGGGGTCACTTCCCCTGTCTGGGCCACCGCCGCCCCTGGGTGCTCCGCCCCTGGGGGGTCCGCCGGCCCCCCTGGAGGGAGCGCCGCCCCCTGGCCTGCCTGGGCCGCCGCCGCCCCTGGGGCTCCGCATCCGCCCCTGGGGGGTCCGCCAGCCCCACTGGAGGGGGCGCCACCCTCTGGACTGCTGAAACTGGAGGAACAACAGCCTCTGGAGGGGGCGCCACCTTCTTAGGAGGAGCCACAACCCCCAGGCCCCTCGCTGCTGGTTCTGCAGCCGCCCCCTCCTCGAGAACCGGTCCAGCCGCCGGTGAACCCCTCGTCGGTACCTCCAGCAACCCCGCCACTGCTGTTACCTTCATGGCAGGTACCTCCGCGCTACGGGACGCCACCGGCCTCGACATCGACGGTAGCACCACGGCGATCCCGCCGATTCCGTTCCCAGCCGCCGGTACTACTGTGGAGAACACAGCTTCTTCCTATGGCACCGACACTGCGGAGACATCTGACATCGCCGCAGCACTGGCCGCCTCTCGCGAGCGCGAGCGGGCACTCGCCCTTGCCCTAGAGCAGGAGCGTGCCTCCGTAGCATCACTATCCCACCAACTTGAGGAGAGTGCTCGCCGATCAACGAGTGCTGTCCATGAGCCTCCCTCGGACGCTGGTACGTACTCGACTTCGCTTGTGGCCGCTCTTCATGCACAGGCCGCAGGGATTTAGAACATCCGGACGCTCGTGCCGGTTATTCTCAGCTCCGAGTCCACCTCATATGCCCGGTGGCGTGATATGGTGCTCCTCACGCTGAGGCGCTACTGCCTCGATGACCACGTCCTCCAGGACGAGTCTTCAGTACAGGTGTCCTAGATCAACATGGACAGCCTGGTACTATCCTGGATCCTTGGCTCCCTGACAGAGGAGCTACAGGACATCGTCAGGCAGCGCGGTGGCGGTACTGCTCGACAGGCCTGGCTAGTCCTTGAGCAACGGTTTCTAGGAAACCGTGCGACTCGAGCCCTCCACATCAGCACTCGGTTCCAGAACACCGTCCAGGGTGATTGTTCCATCTCCACCTATTGTCGGGAGATGAAGGGCATGGCGGATGCCCTACGTGACCTTGGTGAGCCGGTCACCGACAGCGCTCTTGTCCTTCGGGTCCTTCAGGGCCTGAACGAGCGCTATTGTCACCTACGGACATGGCTACTTCGACTGGAGCCACTACCTACCTTCGAGAAGGTATGGTCTGATCTTGAACTTGAAGAGATCACTGCAGGAGGCTCTACTGGCTCTGGATCTGCCACAACTTTCTATGGCTCCGGGCAGTCCCCTCGTCCACCCTTACCAGCGGCTGGTGGACCGCCGTCACGTCCACCTTCTACTCTACCAGTACAGGAGGTGGAAACCGTCGTCGCCGAGGAAAGAATGGCGGCCGTGGTGGCAGCAGTACAGGCAGCACCCCCACGGCTTCGACTACTGGAAGTAGTGGTGGTACCGGCCAGGGAGGTGCACCCTAGCCCACACCCTACAACCCGTGGACTGGCCAGATCTACATGTGGCCTGGACCGTCCCCAGGTTCTCAACCTCCACGACCACCGCGTCCTCAGCCGGCAATCACGGCTACCCCCGGCTACAGTGGACCAGCCCACAGTGCTGGTAGGCCGACAGCTCAGGCCTATAGTGGGCCTGGATACTCTTCAGGCGGGCAGTCAGCCCCGACCTACGGAGGCACTGACTACCCTGTTGGGAACTCGGAGCCATCGACACCCCTTCAGGAGCCACCGTCGACGTGGGATCGACAGTCGCTTGCTTCCTCCTTCAGCACCATGCACCTTACACCACCTGGTGCCGACTGGGTAGTTGATTCCGGAGCATCATACCATACCACTCCTAATTCCGGTATACTCTCTTCCACCCATCCTCCCAATCCCTCTTTTCCTTCATCTATCGTTGTTGGAAATGGGTCCGTTCTTCCGGTCACCTCAGTAGGTGATTCCGGTCTTCCGGGTACTTTCCAGCTTAAAAACATTCTTGTTGCTCCGGATATCATTCAGAACTTACTTTCTGTTCGCCGTTTTACCACTGACAACAATGTTTCCATTGAATTTGATCCTTTTGGTTTGTCTGTGAAGGATCTTTCCACCCAGCGACCTCTTTTCCGATGTGATAGCTCGGGGCCTCTATACACACTTCGGCTTCCTACTTCCGCTGCATCACTGCCATTTGCTCTGACTACGACAGCTTCATCTACCATCTGGCATCGCCGGCTCGGCCACCCTGGTGCAGATGCTATGTCAAAGTTGTCCAGTAGCTCAGTTATCTCGTGTTCTAGGGGTACACATTACTCCCTATGTCATGCCTGTCAACTTGGTCGCCATATTCGCCTCCCTTTTCCCACATCTGTGACTCATGTTGAGCACTCATTCGATCTTATACATTGTGATTTGTGGACATCTCTCATTTCTAGTATATCGGGCTTTAATTACTATTTGGTGATAATTGATGATTTTTCTCACTTCTCCTGGACTTTTCCATTACGATTGAAGTCTGAAACTTTCATCACTCTTTCTCACTTCTTCGTTTGGATTTCTACTCAATTCGGGCGTACCATTCGAGCTGTCCAGTGCGATAACGGACGAGAGTTTGAGAACTCTGCGTTTCGTAATTTTCTCTCCGCACATGGGGTACAGCTACGCATGTCTTGTCCGTATACCTCTCCTCAAAACGGCAAGGCAGAGCGCATGATTTGCAGTATTAATGATGTCATACGCTCCCTGATGTTACAGGCATCTATTCCAGCCCGATACTGGGTGGAGGCTCTTCATACCGCCACACTTCTGATCAATCGTCTTCCCAGCAAAGCGATTCGTGCCTCCACCCCCTACTTTGCTCTATATGGCACTAATCCTATTTATGATCACCTTCGAATTTTCGGATGCGCTTGCTACCCTAATCTTTTCGCCACCGCCCCACATAAGCTTGCCCCCCGCTCGACACGGTGTGTTTTTCTCGGGTATTCCCTTGATCATAAGGGTTACCGATGCTTAGATCTCACTACCCACCGTCTTTTGATCTCTCGGCACGTCGTCTTCGACGAGTCATCTTTTCCTTTTTCCACCACCTCTTCTGATTCCACCACAGAGCTGGACTCTCTTTTTCCTACTGACCCCGAGGCTGCCTCCCAGTTGCCTTGGCCTATTTCTTCTGCAGGATTGACACGAGCTACGTCCGAGACGCCCTCGACACCGATTGCTGCACCTCTTGTGGCATCGATGTCTCAGGCGTCACCTGCTGCACCCCGTGTGGCATCGACGCCTACGACGTCACCTGCTGCGCCACGCGCGGCCTCGGCCTCCCCGACACCATCTACTGTACCCCAGGTGCCCTCGGCGTCTCCAGCTGTACCACGTACGGCACCAGCGGCATCACCAGCTACCTCCCCGACGTCACCTGCAGCGAGCACGACGCCACCAGCCGCGCCACGCGCGGCACCAACGACGTCTTCTCGTTTTGCTGACCCCGCACTTGTCTACCAGCGACGAGCGCGGGGAGAGGCTCCTGCTCCGACGACGCCATGCGCAACATCAAGACCCACTCTCGTCTATCCACGACGAGAGAAGATGGTTGTACCCGACCGGCCGGTGTACAACCCCCCTCTACTTCACAGGGATCCTGGTCACGTCCACCCGATGGTGACTCGACGTGCGTCCGGGAGTCTTCGACCAGTGGAGCGGTTCGATAGTGCCGCTTTCTCGTCGATGACAACTCTACCGACCGAGCCTTCTTCGATCTCGCCCATACCTACTTCCGTGCGTAGCGCCCTCGCCGACCCTAACTGGCGCCGCGCTATGGAGGAAGAGTATGAGGCCTTGCTTGCCAACCGGACCTGGGACCTGGTTCCCCGTCCTGGTCGTGGCAATGTTGTCACAGGCAAGTGGATATTCACGCATAAGAAGAAGGCGGATGGCACCTTGGAGAGATACAAGGCTCGTTGGGTACTCCGGGGCTTCACTCAGCGCCCTGGAGTTGACTACGACGAGACTTTCAGCCCGGTGGTGAAGCCGGCGACAGTTCGTACCGTACTGTCGCTAGCTCTCTCACGTTCTTGGCCTGTCCACCAGTTGGACGTCAAGAACGCCTTTCTCCACGGTACACTGACCGAGACGGTGTACTGCAGTCAGCCGGCAGGATTTGTAGATTCAGCTCACCCAGACATGGTCTGTAAGCTGAACAAATCCCTGTACGGACTGAAGCAGGCACCGCGAGCCTGGTACAGCCGGTTCGCCTCTTTCTTGGTCTCACTGCGGTTTGTTGAAGCTAAGTCGGACGCTTCGCTGTTTGTCTATCGACGGGGCAGTGACACAGCTTACCTCTTACTGTACGTCGATGACATTGTACTAACAGCATCCAGTCCGACTCTGCTTCAGCGAACCATTTCTGCCTTACAGCAGGAGTTCGCTATGAAGGACCTGGGCCGTCTCCACCACTTCCTGGGTATTACGGTCGAGGACCGACCAGGCGGCCTATTCCTTCACCAGTGACAGTACTGTCTGGATATCCTCCAGCGGGCGAGCATGGCTGATTGCAAGCCGTGCTCCACTCCAGTGGATACTCAGGCGAAGCTCTCCGCCACCGACGGGACACCCGTCTCTGACCCCACTTCTTACAGGAGTCTTGCAGGTGCTCTCCAGTACCTAACCTTCACCAGGCCGGATATCTCATATGCGGTCCAGCAGGTATGCCTCCACATGCATGACCCGAGGGAACCGCATCTCACCGCTGTCAAGCAGATTCTTCGGTACCTACGAGGCACCCTCGACTACGGCCTCCTTCGGCGTGACACGGCCTCCGAGCTGGTCGTGTACACAGACGCTGACTGGGCATGCTGCCCGGACACACGACACTCTACTTCTGGGTACGCCGTCTTCCTGGGCGGCAACCTTGTCTCCTAGTCCTCGAAGCGATAGCCCGTAGTGTCGCGCTCGAGTGCAGAGGCGGAGTATCGCGCCGTGGCTAACGGCGTAGCTGAGGCCTCCTGGCTTCAGCAGCTACTTCAGGAGCTCCACACTCCCGTCATCAAAAGCACCCTTATCTACTGCGACAACGTCAGCGCCATGTACCTCTCCACCAACCCGGTCCAGCATCAGCGCACGAAGCATGTGGAGATTGACCTTCATTTTGTTCGTGAGCGGGTTGCACGGGACGAGGTTCGGGTACACCATGTCCCGACGACGACGCAGTTCACCGACATCTTCACGAAGGGCCTCCCGTCGTCGCTGTTCTCCGAGTTTCAGTCCAGTCTCAACATCGGCTAGATGTTGTGACTGCGGGGGGTGTTAGACACTGTAATTAGGGGTGTGACACAGGGGTATATTAGTCATTAGAGAGGGATTAGGGTTAGGGGTAGTTTAGTCTTTTCTCCCCTCCTAATCCCTCTATATAATCACACCTGTACTCCAGCTTTTCGATCATCTCAATACAATTATCATTAGCCCTCTTTCAATATTGATATAATAGCTACCTTTTATAAAACATTAGAGAGCATCAAGACATGACGATTCACACTAAGACAATGCTTTTATCAGGTTGGGTTTCAGCTGCAGCAATCCTATCCCCGCAGCCTCGCACGATTTGCTGCACAGCTTGGTCCTGTTGGTTGGGATATTGCAACAAGGCAGATTGAACGAAGCCTTCCTCCTGGAACACAGTTTGGTCGTGGCTGGGTTGGAGATGCTGAAGCACCAAAAACATTTCAGCCACCTATACTAGCTTCAGTTTCAGAAGCAATGGCACCACCGAGCAGTGTAGCAACATCAAATGAGCAGCCAACCACTAGCAGTCCTGCCACTACGGATTGTGCTGCCAGCGCAATCCATCTTGCAGGATCACAGCCACATGCTGTGTCATATGCTTCTACCATCATTGGACAGAGGATTGATTATCAGGAATTACCAGTCCAACAATGTGAATCAGTACCACAACTTTCAAAGGACCCAGGTGACCATGGTATTGAGAAAAAGAGCAACCATAATCGTCATGAACACCCGGCCATGCAGCAAACTGTTAATGGTTTCAATGCTGTTCCAGGTGTGAAGACAGACTCTTAGTTACATTACTTTGATAAGTCTTCCACTCATGTTTGGTTTAGTTCAAAGTTCGCAAGCCTTAAACTGATTTTCCTTCTTTTAGTACCAATGTTGTTCCCAGCTGCAGCCCAACTGGTGGTGAGCCAGATGCAGGCACATACAACTGATTGAGTACCGACTAAAAACCTGAGCTCAACATTGTAGCCCGGCATCTGGATGGTGTCTACTTCCAATCCTGGCCGTCATGGGCAGCAAGGGG
The DNA here is from genome assembly GCA_030760725.1 of Neostapfia colusana. Lineage (NCBI taxonomy): Eukaryota > Viridiplantae > Streptophyta > Magnoliopsida > Poales > Poaceae > Neostapfia > Neostapfia colusana. Next base: position 110,406,493 of record JASWHV010000001.1, read on the forward strand.
CAAAAGCCTGGGCTGCATCCTGCCAGCGGCTTGGCACCCACCGGCCTGATGTTCAGGTCGTTCTTGAACCCGCCGCACCATTACCTGGTGGTTGCAATGGTGAGCTTGTTGTGTAATTGGTTAGTGACTTAGGATGAAAGCGTGCATAGATTCGGTGTGTAGAGTGGATTTGTTAGTGGAGGGGGTTGTAACAAGAGTGGTAAGTTGTGCTCGGAACTTCAACGATTCTGATGTGTAGAAAAACAAAGTGGAACAATCTGTATAGATTAGATTATTCAGAACTGTCGTGTTGTGACCGGCGGTAGATGTAACTGAGCACAATCGTACCGTAGTTTGTTGTTCGTCATAACATAGGAGGTCAACCGAGAAATAATAAATCGTGTTTAGAATTGATAAAATCAAACGAGTACATTTAGATCAATATAATACTGTCTCTGTTTTAAAATTGTTATTGTTAGGACAGTAGTTTTAGTTTAATTTTGAACTAAATTTGTTATTCTAATGATAACAATTTGAGAATGGAGAGAGTAACAACTAACAACACATATGGATTCTCTAACATTATGGAAATCTGCGTTAGGTGACATAACCAGCTAAACGCTGCTCTTTTTATACAAATCCTTCCCATCTTGATAAACTAGCTACTGCAACTACTCGGAGTATCTGCTGGCAGCCCGCAGCATCGGTGGCCATACACGTCCCAGCAGAAGGCGGCGGGGCCAGCGACGCCGACGCCGAAGGCACTAATAGAGATGGCAACAGGTAAAAAACCTGTAGATATTATTGTGGATTACCTGTACCCGCTAGATAAAATTCGTATCTGAATCCGTACCCATTACCCGCAGCGGATATAAAAGATTATTCGTATCCGTTACCCGTGGATATTTTTTATCCACGGGTATATCCGTTACCCAAAAACCTTTAATAAAAAGATACATTGTATATAGATTTCCACAACACTTTAACACATAACAAATACATGTTCAACACATAACACAAACATACACACATAAAAGGACATGTTCAACACATAACACAAATATAAATTAGCACAATTGACACTCCTGAGTTTAAATAAAATACAAAGCATCAGGAGGACTCGGGATGCGGCGCTGCGCAGGGAGTCAGGGAGCTGAAAAGAAAAGGAGAAAATGCTCTCACTAGATGTATTTATATGATGTTGTATTGGACCCACATGTCAGAGAACGGGTTCGGGTATACGGATATGGGTATGGAATTTTTTTTTAAAAAAAGGGCATACCCAGTGCTGAAAGCTCCCACACGTTGTGGGGTCTGGGTATGAAATTTTTTTACCCGATAAAAAATATACATTGGATTCTACCCGTTAACCGAACCCATATCCGTGGCTCTAAATTTATATTCAAACCCGTACCCATCGGGTCGGATATCTGCGGGTAAATAGGTAATGGGCACCGGTTGCCATCTCTAGTTAGTAATGCGTGGTTCGAGGGCCAGCGGTGGGGAGAAGAGGATGCCCAAGCTCACCGCCAAGCCTAGTCTCATCGCGATCTTCTCCACGGCCGAACGGCCGAGACGCAAGGCAACATCTCCTCCTCCGCTTCCTCTTCCATGGCCTCTACCGTCATCTCCCTCTCCGCTGTGGCCGCGGCGCTCATTGTTGCGAACGATGGACAGCCCATCACCTCTAGTAGCGTGCTGCACTGCAGCTGCCTCTTCCAGACGTGCCTCGGCCTTGCAATACGAAGACTAACATGGAGACCTGTGTTTTTATGACACGCTGGTGTCAGAGTTCAGCTCGGGTTCGCCTGTCCGATTTGTTTTCAATTCAAAACGTAGGAAACATCAGTCGGACACGAACACGAGCAGCAATACTCGGACTCGGACTCGAACTCGAACTCGAGAACGCTAATCTAGTAGTGGTCGATTTGTGACAGGATAGTAAACACCGTGATTTTTCAGAGTGGGAAAACAGGGAAGAATATGTCAGATCTTGACAATCTGATCAAAGAAGAGACGAAAAATTATGGCGGCAAAAATGCCTCAATCATATGGCAAACTAGACAAAATGCAGAAAACCCAGAATGCGTGAACGGACACATGTTAACAGACAACTGGTGCTACATAGCAATTCTCGTCAAAGAATGCAGTGAACGCTCCATTGTTTCCTGCAGTTAGTTCTAGTATGTTGCCTACCTTCTGTTGACCGACCAAACTGAATCTGCATCAGGAGTGACCAGTTGTACCTCTCTCACCACTGACCAACACTACAGGAATCCGGACAATAGACGATGGTCGGAAACCGTCGTCAATAAGGACACTACCATCGTCAATAAGTTATTGATGACGGTAAAACTTTATAAATGACGGTTTTCGGCTGTCGTCAATTATTAATCGTCAATAAATTTATTGACGACAGTAACCGTCGTCAATAACCTTATTGACGACAGCTAAATATAGTTATTGCTTATTGACGACAGCTAGGATATGAACCGTCGTCAGTTACGATGGCTTATTGAAGACGGTTTCTGGTACCGAACCCCAGGAGGGGAACCCCGTCGAGTGGGAGTCGTGCACGCCGCCGTGTTAGTGTGTGTGTGTGCTAGCAAGGACACGTTCATGGGCTGAACGTGAACTTGGTGCGTAGTCTACGCCCGTGTGTAGACTGAACATATTTTGTTGTAAAAATGTTCATAAACCTCTTTATGTAATAAAACTTCGCTTCCGCTTTGTACCTTTGATGTGTGTTATCCGGTGCTGTGCAACAAGCACCCCTCAGTGTGATTCTGGCTCGACAAGACCTTGGGGTCGTGTCAGCGTTGGTATCAGAGCTCGCTTCAGGTTTAACGCACAAAAAAGGTCATCTTTTTCAAAAATCCAGTGAGGAACGAGTTAGTAGCCCATATAAGGATGTTATTAGTGTATAGAAAGTGGCATACTAACCTAATTGTCTATGTCAGAAAATCGTGCATCTCGGGACGCTTTATGTCTTGGGGGGTGCACGTAAGCGCTGTCCACCAGTGCGCACAAGCTGAAGGGTGGAGCCCCACGGGTGGCAGGTTGACAGCTAAATCAGGCTGTCGTCAATAAGCTTATTGACGACGGCCAGGATTTCAACCGTCGTCAGTAACCATGGCTTATTGACGACGGTTTCTACTAGGCCGTCGTCAATAACAATTGCTTATTGACGACGGTTTCTGGTACCTGGCCGTCGTCAATACTAATGGCTTATTGACGACGGCCAAGTACCAGAAACCGTCGTCAATAATCTTTTCAATTTTTTTTAAAAAAACAGAAAATCCTGCCCTGGCTTCGAGGCCAGCCCTGTCTCGATGGCCAGATTACAGGCAATCAAAATATACATCACAGAATTGCATAAAAACACTATACGCACGCCACACTACCCTACGCTACCCCGACCGCTGCCACCGGAGTCCAGGAAGTTGTCGTGCGCTCGTCCAAACGCTGGTTGCTGAGGGGATGGAGTTTTCTGAGCCCGCGTCGCCGATCCCTATGATGTACATGTATAGTTAGACAAATTAGAAGTTCACAAATGTGTATATGATTAAATAAAATCATTACAAGTTAAAATTGAGCAAGTTAGCTAGATTTGGCTATGTTTGAGTAAGTTTGCTCATATTTTACTAAGTTTGAGAAGTATGGACTAGTAGTATTTGTGTTTGAGCTAGTTCAAATAGTTTTGGCTATGTTTGAGTAAGTTTAGTCATATTTGACTATAGTTGAGTAAGTTGTACCATATTTTACTCAGTTTGAGGATGTTTAACTAGTTTTCTCTAAGTTTAAGTAAGTTTGATCAAATTCAACTAAATTTGAGCAAATTTAACTAGTTGCAGCTATTATGAGAAATTTTGTACCTGTGCTCCTGACGTCGGCCCCTGTGGTAGCTGTATCGGTGGCGGCGCCCACTGAAGAAAGACAACGGGCTGTCCTGTGGCCATAGCCTGCAAATATGAAGTAAATTATTATACATGTCATTTATATATTAGAAACGTTGAGTACAATGATCTGAACTTATCTGCATGGCAGCTTGCAGCTGTAGCATGTACGAGTGTTGATACTCGTCCCTAGCCCGGAGCTCGGCTGCCTGCCTCTCGTTCGTGAGCCTCAGCGCTTCCTGCGTCCTTTGGAGCTCCTCCTGGACACTCTGGAGCTCCAGATCACGGCTGCCATGCCTGCTGGATCCACCCTACGATGAAGAGGACCTCGAGTAAGACCGCGCCTCCCTCGAGTCTACTACTCCATCGAAGATGGCTAACCTACACAACGAAGTAAGAGTATTAAAGTTTCGTGTCTCGAAGTTAATGAAAGTAAATGAAAAACATCAGAACTCACCGGCCGTGAGGTTTACCGCCACCGCTTGCATAGGCGGCTTCAGGTACGATCGACGAGTTCTGCCAATCGTAATCGTCATCTCGAAGCCTCCGCACCTCCTCCCCATACTTTTCCTTAAAATACAGAAAATTAAAGTCATTAGAAGTTTTAAAGAGAATACAATTAAGTCAACTAAAGAACTCACCAACGTCTCTGTCGCTGTCTGAGAAGACAGCTGATCAGGCTGCGAGGGGTCACTTCCCATGTGACCCCTCCTCCACACCTGGATAGCGATCGGCTCCTGACCGATCTCGCGCTCCTATCGAATATAATTCGAGTATCACTTACCATCCGTTTAGCAAGGCGTACGTAGCCGTCCCCGCCAAGACGGTGTTTCCCGTTCGTCCCTCGACTCTATCGGCGGGTCATCGACACGCCTTGGAAGCCCTGGCTCGCCCAACGAGCACACAAGGAACTGTAGGCGTCCGGACAGGACTCAAGCCACGGTACGCTGACCTGCACACCTTTGTTGTTGGATGAAAACATTGATGAAAATTGGATAATGAAGCAAAGTAAAATAAAGAATTTACCTCTGCGTACTGTGCCTCCGTCAAGTACTTGTCCGCCACATCCCTAAACTGCCCCGGCTCACCCTCGTCCAGATGCAACTTATAGTACGCCTTCGTAGCCTGAATGCGAGCCATTGAAATCGACTGCGTCAGGAGCTTCCTAGCGTTGTTGTTGAAGACCAGGCGAGCGTGATCCAGCTGGGCCTCTTCCTCCAAACGGTAATATTTCTACAAGTAGAAATATACAAGTTAATGTATTTAACATATAATAGGTTCGCATTTAACGAATAGACGATTTACTTACCATGAATTCATGCCACACATGCTCCTGGTGGTTGCCGTAGGTAATGTCCTAGGCCGTAGCGTAATCGTCCCAAGACGTAGCAGCCCGTCCGTTCACTAGACCGGGGTAGTGACAACGGATGAGCTGGCCCAGGACAGCGTTGACTTGGCGGTGGCGTCCTTGACCCGTGAACGAGTCATCGGCCTAAGACCTAATACACGATTCTCAATTAGTACATATATAAGTGTTAAAATATCTAAATTGATTTGTTATAGATTTAATTACCTATCACCAACCGGACGAATAACGACCCGATCTTCTGCCCGTGCAGGAACTGGAGGAGGAGCCACGTAGTGGCTCCTCCTGTAACGCCGCTGTGGAGCCGGCTCCACATCAGGCTCTGTGGAAGGCTCTGAAGCAGGGTCTGAATCCTGCGGTGCCGGAACCTGAAGAGGATCCGAAGCAGGATCTGTAACAGGCTCCGAAACCTGTGGTGTCTGAAGAGGACCCCTGGCCTCTGTCTCCTCAGACGTAGAGTCGTCCTAAAAATTTGAAGATTGGTAATATAGATTTAAGAAAGTTATTTATATAATTTATGTAATTTAATATTCTTTACCTGTCGTGACCGCTCTCGTGACCCCTGGCCTCTATCGAGGCCCAACAGCTGAGACAGTCTACCATTGCTAGACTGACAGCCCTGGAAAACGGAGTCTGCTCTCGGGGGCAGAAAGCCCCGCGTCCCCCGTCGTCTACTGCTCGATGACATCCTGATGAAAGGAAATTTGATAATGAATTTAAAAGAAAATATAGAAGACGAAAGAAGAGATGAAAGAAACGATACTTGTACTCAATTTCAAAATTCATCAGTATCACGATCATGTACTCTACTTCGTAAACCGGACCATCGATCTTTTGTCATGGTTGTTCGCCATTTTTGTTTTTTTACATTATGAGTCTGTACATCTTGTGCATCTCCAACTAATTCATCGAGTCGTTGACCAGGCTCAACGACAAAAGAATCCGACAACTCTTCTTCTTGGTAAACAACATCTGCCTCATCAATATTACCAGTATTGTCCGGTGTATATAACCGCTCACGAGGATTCACCTTTTGTACAACCCACCATGCACTAAGTTTTTTACATGGATATTGTAGATAGTACACTTGTTCGACTTGGTGTGCAAGGACAAAAGTGTCGTAGCCTCGTAGTCGGTCCTTGTATTTGACTTATACCATGCCAAATTGGTTTTGTCGAGTTCCATTGTTATTATCAAACCAATCGCAGTCAAAGAAGACTACTTTAAGGTCTTTACTCCCGGCAAAACTAAATTCTAGGATTTTATTTATGATCCCATAGAAATTAGTTTCACGTCCTTCGGCATCGGCAGCCCTCGTCACAACTCCGCTGTTTGATGTTGCCCTTAGAGGACGTTGAGCTTCAAATTGAGTTGAACGGAATCGGAACCCATTAACATCATATCGACCAAAGAGTTTAACTTTAATGGATCCGTTGGACAGTTGTCACAAATCTTCATGAACACCAGCTTGTGTCTTGCACTGTCCAACATATGAAGTAAGAAGACTATTTTATGCTATGAACATAATTACTAAGAGGAACAAGACAAGGAAAACGTTACATGATTTCGAAACCACATTTAGAAGTTAGGTCCTCCATTTACTCCATAGTGTCGCATTGTTTGTATTTGCTTGCTAGTAGGTTGCTGCTTAGACTTCCAATTTTGTCGATCGAACTCACTAAATCAGGACAAAACAGAATTATTGGTGTAGATGTATAACACACCACGCAAATTAGTATAGATGTTGAACAATCACTTACTGAAAAAAATTGTCCATCCCATCTATGTTAGCGTACATGTATAACAAAGCAGCTGTCTTTTCATCTGCTGAAGCATCATAGCTCGTGCCACTACCAACAGTGGTGCCTCTCGTTTGAAAAAGTGAGAGTTCGCTACAAGAGGTTGCTTCAGCCATATTGTACCGTAATACCGATGCATTAACATTGTGTTCTTCTGCAAAGTAGACACTTGAAAAGTATACTATCTCCTGAAGTGTAAATGCTTCGGCGATGCATCCTTCAACCCTTGCCCTATTACGAACCATCGGTTTTAGACATCTGAGTGCTCTTTCAATGTGGTACATCCACCTATATTGAATAGGGCCACCTACTTTAGCTTCATATGGAAGATGGATTAGAAGGTGTTGCATTGTATTGAAGAACCCTGGAGGAAATACTTTTTCCATCTTACATAAAAGCACGGGTATCTCTTTTTCCAACTTCTCCATCATCTCCCTTTTGATTTCTTTAGCACAAAGCTGTCTATAAAAATAGCTAAGCTCGGCTAACACCTTCCATACCTCATCGTCAAGATAGCCTCGAAACATAACCGGCAGAAGTCTTTCCATGATTATGTGATAATCATGGCTCTTCAAACCAGTAAGATTTCCAGTCTTAACATTAACGACTCTTCTCAGGCTAGCAGCATAACCGTCTGGGAACTTCAACGGTTTCAACCACTTGAAGACTTCTTTCTTTTCTTTTGGTCGAAGGCAGAAAGAAGCTCGTGGTTTGCCACCAGCTTCGGAGAGCTCAAGACTTGGTCGGTTACAAACCTCTGCCAAATCCTTCCGAGCTTTTATATTGTCTTTTGTTTTCCCCGTCATATCCAAGCACGTGCTTATGATGCATTCGCCCATGTTACGTTCCTGGTGCATGACATCAATGTTATGCATTAGAATTAAAGACTTCATATACGGTAACTCCCATAGTGCACATATATGAGTCCAATTGTGATCCTCTCCATAACCAACAAAATATCCAGGACGAGCTTCATCTGGCACTAGATTGTTGAGCTGTTTAACAATTTCCGACCCGTTCAAACGTTGTGGTGGTCCTTTTTTACAATGGTACCCTTCCTGAAGGCATTTCTCTGTTGCCTAAACACGTGATTTGGCGGTAACCAACGTCTATGACAATCAAAGTAGCATATCTTGCCACCATGACTTAGACGAAAACAATCCGTGTCCGAAGCACATATTGGACATGTCAATCGACCATGAGTGCTCCAGCCAGAAAACATGCCGTAAGCTGGAAAATCATGAACAGACCACAAGTACGCAGCTCGAAGGTTGAATTTCTGTTTTCTATAACAGTCGTACGCTTCGACTCCTGTCCATAACATTTTGAACTCTTCAATCAATGGCTACATCATCACGTTCAGTCGTGAACCCGGATGATCCGGTCCAGGTACAATAAGGCATAGGAATATGTACTCATACTTCATACAAAGCGATGGTGGTAAGTTGTACGGAATAGCGAACACAGGCCAACAAGAGTATGGTGTGGCGTTTGTACTAAACGGTGAGAAGCCATCTGTCGCCAACCCAAAGCGAATATTTCTCTCGTCATTGGCGAAATCTAGATCGAAGTGGTCAAGCGCCTTCCATGCCTCACCATCCGACGGGTGCACCATCATGCTGTTGTTCTCACGTACACCTTCTTTATGCCACCTCATGTGTCTAGCTGTTTTTTTAGATAGAAACAAACGCTTGAACCTAGGTGTGACAGGCAAGTAGCGAAGCTGTTTCTGTGCGACTTGAGTCATTACTTTTGAACCGTCGTCATTAACAACTTCGACAAATCTCGCTTTACCACATTTTAAGCACTTGTTCTCGTTGGCATGCTCTCTCCAAAAAAGCATGCAATTGTCTAGACACATATCAATCTTCTCATATTTCATACCTAGACCAGAAATCAACTTCTTAGACTGATACATATCTTTAGGAACTTTATGTGGTTGTGGAAGGATATCACTGATCAAATTGTTAAGATCGTTGTAGCAGTTATTGGAGAAGAAATACTTAGTCTTAATGGCCATAAATCTAGTCATGAAAGTAAGGAGCGTCACTTCGGTGTGTTCATGCAACGGCTCTTCTGAAGCTTTGAGAAGCGTGAAAAATGCTTCAACCTCCGTTGGAGGAGGATCCTCCATCAATTCAGGATTTATGGCATCAAGCATCTCGTCCATCCTATCAACCCCCGTGTTGTCATCCTCATCTGAAACTTGTAAGGGTTGAGAAGATGTCTCACCGTGAAAGGTCCACACCTCATAATCTTGCATGAAACCGTATCGACATAAGTGAAACGCCAAATTCACTTTGTCCCAACACTTTGCACCTTGCATTTCGTACATGGGCACCGCACCTTATCGATCTTTGACAATGAAAAAGCTCGATCTACAAAAGCATCTGTCTTTGCGAACCACTCATCCGAGTGACCACCAGAACAGTTCTTCCAACCGGTATACATCCAACTACGATCCTCACCCATGTTTGAATCTGCAGTTTAATGTCAAGGAAATTATAGTTACTTTATAATTTATTTATGTCACGGCCCTACATCTATTGGAAAGGATAGGTCCTAAACCCACCCAAGAGTGATCGAGTGGAGCGTGCTGATGACGAGACGCGTGGTATGGATCTGAACGAAATTTCGGCAGCATAACCCCGCTGTTCTCCACTGCACGCCCGAAAATGGTGCAGCAGAGAACAACAGGGTTATGCCGTCAAAATCTCGTCTAGACCTAAACCCGCGTTTCATCACATGCCACGCCCCCTTGGTCACTCCCAGGCTGTCCAAAAAGGGACAATTCCGAACGTACACGCCTCACATGCGTAACACATGTGAGACGGACCCGTTCGAAACGGGTGACGCATGTTGTATAGGTTTACGTCAATCTTTCGTTTTTGAGTCATTTAAAAGAGAGAGAGAGGAAAGAACGAGAGAGAAGGAAAGAACGAGAGACAAAGAAGTGGGTTAGTCGTCCTAAGTTATGCCCTGTTGGGGCCTGCCATTACCTTACGACGCCTTTAGGGTTAGCCGTCGTACGTTATGCCCCGTCGTAAGTGGGTCAAAGATGAAACCGCACCGTCGGGGCCCGCCGTCCACGCGCGGGAGCTTGCCGTCCTCGGTGCCTGTCTCGACTAATACATTACCAATAAATGGGCCATGACGGACCCTAAATGGGTCGTGTCAGGCCGGACCGGGCCGAAACCCATTTATTTACATATAGTAACTAATCACGCAATCAATCAAAGTATTATTTAAACAATAATCAATAACAATACTAATTAAACAATTAATCAACTAAGGTCAGGGCTCGGGGCGGCCGAGGCGCGGCCGGGGCTCGGCGCGAGCAGGGGTGGCCGGGCGGGGCTTGGGGCGGGACGGCAGCGGCGGCGGCGGGGCGGGGCGCGGGATGGCGGTGCGCAGTGGGGCGGGGCATGGGATCGTGGTGCGCGGCGGCAGGGCGGGGTGTGGCGGCGCGAGGAATCGCCAGCGTGAGGCATCGACGGTGGTTGCGCGAGGGGCCAGCAGCGCCTTGCAGCGACGGCGGCGGGTGGAGGTGGCTCCGGCATCGGTGACGCTCGGCCAGGCGAGGCGAGCCGCCCCGGCATCCCCCCGGGTTCGAATCCTGGAAACAATATCTTGCAGAAATGTAGGGAAAGACTACGTGTAAAAAAACTAGAGCGGGTCGGGCTACTGTAAATTTTTAAACTTGACAATGATGAATACTTCAATCAGTAAGATAGGCGGGTAAAACAGCAAAAAAGCAGAAAAGCGGTAAAAAACTTGCTTTCGAGCGCTTAAGCGTTCAATCGCTTAATACCATCTGTTCTGATTTACAGCTCACAAACTGTTCTTTCCATTCAGATTGCCAGCCGTTTATTTCCTAATTTCATAATCCGGTAGGAGGATGGCATTTCTAGCCGGCTGGATAAAACTCAGAGTAATACTAAGTTAATTTCGAGAGAGCAAAAGGGAAGGAGGGGCCGGAGGGGGAGGGTCCGGGCCGGAGGGGGATGGGGGTAAACCTGTCAATGGGGTGAAAACCAACTCCCAATCCACACCAAACCATAACATGTATAAATTCAATCTAACCCAATCCGGCCCACTAATTTATGAGTTCAAACCAAACCGAACCAAACTGTATAAGAAAACAACCCAAACCAAACCAGTCCATAGCCCACACCACAGTTTAAAACTGGTTTAAACCCATTTGTAAAAAATGGTTCCAGTCCCACAAGCAAATCGTTCTGCGTTCAGCATGGTGGATTCTCACGGTTGCTCCGTTTTTTGCACGCATTAGGAGTTAAGACGCTCGGCATGGTTGACAATGAGCAGGTACTGAACTGGTGGTTGGTTTGCTTTAAATATTCGACTTTTCTTTCTTTTTTTTTTTAAAACAAATTGAAAACTTAAACTTTGCTTAAAAAATCATAAAACATTTTGTGATTGTTGGGCAATGTAAGGATAGATCATTTTAACTAAATGGGCTCTACTTAGTGACTGAAGAAACATGCAGGCTCATTCCTTAGCACCATTAGAGGTAGGTACTTGAATGAAAAGTTGTTGAAAAAACAAACTGGTAAGAGACAAAATGTGAAAAAAAAATAAAATGGTAGGTCTTGGCAGGATAATGAGCCGCAACTTGCTCGCCTGTAGAAATCTTGACAGATCCTCTTTACCCACGAACGGAGCCGCGACGATAGAGGGCGCGGCGTTAACCCGGGTTCTTGCCGGGCAGGGGAGCGGAGACGCAACGGAGCGCGTGGGTTCCTGCCTGGCGGGACGCGGGGACGCGACGGTGGCTGGAGTTCCTGCCAGGTTGGAGCGTGAGGACGCGACGACGGTGGCACGGCGCGCGCTGCCATATGAGCGGCGAGCCGGCGACGGTGGCAGCTTCGTTGTTTCTCTGTCGCTAGGTTTTGCTAATTGATATTTGCTAGTAATGACCAAATTTCTAACTGCAACCAGTGCAAAGCCCATGGTCTCAATCCATTCACAACCGAATTGTTACAGTCTAAACCAAACTGAACCCAAACCATTTAGTGTTGTAACCAAATCAGTCCAATCCATTTTATATGGCAGCCCATTTTAAACCACCCAAATCAAACCCAAAGCAGGAACCAAACTGTTAAAACCGGTTCGGGGAGGGGCCGGAGGGGGAGGGTCCGGGCCAGAGGGGGACGGGTGAGGGGCCGAAGAGGCCGGACGGGGGGGGGGGGGGGGGGGGGGGTGGAGGGTGACGCCGGCCGGTGGCCGGCGGCGCGGCCGGGGGGCGAGGAACCGGAGAGGGGAGCGGGGGAGAGGGCGGAGGGGGAGGGGAGGGGGACTTACCTCGTGCCGGGGATGGGCGGCGGCGGAGGAGGGGACGGGCGGCGGCGATGGACAGAGGCGCGAGTCGGGAGGCGGCGATGGACTGCCTGCGGAGGAGGGGACGGGCGACGGCGATGGACCGAGGAGCGAGTCGGGAGGCGGCGATGGACTGCCGCCTCCCGGGTCGCGTACGGGTTATATGTGCCGTTATTGACGACGGTGCTAGGTGACCGTCGTCTATAAGGAACTTGTTGACGACGGTGCTAGGTCACCGTCGTCAATAACTACTCGGGTGGGCCCAGATTAAGTTAAAGACGACGGCCCCAGTCGTCAATAATTTATTGACGACGGTTATCGACTAGTCGTCGTCAATAACTACGTTATTGACGACGGCTAGATCAAGCCGTCGTCAGTAATATTAAAGACGACGGCCCCGTCGTCAATAAATTTGGCCGTCGTCAATGCACGTTTTTCCTGTAGTGCAGCTACTGGGGTCCATCCATTACCGGTATTCTCCTGCAAAAGGGATAAACGAAGTCATGAGATCCAATTCCATTTTAATGAAATACTAGCATGATACTTGTAATGAACATGCACTACGATCACCATCAAGACAACATATCTGGTATAAATGATCTTTATGGTCTTAACACACTAATAATCATCGGTGACCATCTGATCCATCATAAGATGTCATAATTATGGGCAGTAGAAAACTCACATGTCACTTAAATGCTCACTGTGATAGGCCTTTTATTTAAGTGATAGATGATTCTTCCGCCACCTATATTTATAGCCTCATGTGATAGACCAAATACTCACGAATACTTGTTAGCATGTTAACACCATAAATACCATTTACACTAGACATGTCGCCCATCAACAAGGATAAATGAGTATTAGCTACCAAATTACAGCTACGAGATCCAATATTTGCAGTGAATTTTCTGTTAACCACCCCAGCTAAGTGAACTACGTCCTTTTGTGGAGTGAACTACAAAAATAATCTCATAACAAGCGGTGCATGTAGGTAGCTGCATCTAACACCACCTTAGAATCCATTGCTTCCTCGTTGCTACCCACAAGAAAACAGTCACTTCTAGATTCCTCCGGCCCCATGATGTAGGTCTACTTGATTGGATCAATGATAAGTGTTTGCATGGCATTTCTGCCCGTATTTGCTTGGTCACAGCACGCAACACTATTGACAGTAAGACGATGAACTGTTCCATATTTTTTATCATGTTGAGCTCTTCTATTAGCTGTCCATATCCTACTGAGGTGTGGATACGCAACTGAAGCATCTACCTAGCAGGCAATAGATGTTTGTTGGAATCTTGGTCCTAATAATTAAAAGCTCAAAACAAAATTACTAATAAATCTCAAAGGCTTATGTATTATAAGAGGTGGATGCTAAACTTTAGTACCACATGGAGATTGAAAGAAGAGTGTAACACACTTATAAATGGAAATGTTCTATCACTTCCCATGTGAGTGAGTAAAGGAGTGATATACGCACGCTCCTTCTCCTTGCTCGCCATGCTACTCCACACGCGTGGTGTGTTCTGTAAATTGAGCCTCGAGCCTCAATTCGAGTCTTGCTGATCGAGGAATTAGAGTCGGAGTCGATTCGGTCGCTCAGAAACTAACTCAAACATGACATTGAGTCAAAGTCGGCCAATCGACTCAAGCATGTTGTAGAGTCTGTTGTCATTTTGACTGAGACCGGGTCAGTTCAAAAGGACGTTTCATCCATTATGAGAAACCACGATTAGATGTGACCGAAGACTCACATATCACTTACATGTTTCCTATGATAGGGGAACCTTTCATCTAAGTGATGGGTTAATTTTTCACCACTAATAACACTAAAGGAAACACGACACCTTACGACGGACGGGTTACTTACTACGGCTAGCCGTTGTAAGTAAGCTAACTTATGATGGTCATAGATCCGCGGCCGTCGTAAGTTAGAGGCCCGCCAAATTTAATGAATAACTTACGATGGCCCGAACCCTAAGCCATCATAAATAAGCAAACCGTTGTACATTACATATAACTTACGGCGGTCCAACTTCGGGGCCAACTTAAGTTAGCAGACCGTCGTAAATTATGGATTATATCCGCCGCCCCGGCCCCGGGCTCATGCTATTCCACCTGAGCCCACCCGAGTTCGCCCCGCCGCCGCCTCCCGGCCCCGCCGCTGCCACTCGCCCCGCACTTGTCGTCGTTTCGCCGCCACTTCGAGGTAAGTTCTACTAATTGTATAAATTAGTTAATTAGTTCATTTGTTAATTAATTTAGTTACTTTATTAATTAATTTAGTTAATGAGTTAATTTGTTACTTAATTAGATTACTTAATTTTGGTTTAGTTGATTATTAAGTTAGTTTAGTACTTATTTTATAATTTGGTTACTTGATTAATCTTGGAGATTGTTTAGTTCTTTAATTAGTTAGTTATTTGGTTAGTTATATTACTTAGTTCATTATACTAGTTTAGTTATTTGATTATTTAGGTGTAAAATGTCTTTTTTATTATTTAGTGTTTATTTGTTAATTATTTGTTTTATTTTATTATTTAATGAAAAATTGTTATAAATTTGAGTGTAATTTGATTGCTTGAGTGTATAATATCGATATGTAAATAAATAGGCTTTGGCCGGCTCAGTCCGACACAACCCATTTATGGCCCGACACGGCCCATTTAAAAGTCAATTATGAGTATAGACGGGTACGGAGGCAAAAAGCAAGGTGAGGACAGCAAGCTCCCGCGTGTGGACGGCAGCGCCTGTAAAGCCGTTCGGCCGTTAACGGCGGGACCCGATGGAGCATAACTTAGGACGACTAACCCACTTTATTGTCTCTCTCTCGTTCTTTCCTCCTTTCTCTTATTTTTACCTCTCTCTCGTAAATGACTCCAAAATGTAAGATTAACGTAACCTATACAATATGCGTCACCCACTTCGGACCGATCCGTCTCACATGCGTTACGCATGTGAGGCGTGTATATTCGGAATTGTCCCTTTTTGGACAGCCTGGGAGTGACTGAGGGGGTGTGCTTATGACGAGACACGGGGTCTAGATTCGGACGAGATTTTGACAATGTAACCCTAATGATCTCCGCTGCACTATTATCGAGCGTGCAGTTGGAGAACAGCGGGGTTATGCTGCCAAAATTTCGTCTAGGTCCGGACCCCGCGCCTCGTCATAAGCACATTCCTCCTGATCACTCTTAGGTGGGTTTAGGACCTATCCTTTCCAATAGATGTAAAGTGAATGTAATTTCTCTGGCTTTATACTATAGAGTAAAACATGGGTGAAGACCGCAGTTGGATGTATACTGGTTGGAAGAGCAGAGCTGGTGGTCACTCAGATGGTTGGTTCGCCAAGAGAGATGCTTTTGTAGATCGAGCATTTTCGTTGTCAAATATCGATAAGGTGTGTTGCCCATGTACAAAATACCAAAATACCAAGTTTTTGGACAAAGTGGAAGTTTCTATACATTTGTGTCGAAACGGTTACATGCCATATTATGAGGTCTGGAGCTTTCACGACGAGACAACTTCTCAAGTTGTACAAGAAGTGGAAGAGGACAATGATGATAACACGGAGGATGATAGAATGGATGATATGCTAGAAGCTATACAACCAGACCTTATGAAGGATAATCCTACAACAGAGGTTGAAGCGTTCTTCGAGCTTCTCAAAGCTTCAGAACAGCCGCTGCATGAACACACTGAAGTGACCCTCCTCACTTTCATGACTAGACTTATGTCAATTAAGTCTAAGTACTTTTCTAATAACTGTTACAACGACATCATCAAATTGATCACGATATCCTTCCACGACGCCATAATGTGCCTAAAGATATGTATCACGCGAAAAAATTGCTTTTGGGTCTTGGTATGAAATATAAAAAGATTGATGTGTGTCTGGGCAACTGCATACTTTTCTGGAAAGAACATGCCAAAGAGAACAAATATTTAAAATGTGGTGAATCGAGGTATGTTGAAATTTTTAATGAAGATTATGAAAATATGAAGCCAGAAGTTGCACGTAAGCATCTTTGATACTTACCCGTTACACCTAGGTTGAAGCGCCTGTTTCTTTTGAAGAAAACTGTGAGACACATGAGATGGCACAAAGAAGGTGTATGTCAGAACAATGAAGTCATGACGCACCCGTCCGACGGTGAGGCATGGAAGGTGCTCGACAGGTTCAATCTAGATTTCGGTCGTGATGCTAGAAATGTTCAGATCAGGTTGGCAATAGATGGATTCTCTCCGTTCAGTACAAACGCTTTACCATACTCTTGTTGGCATGTCTTTGTCATTCTGTGCAATCTACCACCGTCTCTTTGTATGAAGTATGAGTTCATGTTCATTAGCCTCATTGTACCTGGGCCGGATCATCCTAGGTCACGTCTCAACGTGATGTTGAAACCGCTGATCGGAGAATTGAAAATATTATGGACAGGAGTTGAAGCGTACGACTGTTACAAGAAGCAGAGATTCAACCTTCAAGCTGCTTATTTGTGGTCTGTCCATGATTTTCCGGCGTACGACATGTTTTCTAGATGGAGCACCCACGGTCGTTTGACGTGTCCAATATGTGCTTCTGACCCTGATTGATTTTGACTTACTCATGGAGGCAAGATGTACTGCTTCGATTATCACAGAAGTTGACTTCTTTCGAATCACATGTTTAGGCAACATAGAAATGTCTTCAGAAAGGACACTGTTGTCACTAAAGTACCACCGAAACGTCTTAATGGGTCAGAAATATCTGATATGTTGGACAAATTGGTGCTAGATAAAGATCGTCCTGGATATTTTCTCGGTTTCAAAGATGATCACAATTGGACTCATATATGTGGACTATGGGAGCTACCATATATAAAGTCATTGATACTAATGCACAATAATGATGTCATGCATCAAGAGCGTAACATAGAGGAATGTATCATAAGCACATGCATGAACATGACTGACAAGACGAAAGACAATATAAAGGCTCGAAAGGATCAGGCTGAGCTTTGTAACTGTCCAACTCTTGAGCTCTCTGAAAGTGGTGGTAAACCACGTGCTTCCTTCTGTCTTCGACCCAAAGAAAAGAAACAAGTACTCTAATGATTGAAAAGTTTGAAATTTCCAGATGGTTACGCAGCTAGTCTGAAATGAGCTGTGAATGTGAAAACGGAAAAACTCACTGGGTTGAAGAGTCATGGTTATCATATAATCATGGAAAGACTTCTACCTGTTGTGTTTTGGGGTTGTTTTGATGATGCGGTGTGGAAGGTGCTAGCCGAGCTTAGCCACTTCTATAGACAGCTCCGTGCTAAAGAAATCACGATAGAGATGATGAGTAAGTTGGAGAAGGATATACCGGTATTATTATGTAAGATGATTTTTTTCCTCCAGGCTTATTCAATCCAATGCAACATCTTTTTATCCATCTTCTATATGAAGCTAAAGTGGGTGGTCCCGTGCAATATAGGTGGATATATCATATTAAAAGATCATTAAGATATCTGAAACCAATGATTTATAAAATAGCAAGGGTAGAAGGGTGCATCACCGAAGCATTTACTCTTAAGGAAGTAGGATACTTTTCAAGTGTTTACTTTGCAGAGGAACACAATGTCAATACTTCGACAATGTGGTATAATATGGATGAGCAACCTCCTTGTAGCGATCTCTCCATTTTTGCAACAAGAGGCACTACTGTTGTTAGTTGCACTTCCTACAACTCTATAGCAGAAGAAAGGAATGTTGCTTTCCTCTACATGTACGCTAATATAGATGAGATGGACAAATATTTTGAGTAAGTGTTTATCCTACGTTTATGCTACTCAGCATATTTTGCAACACATCTATTCTAAAAAGTTTTCTTTTCGTACAATGAGTTCCACAAACAGAATTGGACACATAAACATCAACCTACGAGCAAACTAGTAGAAGCGATGCGACGGGATGGAATAAATAGAAGACCTAATTTCCTCTCCTGGTTTCGAGATCATGTAACATTTTCTCGTTAACTTATCAGTATTTATAAAGTATTCTTATAAATTACGAGTATTTACAATTTTTTTATAACTTTATATTTTGGATAGTGCATGAAAGATGTCAACGTCCATAAAGACTTGCGATAACTATCCTATGGATTGGTTAATGTTAGAAGCTGCGGTCGATATGACGTAAATGACTTCCGACTCCATACGACTCAATTTGAATCTCTTCGTCCTCTCGCGACAACATCTAATTTTGGAGTTGTGACGAGGATAATCGACTCTCAAGGACGTGAAACTAATTACTATGGAATCATTAAAAAATTCTTGAATTTGCTTTTGTCGGTAATAAGGATCTTCGAGCAATATTCTTTGATTGTGATATATTTGATAACAATATTTGAATTCGACAAAACAAAATTGACATGGTGGAAGTCAAACAAAAAGAACGGCTACGAGGATACGATTCATTTGTTCTTGTGCACCAAGTGAAGCAAGTGCATTATCTACCTTATCCATGCAAAAAATTCGATGCTTGGTAGGTGGTACATAAGGTGAATCCTCGTGAGCGGTTATATACTATAGGAGATGATGGTTAACATGATACTAATGAGGTTAATGAGGTTTACCAAGAAGAAGAGTTGTCAGACTCGTTCATCGTCGAGCCTGGTGTAGGACTGGATGATTTAGTTGGATACACTCAAGATGTCGAGATTTATGATATGCGGAAATGAAAATGAAAACGAAATCAAGTCGAGACCCTCACAAAAGAAGATTGGTTGTCTGGTTTAAGGAGTAGGGTACATGATCATGACGTTGATGAATTTTGAAATTGATGAAGTAATGTTTTCTTCACTAACTTAACATGAAATTTGTATATTAGCTTAGTATATTTATCAATCACTCCTTACATCAGTATGTCGTCGTTAAACGGAAAGGGCAACAGGGTGAGAGGGTTCCTCATCCATCCACAGGACTTTGTCTTCTCAGGTACCTCGTCAGGTGCGAGCAGACGCTCTCAGCTGATGAGTCACCTTCCACACTTTTCGTACTGAGTTGTGGCCTCTCAGCACATGGAGATAAATTGCAGTTGCCAATCACGTTATTAAATTTCCCTTATCAATAATTTTTTCTTATCAATCATTTACTTTTGTAGCCTGACTCAGAATCTTTTGAGTCGAAGCCATAGGTTGGGCCTAGCCAACCCTCGGAGCCAGCGAGCGTGGAGCCTTTGGGCTTCAATGGTGACCAGCCGCCCGGGTCACCATACGTGGTGCCGCCGCAGAGGTGACGGACAAGGAGGACCCACTTTGCTGCTCCTCCTCCCATTCCTCATGAGCGGATCACCATTCGTCCACTCAGAGACAGGTAAACAAATTGTATAGTAGTAAATATTTGATGTTGTCTCCCGTTACATAATGAGTTAACAAATTTTACAGATCTTTGCACGACTGTTCGTTCACGGTCCAGGGACACCACAAGCAGGTTAACGGTGTCCTCAGGGCTTTAGTGCAGTTGCACTATCCCGATGTCATTGATGGTGTCCCTGCTTTATCATGGGACGACTACGCTTATGTCCCTCATGAGGTACACGACACCCTTTAGGGACCGTGTGGAACGATTTTATGGTAAGCTTAAATGTTTATATTTTTCCCACTCATTTAAATTATTAACACAAATCGATTAAATGTTTGTTTTCTTAAAGTTTAGGTACCAGTTAGAGGACTCGAGCGAGAGCATAATTGAGCACGGGACTGTCGTGTTTCACATGAATGCTCGGAAGCTCGTGCTGCAGGCGTTGTCATACACCCACATACAGGCGATCAACAAGTACAACAAGCGGCATCAGCAACAACAGAGAGGGGGTCTATTTAGGAAGGACTCCGACACGTACTTGACCAAGGATCACTACGCTGAGGTAAATTCTTATTGTCAACTATTTCTAATAATTACTTATGTTAACAGTATTAATGAAATACTAAATATGTGTAGGTTAGTATTAGCTGATTAGAGGGTCAGCGCAACGCGTACCGAGCTCTTTGTCGGTACTGGGCTAGCCAGGACTTCTTCGCTAAGTCCACGAGAGCTCGAGCCTGCAGAGGGACGGACGGCCAAAACAACTACGACGGTGATGGCTACGTGCGTTTGGCTAAATGCATAGTACGTATATTTTAAATTAGTTTATGTGTTCATAATATATTTCTCCTACTAACACGTATCTACAGGACCGAGAGACCGGTCAGGAGCCGACACCGACCCAGGTTTGGAAGAGAGGTCACAAGAGAAGTGACCCTTCCCAGCCTAGGCAGTGCAGTCAGGTCACGGGTGACCGATTGGTAAGTTTTTAAAATTCATCATTTTAACTATAAGTAAAACTATTACTGAGATGCTTACATCATTTCTTTGTTTTTTAGGAAAAGTACGTGCAGGGGGTCAAGAAGATACATGACGAAGGCTACGATTAGAAAAACGCGACAATCAAGCCTAGAGCCATGTACACAAGCGGTGGTCGGAAGGCCCATGGATGGTGAGTTGGTCAATTGTTTAATTTTTTTTAATCTTCAATCTTTTACTTATTATTTTTTCTATCTTTTATAGATTTGCCATTTTCGATGGAGTTGTTGACTCGAGGGCGGCGCGACCTTCGCAAGGCACTCCATCGATAGAGACTTCGTCTGGGCCGTCGAGTGGCCGTCGTCTCTCGCGGAGTGACTTGGAGCTCCGTGTCACACCCGGTTTTTCCGAAGAACAACCAAGTGAATATCACATGTATGCCAGGATCATTTTCTCATACATGTGATGACAAATAGTGAAGCATCATTTATTACAAGCCAGGTGTCGAATATAAGTAAGTCTTACATAGTAAATGTCTCGATGGACAATAATAAGTTCATCACAAGTAAATAAACTAGCAGCGGAATATTATTCTTGAGGGCTCCGTCACAGGCGTTGCCCGGGGGTCTCCATGAACCTAGAAACCTTCTTCGGGTCCAAAGTCTTGATCATTATACACCACCTCACTCTCTTGACCTGAGCAGCAATATAAACAAACAAATATGCAAGGTTGAGTACCGATGGTACTCAGCAAGTGTGGGAAAGTTATGTCATGCATGGCTAGAACAAGGGGAGGTTGAACTCATGGTTAAAGCACTACACAATTATTACCTACCACCTTAGCTTATTAAGCACCTACATGACTACACAGGTGAAATGGTCCCAATCTCCCATCCCATCATCATAATCAAATAACCATAATCATCATTTCTAATGTTAAGCTCCCCGCTTAACACTCACACCCTCCAAGGTCATCATACTCTAATCATGAATAAGTCCAAGCCGCTCTTGACCGTGAGCACGACTGTCATGACAGTTTTGACTCTGCAGAGTTTGTACCACTATACCCACATGTAGTGATTTCATCCCCCGTTGCCGGGTGGACTAAAAGAACCTCCATTATGCCAGTGGCTACGAACCACATTCACACTTCCCAGGTGTGTAGCCAGGAGATCACTACGAAGCCTTTACAAAGGGATTCCTGACGAGCGTGGGCCCACTGAGGTTTCACCCCTAACAGCATACAAGAGGCTCCAACCCCGCTGCAGTGGCCCCCTCTTGAGCCTTGCGGTTCATATGGTAGTCCAGCTGACACCTACTCCCCGCACCATCCAACACACCCATACTACGCCGGGGATACACCTAATTAATTGGCCAAGCTGCCCCATCTCAACATGTGGTTGGCACTGGAAAGCCAGGTTACATGCTCCATGAACCGGTCCTTAGGATCCAGGCAAGTACTAAACACAAACCCAAGTCTCGTGCACCCAGCACACAACCAAAACATCCAACTTGTCTTGATCCCTACCTCTACATAACTCACAATATCTCATTCAAGAGTATGGTAAAATAAACTGATGATCTCATATCCCAATTATCCCATTCTAAGCATGGCTAAGCATATGCATAATAATAAATGACATGATAAAATAAATCCCAACCCAAGCTACAAGGAAACAAGGTAATGCAATTCTAGGGAAACTTCCTAGCATGGGTTTCATATTTAATCTTGACAATGCAAATAATTCTATCTACACATCCTAGCATAGGATCAAAGTGGTCAAGGACACTTGCCTCCTTCCTGCTGCTCTTGAAATGGGTAGTCTTGATCTTGGAAAGGAATAACTTGCTCTTGAGCAGGTTCCACATCATACCATCACACATAGCAAAAGAAAAACAACAATCCATAAGACATAGTTCACACTTCCACTTCATACAAACCACACATTCACATGTAACAAAGCCATTCACAACTTCTATGTGTTGTGTTTACTCTATGTGTGTTGACATTTGGCTTACATGCACTTTTAACCATGTGTATATGATTCCTACTCTTGTATTCACATTTATGCTTGCATACTTTATGTATGAGTTTCCAATTTAAATAAATTTCCTTATATTCAATTACTACACCTTTTAGCTACCAAGTATGCATGAAAGGTATTTTCCTTCTCCATATGTGTCTTCAGAATTTCTACCAACCCTAAACTGAATTCTTTAGATTTTAGAAACTCCATTTATCATTTACTAGTTGCTATATTTTCAGATTTATTTCCTATGCCTAAATATGAACTTTATTATGAAAATAACAAGACACCTCATCTAAACAGAATAGGTTCTGATCTAAAATATTTACTAATATATTTTTGACCTTTTCCTCTGATGTAAACTATTTTACAATTATTTTCCCTATTTTCTAAAACTATTCATTACTTAAAATTGTGTCCTTAAATGTGAATAATAAATTAAACAGATTCAATTCAGCCCAAAATATGTTTTTATCTCACTCCGAAGTTTTCTAAATACTGAGAAAGTTTTTAATTATGACAATATGTTTGTCCCACTTTTTAATTTTTAAACACTAGCCACATATTCAATTTCCTAATTTAAATACTAAACAGGGCTAAAAAGGTAAACTCACCCCATTACAGGGTCTATAATATTATTTTCAGAATTTCCAGGGGTCTAGCTACACTTATCAGAGGTGTTTTTCCTAATTTTTATTAAGTCCAGGGGCTAAAACTGATTTTTAAATGAATTTACATGATTTTCTGAAGTTCCAGGGGCTAGATCAGAAGTTTCCGGGGCTAGCTCTTATTTCCCGAGAACCCCAGGGGGTAGCACGTAAGAATTCCAGTCTTTATAACGCGGGGCTGACGTGGACCGTCCGATTTTAAACCGACGGCTGAGATTATAACGCCGAACCGGTACGCAGGGGTTTAAACCCTACCGTGCGATTTAAAATAAACGGCGCACAAGCGGCCACGTCGCTCTGATCGAGCGCGGGCGGCGCTGCCGGCGGCGCACGGCGGCGGGAAGCGGCGATCTCGCCGGAGACTTTCGGGTTTTCGAGAATTCTTCCTAGAACTGTGATTTTATGGTATAGATAGGTGGAGGGGAGGTCAGGGATCTCACCTCGGGGGTTTTCTTGAGCTCGGAGGGCCTGGAAGGTGATCGGCGACGAGGTCCGAGGCGAAACCACGGCGAAGCTCGTCGGCGCTGTGTTTACACCGCAAGTCACCGAGTTTTCTGCACCTGCAAGGTTCCCCGGAGGCGGTGGATCAAGACCAGCGAGTTAGATCGGAATTTCCGAGCTTAGATCGGCCAGAATTCGCTGGAGAAGTCTCGGTTCTCACCGGAGGAAAAATCGGCGATCGCGTGGGAAAAACAGAACGAGGTCGGGGTTTTTATAGACGGGGGAGGGCGGCGGGGTGGTTTAGATCATGTCCGCGTCGCCTACGAACAGAATTCAGCGGGGATACGACGAAATCCCGATCGGTTTTGATTCGGGGGCGAGGGAGTCCGGCGCGGCGCGAGGTAGACGAAGATCGGGTGGGTCCCGCCTGTCAGTGTGAGGCAGCAGCGCGCGCGGCTGCGGGCTGGCGCGGGCGCTGGCTGGGCCGACTGGTGGGTTTCGGCCCACTGGCCGGTTTTTTTCTGCTTTCTCTTTTTCTTTTTCTATTTCTTTTCTGATTTGAGTTTAATTTGAATTCAAGTTTGAATTTGAATTTTTGCAAAACATGCAACACGTCCAAAAATTTTTAAATTCCCCTCTTAACATGATTTAGGGCTTTGAATCAAAATTTTGGGGTGTTACAGCTCTACCCCCTTAAAAGAAATCTCGTCCTCGAGATTGGTGTTTCTAAGAAAACAATTCCGGAAATTGTGCCTTGAGCTCATCTTCCCTCTTCCAGGTGGCTTCCTCTTCTGAGTGATGCTTCCACTGCACCTTGCACATCCGGATTCTTTTATTTCTGGTGAGGCGTTCCATTGTCTCCAAAATCTTGTATGGTTGATCGGCATAAGACAAATCCTCAGCTACATCCACTTCATTCATGGGTAACACCTCTTCAGGCGTCCTCAGGCATTTCTTGAGTTGTGACACATGGAATACATCGTGCACATCCGATAGACGAGCCGGTAACTCTAGTTGATACGCCACTTCACCTTTCCTTTCCAAAACTTGAAAGGGTCCGATGTATCGAGGTGACAACTTCCCTTTCACCTTGAACCGATGAAGTCCTCTGATAGGGGACACTTTGAGATAGACATAGTCTCCCACGTTGAAAACGAGCTCTCTGCTTCGTACATCGGCATAGCTCTTTTGGCGTGTCTGTGCTATCCTCAAGTTATTGCGAATTTCCCTCACCTTCGCCTCGGCTTCTTGTAGTACTTCTGGACCAAACACTTTACTTTCCCCTGTTTGGTTCCAAAATAGGGGAGTTCTGCACTTTCTCCCGTACAAGGCTTCAAACGGTGACATCTTCATACTAGCTTGATAGCTGTTGTTATAGGAAAACTCTGCATATAGTAAGTTTTTGTCCCAACTCCTATTGTTTTTGAGTGCACATGCCCTTAGCATATCTTCAAGGATCTGATTGGTTCTTTCCGTCTGCCCATCAGTCTGGGGATGATAGGCAGAACTAAAGTTCATATGGGTTCCCATGGTTTCGTGCAACTTCTGCCAGAACCTTGAGGTGAACTGTGTCCCTCGATCCGACACAATCTTCTTTGGCACTCCATGGTAACACACGATCCTTGACATGTACAGCTCTGCCAATTTGGATCCGCTGTAGCTTTCCTTCACGGGGATGAAGTGAGCTACCTTGGTTAGCCTATCAATGATGACCCATATCGAATCATATCCTGATTGGGTCCTAGGCAATCCCACGATGAAATCCATGCTGATTTCTTCCCATTTCCATTCAGGCACTTTGAGTGGTTGCAATAATCCCGCGGGTCGTTGATGTTCTGCTTTCACCAACTGACATGTGTCACATAGGGTAACATGTTCCGCGACATCTCGCTTCATGCCATACCACCAATACCTGCTCTTGAGGTCCTGGTACATCTTCGTACTCCCAGGATGAATGGAATAGTCGGAATCGTGAGCCTCCTTCAAAATCAATTCAAGGATCTCCTTTACTTCAGACACGTAGATTCTCTTCCCGTGCCACACCGCACCTTGTTCATCCTCTCTGAAACCAGGAGCTTTATTTTCCTTAATGAGTTGCCTGATTTCTTGTATCTTCTCGTTATTCTTTTGACCATTGCGTATGTCTTGCTCTAGTGTGGAGTCCACTTCCATGGCGATGGCTTCACCACTATTCACAAGGCATAGATTGAGCCTTATAACCTCATCCTTCAATTCTGCAGGCATGTCCTTCAAGCTCAACTTATTGACCTGCACTTTCCGACTCAAAGCATCGGCCACGACGTTTGCTCTCCCGGGATGATAGTTGATGCCCACATCAAAGTCATTGATTAGCTCTAACCATCTCCTTTGTCTGAGGTTGAGATCTGGCTGTGTGAAAATGTACTTCAAACTCTTATGATCCGTATATATCTCGGTCCTCTTCCCCATCAAATAGTGCCGCCAAATTTTCAACGCGTGTACCACTACGGCTAGTTCTAGGTCATGTGTAAGATAGTTCTTCTCGTGCTTCTGAAGCTGCCGGGATGCATATGCCACGACATGCCCTTCTTGCATGAGAACACATCCCAACCCATTTCCAGAGGCATCGCAGTACACTGTGAAATTCTTCTGCATGTCTGGCATAACTAACACTGGGGCTGTTGTCAATCTCTTCTTTAGCTCATGAAAACTCGTCTCGCACCGTGGCGTCCAGGTGAATGTGATTCCCTTCTCCAACAGTTTGGTGAGGGGTCTTGAGATCTTAGAGAATCCCTCAATAAACCGTCGATAGTATCCAGCCAATCCCAAGAAGCTTCGAACTTCCCCGACATTTTCAGGGGTCTTCCACTTCTGGATATCCTCGATTTTGGCGTGATCTACGGAGATTCCTCCCTCCGAGATTATATGTCCTAAGAAGGGAATTCTCTTCTGCCAAAACTCACACTTGCTCAATTTGGCATATAGTTGGTGTTCTCTTAGCCTCTGCAACACCAACCTTAGATGTTTCTCATGTTCTTCTTCATCTTTGGAGAAGACGAGAATGTCATCTATGAAAACCACTACAAATTTTTCCAGATATTCCATGAATACCTTGTTCATGAGGTACATGAAGTATGCCGGGGCATTAGTTAGCCCGAAAGGTATGACGGTGTATTCATACAGTCCGTACCGAGATACGAAAGCTGTCTTGGGAATATCAGATTGCCTTATCTTGAGTTGGTGGTATCCCAACCTGAGATCAATTTTCGAGAACACACAAGCTCCCCTCAACTGATCAAACAAGTCTTCAATGCGAGGTAATGGGTACTTGTTCTTGATGGTTACCTCATTCAAAGCACGGTAATCCACGCATAACCTTTGGGTTCCGTCTTTCTTGGGCACAAATATCACCGGAGCTCCCCATGGTGAGGAACTAGGGCGAATATACCCCTTCTCCGTCAATTCTCTCAAATGACCCTTGAGTTCTTCTAGCTGCTTGGAGTCCATCCGATAAGGTCTCTTGTATATCGGGGCTGTTCCAGGCACTAGCTCAATTACAAATTCCACTTCACGATCGGGAGGCGTACCTGGCAATTCTTCCGGAAAAACATCTGGATATTCCCTGATAGTCCTGATTTCCTCAACTTTCACCTCAACTTGATTTAATTTAATGTCCCTCCTAGGCTCGTGTATCGTTATGAACTTTACTCTTGTGCCACTAGGGTGAGTTAGTTCCACCGTTCTGGTCAAACAATGAATGATTCCCTTATGTTTGGTCAACCAATCCATGCCCAAAATAATATCGATCCCTTGGGAATCTATCACTATGAGGTTAGCAGTAAACACTACCCCATTAATGTCTAGATTCACCTTGGGACACACTTGTCTTGTCCTTATTTCTCCACCTGGAGAGTTTACGGCTAGCATATGGTTCATTTGTGTTGTTGCTAGGTCATACTTCTTAACAAACCCTTGAGCAATAAACGAGTGGGTAGCACCAGAATCAAACAGCAGGGTTGCAAGGTGTAAATTGGCAGGAAACTTACCAACTACCACGTCGGGTGCATCTTGTGCTTCCTCCATAGTGACGTGGTTCACCCTTCCTCTCATTACATTCTGCTGTTGTGGCTGCGCGGGCTTCTTCTTTGGGCATTTGTGGGCGTGGTGCCCCACTTCTCCGCAGCTAAAACATTCCACCCCAACCTTAGGTGCCTGGCCTTTGCTGTCTTGGGGTTGGTTTGGGGGTCCTTGTACTGCTGGTCGAGGTGGATATTCAGGGCGAGGCTGCTGCACAAACTGACGTTGCGGCTGTGCTGGTGCTGCCGGAGGCCTGTAGTTCGGGTGGTACCCTCTTGGTGCTGAGTAGGGTACCGCAGCACGGTTTGTCTGCCCTGCTGGTTGCTGCATCAGACGGGGGCGGGTGTTGCTACCCGAGGCTTGATGTGACCAACCGGCCTTACTCTTATTCTCATTTTCCAAGGCTTTTAGCTTCCTTTCTACCACAAATGCTCTGTCCACCATCTTTTGGAAGCTTTCACACTCATTTGAGGACATTGCACACTGCATCTCCGTGGTAAGTCCTTCCACGAAACAATCTTGTTTCTGCTCATCAGTCTCTATGTCTCGTGGGGCATAACGAGATAGTTGAGTAAATTTAGTGAGGTATTCCCTCACAGTCATGTTACCTTGCTGCAACCCCAAAACCTCTTTCCTCTTGTTTTTGAGTTCACCTCTTGGGATGTAATGGTTGCGGAAACTACGCTTGAACTCTTCCCAAGTGATGTTCTCAGGGTCATGATGGGCGGCCACGTAGGCGGTCCACCAATCAGCAGCAGGTCCATGCAATTGATGAGAGGCAAACAGCACCCTCTCATACACTTGGCACTGTTTGATCCTCATCTTACTTTCAATGGTCTTCAGCCAATCATCTGCCTCCAGAGGTTCTGCAGCACTTGCAAACTTTGGAGGTTGAGTTCCTAGAAACTCACTCAACCTTGGTTGGCGTGGTGCAGCTTGTGGAGGTGGAACTTGATGCAAGTTGGCCACCACTTGAGTCAAGTTCTGGATGAGCTGATTTTGATTCTCCAGCATTTGGTGGAGAGGATCAACTCCTTCACGGCGACCACCCCGGTCCTGGCTTCCAGAAAGATGAGGGTTGCATGCCTCATCGTTGTTGTTGGCGGGGTTGGCAGCACGTCCTTTTCCTCTTCCGGCCATCTGGCAGAATCAACCAATGTTAATTTGAAAGCATTTAGTATCATCTTACTACTTTCATTTGTTTGTACTTTGAAGTGTTGAGGCTTTGTTATACTTTTACGAGGGTTCACATCTCACACCGAATAAATGTACTATTATTTCATGTGGGTTCACACACCAAAGCAAAACAATCTGAAGACGAGGCTGTGGACAATTGCATCATGGCTTCCACAACTCACGTCACACACCAAGCATTAACACACCATTAACTAATCGTAACGACTCGACTATTCGACATCTTGCTAACTAAGGGAAGGACTCTACACTACTCGTTTTCTTGAGCTGGCTCCTCGGGATCTTCCTCATCTTTTCGGCTGCCTTCTGACTCTGCTTTGGGTGGGGAGGCTGCTGGTGGAGAAGTGTGACGACGCCTGATCGCTCGGCGATCTGGGGAGTCAGGAGTCCATGTATCATTCACGGTGACACACAGTTCATTCCCATCTCCTCTTTCTCTCGCCCTTAAGTAGGCTCGCAGCAACGCCTCCGTTTCCTTCAGGGTGTCCCGGACATCCTGAAGCTCCTGTTGACACTCCTGCAGTCGAGTGCTGAGCATAGAAGCATCCTCCAAGCACAAGTCCATGTGCTCATGGGAAGTCCCTTGCTGCACCGGCGGGTACTTGTACTCCGTGGTACCACTGTCACGTTGGAGGACATACATGTACTCAGTCTTGTCCAGGTGGCGACGATAGATGTGACTCTGGCAGGTGATGGCCTCCCAGGTGACATCCTTCTCCGCATCGACCTGTGTCGCTCTACAAGCTGGAGAGTGGTGGATCTTAAGCAGCTGATTTTCGTGTATTATCCTCATCTCTGAACTCCATTCTTCCCTCTTCTCACGGATGGTCCTGGTGGAGTTGTAGTGGATGATTAGCTTGCCCGTATTGCCGGCGGCTTCGAGCATACGCCGAAGACGGCGCAATAAGCCTCCTACTGCCAATCCGTAGGAAAGGTACGTCACCGGACGGCTCTCCTCCCTCTCGGCAAGGGCAACTACGGGAACTCTCCCTCCTGTGGACTTGCGAGCGGTGCGAATCATGCGAACCATCTAAAACAAAAAGAATTTAAAATTAGGTTAGATAAACTCTCAAACAAAAATCCTATTTTGAATGAAAGTTGGGGGTAAGATGAAGAAAGTGACTCATTTAAATAACACTTTTCAATCCAGACCTTTGTAAAATAGTTTTTAAGAAAATAGGGTCCTTAAATACGTCCATTTCTACCTAGGTCCACGTTCCTACGGGCAACCTGGCTCTGATACCACTTCTGTCACACCCGGTTTTTCCGAAGAACAACCAAGTGAATATCATATGTATGCCAGGATCATTTTCTCATACATGTGATGACAAATAGTGAAGCATCATTTATTACAAGCCAGGTGTCGAATATAAGTAAGTCTTACATAGTAAATGTCTCGATGGACAATAATAAGTTCATCACAAGTAAATAAACTAGCAGCGGAATATTATTCTTGAGGGCTCCGTCACAGGCGTTGCCCGGGGGTCTCCATGAACCTAGAAACCTTCTTCGGGTCCAAAGTCTTGATCATTATACACCACCTCATTCTCTTGACCTGAGCAGCAATATAAACCAACAAATATGCAAGGTTGAGTACCGATGGTACTCAGCAAGTATGGGAAAGTTATGTCATGCATGGCTAGAACAAGGGGAGGTTGAACTCATGGTTAAAGCACTACACAATTATTACCTACCACCTTAGCTTATTAAGCACCTACATGACTACACAGGTGAAATGGTCCCAATCTCCCATCCCATCATCATAATCAAATAACCATAATCATCATTTCCAATGTTAAGCTCCCCGCTTAACACTCACACCCTCCAAGGTCATCATACTCTAATCATGAATAAGTCCAAGCCGCTCTTGACCGTGAGCACGGCTGTCATGACAGTTTTGACTCTGCAGAGTTTGTACCACTATACCCACATGTAGTGATTTCATCCCCCGTTGCCGGGTGGACTAAAAGAACCTCCATTATGCCAGTGGCTACGAACCACATTCACACTTCCCAGGTGTGTAGCCAGGAGATCACTACGAAGCCTTTACAAAGGGATTCCTGACGAGCGTGGGCCCACTGAGGTTTCACCCCTAACAGCATACAAGAGGCTCCAACCCCGCTGCAGTGGCCCCCTCTTGAGCCTTGCGGTTCATATGGTAGTCCAGCTGACACCTACTCCCCGCACCATCCAACACACCCATACTACGCCGGGGATACACCTAATTAATTGGCCAAGCTGCCCCATCTCAACATGTGGTTGGCACTGGAAAGCCAGGTTACATGCTCCATGAACCGGTCCTTAGGATCCAGGCAAGTACTAAACACAAACCCAAGTCTCGTGCACCCAGCACACAACCAAAACATCCAACTTGCCTTGATCCCTACCTCTACATAACTCACAATATCTCATTCAAGAGTATGGTAAAATAAACTGATGATCTCATATCCCAATTATCCCATTCTAAGCATGACTAAGCATATGCATAATAATAAATGACATGATAAAATAAATCCCAACCCAAGCTACAAGGAAACAAGGTAATGCAATTCTAGGGAAACTTCCTAGCATGGGTTTCATATTTAATCTTGACAATGCAAATAATTCTATCTACACATCCTAGCATAGGATCAAAGTGGTCAAGGACACTTGCCTCCTTCCTGCTGCTCTTGAAATGGGTAGTCTTGATCTTGGAAAGGAATAACTTGCTCTTGAGCAGGTTCTACATCATACCATCACACATAGCAAAAGAAAAACAACAATCCATAAGATATAGTTCACACTTCCACTTCATACAAACCACACATTCACATGTAACAAAGCCATTCACAACTTCTATGTGTTGTGTTTACTCTATGTGTGTTGACCTTTGGCTTACATGCACTTTTAACCATGTGTATATGATTCCTACTCTTGTATTCACATTTATGCTTGCATACTTTATGTATGAGTTTCCAATTTAAATAAATTTCCTTATATTCAATTACTACACCTTTTAGCTACCAAGTATGCATGAAAGGTATTTCCTTCTCCATATGTGTCTTCAGAATTTCTACCAACCCTAAACTGAATTCTTTGGATTTTAGAAACTCCATTTATCATTTACTAGTTGCTATATTTTCAGATTTATTTCCTATGCCTAAATGTGAACTTTATTATGAAAATAACAAGACACCTCATCTAAACAGAATAGGTTCTGATCTAAAATATTTACTAATATATTTTTGACCTTTTCCTCTGATGTAAACTATTTTACAATTATTTTCCCTATTTTCTAAAACTATACATTACTTAAAATTGTGTCCTTAAATGTGAATAATAAATTAAACAGATTCAATTCAGCCCAAAATATGTTTTTATCTCACTCCGAAGTTTTCTAAATACTGAGAAAGTTTTTAATTATGACAATATGTTTGTCCCACTTTTTAATTTTTAAACACTAGCCACATATTCAATTTCCTAATTTAAATACTAAACAGGGCTAAAAAGGTAAACTCACCCCATTACAGGGTCTATAATATTATTTTCAGAATTTCCAGGGGTCTAGCTACACTTATCAAGGTGTTTTTCCTAATTTTTATTAAGTCCAGGGGCTAAAACTGATTTTTAAATGAATTTACATGATTTTCTGAAGTTCCAGGGGCTAGATCAGAAGTTTCCGGGGCTAGCTCTTATTTCCCGAGAACCCCAGGGGGTAGCACGTAAGAATTCTAGTCTTTATAACGCGGGGCTGACGTGGACCGTCCGATTTTAAACCGACGGCTGAGATTATAACGTCGAACCAGTACGCAGGGGTTTAAACCCTACCGTGCGGTTTAAAATAAACGGCGCACAAGCGGCCACGTCGCTCTGATCGAGCGCGGGCGGCGCTGCCGGCGGCGCACGGTGGCGGGAAGCGGCGATCTCGCCGGAGACTTTCGGGTTTTCGAGAATTCTTCCTAGAACTGTGATTTTATGGTATAGATCGGTGGAGGGGAGGTCGGGGATCTCACCTCGGGGGTTTTCTTGAGCTCGGAGGTCCTGGAAGGTGATCGGCGACGAGGTCCGAGGCGAAACCACGGAGAAGCTCGTCGGCGCTGTGTTTACACCGCAAGTCACCGAGTTTTCTGCACCTGCAAGGTTCCCCGGAGGCGGTGGATCAAGACCAGCGAGTTAGATCGGAATTTCCGAGCTTAGATCGGCTAGAATTCGCCGGAGAAGTCTCGGTTCTCACCGGAGGAAAAATCGGCGATCGCGTGGGAAAAACAGAACGAGGCCGGGGTTTTTATAGACGGGGGAGGGCGGCGGGGTGGTTTAGATCATGTCCGCGTCGCCTACGAACAGAATTCAGCGGGGATACGATGAAATCCCGATCGGTTTTGATTCGGGGACGAGGGAGTCCGGCGCGGCGCGAGGTAGACGAAGATCGGGTGGGTCCCGCCTGTCAGTGTGAGGCAGCAGCGCGCGCGGCTGCGGGCTGGCGCGGGCGCTGGCTGGGCCGGCTGGTGGGTTTCGGCCCACTGGCCGGTTTTTTTCTGCTTTCTCTTTTTCTTTTTCTATTTCTTTTCTGATTTGAGTTTAATTTGAATTCCAGTTTGAATTTGAATTTTTGCAAAACATGCAACACGTCCAAAAAATTTTAAATTCCCCTCTTAACATGATTTAGGGCTTTGAATCAAAATTTTGGGGTGTTACACTCCGTGCCGTGGAGGAGAGGCTTGTGCGGACCCAGGAGGAGCTCAACAGGATGAGGGCCGTACAGGAGTACCAGGCCAACCTCGTGGCCCAGATGCAGAGAGCGGTGGAGGTAAATAATTTAAATTACTGTAGTTTAATTTTTTAGCATTTCAGTAATATGTATGTTCTAATATATTGCAATGACAAGCCTTAGCTCGACAAACTGGCCAGGAGCTCATGTTTCCTGCGTGGCCACAGCTGCCACAGGCGCCCCCGGCATAGCCGCCCCCAGCACAGGTACCCCCGGCACTGTCGTAACTCTTTAATACATGGAGGGAGATAAAGAGAGAGAGGGATGGGGAGAGGGATAAAGAAGGAGCGAGGGGAATAGAGAGAGAGAGTGTGTGTGAAAGAGGAGAGAGAGGGGGGAGAGAGTGAAATAGAGAGAGAGGGATGGGGAGAGGGAGAGAGGGAGGGGAGAGAGAGAAAGTGAAAGAGAGAGAGAGAAAGAGGGGAGATAGATGGGGGAGAGAGGGATAGAGAGGAAGGGGATAGAGAGAGAGTGAAAGAGGGGGAGAGAGAGAGGGGGAGAGAGTAAAAGAGAGAGAGAGAGGTATGGGAGAGGGAGAGATAGTGGAAGAGGAGAGGGGGGATGGGGAGAGATAGTGAAAGAGAGAGAGGTATGGGAGGGGGAGAGATAGTGAAAGAGAGAGAGTGGGATGGGGAGGGGGAGAGATAGTGAAAGAGAGAGAGAGTGGGATGGGGAGGGGAAGAGATAGTGAAAGAGAGGGAAAGAGGGATGGGGAGGGGAGAGATAGTGAAAGAGAGAGAGGGGGGATGGGGAGAGGGGGAGGGAGAGAGAGAGAAAGAGAGTGAGAGAGTGAAAGAGGGGGAGAGAGTGAAAGAGAGAGAGAAGGGAGAGGGAGATGGGGAGAGGGACAACTAGAGAGAGAGAGGGGGGATGGTAAGAGGGAGAGAGAGGGAAAGACAGGGATAGGAAGGGAGACAAACATGTATAACTTTTATTTACTTTGCAGGGTTCACTGATGGAGGCGCAGACTCCATCCACAGCTACCGGCATCAGGAGGGACACGCGAAGATGACGTCCACGGCTCCGGAGGTAGTCGAGAGGGGAGTGTGTAGCCGTTAGTAGTTTTTAGATTTCTTTGGACTTTGTGAATAAACTGTCGAATATTGATTGTATTGTCTCTCTTTTGTCTGTGTATTGTCGAATATATATTGTGTGTGTATTGTCTCTCTTTTGTCTCGGCTGGCAATTGTGTCAGGACATCTATTTTTTTTTTTTAAAAAAAAATAAAAAACGTAACTTACGACGGCCTGTATACTGGCCGTCATAAGTTAGCCTAAGTAACTTGCAACGGCTGCGGTAGCCGTCGTAAGTTAGCCCAAATAACTTACCACGGACATGGCCCATGCCTTCGTAAGTAAGCCGGTTACTTATGACGGCCAGGTCCAACCATCGTAAGTTGTATGGCCCAGCCCACCACGTGGCCTAGGGGCTTACATACGATGGTTACGGGCCGCCGTCGTAAGTTACGTAACTTACGAGAAAACCCCGACGTCGGCTAACAACCATTGTAATTAAGCATAAACTATCGTAATTAAGCTAATTATGATGGTTTACACCTTACTTACGACGGCTTTGGCCATCGTAAGTTTATCGCATTCTTGTAATGTAATAATGGCCTCTCGTGAAGGATCAAATAATCATGGATGGTTATTAGCATGTTAGCACCGCAACTAACATTTACAATAGATATATTGCCTAATAACATATGTTAAATCAATCATTTCCATGGTTTATTGTCAGTGTTGTTCAAAATACTCCCTTAGTTTTAAAATTGATGGTGTTAGCACAATACGTTAGACAAGTAGTCACACATCAGTTATGTAACCAAGGGAGGTCCCCTGAGCCACTTATAAATATATACTCTGTAAGGGCCTCAGTTTTTGACACATATTTGAAGTGTTCATCACCATACACACACACCTCATTTGATGAAAGATGATGGACACAAATGAAGAGCAAGTAACCACCATCAACATGCTCATTAGAGAACAAACTCACATATTGCAAAAGTGGCATTTTCCACATGTGATATAGATGGGCCAGGCATATGAAAACTCCTGCACATTGCTAAGGATGTCCATGCCAAGTTTCACCCAAATTCAAAACCTTTTAGAGGTCATTTTGGGTATAGTTAGGAAGAGGGCAGTTTGAAACCATATTCAAATTCAAACTGTTTTTATCCCATGAATTCAAAAGTGTAACACCCCAAAATTTTGATTCAAAACACTAAACCATGTTCAGAGGGGAATTTAAAAATTTTTGGACGTGTTGCATGTTTTGCAAAAATTCAAATTCAAACTGGAATTCAAATTATACTCAAAACAGAAAAGAAATGGAAAAGAAAAAGAGAAACGGGAAAAAAACCGGCCAGTGGGCCGAAACCCGCCAGCCGGCCCAGCTTCCCCGCGCCAGCCCGCCCCCGCGCGCGCCGCGCTGCCTCTCACAGACGGGTGGGACCCGCCTGTCATCCCTAACCCCGCGACCCCGGACTTTTCCCCGAGCGCGCGCGATCTTAACCGATCGGAAAACCCGTCCCGCAGCCCGAATTCTGGTCCCAGAGGACTCCAACTCGATCACAACAGACCCACCGCCCTCCCCCGGCTATAAAAACACCAGCCCCGATCAGTTTTTCCCACGCGATCGCCGATTTTTACTCCAGTGAGCACCGAGACTTCGCCGGTGAATTCTGGCCGATCTAAGCTTGGAAACTCTGATCTAACTCGCTGGTCTTGATCCACCGCCTCCGGGGAACTTTGCAGGTGCAGAAAACCCGAAGACTTACGGTGTAAACGCAGCGCCGACGAGCTTCGCCGTGGTTTTGCCTCGGACCTCGCCGCCGATCACTTTCCAGGACCCCCGAGCTCGAGAAAACCCCCGAGGTGAGATCCCTGACCTCCCCTCTACCGATCTAGGCCATAAGATCACAGTTCTAGGCAGAATTCTCGAGGATCCGAAACTTTCCGGCGAGATCGCCGCTTCCCGCCGCCGTGCGCCGCCGGCAGCGCCGCCCGCGCTCGGTCAGAGCGACGTGGCCGCTTGTGCGCCGTTTATTTTAAATCGCACGGTAGACTTTAAATCCCCGCGTACCGGTTCGATGTTATAATCTCAGCCGTCGGTTTAAAATCGGACGGTCCACGTCAGCCCCGCATTATAAAGACTGGAATTCTTACGTGCTACCCCCTGGGGTTCTCTGGAATTGAGAGCTAGCCCCGGAAACTTCAGATCTAGCCCCTAGAACTTCAGAAAATCATGTAAATTCATTTAAAAATCAGTTTTAGCCCCTGGACTTAATAGAAATTAAGAAAAACACCTCTGATAAGTGTAGCTAAACCCCTGGAAATTATGAAAATAATATTATAGACCCTGTAATGGGGTGAGTTTACTTTTTAGCCCTGTTTAGTATTTAATTTAGAAAATTGAATATGTAACTAGTGTTTAAAAATTAAAAAGAGGGACAAACATAATTGTCAAAATTTATTAAAAACTTTCTCAGTACTTAGAAAACTTTGGAGTGAGATAAAAATATATTTTTGGGCTGAAATAAATCTGTTTTATCTATTATTCACATTTATTAGTATAGGGACACATTTTTAAGTAAAGAATAGTTATAGAAAAATAGGGAAAATAATTATGAAATGGTCTACATCATAAGCCAAGGTCAAAATATGATTTTAAATTATTTAGGACCAGAACCTAATCTGTTTAGGTGATGTGTATTACTAATTTAATAATAAAATACACAATTATGCATAGGAATATAAATCTGAAAATATAGCAACTAGTAAATGATAAATGGAGTTTCTAAAATACAAAGGATTCAGTTTAGGGTTGGTAGAAATTATGAAGGCACATATGGGGAAGAATAATACTTTTCATACATACTTGGTAGTTTAATGTAAGGAATGTATTTAAAACTGAAACACACACACACACACACACACACACACACACACACATATATATATATATATAGTATGTAAGTATAAATATGAACACCAAAGTAGGAATCATACACATATAAATAAAAGTGTATGCAAGCCACAGATCAACACACATAAAGTAACCACAACACATATAATGGTGAATGAATTTCATAAATATGAATGTGTGGTTTGTATGAAGTAGAAGTGTGAACTATGTCTTATGATTGTTGTTTTTCTTTTGCTATGTGTGATGGTATGAAGTAGAACCTGTTCAAGAGCAAGTTAACCCTTTCCAAGATCAGGACTACCCATTTCAAGAGCAGCAAGAAGGAGGCAAGTGTCCTTGACCACTTTGATCCTATGCTAGGATGTGTAGATAGAATTATTTGCATTGTCAAATGAAATATGAAACCCATGCTAGGAAAGTTTCCCTAGAATTGCATTACCTTGTTTCCTTGTAGCTTGGGTTGGGATTTATTTTGTCATGTCATTTATTTACATGCATTTGCTTAGCCATGCTTAGAATGGGATATTTGGGAAATGAGATCATCAGTTTATATTACCATACTCTTGAATGAGACATTGTGAGTTATGTAGAGGTAGGGATCAAGGCAAGTTGGATGTTTTGGTTGTGTGCTGGGTGCACGAGACTTGGGTTTGTGTTTAGTACTTGCCTGGATCCTAAGGACCGGTTCATGGAGCATGTAACCCGGCTTTACAGTGCCAAGCACATGCTGAGATGGGGCAGCTTGGCCAATTAATTAGGTGTATCCCCGGCGTAGTATGGGTGTGTTGGATGGTGCGGGGAGTAGGTGTCAGCTGGACTACCATATGAACCGCAAGGCTCAAGAGGGGGCCACTGCAGCAGGGTTGGAGCCTCTTGTATGCTGTTAGGGGTGAAACCTCAGTGGGCCCACGCTCGTCGGGAATCCCTTTGTAAAGGCTTCGTAGTGATCTCCTGGCTACACACCTGGGAAGTGTGAATGTGGATCATAGCCACTGGCATAATGGAGGTTCTTTTAGTCCACCCGGCAACGGGGGATGAAATCACTACTTGTGGGTACAGTGGTACAAACTCTGCAGAGTCAAAACTGTCTTGACAGCCGTGCTCACGGTTAAGAGCGGCCTGGACTTATTCATGATTAGAGGATTGATGGTTTTGGAAGTTAAGCGGGGAGCTTAACATTTGGAAATGATGATTATGGTTATTGGGTTATGATGATGGGATGGGAGATTGGGACCATTTCACCTATGTAGTAATGTAGGTGCTTAATAAGCTAAGGTGATAGGTATTAATTGCGTAGTGCTTTAACCATGAGTTCAACCTCTCCTTGTTCTAGCCATGCATGATATAATTTTCCCACACTTGCTGAGTACCATTGGTACTCAACCTTGCATATTTGTTGGTTTATATTGCTGCTCAGGTCAAGATAATGAGGTGGTGTATAATGACCAAGATTTTGGACCCGAGGAAGGATTTTAGGTTCATGAAGACCCCCGGGCAACGCCTGTGATGGAGCCCTAAAGAATAATATTCCGCTGCTAGTTTATTTACTTGTGATGAACTTGTTATTGTCCATTGAGACATTTACTATGTAAGACTTACTTATATTCGACACCTGGCTTGTAATAAATGATGCTTCACTATTTGTCATCACATGTATGAGAAAATGATCCTGGCATACATGTGATATTCACTTGGTTGTTTCTTCGGAAAAACCGGGTGTGACAGAGGTGGTATCAGAGCCAAGGTTGCCCGTAGGAACGTGGACCTAGGTAGAAATGGACGTATTTAAGGGCCCTATTTTCTTAAAAACTATTTTCCAAGGTGTGGGTGGAAAAGTGTTATTAAAGGAGTCATTTTCTTCATCTTACCCCAACTTTCATTCAAAATAGGATTTTTGTTTGAGAATTTATCTAACCTAATTTTAAATTCTTTTATTTTAGATGGTTCGCATGATTCGCACCGCTCGTAAGTCCACAGGAGGGAGAGTTCCCGTAGTTGCCCTTGCCGAAAGAGAGGAGAGTCGTCCAGTGACGTACCTTTCCTACGGATTGGCAGTAGGAGATTTGTTGCGCCGTCTTCGACGTATGCTCGAAGCCGCCGGCAATACGGGCAAGCTAATCATCCACTATAACTCCACCAGGACCATCCGTGAGAAGAGGGAAGAATGGAGTTCGGAGATGAGGATTATACACGAGAATCAGCTGCTTAAGATTCACCACTCTCCAGCTTGTCGAGCAACACAAGTTGACGCGGAGAAAGATGTCACCTGGGAGGCCATCACCTGCCAGAGTCACATCTATCGTCGCCACTTGGACAAAA
The DNA here is from genome assembly GCA_030760725.1 of Neostapfia colusana. Lineage (NCBI taxonomy): Eukaryota > Viridiplantae > Streptophyta > Magnoliopsida > Poales > Poaceae > Neostapfia > Neostapfia colusana. Next base: position 110,446,558 of record JASWHV010000001.1, read on the forward strand.
CTGAGTACATGTATGTCCTCCAACGTGAGAGTGGTACCACGGAGTACAAGTACCCACCGGTGCAGCAAGGGACTTCCCATGAGCACATGGACTTGTGCTTGGAGGATGCTGCTATGCTCAGCACTCGATTGCAGGAGTGTCAACAAGAGCTTCAGGATGTCCGAGACACCCTGAAGGAAACGGAGGCGTTGCTGCGAGCTTGCTTAAAGGCGAGAGAAAGAGGAGATGGGAATGAACTGTGTGTCACCGTGAGTGATCCATGGACTCCTGACTCCCCGGATCGCCGAGCAATCAGGCGTCGTCGCACTTCTCCACCAGCAGCCTCTCCACCCAAAGCAGAGTCAGAAGGTAGCCGAAATGAGGAGGAAGATCCCGAGGAGCCAGCTCAAGAGGACGAGTAGTGTAGAGTCTTTCCCCTAGCTAGTAAGAGGTCGAGTAGTCGAGTCGTTACGTAGTTAATGGTGTGATAATGCTTGGTGCGTGACGTGAGTTGTGGAAGCTATGAGCAATTGTCCACAGCCTCGTCTTCAGATTGTTTTGCTTTGGTGTGTGAACCCACAGGAAATAATAGTGCATTTATTTGGTGTGAGACATAAACCCTCGTAAAATTTTAACAAAGCCTCAAAACCTCAAAGCACCAACAAATGAAAGTAGTAAGATGATACCAAATGATATCAAATTAACATTTGTTGATTCTGCCAGATGGCCGGAAGAGGAAAAGGACGTGCTGCCAACCCCGCCAACAACAATGATGAGGCATGCAACCCTCATCTTTCTGGAGGCCAGGACAGGGGTGGTCGCCGTGAAGAAGTTGATCCTCTCCACCAAATGCTGGAGAATCAAAATCAGCTCATCCAGAACTTGACTCAAGTGGTGGCCAACTTGCATCAAGTTCCACCTCCACAAGCTGCACCACGCCAACCAAGGTTGAGTGAGTTTCTAGGAACTCAACCTCCAAAGTTTGCAAGTGCTGCTGAACCTCTGGAGGCAGATGATTGGCTGAAGACCATTGAAAGTAAGATGAGGATCATACAGTGCCAAGGGTATGAAAGGGTGCTGTTTGCCTCTCATCAATTGCATGGACCTGCTGCTGATTGGTGGACCACCTACGTGGCTGCCCATCATGACCCTGAGAACATCACTTGGGAAGAGTTCAAGCGTAGCTTCCGCAACCATTACATTCCAAGAGGTGAACTCAAAAACAAGAGGAAGGAGTTTTTGGGACTGCAACAGGGAAACATGACGGTGAGGGAATACCTCACTAAATTTACTCAACTATCCCGTTATGCTCCACGAGACATAGAGACTGATGAGCAGAAACAAGATTGTTTCGTGGAAGGACTTACCGCAGAGATGCAGTGTGCAATGTCCTCCAATGAGTATGAAAGTTTTCAAAGGATGGTGGACAGAGCGTTTGTGGTGGAAAGGAAGCTAAAGGCCCTGGAAAATGAGAATAAGAGGAAGGCGGGGTGGTCACATCAGGCCTCAGGGAGCAACACCCGCCCACGTATGATGCAGCAACCTACGGGGCAGACGAGCCGTGCTGCGGTACCCTATTCAGCACCAAGAGGGTACAACCCAAACTACAGGCCTCCCGCAGCACCAGCACAGCCGCAACGTCAGTTTGTGCAGCAGCCTCGCCCCGCATATCCACCTCGACCAGCAGTGCAAGGACCCCCAAACCAACCCCAAGACAACAAGGGCCAAGCATCTAAGATTGGGGTGCAATGTTTCAGCTGTGGTGAAGTGGGGCACTACGCCCATAAGTGTCCTAAGAAGAAGCCTGCGCCGCCACAACAGCAGAATGTAGTGAGAGGACGGGTGAACCATGTCACTATGGAAGAAGCACAAGAGGCACCCGACGTGGTAGTTGGTAAGTTTCCTGCCAATTTACACCTTGCAACTCTGCTGTTTGATTCTGGTGCTACCCACTCGTTCATTGCTCAAGGGTTTGTTAAGAAGTATGACCTAGCAACCACACAAATGAACCATATGCTAGCCGTAAACTCTCCAGGTGGAGAAATAAGGACAAGACAAGTGTGTCCCAAAGTGAGCCTAGACATTAATGGGGTAGTATTTACTGCTAACCTCATAGTGATAGATTCACAAGGGATAGATATTATTCTGGGTATGGATTGGTTGACCAAACATAAAGGAATCATCCATTGTTCGACCAGAACGGTGGAATTAACTCACCCCAATGGCACAAGAGTAAAGTTCATAACGATACACGAGCCTAGGAGGAACATTAAATTAAATCAAGTGGAGGTGAAAGTTGAGGAAATCAGGACTATCAGGGAATATCCAGATGTTTTTCCGGAGGAGTTGCCAGGTATGCCTCCCGACCGTGACGTGGAATTCGCAATTGACCTAGTATCGGGAACAGCCCCGATATACAAGAGACCTTATCGAATGGACTCCAAGCAGCTAGCAGAGCTCAAGGATCATTTGAGAGAATTGACGTAGAAGGGGTATATTCGCCCTAGTTCCTCACCATGGGGAGCTCTGGTGATATTTGTGCCTAAGAAAGACGGAACCCAAAGGTTATGCGTGGATTACCGTGCCTTGAATGGGGTAACCATCAAGAACAAATACCCATTGCCCCGCATTGAAGACTTGTTCGATCAGTTGAGGGGAGCTTGTGTGTTCTCAAAAATTGATCTCAGGTCGGGGTACCACCAACTCAAGATAAGGCAATCTGATATTCCCAAGACAGCTTTCGTATCTCGGTACGGACTGTATGAATACACTGTCATGCCTTTCGGGCTAACCAATGCCCCGGCATATTTCATGTATCTCATGAACAAGGTATTCATGGAATATCTGGACAAATTTGTGGTGGTTTTCATAGATGATATTCTCGTCTTCTCCAAAAATGAAGAAGAACATGAGAAACATCTAAGGTTGGTGTTACAGAGGTTGAGAGAACACCAACTATATGCCAAGTTGAGCAAGTGTGAGTTTTGGCTGAAGAGAGTTCCCTTTTTAGGACATATAATCTCGGAGGGAGGAATCTCCGTAGATCCCACCAAAATCGAGGATATCCAGAAGTGGAAGACCCCTGAAAATGTCGGGGAAGTTCGAAGCTTTTTGGGATTGGCTGGATACTATCGACGGTTTATTGAGGGATTCTCTAAGATCTCGAGACCTCTCACCAAACTGTTGGAAAAGGGAATCACATTCACCTGGACGCCACAGTGCGATACGAGCTTTCAGGAGCTAAAGAAGAGATTGACAACAGCCCCAGTGTTGGTTATGCCAGACATGCAGAAGAATTTCACAGTGTACTGCGATGCCTCTGGAAATGGGTTGGGATGTGTTCTCATGCAAGAAGGACATGTCGTGGCTTATGCATCCCGGCAGCTTCGGAAGCACGAGAAGAACTATCCTACACATGATCTAGAACTAGCTGCAGTGGTACACGCGTTGAAAATTTGGCGGCACTATTTGATGGGGAAGAGGACAGAGATATATACGGATCATAATAGTTTGAAGTATATATTCACACAGCCAGATCTCAACCTCAGACAAAGGAGATGGTTAGAGCTAATCAATGACTTTGATGTGGGCATCAACTATCATCCCGGGAAAGCAAACGTCGTGGCCGATGCTTTGAGTCGGAAAGTGCAGGTCAATAAGTTGAGTTTGAAGGACATGCCTGCAGAATTGAAGGACGAGGTTATAAGACTCAATCTATGTCTAGTAAATAGTGGTGAAGCCATCGCCATGGAAGTGGACTCCACACTTCAGCAAGACATACGCGAGGGCCAAAAGAATGATGAGAAGATACAAGAGATCAGACAGCTCATCAAGGAAAATAAAGCTCCTGGTTTTAGAGAGGATGAACAAGGAACGGTGTGGCACGGGAAAAAGATCTGTGTGCCAGAAGTAAAGGAGATCTGTGAATTAATTTTGAAGGAGGCTCACGATTCTGACTATTCCATTCATCCTGGGAGTACGAAGATGTATCAGGACCTCAAAAGCAGGTATTGGTGGTATGGCATGAAGCGAGATGTCGCGGAACATGTTGCCCTATGTGACACATGTCAGTTGGTGAAAGCTGAACATCAACGACCCGCGGGATTATTGCAACCACTCAAAGTGCCTGAATGGAAATGGGAAGAAATCGGCATGGATTTTGTCGTGGGATTGCCTAGGACCCAATCCGGGTATGATTCAATATGGGTCATTATTGATAGGCTAACCAAGATAGCTCATTTCATTCCTGTGAAAGAAAGCTACAGCGGATCCAAATTGGCAGAATTGTACATGTCAAGGATTGTGTGTTACCATGGAGTGCCAAAGAAGATAGTGTCGGACCGAGGGACACAGTTCACCTCGAGGTTTTGGCAGAAGTTGCATGAAACCATGGGAACCCATCTGAACTTCAGTTCTGCCTATCATCCCCAAACTGACGGGCAGACAGAGAGAACCAATCAGATCCTTGAAGATATGTTAAGGGCATGTGCTCTCAAAAACAATAGGAGTTGGGACAAGAACTTACCGTATGCGGAGTTTTCCTATAACAACAGTTATCAAGCTAGTATGAAGATGTCACCATTTGAAGCTTTGTATGGAAGGAAGTGCAGAACTCCCCTATTTTGGAACCAAACAGGAGAAAGTAAAGTGTTTGGTCCAGAAGTGCTACAAGAAGCCGAGGCAAAGATGAGGGAGATTCGCAACAATTTGAGGATAGCACAAACACGCCAAAAGAGCTATGCTGATGTACGAAGAAGAGAGCTCGTTTTCAACGTGGGAGACTATGTTTATCTCAAGGTGTCCCCTATCAGAGGACTTCCTCGGTTCAAGGTGAAAGGGAAGTTGTCACCTCGATACATCGGACCCTTTCAAGTTTTGGAAAGAAAAGGCGAAGTGGTGTACCAACTAGAGTTACTGGTTCATCTATCAGATGTACACGATGTATTCCATGTGTCACAACTCAAGAAATGTCTGAGGACGCCTGAGGAGGTGTTACCCATGAATGAAGTGGATGTAGCTGAAGATTTGTCTTATGCCGAGCAACCATACAAGATTTTGGAGACGATGGAACGCCTCACCAGAAACAAGAGAATCCGGATGTGCAAGGTGCAGTGGAAGCATCACTCAGAAGAGGAAGCTACCTGGGAACGGGAAGATGAGCTCAAGGCACAATTTCCAGAATTGTTTTCTTAGAAACACCAATCTCGAGGACGAGATTTCTTTTAAGGGGGGTAGAGCTGTAACACCCCAAAATTTTGATTCAAAACACTAAACCATGTTCAGAGGGGAATTTAAAATTTTTTGGACGTGTTGCATGTTTTGCAAAAATTCAAATTCAAACTGGAATTCAAATTATACTCAAAACAGAAAAGAAATGGAAAAAGAAAAAGAGAAACGGGAAAAAAAACCGGCCAGTGGGCCGAAACCCGCCAGCCGGCCGAGCTTCCCCGCGCCAGCCCGCCCCCGCGCGCGCCGCGCTGCCTCTCACAGACAGGTGGGACCCGCCTGTCATCCCTAACCCCGCGACCCCGGACTTTTCTTCGAGCGCGCGCGATCTTAACCGATCGGAAAACCCGTCCCGCAGCCCGAATTCTGTTCCCAGAGGACTCCAACTCGATCACAACAGACCCACCGCCCTCCCCCGGCTATAAAAACCCCAGCCCCGATCAGTTTTTCCCACGCGATCGCCGATTTTTACTCCTGTGAGCACCGAGACTTCGCCGGTGAATTTTGGCCGATCTAAGCTCGGAAACTCTGATCTAACTCGCTGGTCTTGATCCACCGCCTCCGGGGAACTTTGCAGGTGCAGAAAACCCGAAGACTTACGGTGTAAACGCAGCACCGACGAGCTTCGCCGTGGTTTTGCCTCGGACCTCGCCGCCGATCACTTTCCAGGACCCCTGAGCTCGAGAAAACCCCCGAGGTGAGATCCCTGACCTCCCCTCTACCGATCTAGGCCATATGATCACAGTTCTAGGCAGAATTCTCGAGGATCCGAAACTTTCCGGCGAGATCGCCGCTTCCCGCCGCCGTGCGCCGCCGGCAGCGCCGCCCGCGCTCGGTCAGAGCGACGTGGCCGCTTGTGCGCCGTTTATTTTAAATCGCACGGTAGACTTTAAATCCCCGCGTACCGGTTCGATGTTATAATCTCAGCCGTCGGTTTAAAATCGGACGGTCCACGTCAGCCCCGCATTATAAAGACTGGAATTCTTACGTGCTACCCCCTGGGGTTCTCTGGAATTGAGAGCTAGCCCCGGAAACTTCAGATCTAGCCCCTGGAACTTCAGAAAATCATGTAAATTCATTTAAAAATCAGTTTTAGCCCCTGGACTTAATAGAAATTAAGAAAAACACCTCTGCTAAGTGTAGCTAGACCCCTGGAAATTATGAAAATAATATTATAGACCCTGTAATGGGGTGAGTTTACTTTTTAGCCCTGTTTAGTATTTAATTTAGAAAATTGAATATGTAACTAGTGTTTAAAAATTAAAAAGGGGGACAAACATAATTGTCAAAATTTATTAAAAACTTTCTCAGTACTTAGAAAACTTTGGAGTGAGATAAAAATATATTTTTGGGCTGAAATAAATCTGTTTTATCTATTATTCACATTTATTAGTATAGGGACACATTTTTAAGTAAAGAATAGTTATAGAAAAATAGGGAAAATAATTATGAAATGGTCTACATCATAAGCCAAGGTCAAAATATGATTTTAAATTATTTAGGACCAGAACCTAATCTGTTTAGGTGATGTGTATTACTAATTTAATAATAAAATACACAATTATGCATAGGAATATAAATCTGAAAATATAGCAACTAGTAAATGATAAATGGAGTTTCTAAAATACAAAGGATTCAGTTTAGGGTTGGTAGAAATTATGAAGGCACATATGGGGAAGAATAATACTTTTCATACATACTTGGTAGTTTAATGTAAGGAATGTATTTAAAACTGAAACACACACACACACACACACACACACACACACACACACATATATATATATATATATATATATATATATATATATATATATATATATATATATATATATATATATATATAGTATGTAAGTATAAATATGAACACCAAAGTAGGAATCATACACATATAAATAAAAGTGTATGCAAGCCACAGATCAACACACATAAAGTAACCACAACACATATAATGGTGAATGAATTTCATAAATATGAATGTGTGGTTTGTATGAAGTAGAAGTGTGAACTATGTCTTATGATTGTTGTTTTTCTTTTGCTATGTGTGATGGTATGAAGTAGAACCTGTTCAAGAGCAAGTTAACCCTTTCCAAGATCAGGACTACCCATTTCAAGAGCAGCAAGAAGGAGGCAAGTGTCCTTGACCACTTTGATCCTATGCTAGGATGTGTAGATAGAATTATTTGCATTGTCAAATGAAATATGAAACCCATGCTAGGAAAGTTTCCCTAAAATTGCATTACCTTGTTTCCTTGTAGCTTGGGTTGGGATTTATTTTGTCATGTCATTTATTTACATGCATTTGCTTAGCCATGCTTAGAATGGGATATTTGGGAAATGAGATCATCAGTTTATATTACCATACTCTTGAATGAGACATTGTGAGTTATGTAGAGGTAGGGATCAAGGCAAGTTGGATGTTTTGGTTGTGTGCTGGGTGCACGAGACTTGGGTTTGTGTTTAGTACTTGCCTGGATCCTAAGGACCGGTTCATGGAGCATGTAACCCGGCTTTACAGTGCCAACCACATGCTGAGATGGGGCAGCTTGGCCAATTAATTAGGTGTATCCCCGGCGTAGTATGGGTGTGTTGGATGGTGCGGGGAGTAGGTGTCAGCTGGACTACCATATGAACCGCAAGGCTCAAGAGGGGGCCACTGCAGCGGGGTTGGAGCCTCTTGTATGCTGTTAGGGGTGAAACCTCAGTGGGCCCACGCTCGTCGGAAATCCCTTTGTAAAGGCTTCGTAGTGATCTCCTGGCTACACACCTGGGAAGTGTGAATGTGGATCGTAGCCACTGGCATAATGGAGGTTCTTTTAGTCCACCCGGCAACGGGGGATGAAATCACTACTTGTGGGTACAGTGGTACAAACTCTGCAGAGTCAAAACTGTCTTGACAGTCGTGCTCACGGTTAAGAGCGGCCTGGACTTATTCATGATTAGAGGATTGATGGTTTTGGAAGTTAAGCGGGGAGCTTAACATTTGGAAATGATGATTATGGTTATTGGGTTATGATGATGGGATGGGAGATTGGGACCATTTCACCTATGTAGTAATGTAGGTGCTTAATAAGCTAAGGTGATAGGTATTAATTGCGTAGTGCTTTAACCATGAGTTCCACCTCTCCTTGTTCTAGCCATGCATGATATAATTTTCCCACACTTGCTGAGTACCATTGGTACTCAACCTTGCATATTTGTTGGTTTATATTGCTGCTCAGGTCAAGATAATGAGGTGGTGTATAATGACCAAGATTTTGGACCTGAGGAAGGATTTTAGGTTCATGAAGACCCCCGGGCAACGCCTGTGATGGAGCCCTAAAGAATAATATTCCGCTGCTAGTTTATTTACTTGTGATGAACTTGTTATTGTCCATTGAGACATTTACTATGTAAGACTTACTTATATTCGACACCTGGCTTGTAATAAATGATGCTTCACTATTTGTCATCACATGTACGAGAAAATGATCCTGGCATACATGTGATATTCACTTGGTTGTTTCTTCGGAAAAACCGGGTGTGACAAAAAGTGGGAGACATATTCTTATCCAACACATTTTTGTGAGCTTACACTCCAATTTTCACTCCATTTGGAGTTGATCTTGACATGAGCTAAGTGGGGCAAATTCAAACTTTATTTGAATTTCAAACTGCACATGTGCTGAAATTTATTCAAACCAAACCCAATTTGAATTCTAACCAATTCAAATGGCTCATGGGTGAATAATTTGAATCACCATGGGAATTTTGGGGCTCACTGTTTCCAATAGTGATTAGGAGTGAATTTCAGAGGTTAAAACCCCGGGTGGGACCCACATGTCAGTCACTGGTTCAAAGCAACCGACTGAGACTTTCTCCACTCGGGTCGCCGAGCCGCCGCTGCGATCGCCACCGAGGGGAGCCGCCGCGCCAGCAGCTGCTTGGCCACGCGCGGGCATGAGGCGGTTCAGAGCCTTCTTAAGGCGTCTCCCCCCTCCTCGGCCGAAGCCTCGCCAGTTTCTTCCCCCGCAAGAACACAACGCCGGCAAACTCCTTCCGCCGCTTGGAACCGATCGGGAGCGCCGATCACAGCCTTCCCGTCCCCTCCAGAGCTACGGCAAGGTACTAGGAACTCTTCTCCTACCTCCCCGTTGCTAAAACTCAGTTGAAACCGATTGATCTCGGCTATACCGAAAGATCAATTCGGTGACTTAAACCGCCGCACTTCGGGCTCCCGTGGACAGCCCAACCGGGGCGTTGTCACGCCCGAGCCAAGGCACCCTTGGACGCGCTGGTGACCGGTGCTGCTCACCCCGAGCCACAGCCCGAGTGTTTGCTCACCGGCGGCGAATTTCCAGTTTTCCCCTTTCTGTGTGCAGAACGACCTTTAGGTGCGGTTCCGTCAAATTCGTACTCTAGAAAGGATTAGAGGGCCTCAATCCGCTCTCACACAAACTAGACACGGTAACGCACAAGTTTCCTTCACAACCTTTGACCGGAGGACCTCTGTACCCGGCGTAATTCAAAGTTTACCGACGGCGGAACAAACGGGAGGCATCGGGCGCACGGTGAGGACCTACTTCAGGCCTCCCCCGAGCTGCCTCGAGCTTGTGTCGACCTTCCCTGAGGTCCACTGATGCTTCCCGACCGGTTGCTCGAGTAGTTGAGGTGCTAGGGAAGTCAGCCGACATGGCCGAAGTCTTTCCGAGGCGGCGGCTCGTCGCCGACCATGCACCGGCCATTGTCATGACGAGCCGACCCCAGAATCCTGTTCCCCGTGTGAAAGTAGGCAGGGGCGGCCAAGATCGTGAAGTTTGGAGCTCCACAGAAGCTGCCGGCGAGCTCTCCGGCGAGGTCCCTCGGCGGCAGAGCGCGGGCGGCGGGAGGTTGACGGAGGGGGTGGACCCCAGCTGTCAGCGGGAGATATTTTAAATCAGGATCGGGCTGCGGCCAGGATCATGTGTGCTGGCGCGAAAAAATCCTGTGGGCCGCGGTGTGCGGTTAGCTCCGCGCTTAACACGTGTCCCCGCGGGCCCCGGCAGATTTAAACTTTTCCCCGAATTTTCAGATTTCATTCAAACTTCAAATCCTCATAACTTTGGCTAGAAAGATCCAAATCGAGTGAACCAAATTTGGTTGGATTCAGATCTCTGAGCACTTTCCAGCAAATCAAGTTTCACTTTATGAAAATCCTTAATTCTCCAGAATTAATTCCTCAAAGTTGAAACTGTTGGGAATTTTAACTGGAGAATCCTTAGAGGAAAATCCTGAACTTTTGCGGGGATGTTCACCAAAATATCTCTGAACTACCATAAAAATTTCAGATCCATTTGAGCTCATTTGATCCACCTAATGGTGTGATTAGTGAAACTGTTCCAGAGAAAATAGAAAATGTTCAGAAACATTTTCAGAATTTTCTTTGAAATTGTTTAGCTCATATCTTTAGTTAGGAACCTTCAAATTAAGTGAGACCAACTCCATTAGAACCCTCTGAAAATCTAGTTTGCAGAAAGTCATAGTTTGTTCCATGAAAATCCCTAGAACACCCTAAGAGTACCAATGAAGGTCAAGTACATAATTAATTGTGGAGGGCTCAAATGAGCTTTGCTGCAACTAAAACTTGACCAAGTCTGTATTTAGGTTGTAACCAAGCCACAGTAAAAGTTTCACAGTCATAGAGTCTGTCTAGTGGGACTTATAAGCTTCACAATTTCAAACTTAATACAAATGCATTTAAATTGATACATGTACTTCTTCTATCATGTAGTCGCTAAGGTCGAGGAGGAATCCGAAGTCCTAGACTTCGTTACTCCGGAGGAATAGCTAGCCTACCACCAAGAGCAGCAAGGCAAGCTCCGGTTTGCATTAACCTTTTTACAAGTTTTTATTATTTTGAGCACATACTTGATTACTTTATTCGTTGCATTAGAGTCTTGTTTGGAAACCCAACTGCATAGCCAAGAAAACCATGGGTTGGGCTTATAATTTCAAACCCCGTTAGCTACTGCAATGCTAAGATAGTGTAGGATTCGGTACAAGCCGAGTAGTTGGAACTACTCGCGAGCATAGGCTTGAGGCACTCGACTCGGGTAGAGATAGCACATGATACACATGGCAAGAAAAATAAGACCGAGCGGAGAGTAAGGGCAGCAGGACTTTGGGGGCCTGTGTGTTGTAGCTCCGTGCGTGTCGATTGAGGACCGAGCCGTGTGCGGGCCTGTTGAACAAGCTAGAACAGTATCGAAGACCTACCGGCTATATGGGAACCGGGAAACTGATGTAACTCGGGTAGCTGGGTATTGAGGCATTGCCCGTCGTTCAGAGGGTAGGTTGAGAGCTTGAGGTGTAAATCGCTGGCGGCACTGAGATGCGCGTGCAGAGACCTCTTGCTCGGGACGATGGGACCGGTTCAATATTTGGCTGACGGGCAAAAGGTAGTTGCGTACGGCGTCCGTGATGGTTGTTGTAGGAAACATTGAGTACGGGCGTACGTGACGGGTTATTCGGGTAACCCTGCTGGTGTAAATCGATTATAATCACCGTCCCTCACGGTCAGTGAGTACCACTTGTTCACTGTACCGTGACGTAGAAAGAACAGGCTAGTTACATGTTAAAATGTTGCTGAGTGAAAGATGGACTTTGCTTGTTAATGATTTGCTGTAGTTTAGAGCTAATTAAAGTTCCTTTCAACTTTGGGCAAAGTACATGAGAGAAATGTGTTTGTTGTTTGATTGCAGCTCTCTCATGTGCCTTAGCGTAAGGTTCTCCACAACCTGCTGCTAAAATTTGAAAATAAGGTTCTACTAATTAGGCGAGTCCTTGCAAATGATTTTTACCTCATGTAACCTATCAACCCTCATGTAGAAGTTCCATGTTTAGGTGAGACGGGTCAGACTTGCTGAGCCTTCGTGCTCACTGCTTGTTTTTTGAAGCTTTTGCAGGGTTCTATGAGGAAGGGGCTTCCGAAGAGGAAACGGAACCCCAGGAGGGGAACCCCATCGAGTGGGAGCCGTGCACGCCGCAGAGTTAGTGTGTGTGTGTGCTAGCAAGGACACGTTCAAGGGATGAACGTGAACTTGATGCGTAGTCTACGCCCATGAGTGTAGACTGGACATATTTTGCTGTAAACATGTTCATAAACTACTTTATGTAATATAAACTTTGCTTCCGCTTTGTACCTTTGATGTGTGTTATCCGGTGTTGTGCAACGCAGTACCCCTCAGCGTGATCCTGGCTCAACAAGACCGTGGGGTCGTGTCAGCGCTGGTATCAGAGCTCGCTTGAGGTTTAACGCACTAAAAGGGTCATCTTTTTCAAAAATCCAGTGAGGAACGAGTTAGTAGCCCGTATAAGGATGTTATTAGCATATAGAAAGTTGCATACTAACCTAATTGTCTATGTCGGAAAATCGTGTATCTCGGGACGTTTATGTCTTGGGGGGTACACGTAAGCGCTGTCCACCAGTGCGCACATGCTGAAGGGTGGAGCCCCACGGGTGGCAGGTAACCCGAACCGCTTTAGTATCCTCTACGACTCTTCATGTCGTTTGGGGTATTCGAGCAACGTCTGTCCCTGGCGTGCGTGGTGCAATTTGGGAGACCCCGTCACGTGGTCTGAAACGTGAACACGTAACTCAAGGCGTGTTTGGCTTGAAAACATCCGGGCGAGTGATGACGGCCGGGTGTACGAACTGTATGGATTCCGGGCTCGGTGTGCAGCCGAGTCTGACGATTGTTTGAGTTTCTGGAAAGCTTGTGAGATGGGTTATAACTTTGTAACAGAAAGTTTTGTCAGATTAGGAACAGAATTGACTGGAATTCTTGGATCAAATCAGTACCTAAAGCAGGGAGGTGCTGTCCAATTTTCTCCAGAAATTCTGTTAATTTGACATCTCATAACTTTTGAACCAGGACAGATCTTAGGCCAAGCAAATACTTTCTGGAAAGCTATTGATGTTAGATTTAACTTTGATGTTGAGCTCCAGAATTGGTTTTGCCTTTAACATGGCCTAAATCAGGTTGAAATGGAAACTGGTCAGGGCTGTCATGGGAACAGCAGATCAGCAGTCAAATTTGTTTAAAATTTGAACTATGTTTCCAAGTTTTATGGGTTCAATGACATGTCTTATGTTATAACTCAGTGGTTTACTGTTTAAATAAATATTTGACATTTCTTAAATATATTTTTACAGATGACAGCAGATAAACAGTTGGAGAACGGGTGGGTGGTGTCCCACTGTTCTCACCGTAGCGGCTACCCGGAAGCATTGAGGCAGATGCTTCAATATTTCAGATACAACCAGATGCCGCAGTACTTCGCCAAGGAAGAAGGCGAAGAGGGGAACAAGACGTGGACAATCCATGTCGAAGTCCCTGCAGGACCTACGCCACCTGGTTGGGTGCCGTTCACCATCACGGTGAGAGGAAGACAACCGGAAGGGATGTGGCAAGTGGCAGCCCGTGACACCATGTCACGTTTCTGCCAACTACACGTACAGGCTATGGAGGGCACTCCATACGCGCTCGTTCCGGTGGAGGGACGGGCTCAGCATGTGTGGGAAGAGAGGTACCTGGAGGCAACGGACCCGCGTTGCCCAATGTACAACCCCGCGTTGGCAAATCTCAGCCTCCAGATGAGGGCGGGAAACGCTGTGATGGACAGCCAAGCTGTTCATACGGAGCATCTCGCTACAAAGCTCAAAGAGAGCACGAGCCGTGGAGACCATTTCGAGAGTGCTCACAGCGCACTCCGCAATGTGCTCCTTCCGACGATCAAGCGACTGAATGAACAGCACAATCAGTTGCATCGTCTGAAGAAGGCAAAGAAGAAGAGCCGTGTCGACATCGCGGCGTTACAAGAACTGGTACAGAATCTGACCCAGCAGAACGAGGACCTTGCTCAAGAGCGAGACGACGCTATTGAGGAAGGCCAAGGCTGGGAAGAGGACTACAACCAGGCTATGGACGAGGTGCATGCTTTGCAGGACCTCGTACCTCCGGTATTGGGCATACCGGTGGTCTTGGGTCTTCCAGTAATGGGAGAACCCGGGATGGGAGAAGAGGTGGTAGATCCAGAGCCACCAGCAGAGGTACCGGAGGAGGACGACCCACAGGAGGTCGAGTTCTACTCCGAGTAGGGGGTTACAGTTGCCATGTAGGGCAGCTAGGGTAGTGTAGCCCAAATTTTGTAATCGGTGACATGTCGTGTAGACAGTAGCGTATGTACAGGTAGTGACGACATGAGCACGACTTCTCGGAGACCCGAGAATAATGTATCTTGTATAAAGTTTATGCTTTATCAATATATGTGAATGTTGTGCAAATTAATCATGTGTCACTTCAATACCTACTGTTACATATGGAATTTTAAGTAAGGCATGTGCTAATCGCTGCTGTTTTGAATTTCAGAATGACGCGTACTCGTGCCAATCCTGACGTTGGGGGTACGATCCAAGGGGGAGAGACCTCCCAACAGCCTCCCGAGGACTCCTCGGGACAGCAGCAGCAACAGCAACAGCAAACACCGCCACCGCCACTGCCAACAGTTACTTTGGCCGACATCGTCGCGGCAATGGCGGGTTCACATCAGCAGCACACGGAGTTGCTGCAGACTCTCATCGCTAATACGTCTCGCCCAGAGAGACGTCAAGATCGTGAGGAGCGTCAACAGAGCTCCTACTCCGACTTCCTGGCGACTCATCCCCCTGTATTCTCAAGGGCGGATGAACCTCTTGACGCGGACAACTGGCTCCGCGCAATAGAGATGAAGTTCGGGCTGCTCCAGATAAGCGAGCAGCGCAAGACTCAGTTCGCGGTCCAGCAGCTCCAAGGACCCGCGAGCGCGTGGTGGGCCAACTTTTGTGCTTCACAGCCCACCGATCGAGTTATGACCTTGACGGAGTTCCGGACGGCCTTCAGGGCCTATCACATACCGCCAGGTCTAATGAAGAGGAAGATGCAGGAATTCTTACACCTGCAGCAAGGGAGCAGGAACGCACTGGAATACTCCAGGGCGTTCAACGATCTCGCACTCTACGCGTCGTATCACGCAGATACCGACGAGAAGCGGCGGGACCACTTTTACCAGGGGCTTAACCCGCTCCTGAAGGACAATTTGGCGATGTTCAATCGCGGCAGCCTCAACGACATCATTGATGCTGCGATTGTTCAGGAGGACTCCGGCAAGGAGTTAGCGGCGGCGGAGAGAAAGCGAAGCGCGCCGCAGAGCAGCGGAGAAGGAGGTGGTCCTTCTCAGAAGTTTCGGATGGTGAATCGCCCACCATCAGGTCCACGCTGGCAGCCACCACAGCGGTCGATGCCGTTCCGCAGTCGGCCGTACTCTTCACCGGCATTCAGGCCGGCACTGCCAGTACCACCTCCGCAACAACAGCAGCAGCGGGCGATGCCGCGTGCGTATGCACCTCAGCAGCGCATGCCGGGCTTTTGTCCCCCGAGCACTACACCAACAGCGGCCACATGTTACAAGTGTGGTCGTCCAGGACACTTCGCGAGCAGTTGCCCGGAGAGGCAAGGCGGTGGAGTGGCACCGCAGCTTCCGGGGAGGAATCAACCCCGGAACCCTACTAATGCGCGGCGGGCAAACCCTGGGCCCGACACCGTCCACCAGCTTGCCATAGAGGACATGCCGGAGGGTGAGCCAATCCTTGCGGGTATGCTCCAACTCCACCAGCATCCCGCTATAGTACTGTTTGATTCAGGCGCCACGCATAATTTTATTAGCCAAGCTTTCATTGCTAAACACAGCTTGCCAATACTACCCACCGATAGTCCATATTTAATTTGTTCACCGGGTGGGAAGATTTCAGCAAGCGTAATGGTTTCCAAAGCACCATTAGGCTTAGCGGGTAGAGTGTATCCCACGTCTCTCATTATCTTAGAGGGACAGAAGGTCGATGTCATCCTAGGGATGTCGTGGTTAACCCGCCACGGCGCTGTTTTAGACACCGTCCTTCGAGTCGTGCACTTAAACTCAGAAGTGCACGGGTCTCACTCTTTATTTCTGGACAGTCCAGAAATAAAACTTCCAAGTGTCTACCAAGCCACAACCATCAGATTGGAAGACATTCCAGTGGTCCAAGAGTTCCCTGACGATTTGCCGGGGATGCCGCCCGATAGAGAGGTGAAGTTCAAGATTGAACTTGCACCGGGAACCATGCCAATATCCCGAAGGCCGTACCTGATGGCGCCCAAGGAGTTGGCTGAACTGAAGACTCAGCTCACGGACCTTCTGGAGAAGGGTTTTATTAGGCCGAGCTCCTCGCCATGGGGCTGTTCGGCATTATTTGTCAAGAAGAAGGATGAGACGTTACGGCTTTGCGTGGACTATCGTCCATTAAATGCCGTAACCATCAAGAACAAGTACCCGTTGCCACGGATCGACATGTTGTTTGATCAGTTGGTCGAAGCAAAGATCTTTTCCAAGATGGACTTAAGATCCGGGTACCATCAGATTAAGATAAGGGCGGAGGACATTCCCAAGACAGCTTTCTTGACGAGGTATGGACTCTATGAGTACCTGGTCATGTCCTTCGGCCTCACCAACGCTCCAGCTCACTTCATGTACTTGATGAACTCGGTATTCATGCCGGAGCTGGACAAGTTTGTCATGGTCTTTATCGACGACATACTGGTATATTCCAAGTCGGAGGAAGATCACAAGAAGCATCTGCGTATAGTCTTGCAACGGCTGCGGGATCACAAGTTATACGCGAAATTCAGCAAATGCGAGTTTTGGATATCGCAAGTGCCTTTTCTCGGGCATATCATCTCAGCGGAGGGTATCGCTGTGGACCCGAGCAAGATCACTCAAGTGCTGAATTGGAAATCCCCGAGAACTGTTCACGAGGTACGGAGTTTCCTCGGACTCGCGGGATACTATCGGAGGTTCATTCCGAACTTCTCGAAGATTGCCAAGCCGATGACAGAGCTGCTGAAGAAGGCTACCAAATATGTTTGGAGTCCAACGTGTGAAGCAGCATTCAAGGCTTTAGTCAAGCACCTGACATCAGCACCGGTTTTGGCGCAGCCAGATACAACAAAACCGTTCGATGTGTACTGCGATGCATCCGGCATTGGGCTCGGATGTGTGCTGATGCAAGACCGAAGGGTGGTCGCGTATGGGTCAGGGCAGCTTAGAAACCATGAGCAAAATTATCCAACTCACGATTTGGAGCTCGCTGCCGTGGTACTTGCACTGAAAATGTGGAGGCACTACCTACTCGGTAACCTCGTACATTTATATACCGACCACAAAAGCCTCAAGTACATATTCACTCAGAAGGAGTTGAACATGAGGCAACGAAGATGGTTAGAATTGATAAAGGATTACGAAATAGAGATTCATTATTATCCGGGCAAGGCAAACGTAGTGGCAGATGCGCTGAGCCACAAGTCACATGTCAACAATCTGACCATCACACCGTTGGAAGAGAGCAAACCACCGCTACATGTGATTCCACACGGAGCTCTCTACAACTTAGTGACACGACCCCATGGTCTTGTCGAGCCAGGATCACGCTGAGGGGTGCTGCGTTGCACAGCACCGTATAACACACGTCAAAGGTACAAAGCGGAAGCGAAATTTTATTACATAAACAAGTTTATGAACATGTTTACATCAAAATAAGTTCAGTCTACACTCACGGGCATAGACTACACATCAAGTTCACGTTCAGCCCTTGAACGTGTCCTTGCTAGCACACACGCACACTAACTCTGCGGCGTGCATGACTCCCACTCGACGGGGTTCCCCTCCTGGGGTTCCGTCTCCTCTTTGGGAGTCCCTTCCTCATAGAACCCTGCAAAAGCTTCAAACAAAAGCAGTGAGCACGAAGGCTCAGTAAGTCTGACCCGTCTCACCTAAACATGGAACTTCTACATGAGGGGTGATGGTTACATGAGGTAAAAATCATTTGCAAGGACTCGCCTAATTAGTAGAACCTTACTTTCAAGTTTTAGCAGCAGGTTGTGGAGAACCTTACGCTAAGGCACATGAGAGAGCCGCAATCAAACAAGAAACGCATTTCTCTCATGTACTTTGCCCAAAGTTGAAATGAACTTTAGTTAGCTCTAAACTACAGCATATCATTAACAATCAATGTCCATCATTCAATCAGCAATATTTTAACATGTGACTAGCCTGTTCTTTCTACGTCACGGTACAGTGAACAAGTGGTACTCACTGACCGCGAGGGACGGCGATTATAATCGATTTACACCTGCAGGGTTACCCGAATAACCCGTCACATACGCCCGTACTCGATGTTGCCTACAACAATCATCACGGACGCCGTATGCAACCACCTTTCGCCCTTCAGCCAAATATTGAACCGGTCCCATCGTCCCGAGCAAGAGGTCTCTGCACGCGCATCTCAGTGCCGCCAGCCGATTTATACCTCGAGCTCTCAACCTACCCTCTGAACGACGGGCAATGCCTCAATACCCAGCTACCCGAGTTACATCGGTTTTCCGGTTCCCATATATCCGGTAGGTCTTCGGTACTGTTCTAGCTTGTTCAACAGGCCCGCACACGGCTTGGTCCTCAATCGACACAAGCAGAGCTATAGCACACAGGCCCCAAAGTCCTGCTGCCCTTACTCTCCGCTCAGTCTCATTTTTCTTGCCATTTGTATCATGTGCTATCTCTACCCGAGTCGAGTGCCTCTAGCCTATGCTCGCGAGTAGTTCCAACTACTCGACTTGTACCGAATCCTACTCTATCTTAGCATTGCAGTAGCTAACGGGGTTTTCAATCTTAATCCCAACCCATGGTTTTCTTGGCTATGCAGTTGGGTTTCCAAACAAGACTCTAATGCAAGGAATAATAATATTCAAGTATGTGCTCAAAACAATAAAAATTTGTAAAAAGGTTAATGCAAACCGGAGCTTGCCTTGCTGCTCTTGGTCGTAGGCTAGCTGTTCCTCCGGAGTAACAAAGTCTAGGACTTCGGGTTCCTCCTCGACCTTAGCGACTACATGATAGCAGAAGTACATGTATCAATTTAAATGCATTTGTATTAAGTTTGAAGTTGTGAAGTCTATAACTCTCACTAGACAGACCCAATGACTGTGAAACTTTTACTGTGGCTTGGTTACAACCTAAACAGAGACTTGGTCAAGTTTTAGTTGCAGCAAAGCTCATTTGAGCCCTCCACAATTAATTATGCACTTGACCTTAATTGAAGGCTTTTAGGGTGTTCTAAGGGTTTTCATGAAACAAACTATGACTTTCTGAAAACTATATTTTCAGAGGGTTCTAATGGAGTTGGTCTCACTTAATTTGAAGGTTCCTAGCTGAAGATGTGAGCTAAACCATTTCAGAGAAAATTTTGAAAATGTTTCTGAACATTTTCTATTTTCTTTGGAACAGTTCCATTAATCACACCATTAGGTGGATCGAATGAGCTCAAATGGATCTGAAATTTTTATGGTTGTTCAAGAATGTTTTGGTGAACATCCTAGCAAAATTTCAGGATTTTCCTCCAAAGTATTCTCCAGTTAAAATTCCAAACAGTTTAAACTTTGAGGAATTAATTCTGGAGAAATAATGATTTTCATGAAGTGAAACTTGATTTGCTGGAAAGTACTCAGAGAGCTCAATCCAGCAAAATTTGGTTCACTCAATTTGGAGCTTTCTAGCCAAAGTTATGAGGATTTGAAGTTTGAAGGAAATCTGAAAATCGGGGGAAAAGTTTAAACTTGCGGGTGGCCCCGGGGACACGCGTCGCACGCCGAGGCAACCGCACACTGCGGCCCACAGGGTCTTTGCGCGCCAGCACACCCGATCCCGGCCACACCCCGATCCTGATTTAAATTTTTCAGCCGCTGACGCGTGGGCCAGCTGGCTTCGTCTTCCTCCCGACGCTCTCTCGCGCCCGCGCCGCCCCCTCGCTGGAGCAGATCCGGAGCTCGCCAGCCCGCCGCTGCCGGACCTCCCATGGTCTGAAACTCGCCGCCAGGGGGTTGTCGACGTCGAGGAACACGTCGGTGGTGTCAGTTCGGGCTGGCGGTGACCAGAAATAGCCCGGCGACGTGCCGCGGCCTCGGTTGAGGTTCGGCGCCGTCGACCGTGGGTTCTAACCCACCAACACCTCGAAAAAACGGTCCTACAGAATCAGTGTACCTCTAGGAAGCTCGACAAGGTGTCAAAAGGGTGCAAAGATGGCGGCAAGTCGATCGACACCATGTGACCGATCGTGCCTGCCATGACCACTCTTGATCAAGCTCGAAATTCGTCACTCCTAGACAGTTTCACACCACGGATGCAGAAAGAAACTTGATCGCTGGCTAGTCCAGTGTCTATGTGCAAGATTTGATAGCTAGAGAAGGATCTTAGAGTGAGAATTTGGAGAATCCGTACCGGAAGCTCAGTTTAAGGTCGCCGGAGCAAAAACTGAGAATTCGCCGGCGAGAGTTCACGGCGTGGCTTGAGCTTCAGGTGGAAGCAGCGTGGAGTCTGTACGCTCCTTTTGCCGCCCTTGCTCGGTCATGGAAGTGGCTGTAGTGTGCTGCCCACGTGAGACCGATCGCCGTTCTTCAGCTAAACCGCGGCGGTCGTCGCTGATCATGGGAACAGGGGCCGAAACCCGGTGGTTCAGGCGTTGGGAGGGTGGTGCTCGAGCTCAGGATGTTGCCTGGCAACTCGGGGAGGCAAGGATACGATTGTTTGCTGTGTTTTCCCGATCGACCGAGAGCTTGGGGAGAAAAAGAATGGCGCCGCCCGGTGTCGCTCGCGGGGATAAGAAGGCACCCAGTCTTCACTCTGCTGAGGTGGTGACGGTCGCGTGGGGGCGCGAGCAGGCCGTCTGGGCACCAGCGCGCGTCGAGGGGAAGCAGCTGGTGGCGCCGGTGGCTGCTCGGTGGAATTCCCCACCGAGGCTGACTTTGTGTGCAAGTTTTGCCTCCTTCTCTCTATGACATGTGGGTCCCACCCGGAGTTTTAACCTCTGAAATTTACTCCTAATCACTGTTGTAAACAGTGAGCCCCATAATACCCCTGGTGATTCAAATTATCCACCCATGAGCCATTTGAATTAATTAGAATTCAAATTGGGTTTGGTTTGAATGAATTTCAGCACAAGTTCAGTTTTGAATTCAAATAAAGTTTGAATTTGTCCCACTTAGCTTATGTCAAGATCAACTCCAAATGGAGTGAAAATTGGTGTGTGAGCTCACAAAAATGTGCTGAATAAGAATATGCCTCCCACTTTTGAATTCATGGGATAAAAACAGTTTGAATTTGAATATGGTTTCAAACTGCCCTCTTCCTAACTATACCCAACATGACCTCTAAAAGGTTTTGAATTTGGGTGAAACTTGGCATGGACATCCTTAGCAATGTGTAGGAGTTTTCATATGCCCAGCCCATCTATATCACATGTCGAAAATGCCACTTTTGCAATATGTGAGTTTGTTCTCTAATGAGCATGTTGATGGTGGTTACTTGCTCTTCATTTGTGTTCATCAACTTTCCTCAAATGAGGTGTGTGTGTATGGTGATGAACACTTCAAATATGTGTCAAAAACTGAGGCGCTTACACTTAGCTTTGATCCCCACCATCCGTGAAGAGATAGCGGCAGCCCAGAAGAATGACAAGGGCATGCCACATTTGCGGAGACGTGTAGACAGTGGGGAGCTAAAATGTTTCCGGAAGGACGGAGACGGCGTCCTATGGTTCAAGGACCGGATCGTCGTACCCTGTAACCCGGAATTACAGAAGAAGATCTTTGATGAGGCTCACTTGTCAAAGTTTTCTATTCATCCCGGCAGCAACAAAATGTATCAAGAACTCAGAAACAAGTTTTGGTGGACACGGATGAAGCGGGAGACCGCAAAATACGTGTCCGAGTGTGATACATGTCGAAGGGTGAAGGCAGACCATATGCGGAAACCGGGACTGCTGCAACCACTGGGCATTCCTGCCTGGAAGTGGGAGGATGTGAGCATGGACTTCATCGTCGGTTTACCCACCACTTTTCAGAAGCACGATTCTGTGTGGGTGATCGTCGACCGTCTCACCAAAGTTGCCCATTTCATCCCGGTCAACACCAACTACAACGCTAAGAAGTATGCTGAACTGTACATCTCACGAATCCTATGCTTGTACGGCGTACCCCGTACCATTATATCGGATCGGGGCACTTTATTTGTGTCCCGTTTTTGGGAGCAGCTGCACGCTGCATTGGGGACAAAGCTGATCCGTAGTTCAGCATACCACCCGCAGATGGATGGGCAAACCGAGCGGGTAAATCAGATCCTAGAGGACATGCTACGAGCTTGCACTATCAACCACTGCAAGAATTGGGATGATCACTTGCCGTTAGCCGAGTTCTCGTACAACAATGGGTACCAAGCCAGCATCAAGATGGCGCCCTACGAGGCACTATACAGAAGAAAATGCCGCACACCATTGAACTGGTGTGAGTCTGGCGAAAGGGTTACCTTCGGGATTGACCTTGTCAACAACGCGGAAGAAAAGGTTCGACTGATTCAAGCGAACCTAAAAGCCGCCCAATCCCGTCAGAAACAGTATGTGGACCGGAGAAGACGCCCATTACAATTCGAAGTCGGGGATCACGTATATCTACGTGTGTCTCCGATGAAGGGCGTAAACAGATTCGGGGTGAGAGGGAAGTTGGCACCCCGATTCATCGGTCCATTCCAGATTACCGAAAGATGTGGATCAGTGGCATACCGTCTGAAATTACCAGAAGCACTTCCCGGTGTGCACGACGTCTTTCACATTGCCCAGCTGAGGAAGTGTCTTAAACTATCAACTACCGTTCAGCTGGAAGATATTGAAGAACTGCAACCGGATCTCACCTATCGGGAGGAACCGGTGCAGATTATCGATGAAAAGGCCCGAACCACACGCAACCGTACGTTGTGGTTCTACAAGGTTCTATGGAGTAATCACTCCGTGGACGAAGCGACATGGGAGAGCGAAGGATTTCTTCACGCCAACTACCCCGACTTTTTCACGTCGCATATCCGGTAATTTTCCACTGTCCTCTCTCTCATTTTCACCTTATAATCTCGGGACGAGATTCTTTTAAGGGGGGAGGAATGTAAGGGCCTCAGTTTTTGACACATATTTGAAGTGTTCATCACCATACACACACACCTCATTTGAGGAAAGATGATGGACACAAATGAAGAGCAAGTAACCACTATCAACATGTTCATTAGAGAACAAACTCACATATTGCAAAAGTGGCATTTTCCACATGTGATATAGATGGGCTGGGCATATGAAAACTCCTGCACATTGCTAAGGATGTCCATGCCAAGTTTCACCCAAATTCAAAACCTTTTAGAGGTCATTTTGGGTATAGTTAGGAAGAGGGCAGTTTGAAACCATATTCAAATTCAAACTGTTTTTATCCCGTGAATTCAAAAGTGGGAGACATATTCTTATCCAGCACATTTTTGTGAGCTCAAAATCCAATTTTCACTCCATTTGGAGTTGATCTTGACATGAGCTAAGTGGGGCAAATTCAAACTTTATTTGAATTTCAAACTGCACATGTGCTGAAATTCATTCAAACCAAACCCAATTTAAATTCTAACCAATTCAAATGGCTCATGGGTGAATAATTTGAATCACCATGGGTATTTTGGGGCTCACTGTTTCCAACAGTGATTAGGAGTGAATTTCAGAGGTTAAAACCCCGGGTGGGACCCACATGTCAGTCACTGGTTCAAAGCAACCGACTGAGACTTTCTCCACTCGGGTCGCCGAGCCGCCGCTGCGATCGCCACCGAGGGGAGCCGCCGCGCCAGCAGCTGCTTGTCCACGCGCGGGCGTGAGGCGGTTCAGAGCCTTCTTAAGGCGTCTCCCCCCTCCTTGGCCGAAGCCTCGCCAGTTTCTTTCCCCGCAAGAACACAGCGCCGGCAAACTCCTTCCGCCGCTTGGGACCGATCGGGAGCGCCGATCACAGCCTTCCCGTCCCCTCCAGAGCTACGGCAAGGTACTAGGAACTCTTCTCCTACCTCCCCATTGCTAAAACTCAGCTGAAACCGATTGATCTCGGCTATACTGAAAGATCAATTCGGTGAATTAAACCGCCGCACTTCGGGCTCCCGTGGACAGCCCAACCGGGGCGTTGTCATGCCCGAGCCAAGGCACCCTTGGACGCGCTGGTGACCGGTGCTGCTCACCACCGAGCCACAGCCCGAGTGTTTGCTCACCGGCGGCGAATTTCCAGTTTTCCCCTTTCTGTGTGCAGAACGACCTTCGGGTGCGGTTCCATCGAATTCGTACTCTAGAAAGGATTAGAGGGCCTCAATCCGCTCTCACACAAACTAGACACGGTAACGCACAAGTTGCCTTCACAACCTTTGGCCGGAGGACCTCTGTACCCGGCGTAATTCGAAGTTTACGGACGGCGGAACAAACGGGAGGCATCGGGCGCACGGTGAGGACCTACTTCGGGCCTCCCCCGAGCTGCCTCGAGCTCGTGTCGACCTTCCCTGAGGTCCACTGATGCTTCCCGACCGGTTGCTCGAGTAGTTGAGGTGCTAGGGAAGTCAGTCGACATGGCCGAAGTCTTTCCGAGGCGGCGGCTCGTCGCCGACCATGCACCGGCCATTGTCATGACGAGCCGACCCCAGAATCCTGTTCCCCGTGTGAAAGTAGACAGGGGCGGCCAAGATCGTGAAGTTTGGAGCTCCACAGAAGCTGCCGGCGAGCTCTCCGGCGAGGTCCCTCGGCAGCAGAGCGCGGGCGGCGGGAGGTTGACGAAGGGAGTGGACCCCAGCTGTCAGCGGGAGATATTTTAAATCAGGATCGGGCTGCGGCCGGGATCGGGTGTGCTGGAGCGCAAAAATCCCGTGGGCCGCGGTGTGCGGTTGGCTCCGCGCTTAACACGTGTCCCCGCGGGCCCCGGCAGATTTAAACTTTTCCGCGAATTTTCAGATTTCATTCAAACTTCAAATCCTCATAACTTTGGCTAGAAAGCTCCAAATCAAGTGAACCAAATTTGGTTTGATTCAGCTCTCTGAGCACTTTCCAGCAAATCAAGTTTCCCTTCATAAAAATCCTTAATTCTCCAGAATTAATTCCTCAAATCTAAAATGTTGGGAATTTTAACTGGAGAATCCTTTGGAGGAAAATCCTGAAATTTTGGTGGGATGTTCACCAAAATATCCCTGAACTACCATAAAAATTTCAGATCCATTTGAGCTCATTTGGTCCACCTAATGGTGTGATTAGTGAAACTGTTCCAGAGAAAATAGAAAATGTTCAGAAACATTTTCAGAATTTTCTCTGAAATTGTTTAGCTCATATCTTTAGTTAGGAAACTTCAAATTAACTGAGACCAACTCCATTAGAACCCTTTGAAAATCTAGTTTTCAGAAAGTCATAGTTTGTTCCATGAAAATCCCTAGAACACCCTAAGAGTACCAATGAAGGTCAAGTACATAATTAATTGTGGAGGGCTCAAATGAGCTTTGCTGCAACTAAAACTTGACCAAGTCTATATTTAGGTTGTAACCAAGCCACAGTAAAAGTTTCACAGTCATAGAGTCTGTCTAGTGGGACTTATAAGCTTCACAAGTTCAAACTTAATACAAATGCATTTAAATTGATACATGTACTTCTTCTATCATGTAGTCGCTAAGGTCGAGGAGGAACCCGAAGTCCTAGACTTCGTTACTCCAGAGGAATAACTAGCCTATGACCAAGAGCAGCAAGGCAAGCTCCGGTTTGCATTAACCTTTTTACAAGTTTTTATTGTTTTGAGCACATACTTGATTACTTTATTCGTTGCATTAGAGTCTTGTTTGGAAACCCAACTGCATAGCCAAGAAAACCATGGGTTGGGCTTAGGATTTCAAACCCCGTTAGCTACTGCAATGCTAAGATAGTGTAGGATTCGGTACAAGCCGAGTAGTTGGAACTACTCGCGAGCATAGGCTAGAGGCACTCGACTCGGGTAGAGGTAGCACATGATACACATGGCAAGAAAAATGAGACCGAGCAGAGAGTAAGGGCAGCAGGACTTTGGGGTCTGTGTGCTGTAGCGCCGCGTGTGTCGATTGAGGACCGAGCCGTGTGCAGGCCTGTTGAACAAGCTAGAACAATACCGAAGACCTACCGGCTATATGGGAACCGGGAAACTGATGTAACTCGGGTAGCTGGGTATTGAGGCATTGCCCGTCGTTCAGAGGGTAGGTTGAGAGTTTGAGGTGTAAATCGGCTGGCGGCACTGAGATGCGCGTGGGACGATGGGACCGATTCAATATTTGGCTGACGGGTGAAAGGTAGTTGCGTACGGCATCCGTGATGGTTGTTGTAGGCAACATCGAGTACGGGCGTACGTGATGGGTTATTCGGGTAACCCTGCAGGTGTAAATCGATTATAATCGCCGTCCCTCGCGGTCAGTGAGTACCACTTGTTCACTGTACCGTGACGTAGAAAGAACAGGCTAATTACATGTTAAAATGTTGCTGAGTGAAAGATGGACTTTGCTTGTTAATGATTTGCTGTAGTTTAGAGCTAACTAAAGTTCCTTTCAACTTTGGGCAAAGTACATGAGAGAAATGTGTTTCTTGTTTGATTGTGGCTCTCTCATGTGCCTTAGCGTAAGGTTCTCCACAACCTGCTGCTAAAACTTGAAAATAAGGTCCTACTAATTAGGCAAGTCCTTGCAAATGATTTTTACCTCATCTAACCTATCAACCCTCATATAGAAGTTCCATGTTTAGGTGAGACGGGTCAGACTTGCTGAGCCTTCGTGCTCACTGCTTGTGTTTGAAGCTTTTGCAGGGTTCTATGAGGAAGGGGCTCCCGAAGAGGAGACGGAACCCCAGGAGGGGAACCCCGTCGAGTGGGAGCCGTGCACGCCGTAGAGTTAGTGTGCATGTGTGCTAGCAAGGACACGTTCAAGGGCTGAACGTGAACTTGATGCGTAGTCTACGCCCGTGAGTGTAGACTGGACATATTTTGCTGTAAACATGTTCATAAACTACTTTATGTAATATAAACTTTGCTTCCGCTTTGTACCTTTGATGTGTGTTATCCGGTGCTGTGCAACGCAGTACCCCTCAGCGTGATCCTGGCTCGACAAGACCGTGGGGTCGTGTCATACTCACCCCTAGGTAATCCAATTATTATTTTCCTCATTTATTTCTATCACAATAAATCTAGTTTAAAATTAAATCAAAATTGTTTTCCTAACAATAATAATTTAAGAATATAGGGAATGAGAAAACAGATATCTACAGAATAACAACTGTACAGATACGTCCTTTGTCTACCAGGATTCAGAACAGCCATGAGTTCTTCGTGTTTGAATGTTTCCAATGCAACGTTTTGGTCGAGCCTCAGTTAGGTTGGTCCGGGCCGAACCCCGTGCAATCATTTTTCTATATCTCCTCACTGTAAAATCTAGAGCCCTAGGACTCATCTATTGAGTTGTGACAACTTGAGTCCCACTTTGGATCCCAATATTGATAACGTTATTTGTTTTCCCTAAAACCCTTCTCCTTCTGACTAACGTGTCCTTGGTTCCAGCTTATTTCCTTTGAGGTTATTAACTGGTCCTCATTTTATAGGGTTTGCAGAAGCATTAAGCTACATGCATTCACAAGTGTATGGTCAGGTCATCCATGGAAGAGACACTAAACCTGCTAACGCACTTCTGGATGAAAACGTTCATGCAAAAATATCAGACTTTGGTATATCAAAGTTACCACACAAATAAAACCTTAAACACACTACATATATAATAGCGTAGGTTATATGGATCCTTTGTTTGCTCCAATAGCTATGTTTATAGTTTTGGAGTTGTCCTCTTGGAATCAATCATTAGAAGAAAGGCGCTAGATGACGATAACATTAGGCTCACCGAGATTTTTACTCAAGCTCTAGCAAAAAGGAATATACGTACGTGATCTTTTTATATGGGAATTGCATATATGACAATAATTTGGGAGTTCTTGAGAGAATTGGAAAATTAGCAGCAAAATGCTTAGAAATGGACGTTGATAAATGTCCAGAAATGAAGGATGTGGCAGAATACGTGCCTCCAGGCATTTATAAAATCTCAGACACATGAAAAGGTAGCTACAATATGCACTCCTAGTCATGGAAACAAACATGCAATGCAAAATACCACTCTTGGAAATAAACATGCAGCATAAATTACAGCTCGTGGAAACAAATTGACAGTATAAGAAGTTGCATCCCATTAAAGGTTGTGTTCGAGAGGAACGTATAGAAGCAACGGGTACTACTTAGAACGAGCTTATAGTGCCACTATAGTGTTAACACTCAGAACAATCGTGCTTGGGCAATGAGAGTTGAAAGTTGTTGTGAGTAGCCACACCGGCTCCTCCGAACTCCACTTCTATTAAACTCAAACGGGAATCAACCAAAACGGAAAACTGCACGTCCGAGTCTCCAGCATGCAGCACACGATGCGATCTCCACGTCGCCATAATGCTGAAGACCCGGCTCACAACAGAAAATACTCCAAACGCCTATGCCCCATGCACGATGACTTGCGAGGTGTGGCACAGGACACGTCCCTGGCTCAGCACAACTCGCGGACTCCTGATTTCTTGGAAAATAAGCAAACATGCCACCGAAGTGATAAAAACACCAAAGTATCTAACAATCCCCCCTACTTCTGAGTTTTGATCACTGGCAGCTCATGACTCCAATCTTCTCCCGAAGAACCTGAAAGCGGATCATTCCCAATGGTTTTGTTAAGATGTCCGCAAATTCATCTTGTGAACTAACATGCTCCAGACAAACTTCATTTCGTTCTACACATTCCCGAATGAAATGAAATTTAATATCGATATGCTTACTTCTGTCATGCATGACCGGATTCTTTGCCAATGCTATCGCTGCAGTGTTGTCCACTTTTATAACTGGTGTGGGGATCTTGATACCTGATACTTCTTCAAGAACACGATGAAGCCAAATACCTTGACTTGCTGCTACTGCACTGGCCATATAGTCAGCTTCACATGTTGACTTTACCACTGATTTCTGCTTATGAGACATCCAACTTATGGGTTTTCCTGCTAAGAAGAAAATTACTCCCGTAGTGCTCCTTCGGCCATCTATATCTCCCCCCAGAATCACTGTCACTATACCCGGTGAGAGCACACTCACTTAAGTACGAATGTACTGCAGGACAAAAGAAGTTGTGGCTGCAACATACCTGACTAAATGTTTCAAGGCAATCATATGATCTTCACACTGTTCTGCCATGAACCGACTCAGGTATCCAACCCCGAAAGTTAGGTTTGGTCTAGTGTGGAGGAGATACCTTAAACTCCTGACTATACTTCGGTATTCCGACGCATCCACTTGTGGTGATGAGCATGACTTGGACAACCTCAGATGTGACTCCATGGGTGTGGCACATCCATTACAGTTTCCAAGTCCGCACCTGTCTAGCAGTTTGATAGCATAATATCTTTGGCAGAGTTCAATACTATGCATACCTTGTTTGACTTCTATGCCCAGGTAGTATGAAAGACTTCCAAGATCACTCATCCAAAAGTACTTCTTCATATCATCCTTGAAGTTCTTGACATCTTCAAGAGATTCCCCAACCACTAACAGGTCATCCACATATACTCCAATGATCAGTCTTCCTCCAATTCCTGGTTGAGTGTACAGTCCATGCTCTTTCTTGCACCGAGTGAAACCCAGGTTACATAGCCTTTCATACAGCTTACAATTCCATGCACGTGGTGCTTGACGTAGCCCGTACAAAGCTTTGTGAAGCCTAAGTACCAAATCTTCCTTCCCTTGTGCAACAAAACATGGAGGTTGTGTAACATAAACTTCTTCTGCAAGTTCTCCATTCAGGAAAGCGGACTTTACGCCCATGTGATGAATTTCCCAGCCATGTTGAGCATCTAGAGCTAGAATAACCCGGATTGACTCCATTCTTGCGACAGGCGCGAACACTTCATCGCAGTCAATATCCTGTTGCTGCACATACCCCTTATCAACAAGTCTTGACTTGTGTCGGATGATATTTCCATGTTCGTCACGTTTCACCTTGAAAACCCACTTAAGACCTATAGCACGTTGCCCTTTCGGCAAGTGTACTAGTGTCCAAGTCTTGTTTTCCTCAATGGAAGCCAATTCTTCAACCATAGCATTGCGCCACTCCTTCATCTTCACAGCCTCTTCTGGGGTACTGGGTTCGTCTCCAATTGCAGCAAGTAGTTCTTCCACAATCTCTTCACCTTGAATTTCAGCGACAGGTGCCACTTCCAAAATGTTCTTCATGGTGTGATAACGCTGGGGTGCCTCTGCAGCTTCACTGTCCCGATCTGGTGTGATCATTGGTGGTGATGCAAATTCCACTGCAAGACGCACTGGTGGCGTTACTGGTGGCACAAGAGTAGAGTCACATGCGGGAAGACCCCCCTTTGTCCATGAGCCTTCCATTTGTGGAACTATTCGATCAGCATCCCCACTACATACACCATGAGTTGTGATATACTTTACTATGAATGGATCTTCGTCACTTGTCATAGTCCCCTTCTCTTCTGCACCCCACTTCCATGGTCGGTCTTTTTCAAACACAACATCTCAGGACACAAGTACACGTTTTGTGTTTGGGTTATAGAAGCGCCAAGCCTTGCTGCCTGGTTCATACCCCACAAATACCTGAAAGTTGCCTAGAGGGAGGGTGAATAGGCTAATAAAACCTAAAACTATTGCAAACAGCGGATTAAACTTGAAGGAGGCCGGACTAGTCCGGTCTGTGGGTGGACTAGTCCAGTCTAGGTATAAAATTGCGTTTTAGGTTTTCTTTTTAAGTTTGTTTAAGCGTAAGATGTATAGTAATCAAACAATCTCACCAGTTAGTTGTGAATGATTAGATTGCAAGATAGTGGAGCAATTCACCAGTGTTAACAAGACAAAAGCTTAATGAGTAATTTAAGTGAGCGAGCAAGAGGGTAAAGGAAGCAAGAGACATGATTTATCCCGAGGTTCGATTCCAGACAGGAATCTACGTCCTCGTTGAGGAGTCCACAAAGGACCGGGTCTTTTCCAACCCTTCCCTCATCGAGCGATCACCAAGATCAAGCCCGGGCTCTTCCACGATCAATCAAATATGAATACAATGCTATTAGGGGCTACTCACAACTTGAGGCTCCCTACAACAACCTAGCAGTTCTAGGAATCAAAGTACAACAATCAAGAACTCAAATTAACAATCAGAGTGCAAGAGAATCAAACCGAGAGCTCAAACATCGATCACCACGTCTCTCCTTTCACAAGTCCACAAACCCCTTAAGATCCAATCTTAGGGGTCAAGAGGGTGAGGAAAGAAGCTTAGAAGAGCTCTAGGAATGAGTTTTCAGTGCTAGGGTTGTTCTCATCCAAATTCTCAGCCGAGGGGTCTCCTTTTATAGAAATCCTGGCATGTAGCCGTTACCTACTAAAGTCCGTACTAGTCCGATCCAAACCCCGGACTAGTCCGTTCTTAAGGGACCACCCACGTCACAAGACTACCAACTAAAGTCTAGTGACCAATGGATTCAAACGGTCATAAAACCTCGGACTAGTCCGGCCAAGAGCGGACTAGTCCGATCTCAGCCAGGAACCTTTGTTCCGTATGAGAACGGACTAGTCTGGTAAGGGCGGACTAGTCCGGCTCCAAGGGCGGACTAGTCCGGTCTTACCAGACTTAGTCTAAAAAACTCTCTAATCTAGGTTGCGGACTAGTCCAGCCAACTTCGTACTAGTCCAAGCTCACACAGGAACCTTCGTTCCGTCCTAAACCGGACTAGTCTGAAGGGACCGGACTAGTCCGGCCTATGGAGCGGACTAGTCCGAGGTCACCAATAGACTTCTTCTCCGGACCTAAACGGCTTAGTCCGCGTGACGGACTAGTCCGGCCACATAGGCGGACTAGTCCGGCCTTCTGAGACTTAGTCTCATAAAGGCTCAGACTCACTCGACAACGGACTAGTCCGGCCTAAAACGGACAAGTCCGAACTCACTCAGAGACTTCTTGTCCGGTCTAAAATGGACTAGTCCGTGTTGGAACGGACTAGCTCGGCCCGTAGTCCCTTCTTCAGCCATACCTATGACTACTTCCTCTCACGATTCTAACTTTCTAACTTTAGTTTGAGCTCTCTAATGATTCTCAAGCACTCTAAAAGAGAAGATCCTTTACACAACTAAAAAATGTAAAACTCAATAGAAAAATTCTATTTTCTACTCCTGCGAGTCTTCTTCTTTTTCTTTTTGCTTCTAGGGAGACTCCACATCCATTCCTTTTGATAAGCACCTGTGATCATACTCAGTAGAACTCATTAGTATATTAATTGTCGTCATCAATCATCCAAAACTCACGGGGATTACCTAGATGCACTTTCAATCTCCCCCTTTTTGGTGATTGATGACAACACATTAAGATTCTCGATAAATAGATATGATAGAGTGTTTTCATAACACATGCGTGTAAGGTACACTCCCCATAAATGTGTGCACAAGGATTGTCAAGGAAAAACTATGCACAAGAGTGAGTTCTTTGGGGATTTTAGACATACACGTGTTATGATGGGGTGGCTAAGTGTGATGTGATAAAGTGAGTACTAAACACATGAAGGAACATTTATGAATAAAATCATCTCAATATGGCATAATATGTAGACATAAAATGGCATAGTCATTAAAATAACATAACGTAGCATAATGTGGCATAGTTATTACAAACCAACATAAAATGAGTGTTTAAAGAGCAAGACTAAAGATTAAAGAGCTAGACTAGACTACGACTAGACTACTCCCCCTTATTCTCTCCCCCTTTGGCATCAAAGCACCAAAAAGGGAAAGAAAGGAGAGAAAGACCTAATCGCTATCATCTCCATCTTGATCTTCGTCTTGGTCACTTTGAGTTTCCTCGTCCTCATCTTCATCTTCGTCGTCATTGTCATCCTATTGATGAGCGTGGGAGGTAGGAGGAGCAGCTGAGGAGGAGCCAAAGTAGGCAAGCTCGTCCTCGATGAGAGCGGGAAACTCTGTCAGTTCGTCATCATCTGATGACGGTGGAGACATAGGTATCTCCATCTTGTCGCACATTGCCTCTAGATACTTCTCTTGGCGTTGCTTCATTTTCTACGTGCAAACTTCCACTTTCCGGCACAAGGAGGATATGACCTTGAATATTTTTAGCATCCCACTAGAGGAGCCACTCGATGATGAAGGGACGGATGTCCCAGCTGAGGAGGATGGAGCTGCAGAAGAGCTCCTACCCAAAGACGCAGGAGGGCGAGGAAGGGGAATCGGCATCTAAGGACGTAGCTTCCTGTGCTTCACATCCTTTGCAAATTCTAGTCATGTGACTTTTTCTATAGTGCACATGATGTATGGTGCATATCCACAGGACCTGTTCGGGGTGTGGGAGATGTTGAAAATATCATTGTATATGTAGTCAAAGACATTGAATCTTTCTTCTTTATTGAGCAGCTTCAATAAGTTCCTGAGATACCCTTGAATCATCACCGCATCCCCATCTTTTGGAGCTAGAGTCTTCCTCAGGATTCTGTTTAGCACTCCAAAGAAGGGTTTGATGTTGTGGGGTGAGGATGGCTCATAGGTGAGATATGAAGGATACATGAAGTCCAAGTCATCCTTTCCCAAGGTTCTCTCATTGTGAACTATGATCTCATAGTTCAAGTGCTCCTCAAGTCCAAGGATCCTAGAAAATTCATCATATAACACCGAGTAGACCACACCATTTATCATCCAAGTGATTTTTCTGTCTCCATAGGTGTGGAAGTAGCAGGTGGTGTAGAATTGGACTATCACCTCGATGTTTGAATCATACTGAAAAGCCATTAGATCCTTGATCCCATGGTGTTTCGCTGCTTCAATTACTGCATCAAAAGCTTGATGCTTCTTGTTTGCCATGTATGGCCAATCCACCCACTAAGCATCAACTACCGGTGTCTTCATTGGGAGATAGACGAGTCGGTAGTAGTCACAATGGAAGTCGCACCAGAAACGAGGGTCTGGTGTGAACTTCTCATACTTTTAAACCTCCTCTTCTCTGAACCTTCGGGCTTTGTCAGCTCCTTTTCCTTTGAAGGTTGCACTCGCCAAATTGGGTTGGCGGTTTGGATTGTGCATAGGAGGTGCCCTCTCAAGTGGCCCAATAGGTCATTGTGGGGGATTCTCCCTTCGCCGTCTAGGGTTATCACGAATGACGAGTCCCCTGTTGTCCAAAGCCTTTTTCTAGGAGGATCAGCTGCTTTGCCTTTTCCTTTGTCTTGAGTTGTTCTTTGGGACTCAACATGTTGTTTCTCCTTCAGGGTTACTAGCCTCTTCCTCCTTGAAGGATCAACGGACTGAGCGGTTTGTGCTTCCCTGTCAGCCCGTTTCTTTGTCTGAGCCTCCCTAGCTGCAGCCTCTCCTGCCTCTGTCTCGGCTGTCGCACGATAAGCGGCTTGGCGAGCCGTTTCGGCCTCGGGATTCGGAAGAGGACTGTCTCCTGATCCTGACATGATCTGGTGATAAATGAAAAAGAAAGGCTTAGATGCTAGAGTATTGCGTTTGAAATAGTTTACATCCCCAAAGTTAGGGCTAAAAATGTATCAGCCGGACTTGTCTGGGCTAGGGGCGGACTAGTCTGCTTTGGCCGGACTTGTCCGGTTGGAGTCCGGACTAGTCCGGACTCTACAGTTTTAAACCCTAACTTAGGTGATTTGATCACTAATTCAGTAAAGTAGTCGCAATACTATGAGGAATTGCAACAATATGGCGTAGGAGCATCAGGGAAGGTCTAAGGCACTAAAGGTATGACCTAGAAGCGAGAGTTTCTTAAAAAATCAAGGTTAGGTCAAAAAGTACCTTAGAGTGAAGAAGATTGATGAAATCCATGGATCGTAGGAGCGGAGGTGGTCGGAGAAGGATTCCTCGCACTCCACAAGCCTTGAATCAGGGATTCCTTCGAGGGATTTGAGGGAGAACTCCAAAATCGCCAATGGGGGCGAGTTTTGGAGGAGATGAGTGGAGTAGAGGTGAATGAGAGAGAGAGGGGAGGGGTCAGCCTGACCCTTGGAGGTTAAGTCTCCAAGGTCCGGACTAGTCCAGTCCTCAGTCCGGACTAGTCCGGTCTGTCGGACTAGGTCCGGACTAGTCTATAGTCCGAACTTGTCCGGGTGCAGTCCGGACTAGTCCGTTGTGGACTTGTCCGCTGCATCTTGGGCTACTTAGGATGCCCGTACTTGTCCGGCCTCTAGGGCGGACTAGTCCGGCTCTTAGAGTCTGAGAAATTCTTAGATATTAGAATTTTGCCCATGATTGCGGTGGATTTACTTGCACCTTCTATTAGGTCTATATATATGTATCAAAACACACAATTATATGATGACCATAATATAGCCAATAATATGAGAGAAGAATGAGAGAAAGGGAACAAGTTTTTCACAATCGTACATATTTTTGAAATTTGTGAGAAAATTTTGAAAGACTTCTAATTGTTAGCATTAAGATGCACAAAAGTTCAGCTCACATTCCTAGAGTCTAGGATATTTAGCTCATTTCGGAGTTCACAAAATCGTTTTTCATCTAGTGGTTTGGTGAAAATATCGGCTAGTTGTTTTCGGTTCTTACATGTGAGATAGCTATGTCCCCCTTTATAGAATAATCTCTCAAAAAGTGATGCCGGATGTCTATATGTTTGGTCCTAGAGTGTTCAACAGGATTATGAGCTATCTTAATGGCACTCTCATTGTCACATAAGAGTGGAATGTGGTTCATATTGTAACTATAATCTCTTAGAGTTTGTCGCATCCAAAGAAGTTGAGCACAACAACTTCCGGCTGCGACATACTCCGCCTCGGCCATGGAGAGAGCTATTGAGTTTTGTTTTTTGGATGACCATGATACTAAGGACCTACCCAAAAATTGACAAGTCCCTGAGGTGCTTTTTCTATCTATTTTACATCCGACGTAATCCGCATCGGAGTATCCGATGAGATTAAACTTAGATCCTTTTGGATACCGTAATCCTAGGTTAGGTGTGTGAACTAGATATCTTAGGATCCTTTTAACGGATGTTAAATGACATTCTTTAGGTGATGCTTGAAATATTGCACACAAACATACACTAAGCATGATATCGGGCCTATATGCACAAAGATAAAGCAATGAACCAATCATAGAGCGATATACCTTTTGATCCACGCTTGGTCCATCTTCATTGAGGTCAAGGTGCCCGTTTGTTGCCATTGGTGTCTTGATGGGTTTGGCTTTGTCCATGTCAAACTTCTTGAGTATGTCTTGTGTGTAATTTGTTTGACTAATGAACGTGCCCTCCTTGAGTTGCTTGACTTGAAATCCTAGTAAGAACTTCAACTCTTCCATCATGGACATCTCAAACCTATCCGTCATTATCTTACCAAACTCATTACAAAAAGATTTGTTAGTAGAACCAAATATAATGTCATCGATATATATTTGGCACACAAAGAGATCATTATCTACATTCTTTATGAAGAGTGCATAATCAACCTTGCCTATCTTAAAACCATTATCAATGAGAAAGTCTCTAAGACACTCGTACCAAGCTATAGGAGCTTGTTTGAGGCCATAGAGAGCTTTATGCAATTTAAACACATAGTTAGGATATTCTTGATTTTCAAAGCCGGGTGGTTGCTCCACGTACACCTCCTCCTTGATTGGACCATTTAGTAAGGCACTTTTCACATCCATTTGATAGAGTTTAAAATCATAGTGAGTAGCATAGGCTAGTAGAATTCGAATGGACTCAAGCCTAGCTACGGGAGCAAAGGTTTCATCAAAATCCAAACCTTCGACTTGAGCATATCCCTTTGCCACAAGCCAGGCCTTGTTTCTTGTCACCATTCCGTGTTCATCTTGCTTGTTGCAGACCACCCACTTGGTGCCTACCACATTTGCATTTGGTCTTTTCACTAGCTCCCATACTTGGTTTCTTGTGAAGTTATTCAACTCTTCTTCCATGGCCATCACCCAATCCGGATCCTTGAGTGCATATTCCACCCTAAATGGTTCCAAGGACGACACAAAAGAGTAATGTGCACAAAAGTTTGCTATTCGAGAACGTGTTGTTACCCCTTTTGTGATATCTTAAAGGATGTTGTCAACGGAGTGATCACGTTGAATGCTTTGATGAACCCTTGGGTGAGGCACTTGATTTTTTGAGTGGTCTTCTTCTTCTTCTTCTTCTTATTCTTCTTCTTCTTCTTCTTATTCTTCTTCTTCTTCTCCTTCTTCTTCTTCTCCCCCTTGATCAACATCATGGTTTTGATTTTCTCCTTCTTGAAATTGACCGTCTTGATCTTGGGGTTCTTGAGTTTTATCTTGAATGAGAGGTGCTGATGGTGACGAGCTTGTAGCATCTTGTGCTACATTTTCTTAGGGACGGACTTCCCCAAGCCCCAGTCTTCTTAGTGCTTCACATGGTGCTTCTTCTTCATCTAGCACACATTGATCAACTTGCTCCACTTGGGAGCCATTAGTTTCATCAAACACCACGTCACGTGCAATTTCAACACAACCGGAGGTCTTGTTGAAAACACGATAGGCGTAGGTGTTTGAGTCATAACCAAGTAGGAAACCTTCATCGGGTTTCGAAGCGAACTTCGAAGTCCTCGGCTTCTTGTTGAGAATGTAGCATTTACTTCCAAAAACTCGAAAGTGAGAGATGTTGGGTTTGTTACAAGTTAGGAGCTCGTATGGGGTTTTCTTCAAAAGTCGATGGAGGTAGAGGCGGTTTGTAGCATGACACGCGGTGTTGACCGCTTCCGCCCAAAATCGATTTTAGGTCTTGTATTCATCGAGCATGGTTCTTGCCATCTCTATGAGTGTTCGGTTCTTCCTTTCAGCCACCCCATTTTGTTCAGGAGAATAGGGGGCCTAAAACTCATGCTTGATGCCCTCTTCATCCAAATATTCTTCTACTTGAGTGTTCTTGAATTCGGAGCCGTTGTCGCTCCTTATCTTCTTGATTTTTGATGAAAACTCGTTTTGAGCTCTCCTCAAGAACTTCTTGAGGACACTTTGAGTTTCTCCTTTATCATGCAAGAAAAACACCCAAGTAAAACGAGAATAGTCATAAACAATTACTAAACCATATTTGTTACCGCCGATGCTTATATAGGTGACAGGGCCAAAAAGGTCCATGTGGAGCATCTCCAATGGTTTTGTTGTCGTCATCACATTCTTGGCGGGATGAGCTGCTCCAATTTGCTTTCCTGCTTTACACGCGCTACATGGCCTATCTTTTTCAAAAACAACATCTTTTAATCCACGGATGTGATCTTCCTTTAGAAGTTTTTGTAAGTTCCTCATTCCAACATGGGCTAGTCTCCTATGCCACAACCACCCCATGTTGGTTTTTGCTATTAAGCATGTGTCAAGTTGAGCTTTATCCGTGGAAAAGTCCACTAAGTAAAGCTTTCCCTTTAACATACCCTTAAAAGAAATCGAGTTGTCACTTCTTCTAGAGACGGTCACACCCTCGTTAGTAAATAAGCAATTATAACCTTTCTCACATAGTTGAGATATGGACAATAGGTTATAATCTAGTGATTCAACATGTAGAACATGAGAAATGTAATGTTGAGAACACCCTCGTTAGTAAGTAAGCAATTATAACCTTTCTCACATAGTTGAGATATGGACAATAGGTTATAATCTAGTGATTCAACATGTAGAACATGAGAAAGGTAATGTTGAGAAGAAATTGCAATTTTACCCATATCGAGTACCCTTCCTTGGCTGTTGTCGCCGAAGTAGATGTCTTCACTTGGATCATTATTTTCTTCATACTCGACAAACATATTTCTCTCTCCGGTCATATGGTTAGTGCACCCACTATCTAGCACCCATTTAGTGCCACCGGAGGAGTAGGGCTGCAATATAATTTAAGCTTTGGTCTTAGGTACCCAAACTTGGTTGGGTCCTTTGAGGTTAGTTACAAGTCATTTGGGCACCCACACACAAGTTTTTGGACTCTTGTGGAATGGACCAACATATTTTGCAAAAACTCTACCATACCTGTACACACCACATGCCAAAGACTTGGGTTCAAAGAAATTAGATGCAACTTCATGTTGTGCTTCCACATTGTGTAGTTAGTTCCATCAAAGTTAGGTGGTTTGCCTAGAGGAATTGATAAATAACTAGAGTGAGAATTTAGACGTTCATAATTAAAAGGATATCGCGAGTAGTCTTGTTGACTACTCT
Source organism: Neostapfia colusana (assembly GCA_030760725.1). NCBI lineage: Eukaryota > Viridiplantae > Streptophyta > Magnoliopsida > Poales > Poaceae > Neostapfia > Neostapfia colusana. The sequence goes on from JASWHV010000001.1 coordinate 110,485,992, forward strand.
TGAGCTTCTTCTCCAATTTCTCCTTCTTTTTCTTCTTAGCTTCCTCCTTCTTCTTTTTGAGGGGTGCCATGAGACGAAGAACTTCTTCATCTTCTTCTGAGCTTGAAACGTCTTGTGGAGGAGTAATTGCTGGAGGCGGGTTAGAACCTTGTTCTTCAAAGTTGCTCGTACTTGCTCCTTTTCCCTTGATGAGATCAATTTGGCTACCGTCCTTGTCCCCCATCTCCTCTCCAAGTGGTTATGCTTTTGTGGAGAGTTAGGCTCTGATACCAATTGAAAGTTGCCTAGAGGGGGGTGAATAGGCTAATAAAACCTGAAACTATTGCAAACAGCGGATTAAACTTGAAGGAGGTCGGACTAGTCCGGTCTGTGGGCGGACTAGTTCGGTCTAGGTATAAAATTGTGTTTTAGGTTTTCTTTTTAAGTTTGTTTAAGCGTAAGATGTATAGTAATCAAACAATCTCACCAGTTAGTTGTGAATGATTAGATTGCAAGATAGTGGAACAATTCACCAGTGTTAACAAGATGAAAGCTTAATGAGTAATTTAAGTGAACGAGCAAGAGGGTAAAGGAAGCAAGAGACACGATTTATCCCGAGGTTCGATTCCACACAGGAATATACGTCCTCGTTGAGGAGTCCACAAAGGACCGGATCTTTTCCAACCCTTCCCTCACCGAGCGATCACCAAGATCAAGCCCGAGCTCTTTCACTATCAACCAAATGTGAATACAATGCTCTTAGGGCCTACTCACAACTTGAGGCTCTCTACAACAACCTAGCAGTTCTAGGAATCAAAGTACAACAATCAAGAACTTAAATTAACAATCAGAGTGCAAGAGAGTCAAACTGAGAGCTCAAACGTCGATCACCACGTCTCTCCTTTCACAAGTCCACAAACCCCTTAAGATCCAATCTTAGGGGTCAAGAGGGTGAGGAAAGAGGCTTAGAAGAGCTCTAGGAATGAGTTTTCAGTGCTAGGGTTGTTCTCATCCAAATTCTCAGCCGGGGGGGTCTCCTTTTATAGAAATCCCGGCATGTAGCCGTTACCTACTAAAGTCCGGACTAGTCCGGTCCAAAACCCGAACTATTCCGTTCTTAAGTGACCACCCACGTCACAAGACTACCATCTAAAGTCTAGTGACCGTTGGATTCAAACGGTCATAAAACCCCGGACTTGTCCGACTAAGAGCGGACTAGTCCGATCTCAGTCAGGAACCTTTGTTCCGTATGAGAATGAACTAGTCTAGTAAGGGCGGACTAGTCCGATCTTACTAGACTTAGTCTAAAAAACTCTCTAATCTAGGGCTACGGACTAGTCCAGCCAACTTCGGACTAGTACGAGCTCACACAGGAACCTTTGTTCCGTCCTAAACCGGACTAGTCTGAAGGGACCGGACTAGTTCGACCTATGGAGCGGACTAGTCCGAGGTCACTCAAAGACTTCTTCTCCGGATCTAAACGGCTTAGTCCACGTGACGGACTAGTCCGGCCACATAGGCGGACTAGTCCGGCCTTCTGAGACTTAGTCTCATAAAGGCTCAGACTCACTCGACAACGGACTAGTCCGGCCTAAAACGGACAAGTCCGAACTCACTCAGAGACTTCTTATCTGGTCTAAAACGGACTATTCCTTGTTGGAACGGACTAGTCCGGCCCGTAGTCCGGACAAGTTCGGTCTTCCCTTCTTCAGCCATACCTATGACTACTTCCTCTCACGATTCTAACTTTCTAACTTTACTTTGAGCTCTCTAATGATTCTCAAGCACTCTAAAAGAGAAGATCATTTACACAACTAAAAAATATAAAACTCAATAGAAAAATTCTATTTTCTACTCCTGCGAGTCTTCTTCTTTTTCTTTTTGCTTCTTGGGAGACTCCACATCCATTCCTCTTGATAAGCACCTGTGCTCATACTCAGTAGAACTCATTAGTATCTTAATTATCGTCATCAATCATCCAAAACCCACGGGGATTACCTAGATGCACTTTCAATACCATGGGTGTACTTTGGTCTTCAAGTTTGGGAAGCCTTTTACTTCCCTGTTTAACATGAGCAACACATCCAAATGTGCGCAAGTGATAAACAGATGGTTTCTTGCCATGCCACCTCATAAGGTGTTCGTCCCTCGACACTTTGAGTAGGAGATCTGTTTAAGATATAAACGGCAGTTGTCACCGCCTCCCCCTAGAACCATCCGGGCATCTCCATTGCCTTGAGCATGCTACGTGCCATCCCCATGATGGTTTGATTCCTCCTCTCAACAACTCCATTCTGTTCCGGAGTGTACGAAGCTGTCAAGTGACCCTGGATGCCTTCCTTGATGCAATATTCCACGAACACTTGTGCCGTGAATTCCCCACATGATCCGTTTGTAGTGTTCCGAGTTTTCTCCCAGCTTCTGTCTCTGCCCTTCTTTGGAATGCTAGGACTCGAGCTTGTTTATAAAATCGGATGGATCCCAAACTTCGCTCGAGATCTGCTTTTTACTCGTTGAAAGCCTTCCTGCCTGCTAATCATCATCTTCTATAACTGCTGTAGGAGTGTGTTGATGATGGGCCGTAACTGAGCCTTTAGGTAGGGTGATAGCCCCATGAAAATGCCCGTCTGGCCCACTACAATTAGCCATTTTGCCTGCCTGCTTCGTTGGCCCACACGCTTTGCAAGCTCACTGCGGCCTGGCGCCCACCCACCTCGACGGCACCCCACCTCACAACCTCGACCGAAACCGATCAGTTTGATTTTTAGTTTTTTTCTTCCAAAATTTGGTTTTAAAAAATAAAAATTGAAATTGTGTACACTAAAAGAACTAGGTTTCGGTTAACTAAAAACTTTGGTTCGGTTTTCCGTTAAATCAAAGAAAACCGGACTTACCCAAGCTGCCACGAGGTGCGGCGGACTCAACGGCCACGAGCGTGGCGGGCTCGGCAGCCACGAGGCGCGATGGCTGTCGGGTGGCGATGCAGCAGGGCGACGGGTGTGACATCGATATGGGCGCGACGACCAGTGGTGTGGCGGGCGCGATAGCCATGGCGAGGCCAGCGTCGTAGCCATGGCGCACGGCGACCACGACAGACGCGACAGCCATGGGGCACGGCGGCAGCGACAAGCAAGAGGGGTGCGACGGCCGGCAGCGTGACGGATGGTGAGGGGCGCGCGGCAGGGTGGGGCATGGAGCTTATATGGTTTGTTGCTGTGGCGGGCTGGACTGCTGGTGGGTTGGTTTTAATGTAACTGGGCTAGTTCGCTTAATCCGGTTAACCAGAATAAAAACCAAAATACCAAAATTTTTTGTTTTTTATACTACTAACCGAAATAGCTCAGTTTCGATTCGTTCGATTTCGGTTCCGATTAGTTCAGTTTCAAAGTTAAGTTTTTGTTTTATTTGCCCACAGCCTAAACCCCACCTTTTCTAGAGGCAATTGCTATTATAGCACCCGTATTGACTGGCTTCGAAAAAATAGCATTTACGTCGCAGGCTTCACTAAAATTACATTTTTATCGTTGACGCACCGTTAAAATAGAATTATAGTTCATTTTAGCCCCTTTTAACATTTTTCTTCTCTTTTCTAATTCTTATATTTTGGAATTGCCTAAAATACCCTTCTGTGATTTTTGACTGATTAAGCAGTGATGAACTGTTGTTGTGTATGTCTGTGTTGTTCTGGGAGCAATTTTCACTAAAGTATTCATTATGCTGTCATGTCACGATGAAGTCTCCGTTGTTGTGTACGAATGCGGTCCGCGTAGCTTGCATTGGACATCCTTATAGCAGACATAAGCAAGGTAAACACAATTTTAGCTCAATGTATCTATAGTCGGGCTATTCCTGTCCCACCCGGAGGAGCAAGGCACCGCTTCACAACCAACAAGCATGACATTCATGTAACTTGTTTCATAGTTTGTTTCTGGCCGCACGCGGGGCGGTGAGTTGCACTGGCGGGGGAGGGGGGTAGGGTGCTGCAGGTGGCGGCCAGGGCGCGAGCCTTGTTGCTGCCGGCGGCGGGGCGGGCGCCAGGAACCTGCAACCGTCGGGGGCGCGTGCCTGGTCGTGCTGGCGGCAGGGGCGGGCGCCAGAACCTGCAGGCCGCGGGGTCGGGCACCACAAAGGTGCAGGCGGCGAGGGCCGGCGCCACGAAGCTGCAGGCGGCGGCTAAGGGCGCAGTGTGGCTGGGCGGCGGTTTGTTTGGAGTTAGGAGAGACTAGGTTAAAAAAATTACACAAGGGTATTTTGGTCAATTTTGAAAATATAAGAATTAGAAAAGAGAAGAAAAATGTTAAAAGTAGTTAAAATTGACTATAATTCTATTTTAACGGTACGTCAACGATAAAAATATCATTTTAACCAAGCACACGATGTAAGTGCTATTTTATTGAATTCCCTCAATACACATTGCTATAATAGCAATTGACTCCCTTTCCCAACAACGACAGCTACAGCACACCACCCATCCGCCTTCGCCACCGTATCTCCCTCTCTTCGCCCAGTCACCTTGCATCGGAGCCGCCTTCCGCGTCCGCGTCCACGTCCACGCGCTCCATCCGTTCGACGAAACGTCACTGAGCACAGGCGCGATTCCTCAGCCGCTGCGGCGAGAGACGACCCGCCCATGTCTCTCGCCAGGCGGTACGTGCTGCGCCTCTTCATCTCGCTCAAGTACGTGACCGCGAACGTGGTGGACCGGCAGAGCGGGCACGTGTTGGTGACGGCGTCGTCCGTGGAGAAGCCCCTGCGGGACGGGCTCGAGTGCGGCCGCACCTGCAACGCCAAGGCGGCCGCCGCCGTCGGGGAGGTGCTCGCCATGCGGCTCAAGGTGGACGGCCTAGCGCGGGAGCCCATCCACGCCGGCGCCGCCAAGGAGATCGAGAAGAAGGGGTTCAAGAACCGGACCAAGGTCTGGGCCATCCTCAACGCCCTGCGCGACCGCGGCGTCAATCTTCGCATCGACGACGATGGTGATCATAGGCCGCACGTCTGACAACGTACATATCAGTTCCTTTCTTGAAATTTGTCTGCAAGACTGTAGTTCTGTTTACTTGTTCTAGATCCCCGAGGTGTAAGAGGCTACAATAAAGCTCGAGATTATGTTGTAGTGTCCTGTTCAGTACCGCCCTATAGCTCCAATTCTCATTTCTATGTTGACCCACGTTATGAAATAGGATCTTTTAGTTCTAGGTATATCAAGATTACTGCTGAAAAATTGGTGCACAATCTCGACAGTTCTCTACTCAGTATGCTTGCTCACAGCTCTTTACTAAGAGACTACATTAAAGTTCAGAAATTCGTGTGCTTTTGTTGCAATCTGCTGTTGAACAGTTCTACCTCTCAGCTCTAGGGATGGCAATCCCACCGCGGGTGCGGGTACCCGACAGATTTTGCACCCGACGGGTGTGGCTGATGGGATTTTCCATCCGCGGGTCTAATCCGCACCCGACACAACTTGTCACGGGTGCGGGTTTTATTTTGCACCCGTGGGTATCTGAGGGGTACCCGAAATACTTTATGTTTATAATTTTAAAATTAAATTTAATTGTTTTATATAACTTAATTGTTTCATTTTACTTACTGCAATCTATATTTATAATCTTTATAAGCAATTTAATATTTTTTTGCTGCATTGCCATTAAAATAGATGATTTTTTAGACTTATTTATTAACTAGTTGTAGTATGTTTATAAAAATGTCAAACCCGACGGGCACCCGAAACCCGCTCAAAACCCGACGGGTGCAGGTGTAAATTCTCACCCGGGGGTGCGGACGCGGATCTTAAATTTCACCCGCAACCTCTTTTGTTTTGAGTGGGTTTCTGCTCCACTTGACCCAAACCCGACCCACTGCCATCCCTACTCAGCTTTCAGTTTATTAAATATACTACTGTGAATCATAATCATCTGTCGAAGCATACCATAACTTTTTACCTGTTGCAGTATCACTGCTGAAACTTATGTGCATGTTAGGACCAGCGTTTTTGAGGCGTCGCCTAGGCGGCGCCTAGGCGTCCAGTCGCTGGCGCGCGGACGCCAGGGCGGCTCGCCTCGCCTGGTCGGGCGGCGCCGCCGCCTCCGCCCGCCGCCGGCGACCCCTCCGCCCGCAGTCACCTCGCATGGCGCCCCCTCCGCCTGCTGCCACCTCGCCTGGCACCGCCGTAGGTGCCGCCGCCGCCGCCGCTGTCCACCCCGCCGCCGTAGGTACCACCGCCGCCGCCGCTGTCCACCCCGCCGCCTCACTGCCGCCACCGCCGCTATCCACCCCGCTGCCTCACTGCCGCCGGGAGTGGAGAAAAGAGGGAGAGAGAGGGTGAGGAGAAAATTAGGGTAGGGTATATTTATATACCCCAGTGAAAATGAGGACCGTCGGATCTCATCCGACGGTCCACAATAGTTGGGCCGTGAGGCCCACCCGCCCGCCCTGCCTCCTCCGCCCGCCCGCCCGCCCTGCCGCCGCCCGCCCGCCCTGCCGCCGCCCTGCCGCCCGCCCGCCCTGCCTCCTCCGCCTCCTAGCCGGCCTCCCGCCTCCTCCGGCGCCTAGCTGGCCGCCCGCCTCCTTTGCTGCCGCCGCCGCCGCCACACCCGCCTCCCCTCCTCGCCTGGCGCTCGCCTAGGCGACCGCCTAGGCGTCCCGGCGGCCGGCGGTCGCCTAGACGTCCAGGCGTGGATTCACAACCCTGGTCAGGACCATTTTCTACTTTGACATCACTACACTATGAATGAATCCCTGTTTTAATCAATATGGAGATTTTCATAGAAAAGAAAAACATGTAAAAACAAATTTTCAAGAAGGTCAAGTAGAGACCCTATTCAGAGATACATGTAACCAGGAATGGATTAGTTTGATTTTCAGGTAGCAAGACCCAATGTACCTTCTCATTACGCTACACAAGAACTTCAGAGATTGAAGTTTACACCAATCATATTATTATAGCTTAAGCAAACACATAAGAGGTTAGCATAACCTTAACTAGTAGCATGGTGACTGACTGAGTGCCTCTAGATTCTTATAGGCTTCAAGCTGATTTAGTGCACTATCCAGTAAAGCATTCTTACTACCTTCGATCACTTTCCTTGACTGTTTTAGGTTATGCTTTACAGAAATCAGCTCGTTCTCCATATTCTCGATCTTCAGTGCATCCCTAGTTTTCTCAAGCTCCCTGATCCTCCCCTCTATCAACTGCAAGCTTTCATGATGTGATTGAGCTCCTAATGGCTCTAGAGCCCAGGATATCTCATCTTGTAATGGTGGGGCTGAAGGTGAAGTATTCCCAGATATTGAGCTGCTTCCTAGAACCAATATCGTTTTCTGCGAGCAAGAAGTGTCGTTAATTTCAATTAGAGAATCATGGTGAAAGCAGGATCCCCATTACTTCCTGGACTGTTAAAATATGATTAACTGTTGGGATTCAGTGTTGGTTCTGCAGAGTGCTTTGCAGTCCAATGCACTTTAACTTTCTACATTGTGTGCTTTCACCTATATTGTGTTACTTTCCCGTTTCAAATATTTGATGCTGATTAGTGTAAATTTGAACTAATCAGCGTCATATTTGAAAACGGAGGGAGTATTAGAGAAGGAGCACCTGTTTGTGATTCTCAGCAGGCGGATCTGGGCAGACAACTTTGACATTCTTCCTTGTCTTCCTCTTCAACCAGTCGCAGACCTCTGCTGGGTCCACCTTCCCAACCACTTTGACAATCCCACTATTAACATCCCCCACCGACATCTCGATTCCTATGCCACGGATTTTTTTCTCCTTAAAAGCATCAAAAAAGGATTTTCGTATGAAAAAAGAGAACTGGAGATGAACACAGCCAGTGATTGCTTACCACTCAAGCTTCCAATAGATGCCATCGACTTCTCGACCTTCCTGACGCAGCCGATGCAGCGGCACTGCATCTCGACATGGAGCCTGAATCGCTTGACAACCTCCTGCGAATTTAACAACCAAATCCGCCTGTCATGTCTGACGAAAGACATCAGAATTCATGGATCCGAAGAAGAGCAAGGTGAAAGGCTCCTCACTTTCCCCATGGAGTCGGTCAGTCTCGTGATTCTCTGTTCTCTGGAGGGCGATCACAGCCGAAAAGAGCACAGTGCCGGTAACGAGGGTTGTTTAAATAGACTGCTAGCACTTGTTGCGTCGTTCGCTGGTCAGCTACCAATTAATTGGGTGGAGCGGAGTTCCATGTCGAGGCTGTGAATCTGAGACGCCATGGCCATGTACTGTACAGTAGCTACTGGGTGTTTCGAGCAGCTCACACTGCGTATGTAGCATCTAGCTCATCAACAGTCGTGTGACTGGAGCAAGATGACTCGAGCAATTCATTGAACGATGCAACACGGTCACGTTGCCGTCCCCTGTTGTTGCTGCCGTTGGCTACTCGTGCCTCTTGGGATCACGATTCACAAAAGTCACGCGATTAGTCATTCGTGATTCGCCACCATTTACTAGTACTGATTACCAGCGGGCCTACTGGCCCCCTCACCAGTTTGACTCGTGTGACTCGGCTGTGCTACCCACCCCATCACTCGTGTACAAGCAAGCACGCGGACGCAGATGGAGGCGGTGACGATGGCAAGATCTCGAGGGACGAAATAAGTCTGCTATTTCAGTCAATTTCTTTGCCTTCGGATCAGCACAGCATGTATACCCGTCGTCGGGCCATCTTTGGGCTGATTCCGAATTATAAGTTATATTATTAATCAAACACGTTAAAACCACCACCACATGCTTGAGTTTTCTCTGTGTTCATAGGTGAGAGAAAAAGGACATACCATGAAAATTGGTCATTCATTAACGAGAAACTCCCTAAAAATAATCGAATGGAATGCGAAACGAGTTCAGCTGATTTTTGCTACTCATGCTGGTCACGCGTCCTGCTGATCTTGGTCTGGCAGATAGTCGCCCGAAAAACAAATCCCATCGCAACGAGTGGGCTGACCTGTAAGCAGAATTTGGCCCATAAGCCTCTCATGTACTTACAGGTCAGCCCAACATGACCTGCCGAGCCCAAATTGACACCCGGAATATCCCACCCACGATCCATCCGAAGAGGGGAAAGAGCACGAGCCGCAGGCAGAATGTCTCGCCGGCGGCGGCACGGCCCCGACTCCGACGACGAGGACGACAGCTTCCTCTACCGCTACCCGCTCCCCGTCGCCGTCGCCTCGAGCGCATCTGGGTCCGGGTCCACGGGAGGCGGCGGCTCGGGCGGCCTCGCGCCGTCGAAGTCGACGGTGTACGTCTCCAACCTGGACTACACGCTCACCAACTCCGACCTCCACCTCCTCTTCTCCCGCTTCGGCCGCGTCGCGCGCGTCACCGTGCTCAAGGACCGCGAGTCCCGCCGCAGCCGGGGCGTCGCCTTCGTCCTCTTCGTCCAGCGCGAGGACGCCGTCGCGGCCGCGGCCGAGATGCACGGAAAGGTCCTCAATGGGCGCACCCTCTCTGCCTCCATCGCCTCGGACAACGGCCGTGCCAAGGAGTTCATCCGTCGCCGCGAGTACCGCGACAAGTCGCGGTGCTACGAGTGCGGCGAGGAGGGGCACCTGTCCTACGAGTGCCCACGCAACCAGCTCGGGCCCCGCGAGAGGCCCGCGCCATCCAAGAAACGCCGCGGTGCTGGGGGTGGCGGTGGTGGTCGCGTGGCAGAGGCTGCCTGGCACTCGGACGTGGAGGATGCCGCAACGGCGTTCGAGGACGATAGGTGGGCGTCGGTGGTGGATACTAGGAGAGATGAGGAGAAGGCAGCTGGGAAAGACTTGGGGAGGGCCAAGGCGGTAAGGAAGGAGAAGAAGAAAGGCTACTTCAGCGACGAGAGTGACGAGGACGACGACTGAGCTTCAGTGTATGGTGCTAGCGTTGTTGTGTTCTGTCAAGAGATTTAACATATGTTTGTATCCTAGCTTCTTGAATTTTTACAAGTTAGTGGCTACTTTCTTGCTACAAACTTTGCCTCATCGTCTAGGTTTCTTTTCCGTGATTATTAAGATTATTGATTACTCTGGCTTGTTGGGTCACTTGGATGAGAAGCAAAAAATTGTTCATCAATGTTTAGATCTGCCTTGCTTTTTATCACTGCTAATTATGATGCTTATGCTATTCTTTAGAAATCTATTTCTTCTAGACGGATGAGCAATTGCCAGTGCCCTGATTACTACATTCTTTTGAAGTGAAGCCGTGAAGGATTTGTATTTTTGCTCATCAGCTGTCCTCAGACTTGTCTCGGTGTGTCATCTAGGTTGCTGAACTCTCAAAATGCATACTTTGGTATTTAAACATGCTAAATTGTGTCATCCAGATCCAAAGTACCCAAAATACTCGTATAGTTACTGACATGTCTAACAGTTGAGCTTGATTTTTCATATCATTTCTCTTCCCAAACCAGCCTTGTCATCGCAACTCATACTGGTAATGTTAGCAACATAAGGGATAATTTTGGAACTTTGGACCCAGATGACATGGTTTAGCAGGTTCAGGGAGCCAAATATGCATTTTGAGAGTTTGGAGACCTAGATGACACTCGAAACAAGTCCAGGATCGCTAGTGCACTTTACTCTTTTTTGCTTTGGTTAGCTTGTTATTAGCCATAAGATGGCTGGCACCTGTTCATGCTTTGTTGAACCTTATTTTGTGTGCATAAATCAACATTCCTAAGCATTATCTTGTATCGGTATATTTTGAATTGTTTCTTTCTTCTGATTAGATCCTCATAGTTAATTAAGGTACATTTGTTGCAAAAAAACTGTCAGGAGATAAAAGGAAGCATAATACTATATGTAGCCTTTGGTTAACTTGGAGATACAAGTAAGCTTATTCTGAAAATAGTCTCAAATATCTATACAGCTTTTATAGTTACCTTCATTTAAGAAGTGGAGAAAAAATCTTCACAGGAAACATACTTTTTAATATTCGATTAAAATACTGTTTTCTGTTGCTTTCTTGCGTTTTTCTTGTGTACTGTGAGAGTGTTTTCAGTCCTGTTGATGCAACTTACAAGTAGGACAAGGCACTTGGATTGATATATCAATAAACCATAACATAAAAAAGGGCAACCCGGTGCATGTATCTCCCGCTTGCGTAGGGTCTAGGAAAGGTCCGACCCACTGGGTCTTTTGTATGCAACCTTCCCCTGCACTTCCAAGAGGCTGTTTCTGGCACGAATTGTTGCTGAACTTTGACGGAGTATAACTCTGAGTAGCTTTACCCAATTAAGGTGTATGGTATAACTCTGGAAAGACTTTTAAGTGCTCTACAACTTCTCTGTAGACCACCAGAACAAAATCACACGCTGAATCGGTGGAAAGTTCAGTTGAAGGTAAACTGTCTAGAACCAGGACAGCAGCAAAACTTTCTGTTTTTAAGCCATAACTTTCTGTAAAAAAATCCTTAAAGAGCCTATGATACACTGTTGGAAATGTTATGAAATGTGCAACATTGTTGGAGTTCAAAGTTTGTTCAGATTCTTATTGTATTTACATATACAACTATGATAAAAATAGCCACATATGAAGGAGACGCTGACAAATTTTATCCAGGGATTCTATCAATTTTGAAAAATCATAACTTTTGATCCAGAGATGATCTGAAGGCATATGAATACTCGTTGGAAAGATACTGAAGCTAACTTTAATTTTGGTATTCAACTTGAGTTATGAAAATGTTGTTAACTGGATCAAAATCTAGAGTTAGTGCATAAAAGTCGGTTCTGTACAGAAAGGCTGGTTAGCTATGCCTACTCTAAGTAGTTGTGTAAACATGGATTATGTTACCGCTTTCATAAAGTTTTAACATATTCATATTTTCATTAGTCTCACATACTGCTGAGTTCATGTTTAACTCATCTCGAATATATTTTTGCAGTATGGTTCGTACTCGCTGTAAGAGTCAGACCGGGAGTTCTAGTCGAGGCGGTGATGATTCTATTTCACCGTCGAGATCACCATCCACGGGATGGATCTTATGACTCGAGTTGTCAAGTCTAATCAAGAGAACACCAGGCTACTCCAAGTAGCAACGCAAGAGAACACACGTTTACTCCAAGCTTTGGTACAACAAGGCATACTCCAGAACACGCAACAAGTCGTTCAACCTCGGAACGCTTATTTCGTTTTCTTGGTGACTCAACCGTCAATTTTTTCTGAAGCTACCGAACCTGTGGAAGCAGATCAGTGGCTTCGTGTCATGGAGTCTAAATTTGGAGTATTCGAGTGTGATGAATTTCAAAAGATAATGTTTATCGCTCAACAACTCTATGGAGTCGCCGGAAACTGGTGGGTCGAACATCTCGCCACCATTCCGGAAGGCCATCAAGTAAAATAGGGTGAATTTTGTGAAGCCTTTCGTACTTGTCACTTACCAATAGGAATTATCAAGGCGAAGCGGGAGAAATTTTTGAGCTTGAAGCAAGGGGACATGAGTGTCCTTGAGTATGTCAGAAGATTTAACCTTTTGGCCCAATACGCTCCCGAATATGTGGAGAAAGAAGAGGCACGGTATGATTTATTCTGCCATGGCCTGAGTGCTATATTACAGGAGAAGTTGACCGTGTTTGACAAAGACAGTTACACCGACATGGTCGATGCGGCTCTCATCCAAGAGAAGCCGACACTCGAGTGGCAAGCTGAGAAAGGAAAAACGAGTGAGACCGAGCAGGCCAGCGCAAGTTATGTGCCTCAAAAAAACCGTTTGGTATACCGAACGCCATCCGGTGAAAGATGGAGGCGACCTGTACGATCAACTCCTGGTCAAGTACCACAACTTGCACCACCTCCACAACAGCATTATCAGACGGTGGTTTGTGCTCCATCTCTGCAGCCATGTATATCTAGCATCCAACCACAAGTCAGTGAAGAACCGGAGAGACATCCGTGTTTAACTTGTGGGCGTATGGGCCATATGCTAGGTATTGTCCGGAGGTGGAGGCGCGAGGCGGTCCTCGGCGTGCTTGCCGGCGGCAGCAGCGCGCGGGCAAGGTGGTGGCGCCTGCTCAGGGCAATGCCGCGGCGGTGGCAGAGATGTCGAGCCCGCGGGGCGGGAGGCCGACGGCGGTGGCGCGGTGGGGTTGCCTGCACGGCGAGCTCAGCCACGGAAGCCGCGCGGCGGAGGGCTTGAAGCAGAGGCGACGGAGGCGCCGCTCCTGACGGCCAGAGGCGCGGCGGTGGCACTCGGGGACGACGTCGCGTGGCCGCTGCGCAGCGGCGGCGGGCCGCCGCCGACTCGCCGGCGCTGCTACATGGAGGCGGCAACGGCGGTTGGTGGTGGTGGGAGAGAGAGAAGAGGAGAGGGTGGCGGCGGGTGGGATGGAGACCGAAACCCTAATCTGATATCAAGTGAAAAGGAAATGAACTCAATGTTGATAATGCAAAGGGGGGGTTACATATATAGGCCCTTGACACACACAGTCTAACAGTTTATACCATGCTGTCTGTGGCAGATCTCTAGGATCATAGACTAGCCCCACAAACTAACACTAGTCTTTTCTGCGCACTTTGTCCTCACTCGTGCGCACCCGGGAAGACTTTCCTGTTGGTCACCCATCCCCAAATTTCTTCGGGCCAAGCACGCTTAACCCCGGAGTCCTTTATAAGTGAGCTTCCGGAAAAGAAGGTATACCTTGATGGTATGAGTACTCTATCAATCCTATTAAGTCGGGAGCTAGGATGTCACAATCCACCCCCTTAGAAGATCGACGTCCTCGTCGGTCAACGCCAAGACAGGAACGTCTCCTCTTAGCCACGTTCGTATGTTTAGTACTGGCATACACGTACCGTACATCCTGTTAGCAGCATACGTACCATACCGTGTCCCTCACAGAGGACCCACGCGTCATGTGTACGCACCCACCTCCCTGACCCATACGCTACCGTATCCTTCTCACCGACCCGTACGCACCCGTGAAACTGCGAGGGTCGGCCCTGATACCATTAGGCAGATCTCTAGGATCATAGACTAGCCCCACAAACCAACACTAGTCTTTTCTGCGCGCTTTGTCCTCACTTGTGCGCACCGAAAAGACTTCCCGGTCGGTCATCCATCCCTAAATTTCTCCGGGCCAAGCCTGCTTAACCTCGGAGTCCTTTGCAGGTGAGCTTCCAGAAAAAAAGGTATACCTTGATGTTATGATTACTCTATCAATCCTATTGAGCCGGAAGCTAGGATGCCACACCGTCTGCATATTCTTTTGAGGGTTGTAGGGCGCACTATGGAAAACAAAAAGAAAGTGGTGAGTATATTTGCCGCAAGATCAAACACATATGTAAGCTAAGCATACTAGTACTGTCATATAGATGCAAGGTATACATGCTGAGGATGCTGTCAGCCCTCTTTTGTTTGGAAGTCATAATGTTGCCCATGTTGACCCATGAAGCTGCAAAACCATCTATTATATTTCTGTAAAGAAACAATGCATGCCATTACGATAAGCTAATTATGCGGTTATTGTGGACAGTGTGCCTTCCTACGTGTATGGCTGTGCCATGAAGTTAGTTTATGGGCAGATCACTGTATTGAACTTTTCAAACGCTTCTATATAGTCCAGTGTTTTGTTATGTCAAATTGCTTTTGAACTCAAAATGGGGGTACCTAGTGTTGAAGGCTCACAAACATTTTGAGCTTAAAATAATGAATGAAATTATGAGAGATCGATCAATTATAGGCTATATCTGCTGTCTACTCAACCAGCCAAGACCATATTGTCGATCGTTTAACCAGTTTTAGATAGTATCATTTGGTCAGTTCTTGATGTTGACCTTCGTGATCATGCTCTTTTTCCCCCACATATGGGCCTAGGAGTACTATGGGAAAGACTGATCTTAAACAATGGTGATAAGAGTGCCATCTTTTGATCGTAAGATGCATGTGATGGTTGACCTTTGCATGGAAGGCAACATTTTCTGATGGTGGGACTCTTCCTGGACCCTGCGCCATGTGCCTGGCTGCCCTTTCTTTTTATTAATCAATTTAGCATGCTGGCTTTATTTCTTGTACTGCCATGATTAAATGATTGATTGTATCAAGTGAAGCAGTAAACTTTTTATAGCTGAACCTTGCATTTATTTGATGATTAACTGTCACTCACCTCCAAGCTTCTTGCTGCATCCTTCAGGCTACCAGCGAAGTACTTCCAAAGAACCTGCAATCTCACCGTCCTCTCTGCTTTTGTACGCCGTTTTGCTTTGCTGCCTTCTGCAGTTGTTTGAACACCAGCTAGAGTTGGGTCCTGCCCTTGAGGTGATCATGCATTCGCAACGCAGGTAGTTCGAATACTTGCTGTGAAGTTTCTGCTACACTTGTCCAAGATGTCTCCGCTCTACGATCTGCTGATGAGTTGCCTCCAAAGGACAACTCAACATTGTTCTTCTCTCGAGGAGTGAATGAGTTGACCTCATTCATTTCCAGTATTGCCTCGTCTTCCATCTCATTGTCGGTGATCATACAGAGAGTTAGGCAAACACTCCTGCATAGTTCCTGACAAGAAGTTCAGTACTGTCTTCTGCTCCTCTAGCGCTTGTCTTCTTTTTTTACAAAGCTTTTATCTGAAGCATATTGAGGCAGGCTAGATATGAAACCTAAATTGGGTTTCATATCCATAGTAATGGCTGGTTTTCTGCTGGGCCTATCACAACCCTCCTCCATAGCGCTTCAGTCCGTTGCCAAAAAGAAAATTCCAGCAAGAAGTCTGCCGTCCAGAGCTCGTGCACCACAACCGGATTGCCACTGCACCTTTTAAGCTGAAGATCTTAGCATGGTGAGACAATGGATAGTCCAGCTTGGTTGAGGATCCAATATCTGGCAGGAAGCATGGCTGGTTTGTGGTGAAGGCCTTTCTTGCTACCCCCTGCCCGTGGGGCAGGTGGTGCTTAGAGCATGCTTAGTCGATGGTGGAGATGCAGTGACGGTAGTTCTCATCGGAGTGGCGGCTGTCCCGTTTCCCTTGTTGAGCACATGTGAGCCATGTCTGAGCTAATGGCAGCTTGTGGATGAGGCAGGTTGCTTTCGCCTTTCAGGACTTCAAGTATCTCCTGTAGCGCATCTTTGTTGGAAGCACTGCTGAACTGGTAGATAATCAACAAGAGTGGGTATGACG
This sequence comes from Neostapfia colusana, assembly GCA_030760725.1. Classification (NCBI taxonomy): domain Eukaryota; kingdom Viridiplantae; phylum Streptophyta; class Magnoliopsida; order Poales; family Poaceae; genus Neostapfia; species Neostapfia colusana. The sequence goes on from JASWHV010000001.1 coordinate 110,502,071, forward strand.
TCATGAGAAGATATATTTTTTTGAATTGGAGAAGATATAAGTATCCTTGTTTCTTTTCTTGATCTACACTTTTTATGCTTAAGGGTAAATTGATGATTATTCCTTTTCACCAAAAAACGTGATTTTAAAAGCAATTTCTCTAAATCACGCCTACACTGTGTGTCATATTGGAATCTATGATCATTTGGTCTGTACAAGTAACCAACTATTAGTTCTAGTACATGTCTGGTATTTGCCAAAAACTCAAAAGCTACTCTCTCCATTTCAAAATAAATAATGCTGGTGAACTAGCCAATTTTATTTATTTTGAAAGAGGGAGTATATATAAAAAACGAGAGCACGAATATTTTGTTTGCTGCTCACCTTGATACGTGGAATGCTTGGAACTTCTTTGCTTCTAAGATTTACTGCCCGCAAAGAGCATTGTCATTAGAAAAGCTCAGACCTGGAAACAGTTAATCAATATCTGCTGTGAAATTGGCCACACCGCCTCTCTTTTGTTCCTGCACTAAGCTGGTGACGCCTAACAAACCTGCAATTTACTACAAGTTCTTAGACTGTAAAAGTCGGTCATCATACCTGGAGAGCACTGCATATGGCGTTGAGTTCAAGGGTCAAGTTGAGCTTCTGCTTGGTCATGATCAGCTCCATGACGCCCAAGCATGAGTAGCTGCCCTTCTCGATCACCGGCAGCCCTGGTGCCGTGGACATCGAGGATCTGTGCATGGCTCACCCTGGGGTACTCGTAGCTGGTGAAGTACCTGACGTCTGGAGACCACTCGGGGAGCCTGCCGACGAACAACCTCCCCGGCAGCCCCGGCGTGATCTCCGACGTGACGTCGGCCTAGAAATGGTACTTGGTGGACACCTCCCTGAACCGGTGAGGCTGTCTGAGCGGTGGTCGAGTGTGAACGGCTGCCCGCTCGTTGTCAGCACCAGCTGGCCGTCGTGTCCCTTGATCTGCCGAGCACGTCGCCGTCGCTCTGCGTCTCCTTGATGTAGGAAAGCGCCTGGCTGAACTGTTCCCGGACGGAGGAGGAGCTCGCGCCGCTCGCCTGAAGCAGCCAACCCGTGTTCACTGTGGTCAGCGTCACGGTGGTGGCCGTCGCATCTGCCGCGGAGAAGGCCGTGGGTGGAGGAGACGCCAGCGAGTTCGGCGAGCGTGAAGCCACCTCGAGCCAGGCGTTGTCGCCGGACAGCAGCTGCTCGAGGAGGTCCAAGTCGCCTTCCGATGGGGTGTGTGCCAAGGACGACGCTAGGCCGGGGATCTCCACCTTCTTCCGTGCCGGTGAAGCTCCCACCAAATCTGATCACATAGTTTGTCACCAACGCACAGCATCAGTGGTAATCGCAGCCTCTCTCAGAGATTAAATTTTTTAAAAAAATGATAAAATCACAACACTTGTTTTCTCCAGCTGGGGATCAAGAAGCAAAGCTCCATGCACATCTTGCGCAATGAAGCCGTTGGAGGGTGGGTGTCTTAGGGAGATTTTTGTGCCATGCGCGAGAGTGTTTAGATTGAAGGATGAGGGCCCCAGGAGATAGTACATATTTTTCAGCAGAAAGGCAGCAAAGAAAGAGATGGATAGAGATGTAGTAGCTCACTAGAAATCACTCGCACGCCTCCGTTCATGCCACCAAGAAAAGCAGATGCACTACGGAGGAATCCAACCATACCCGCTTCCATGTTAAAGTTCCGTGGTACGAAATTCTCTCTTTCACAAAATCAGTGTGGTTTGTGAGGTGAGGAGGAACTACTGAAGGTTGTTGTTTTTTCACGTTAATGCAGATACCTGTACCTATGATTCCCTAGTCTATCCATGCGGCAGATACCTGTACCTATGATTCCCTAGTCTATCCATGCAGTATTATCGTGGTAAAATTTAGAATTCTAGAGAAAAAAATATTGCTGATAGTTTATACACTCTGATGTCATGTGGGGCCTCTTTGTGGAGCCGGTCGGTGTGTTGGTTTTGGGGCAAGCAAGACCATGAAATACCTCAGTAGTATCTGCATAGAGGGTGATAGAATAAGTCTTGCTCTCTTGGTCTTTGTGACCCCCTAGTTAGGACATTATCTTAGTCCTTGTTAGGATAATATCTTAAACTAAAAGGATAACATTTTAGCCCTTTGTTAGTGTTAGACACTGTGATTATGTGTGTGTCACAGGGGCATATTAGTCATTAGTGAGGGATTAGGGTTAGGGGTGATTTAGTCATTTTCCCTTACCTAATCCCTCTATATAATGGACCCTGTACCCTCATGATGTATTCATCCCATTCAGTCCAGATTTATCCCTCTAATATGGTATCAGCTAGGTAATCAAGGATTAGGGCTTAACCCTAATCCTCTTCCCCTGATGGCTGTGCAGCCGCCGCCGCCGCCGCCACAGCCCCTCCACAGCGCCGCCACTACAGCGGCCCTGCGCCGCCGCTGCAGCGGCCCTGCCCAGCCGCCGCTGGCCCAGCTGCCGCCGCTGCAGCGGCCCTGCGCCGCCGCTGCCGCCGCCGCCTTCGCCGGCGCGCCGCCCGCAGGAGCAGCAGCCGCCGCCGAGGCGCCACGCCTCCGCGCAGCCGTGCCGCCCGCGGTGGCTGCTGCTGCCGCCGCCCCATTCGCCTCCGCTGCTCCCAACCACGCCGCGGCGCCCAGGGCCGGGCCCGCCGCTGGCGCCGCCGCCGCCAGCACCCCAGTCGCGCCGCCCGCTGGGACCGCCACAGCTGCGCCCCTCGCCCACACTTTCACGCCGCCTGGCGCAGCCGCCGCCGCCACTGGCGCGTCTCCAGCCCGCGCAGCTGCGCCCTGGGCCGCAGCGCCCTGGGTGCCCGCCGCCGCCTCGGGGAGGGTTGGCGCGGCCGCCACTGCCCCCTGGCCAGATGCCGCCGCATCACCACCCTGGGCCACCGCACAGCCACATCTGGCCCCCACCGCCCATCCAGCCCCCAGCGCTGCCACCCCTCGAGCCGAGCTCGCTGCTTCCGTCTGGCCCGCCGCCGTCGCCTCTGCAGCACCCCATGACAGCGCCACTGCTTGGCCCGCAGCAGCTGTAGACACCCCTTGGGCCGTCAGCCCTGCAGCCCCCCACAACGGCGCCGCCTGGCCCGCAGCCGCCACTACACCATGGGACGCCGCTCTGGGAGGTGCTCCTCGGCCGACATCGACTGGTGTACCTGGATCGGCTGTTGCCTACTCGCTTGGCACGACCGTCGAGGGTCCACGCGTGTTGTCTTCCTTCCCGGCGCCACCACCGCCGGGGCATGTCGCGACCCGTTCAACACCGTCGGTCTACCTGCGGGGTCTCACGCCGTCTGGCCCTGACTGGGTGGTAGACTCCGGTGCCTCCTACCACACCACCCCTGACGGCGGTATCCTCTCCTCTACCCGCCCTTCCTGTCCCTCTGATCCTTCATCTATCGTTGTTGGGAATGGGTCGACTCTCCCAGTCACCTGAGTAGGTGACTCGGGTTCATCGGATTCGTTTCAGCTACGTGATGTTCTTGTTGCCCCTGACATCATTCAACATCTTCTTTCCGTTCGTCGTTTTACTACTGAAAACCATGTTTCCCTTGAGTTTGATCCTTATGGTGTAACTGTGAAGGATCTTACTACTCGACGCTTTCTTTTTCGCTGTGATAGTACGAGTCCCCTGTACACGATGCGTCTTCCTGCTTCCGCTCCGCCTCTTGCCCTGACTATGACAGCATCTTCGACCATTTGGCATCGTCGGCTTGGCCACCCCGGTGTTGATGCTATGTCAAAGTTGTCTGGTAGTTCAGCGATTTCGTGTACTCGGGGTACTCAGGAGTCTCTTTGCCATGCTTGTCAGTTGGGTCGCCATGTTCGACTTCCTTTTCCGCACTCTGTCACTCGTGTCGAGCACACATTCGATTTGATTCATTGTGATCTTTGGACTTCACCTGTTCTGAGTGTCTCTGGATGCAAGTATTACTTGGTGGTCGTGGATGATTTTTCGCACTATTCGTGGACTTTTTCCTTGCGACAGAAGTCTGATACTTTCGGTACTCTTTCTCACTTCTTCGCTTGGGTGTCCACCCAGTTTGGGCGCACGATTCGTGCGGTCTAGTGCGACAACGGGCGCGAGTTTGACAACTCTACGTTCCGTGACTTTCTGCTTTCTCGCGGTGTTCAGTTACGCATGTCATGTCCGTACACTTCCCCCCAGAACGGCAAGGCTGAGCGCATGATTCGTACCACCAACGATGTCATGTGCTCCCTGATGTTTCAGGCTTCTACCCCTGCTCGCTACTGGGCGGAGGCGCTTCACACTGCCACCTACCTCATTAATCGCCTTCCTACTAAGGCGATTAGTGCTCCCACCCCTCACTTCGCTTTGTTCGGCACCCACCCTCTTTACGACCATCTTCGGGTCTTCGGGTACGCTTGCTACCCGAACCTCTCTGCCACAGCTCCACATAAGCTTGCGCCTCGTTCGACTCAGTGTGTTTTCCTTGGGTACTCCCCTGACCATAAAGGGTACAGGTGCCTTGACCCCACCACCCGTCGTATCTTGATCTCCCGACACGTCGTCTTCGACGAGTCTTCCTTTCCCTTTTCCACCTCGTCCTCTGACTCCGTCACTGAGTTGGATTCCCTCTTCTCTACTGACCCCGAGGCCGCTCCTGTACAGCGACCTTGTCAGTTACCTCTTGCAGGTTACCCACCCGCTACGCCACGCATGACTTCGGCGTCTTCCATGCCACCTGTTGTGCCTTACGTGGCCCCGACGTCCCTGACGCCACTTGCTGCGCCACGCGCGGCACCGGCGTCCCTGACGCCACCGGGTGCGCCACGCGCGGCACCGACGTCCCTGACGCCACTGGCTGCGCCACGCGTGGCCTCGGCGCCCCCGACGTCACCCACTGCAGCACGCGCGGCCCCGGTGTCGCTGACGACGCCTGCTGCGCCAAGCGCGGCCTCTGCGTCCCCGACGTCGACTACTGCGCCACGCACGGCCTCAGCTTCCCCGACATCACCTGCAGCAAGCCCGACGTCACCAGACGCACCAGGAGCAGCACCGACGACGACCTCTCGCTTCGCTGACCCCGTCCTTGCCTACCAGCGACGAGCACGGGGGGGCGGCCCTACTCCAGCTGCACCACGTGTGGCCCCGAGACGAGAGAAGGTCGTTGTACCCGAGCGCCCGGTGTACAACCCTCCTCTTCTCCACAGGGATCCTGGTCACGTCCACCCGATGGTGACTCGACGTGCATCCGGGTGTCTTCGTCCAGTTGAGCGCTTCACCGGAGCTGCCTTCTCGTCGACTACTTCTCCACCGACCGACTCTTCTTCGATATCACCCATACCTACTTCCGTGCGTAGCGCCCTCGCCGACCCTCACTGGCGCCGCGCTATGGAGGAAGAGTATGAGGCTCTGCTTGCCAACCGGACCTGGGACCTGGTTCCCCGTCCTGGTCGTGGCAATGTTGTCACGGGCAAGTGGGTGTTCACGCAAAAGAAGAAGGCGGACGGTACCTTGGAGAGGTACAAGGCTCGGTGGGTACTCCGGGGTTTCACTCAGCGCCCTGGAGTCGACTACGACGAGACCTTCAGCCCGGTGGTAAAGCCGGCGATGGTTCGTACCGTTCTGTCCCTGGCTCTCTCACGTTCTTGGCCTGTTCACCAGTTGGACGTCAAGAATGCCTTCCTCCACGGTACACTGACCGAGACGGTGTACTGCAGTCAGCCGGCAGGGTTTGTTGATTCAGCTCACCCAGACATGGTCTGTAAGCTGAACAAATCCCTATACGGACTGAAGCAGGCAGCGCGAGCCTGGTATAGCCGGTTCGCCTCCTTCTTGGTCTCACAGGGGTTCGTCGAAGCTAAGTCGGACACTTCGCTGTTTGTCTATCGACGTGGCAGTGACACTGCCTACCTCCTACTGTACGTCGATGACATTGTACTAACAGCGTCTAGTCCGGCTCTGCTTCGGCGCACCATTTCTGCTTTACAGCAGGAGTTCGCTATGAAGGACCTGGGCCGTCTTCACCACTTCCTGGGCATTGCGGTCGATGACCGACTAGGCGGCTTATTCCTTCACCAGCGACAGTACTGCCTGGATATCCTCTAGTGAGCGGGCATGACCGAGTGCAAGCCTTGCTCCACTCCAGTGAATACTCAGGCGAAGCTCTCCGCTACCGACGGGACACCCGTCTCTGACCCCACTACTTACAGGAGTCTTGCAGGTGCTCTTCAGTACCTCACCTTCACCAGGCCGGATATCTCGTATGCAGTTCAGCAGGTGTGCCTCCATATGCATGACCCGAGGGAGCCGCACCTCACCGCTGTGAAGCGGATTCTTCGGTACCTACGAGGTACTCTCGACTACGACCTCCTCCTTCGACGTGACACGGCCTCCGAGCTGGTCGTGTACACCGATGCTGACTGGGCTGGCTGCCCGGACACACGACGTTCTACTTCTGGGTATGCCGTCTTCCTGGGCGGTAACCTCGTCTCCTGGTCCTCGAAGCGACAGCCCGTGGTGTCGCGTTCGAGTGCTGAGGCGAAGTATCGCGCCGTGGCTAACGGCGTAGCTGAGGCCTCCTGGCTCCAGCAGTTGCTTCAGGAGCTCCACACTTCCGTCGCCAGGAGCACCCTCATCTACTGCGACAACGTCAGCGCCGTGTACCTCTCCACCAACCTGGTCCAGCATCAGCGCACAAAACATGTGGAGATCGACCTCCACTTTGTTCGTGAGCGGGTTGCACGCGGCGAGATTCGGGTACACCATGTCCCGACGACGACGCAGTTCGCTGACATCTTCACGAAGGGCCTCCCGTCGTCGCTGTTCTCTGAGTTTCGGTCCAGTCTCAACATCTGCAGTGGCTAGATGTTGTGACTGCGGGGGGGGGGGGGGGGTGTTAGACACTGTGATTATGTGTGTGTCACAGGGGCATATTAGTCATTAGTGAGGGATTAGGGTTAGGGGTGATTTAGTCATTTCCCCTCACCTAATCCCTCTATATAATGGACCCTGTACCCTCATGATGTATTCATCCCATTCAGTCCAGATTTATCCCTCTAATAGTTAGTACAACATATTAGTCCTTTGTTAGGATAATATATTAGTCTTTCGTTAGGACACATCTTGGCATTTTAGACTAACATCTTGGTATATGCTTAGCTGCCTCAGCTATAGATATGTAACCTGAACCCCTAGCTTGGACATGACATTGTATGTAAAATGAACCAAGAAAAATTCCCAACTCCTAGTGTCATCCTCTCCATGAGAGTAAGAATTCAGATACTAACAGGTGGTATCAGAGCCGTTCTATCCTGTAGCCTTGACATCTCTTGCTCATCTCCTTCCCACGCCTCTCTTCATCCTCAGCCGACAGCAAGAACACCCTAGCTCATCCATCCTCTCCTGCACAGACGAGCAACATCTTGTCTGAGGCAGCCTCTTCCCCGCACAACACTCCCCCACTAGCGTGCCATGTACGAAGGGCAGTCTTAGCGCTCGGTCGCTTCAAGCGCGCGACATCAGAAGGAGGAAGAAGTCACCGCGGTAGAAGAACGCGAGCGAGCGGCGGCAGAGACTGCAGCGACGGCGGCGAGGCTGGCGGCGGCGGAATTGGCAGCGGCGAGGGCGGAAGTAGAAGCAGCAGTGGCCGCGGATGCAGCGCGTGCGGCTGCCGCAGAGCTTGAGGCTCTGCGTGGCAGTAGCGTCATAGGCTTTGTTTCTAATGACGGCGGCACCAACGAAGACCTCAGACTGGCGAGGGAGGTAGCACCACCACATACGCCGTAGTGTGCAGCCGCGCATCCCCGTGGGCGCGGCAGCTGCAGCGCAGACGGGCGCGGACGTGCCGCCGGCGCTCTCGGCGGGGGCAGCTGGGTCGATGGAGATCGCGACATCTACAGGCGGCGCAACTCTCCCTCTCTGGACAGGTACCATGGTCACCACGGGATCCAGGCCATTGTCAGGGACGTCGGTCCTGACGGTGGGTGGCCTACCCTCACCAAGACCACCTACATCGAGTGGGCCGCGGTGATGAGGATATGGCTCCAAGTGCGGCACATGTGGGAAGCAGTTCGGTACGATGACGTCGACTACTACAAGGATTGATGGGCGCTGGATGCCCTCATTGCTGCAGTACTGCTCAAGATGCAGTTCTCGTATTCCAAGAAGCAAACTGCCAAGGAGACTTGGGATGCCATCGCTGCAGCACGCATCGGCAACGCCCGCACCCACAAGACCACGCTGCAGGCACTTTGCAAGCAGTGGGAGAACTTGGCCTTCAAACCAGGTGAGGACGTTGGTGACTTTGCTCTCCGTCTCAACACATTGCTGCAGAAGATGATGCAGTTCGGCGACAACACCTACGACGAGGAGAGAGCTGTCGAGAAGCTCTTCCGTTGCATCCCCGAGAAGTGCAAGCAGATCGCTCGCTCGATCAAGTCACTGCTGGACCTCTCTACGATGTCGATCAAAGAGGCGATAGGCTGCATCAAGGTCATCGACAGCGACGAACCTCAGCCTCTCTCGGAGCGTATCACCGTTGGCGGGAAGCTACATCTCACTCGGGAGCACTGGGAGGTCTGCCAAGGTGACGGGAAGAAGGGGGAGCCCTCTTCCTCGACAGGCGGCCGCAAGCGCGGCAAGCCGGGCAAAGTGCGCGGAGGTGCTCAGGACGGGGCGCGGAGACGTGACGAGGGTGGCACCCGCGGAGGCGCCTAGAGCGGCGCCATTGGCAGCCGGAAGCCAGCACGAGACGACGCCTGCCACAACTCTGGCAAGCTCGGTCCTTGGGCCAAGGAGTGTCGGCAGCCACGACGCGGCCAGGCCCACATCGCACAGGTGGAGGAGGAGGAGCCGACTCTGGTCCTGGCACACGCAAGCATCGAGCCACCTCCAGTGGCATCGTCCGCAGCGGCTCTCCTACACCTTGATGAGCCGAGAGCACACGCCTTCCTCGGTGACGGCTCCAGCAATGACAAGACTGATGGGTGGTGCCTCGACATTGGCGCCACCCATCACATGACCGGTCAACGAGAGTTCTTCATTGAGTTTTACCCCAATGTCTGAGGCTCCGTCAAGTGTGGGGACGCCTCCGATGTTGAGATCAAGGGCGTTGGCTCCGTCATCCTCACCGCCATGTCTGGTGAGCACAGGTTGCTCATCGCAGTCTACTACATCCCCGCGTTGAGGAACTCTATCTTTAATTTGGGACAGCTGGATGAGAACGATTCATGCGTGGAGATCAAGGACAGAGTCATGAGGATTTGGGATTGCCATCGTTTCCTTCTTGCCAAGGTAACGAGAGGCACCAATTGACTCTACGTCCTCAATGTGCAGGTAGCACAACCCCTCTACCTTGCTACTCGTCGGGATGACGAGGCGTGGCAGTGGCACGAGCTATTCGGGCACCTTCACTTCGAGGCTCTGAAGCGGCTCAGTGTTAAGGAGATGGTACGGAGCCTGCCGTGCCTTGACCACGTGGAGCAGTTCTGCGATGTCTGTGTGTTGACAAAGCTGAGGCGACTCCCCTTTTCCCAGAAGTCGAGCTTCCCAGCCAAGGAGCGACTCGAGCTCGTGCACAAGGACTTGTGTGGCTCGGTGACACCGACTACACCGGGAGGACGACGCTACTTCCTGCTGCTTGTCGACGACCTCTCCCGCTACATGTGGGTGATGGTCCTCGGCAGTGAAGTCTAGCCGCAAGATGCGCGTGCTGCGCTTCGACAACAGCGGCGAATTCACAACGGCTGAGTTCGCGCCGTACTGCACGGATGAGGGTGTTCAGCGCCACTACTCCACGTCGTACAGTCTGCAGCAGAACGGCATTGTCGAGCAGCGCAACCAGACGGTTGTGGGGATGGCTCGGACCCTCCTCAAGCAGAGGGGGATGCCGGCTGTCTTCTTGGGAGAGACGGTGGTGATGGCGGTCTACATCCTCAACCGCTCGCCCACCAAGGCTCTCAACGGCAGGACGTCGTACGAGGCTTGGCATGGGTGCAAGCCGACAACCTCTCACCTACGGGTCTTCGGCTACCTCCCATTCGCCAAGGAGCTTGGCCACATCAGCAAGCTCGACGACTGGAGCACTCCAGGGGTGTTCATTGGCTACGCGGAGGGCTCGAAGGCCTACCACATTCTCAATCTAGGAACAGAGCGCGTGTGCACGACACACGATGTAGTGTTCAACAAAGGGCGAGGATGGGCATGGGAGAAGGCAGTGTACAACGGCTCGACTCCACCATACGACAACTTCATCGTCGAGTACGTCCACTTCAAGAGAACTAGGGGAGTAGGCAACTCTTCTCCATCGAGCATGTCTACCCTAGTCCCCGAGCCTCCACTGACTTCAGCGCCGCGCTGTCCAGTCACGACCTCGGCCGTGACGAGTTCTTTGCCACCACCACCTGTAGGATCGAAGTACACGTGTAAAGCTACCAGAGGGGGGGAGGGTGAATGGTAGATAAAAACTTTTCAGCGGAAGCAACAAAACACCCCTCAGCAGAAAACTGATCTGTTAAAGAAACCGTGTGTGTGACTAATCTAAACGTGTTCAACTGTGAAAACTAGTATAGATTGTAGAGAATCAAGTCACGAAGACATCACAACAAGAATCATGAAAATCCATTGAGAGAAACTCAAGTTACGATCGAAAGATCGAACAAAGGTCAATATGTCCTACGCGAGAAAAACAGTCCTGGAATACTGCAAAGAAACTCGTGTAGATCAGAAACCACAAATTTAATGACCGTGAAATTTTCACAGATGATAGATAATCAAGTTGTAAAGACAACCCAAAAAGAATCACATCAATTGGATCTGTAAAACTCGAGTTATGATAAAACCACCGAAGCAAGGTAGTACTGAACAGAAACTCGACGAGAAAAACTTGTCTAAAACAAGTCGGACGAACAAGGCACAAAAGTTCCTTTAGAATACGAATTTTACTTATCAAAACACAAGAGGAACAGCCTCAAAGTCGTGCACCACGAGCTCTGGCCTCCCTTGCTTATATAACCAGCCCGAAGGCCAACTCAACTCAAACTAGGACTCCTACTCCTACTTGGATTCAAACTGTAACTTTCCAATACTGCTTAGGACTCTTCTATATGCAGATAGAAGCAATCTTAAGACTTCCAAACACCTTAGGAACATATTCCACATTCCTAAAATAACTCAAATTCGTGACCCACACGAAATCCTATCATAACCAACTCAAAACTTTCCATATTTGAGTCAAACACGACTCTGCCGCAGCCTGAGTCCATAACCTAGTCGGTTGAACCTTTCTGACCAATTCTTTACGTCCACATCTCTTCATCACGCCTTGGAACCATGCAGCCACGTCCATGCACTCCTTGCACACGTGCAAACATCTTCCAACGACGTCCAAGATACCTTCATATGCATTGTTCTTGATTCAAACATACTGCGCAACCTCCCGATCAACTCAACCACAATTCCTCCCGAACTTGGTTGTTGAACCTCATCTTCTCCCTAAGACTAGTTCAATGGATCCCGTCACCAGCCATGTATTGAACTCAAGCAACACCTGCACATGAATAAACAACCAATACTTCCAAGCACAAGGCCTCGACTTGACTCTCGTTAGTTCTGAAACTACAACATCTTACGTGTGCACCTCACATAAGCATGTTATAAACCATAGCAAACTGATATCAGCCATAACCACCAAAACACACCAAAAACTTAGTAAAATAATACTAAGCAAACTTTCCATAAGAGTAAAGCAAGTTCGAAACATTGCAAGTTAAAAGCAGAACCATTGCAATCAAGCTCCGAACCTTACCAGAGCTAACCGGACCTTGAACCGGAGCTTACCAAAGCTAGTCGGACCCAGCGCCGGAGCTTACTAAAGCTTAGTCGGACCTAGCACGGAACTTACCAAAGCTAGTCGGACCTAGCACCGGAGCTAGCAAAAACATGTCGGACCTAGCCAAAATAAGTCAGACCTAGACAAAGCAAGTCGGACCTTACGTCGGACCTTGTCGGAGCTACCCAAAACAAGTCGGACCTATCGTCGGACATTGCAGGAGCTCGGACCTAGAGTCGGACCTTGTCAAAAAGGTGTTTTGGTAGTATTTTAAACTTTTATCGTCAAAGCCAATGTATTCAGCACGCATAGGTCTCACACCACCACCACTGCCGGCGACCCCACGCACTCCAGCACCGACGGCCATCCCTCCGGGTACATCCACTCCGACACCAGCTCGTGTCGAGCACAACCCGGTGTAGTTTGCTACTCCGCTCTCCCACAACGAGGAGCACATCGAAGTGTACCACGACGGCGAGCCGTTGCGGTATTGTATGATGGAGAATCTTCTCGGTGGCCAGCTGGTGCCGGGACTGCTCCCTCGCGATTTGGAGGCGCATCTACATCTAGCGTGCAATGACGGCAAGCCCCGGTCTTTCGCAGAGGCTGAGAGATACGCAACATGGCATGCCACGATGCAGTAGGAGATGGATGCGAGTGAGAACAACCGCATCTGGGAGCTTGCTGACCTCCCTCATGGTCACCGCGCGATCACCCTTAAGTAGGTGTTCAAGCTGAAGAGGGATGAAGCCGGCGCCATCGTCAAGCACAAGGCTCGCTTGGTGGCACGTGGTTTCGTGCAACAGGAGGGGATCGACTTCGACGATGCCTTCACACCCGATGGTGTATATGGAATCTGTGCGACTCCTCCTTGCGTTGGTTGTCCAGGGAGGCTGGCTAGTTCATCACATGGACGTCAAGTCGGCGTTTCTTAACGGCGATTTAAAGGAGGAGGTCTATGTGCACCAGCCGCCGGGATTTACGATTCCTGGCAAGGAGGAAAAGGTGTTGCGCCTACGCAAGACCCTCTATGGCTTGCGGCAGGCACCAAGGGCATGGAATGCCAAGTTGGATTCCACGCTCAAGGGGATGGGCTTCGAGCAAATTCCGCACGAGGCGGCTATCTACTGGGGGGGGGGGCAATGGAGGCAACGTCCTACTGGTGGATGTCTACATCGATGACTTGGTGATCACCGGCACCAATGATGCAGAGGTGGCAGCGTTCAAGGAAGCGATGAAAGCCACCTTCCAGATGAGTGACCTGGGATCTCTCTCCTTCTGCCTGGGGATCGAGGTGTGCCAGGCCAACTCTGAGATCATTCCGACTCCGGGATCATGCTTCGACAGACTACCTACGCCAAGTGCGTTGTTGAGCTGGCTGGGCTCACAGACTGCAACCCAGCTCTCACTCCGATGTAGGGGAGAATGAAGCTGAGCCGCGATAGCACGAAGGAGGAGGGTGGACGCTACGCCGTGTCGGCGTCTTGTGGGGTGCCTTCGCTACCTCACCCACACACGGCCGGACTTGGCATTCTCTGTCAGCTACGCCAGTCGGTTCATGCAGCGACCAACGACGGAGCACCAGCAAGCTGTGAAGAGGATCATCTGCTACATTGCAGGGACTCTCGACCACGGCCTCTACTATCCGAGGTGCCCTGGGGAGGCACACCTTGTCGGGTACAGAGACAACGACCGCGCCGATGACATCGACACTAGCAAGAGCACGAGCGGGATTCCCTTCTTCCTCGGCAAGTGCCTCGTTAGCTGGCAGTCGGTCAAGCAGCATGTGGTGGCCCTGTCCATCTGCGAGGCCGAGTACATAGCGTCCTCTACCGCTTTGACTCAGGCGCTCTGGCTTGTTCGACTGCTTGGTGATCTCCTCGGCAAAGACACTGGAGCGGTGGAACTCAGGGTGGACAACAAGTCCGCTCTAGCTCTGGCAAAGAACCCCATCTTTCATGAACAGAGTAAGCACATCCGGGTGAGGTACCACTTTCTCCGGGGCTTCTTGGAGGAAGGGAGGATCAAGGCGTGCTACATCAACACAAGGGACCAGCTTGCGGACCTGCTCACCAAGCCCGTTGGGAGGATCAAGTTCCTTGAGCTTTGCTCTAGGATCGGGATGGTCCAACTTCCCACAAGACGACATCCAAGACTTAGGGGGAGAATGATGGAATACGTCTTGCACTCTTGGTCTTTGTGGCCCCTAGTTAGGACAACACCTTAGTCCTTGTTAAGATAACATCTTAGACCAAGAGGATAGCATCTTAGTCCTTTGTTAGGACAACATATTAGTCCTTTTTAAGGACAACATCTTGGCATCTTAGACTAACATCTTGGTATATGCTTAGCTGTCTCAGCTATAAATATGTAACCCCAACCCCTAGGTTGGACATGGCATTGTGTGTGAAATGAACCAAGAACAATTTCCCAACTCCTAGTGTCATCCTCTCCATGAGAGTAAGAATTCAGATACTAACAGAGGGGCTCGGGAGTGGTATGGTACTAATTAGAGATTCTAACATATATATTGATGTAGCGCCAAAGCAAATTTCGTCCTCTCTACGAAGAGAGCGGCAAACCACCGGTTCTTGGACAATTTTGAAAAGGTCATAGTTTTGGTATCTCTGCATGTACCTCCCGCTTGTGCAGGGTCCGGAGAAGGGTTCGACGTACTTAGGTATTTTGTAAGCAGCCTTTTTCTTATAATTTTGTAAGATGTCGTTTACAGTACTTGAACCCATGATAAAAAATTCCATACTGGAAAAAAATTTCAGAGTTGCTGGAACATTTTGGCAACAATTATCTTTGCAATGTGTTATTAAATTTATTTTGAACAATTGAATGATTACATATAAAGTTGCACTGTTATTCGGTTTGCTTCTGTTGTTAGCATTAATCGATTCCTAATGGTCAGATCAGCAGGTTGACTAACCAAATAATGTACCAATCAATCAAAATAGAGAGTCTACAAAGGGTTCAGGGATTAGGACAGATTTTGTATTACCTTCTGGTTGGAGCACGAGGAAGAGAGGATGGAGGCACCATTTGTGAAGGACGAAGACATCTTGGGAGAGCTCGATGTAGTGGCTGCCGAGGTCGTCAGTGAGTAGAACGTAGTGGTAGCAGTGCTGAGGCCTTCCCCTCACTGCTACACCCTCGCTTGATCGGTGAGTGGTATTATGGAGTTTGGACATATGAACTATATTTTTCACATGTCCAGCTCTCCCTCTATTTACATAGCACCTAATGGGTTGGACCAAGTCCAGCTAAGAGATCAACCTATCTACCAAATGGATAGGATTGTCCCAAATGTTTATGGAAAAAAGTTCTTCCACGTTTCAGGTAGAAAGGGGGGAAAATGGTAGAACTCCAAACTTAATCACAATACAATATACTATGAGTTGTGGGGCTGTCTAGCACCAAATTATTTATCTATACACATGTTTTGAGCTCAATAATATTCCAAGAGATTGTAGAAAGACTTGCTTATTTACATATTTTTTGTACCTGCTCCTAGGATTGGATCTTGTAAAGCTACATATGTACGGTCCGCTATGTTTCTATTTGGGATTGGCTAGTCTTTTAATTTATGTTGTGAGAAATTTAAATTAATTTTATTTTCTATGGTGCTTTACTTGGGAAGATAAAGTGTAAGGGGTATACCCTACATACTTATGATTTTGGTGGTGATACATGTGGTTCAAATGGCAAAGTGCAATTAGAATGGTTGTCAGGGCCATATATTTTTATTTCCAAGGCCGTTCCAGTTTGGGAAGGACTTCAAAGACATCAAAATGTTACTTAAATACTATTTGTACTTGTTACATTTTTGCTTGATCCCTCCCATGTGACCGTTTTTCTGCACCCTGATCAGGGAGGAATACTACAAGAAACACGACATCTTACGACGGCTAGGTTACTTACGGCGGCCGCGGACAGCCGTCGGTAAGTTAGAGGCCCGTCTTAATTAAGGAATAACTTACGACGAACCAAACCCTAAACCGTCGTAAGTAAGAAAACCGTCAAAATTTGCAAACAACTTACGACGGCCCAACTCTGGGGCCATCGTAAGTAAGCAGGCCGTCATAAATTATGGATTATATCCGCCGCCCGGCCCCGGGCTCGGGCTATTCCGCCCGATCCTGCCCGACTTCGTCCCGCCGCTGCCCGACCGAGGTCGCCCCCGCCGCCGCCGCTTAGCCCCGCTGCTGCCCGTCCCCACGCCGCCCCCACTCGATCCCGAGATGCACGATTTTCTGACATAGCAAATAAGTTAGGTTGTCACCTTCATATTAGGCTAATAGTAATCCTTATGTGGGCCTAGTACCGTATCCTCACCGTAACCTAGATTTTTGTCGTAATACGATCCTTATTCTGTGCGCTATTACCAATGCGGCTCTGAAACCACGCTGACAGGGGCCACGCCGCCTGTTCAATCATGGGATTGTGCCACTCGCCCGGGAATCGCATTGGGTAGTGCCGTGTTATGCGGCACCCAACAGCACACATATAAGGAACAATGCATTACATAAACCAATAGCGGAAGCTTACAAAATTTTCTTTACAAATAGTTTACATCAAGTAGCTACAGCGGAAGTCTATAAATATCTCACGTTGAATAACTAAAGAGCACTCGAGAAGAGGTCCAGCCCGCGGACTCCTCTCGCTAGCAACACGAAGGCAACATCAGCGGCTGGGTTCTCCATGTGTTAAACGACTCGGAAGTCTCCGAGTCTCACCGGACAACCTTCTTCTTACCATCGATGTTAATCTGCAAAACCACTCATATAGCAAGCGTGAGCACATAGGCTTAGCAAGACTGATCTGTCTCTCCTAAACAAGAAACTCTACATGCACGACAGATTGAAATAGGTTAGCTAATTTTGCATAAAGGACTCGCCTATGGTTGATCCTTAACTTTCCGATTTTAAGCCTCATTGTAAAGACCTTGAGCTGAACAGCATCGCAACTCCACAATCAAACAAGAAACGCTTTGTTGCGATGCTCCTTGCACAAAGTGAAAGTAAAGTTTAATGAGCCTATCTCTAATTCAAGCATGGTTGCAATACAAGTTACATCACAGCCTTAACAAGTTCAAAAGAAACCATTCAGTTCTTACTACGTCAAGATGCAGTGGGCAAGGATGCTCATATGACCGCGAGCGACGGTGATTCGAATCAGTACACGCCCGGACAACACGACACGTACACCCGTACTCCGAGTTGCCGGCAGCAACCTCGACTGACGTTGTACACGACTGTCGGTACCCTCAATATGGGGTACCCCCGCGCACAGGTGAAATCGCCTAAGGACTTTGCCCCCTCCGCAGGGGAAAGCTCCGAAAGCCCTACGTGTCCTGCAGGGCTGGACCTCCCTCTCCTCAGAGGAGGGCTTCGGTCCCGCCACGTGGCCGGCAGAGCCGGACCTCCCTTCTCCGTAGGGAGAGCTCCGAAGGCTCCACGTGTCCAGCGGGGCCGGACCTCCCTCTCCTTAGAGGAGAGCTCCGGGCCCGCCACGTGGCCAGCAGAGCCGGACCTCCCCCCTCCGCGGGGAGAGCTCCGAAGGCTCCACGTGTCCAGCGGGGCTGGACCTCCCTCTCCTCAGAGGAGAGCTCCGGGCCCGCCACGTGGCCAGCAGAGCCGGACCTCCCCTCCGCGAGGAGAGCTCCGAAGGCTCCACGTGTCCAGCGGGGCCGGACCTCCCTCTCCTCAGAGGAGAGTGTCACACCCGGTTTCTCCGAAGAACAACCGAGTGAATATCACATGTATGCCAGGATCATTTTCTCATACATGTGATGACAAATAGTGAAGCATCATTTATTACAAGCCAGGTGTCGAATATAAATATGTCTTACAAAGCATACGTCTCGATGGACGATAATAAGTTCATAACACGTAAATAAACTAGCAGCGGAATATTATTCTTGTGGGCTCCGTCACAGGCGTTGCCCGGGGGACTCCATGAACCTAGAATCCTTCTTCGGGTCTGAAGTCTTGGTCATTGAACACCACATCATCCCCTTGACCTGAGCAGCAATTTAAACCAACAAATATGCAAGTTTGAGTACCGTTGGTACTCAGCAAGTGTGGGAAAGTTATGTCATGCATGGCTAGAACAAGGAGAGGTTGAACTCATGGTTAAAGCACTACGCAATTAATACCTATCACCTTAGCTTATTAAGCACCTACATTACTACATAGGTGAAATGGTCCCAATCTCCCAACCCATCATCATAATCAAATAACCATAACATCATTTCCAATGTTAAGATCCCCGCTTAACATCCACAACTTCCAAAGTCATCATCCTCTAATCATGAATAAGTCCAAGCCGCTCTTGACCGTGAGCACGGCTGTCATGACAGTTTTGACTCTGCAGAGTTTGCACCACTGTACCCACATGTAGTGATTTCATCCCCCGCACCATCCAACACACCCATACTATGCCGGGGATACACCTAATTAATTGGCCAAGCTGCCCCATCTCAACATGTGGTTGGCAAGGTAAAGCCAGGTTACATGCTCCATGAACCGGTCCTTAGGATCCAGGCAAGTACTAAACACAAACCCGAGTCTCGTGCACCCAGCACCAACCAAATCATCCAACTTGCCTTGATCCCTACCTCTAGATGACTCATAATATCTCATTCAAGAGTAAGGTAAATAAATTGATGATCTCATATCCCAAGTATCCCATTCTAAGCATGGCTAAGCATAAGCATATAAATAAAGGACATGATAAAATAAATCCCAACCCAAGCTACAAGGAAACACGGTAATGCAATTCTAGGGAAACTTCCTAGCATGGGTTTCATATTTCAATTGACAATGCAAATCATTCTATCTACACATCCTAGCATAGGATCAAAGTGATCAAGGACACTTGCCTTCTTCCTGCTGCTCTGGGAATGGAAAGTCTTGGTCTTGGAAGGGGAGAACTTGCTCTGGGGCAGGTTCTACTCATGCCAATACACATAGCAAAAGAAAACAACAATCCATAAGACATAGTTCATACTTTCACTTCACACAAACCACACATACATACCTATGGAAGTCATTCACATTTCTAAGTGTTGCGGTTACTCTACATGTGTTGATTTTTGGTCTACATTCACCTTTAAACATATGTATATTATTTCTAATCTTCTATGTTCAGATTTCTATTTGCACACTATATATGAAGTTCCAATTTGAACAAATTCTTTATATTCAATTATTACACTTCTTAGCCACAAAGTTTGTATAAAAGGTATTTTCCTATTCCAAATAGGTTTTCAGATCTTCTACCAAATCCTAAACTGAAGTTTTTGAATTTGGATACCTCATTTATCATTTTCTAATTATGCATACCTATTTTCCTATATTTTTCAAGATTTATCTTCTATGCCTAAAAGAGTTTTAATATTAAATAGTAGGACATATCTTCTAAACAGAATAGTTTCTGATCTAAAATATTAAATAATATATTTTTGAACTTCTCGTCTAATGTGAACTAATTTAAATTTATTTTACAAATTTTTAGAATTATTTCCTAACCCAAAAATGTGTCCCTATAACTAATAAATGTGAACAATCAATTAGACAGATGTATTTCAGCCTAAAAATCTATTTTTAACTCATTCTAAAGTTTTCCAAGTGCTAGGAGAGTTTAAATCTGAATTTACAATGTGTTTGCCTCGCCTTTTAAATTTAAATCCTAATCACATATTCAAATTTCTGAATTTAATATCATATAGGGTCAAAAAGGTAAATCCATCCTACTACAGGGTCTAATTTTTTATTTTACAAATTTCCAGGGGTCTAACTACACATAACAGAGGGGTTTTGCTAATTTTTATTAAGTCCAGGGACTAAAACTGATTTTTAATGAATTTACACGAATTTCTGAAGTTCCAGGGGCTAGATCAGAAGTTTCCGGGGCTAGCTCGTGTTTTCCGAGATCCCCAGGGGGTAGCGCGTAAGAATCCCGGCCTTTATAACGCGGGGCTGATGTGGACCGTCCGATTTAAAATAGACGGCTCAGATTAGATTGCCGAACCGATACGCGCGGGTTTTAATTCTACCGTGCAATTTAAAATAGACGGCGCACAAGGGGCCACGTCGCCCTGGCCGGAGCCAGCCCGCGCTGCCCGGCGGCGCGCGGCGGCGGGAGGCGGCGATCTCGCCGGAGATCCTCGGATTTTCATCTATACTCCCTAAAACTTGGATTTCATGGCACGGAACGGTAGAGGGGAAGTCGGGGATCTCACCTCAGGGTTTTTCTTGAGCTCGGAGGTCCTGGAAGGCGGTCGGCGGCGAGGTCCGAGATGAAATAGCGGCGGTGCTCGTCGGAGCTGTGTCTAGAGCGCAAATCACCGAATTTCCTTCACCTGCGAGATTCCCCGGAGGCGGTGGAACATGATCAGCGCGTTAGATCAGGAAATCCGAGCTAGGATCGAAGGAAAACGACGGGAGAAGCTTCGGTTCTCACCGGGAGGAAAAACAACCGATCGGGGGGGGGGGGGGGAAACAGGGCAATGCCGACGTTTATATAGACGAGGGAGGGCGGCGGTCTGTTGGGATCGAGCTGGAGACGTCCGGGACCGAAATTCAGGCTGGGGACGCGGGTTTCCGGAGTTGGTTGCGATCGGGCGTGGGGAAGAGTCCGGTTGGTTGGCGCGAGCGGGAGGTGAGGGATGACACGCGGGCCCCACGTGTCAGTGAGAGGGAGAGAGGGCGCGCGGTTGTGGGCTGGCGCGGGGAAATGGTGGGTCGGCTGATGGGTTTCGGGCCACTGGCCGGTGTGGTTTTTCTTTTCCTTTTTCTTTTTCCATTTCTTTTCTGTTTTGATTTGAATTTGAATTCCAATTTGAATTTGAATTTCTGCACCACATGCAATACGTCCAAAAATTTTTAAATTCCCCTCTTTAGTAGATTTTGGTGTGTTACAGCTCTACACCCCTTAAAAGAAATCTCGTCCTCGAGATTGGTGGTTCTAGGAAAACAATTCCGGAAACTGTGCCTTAAGCTCGTCTTCTCACTCCCATGTGGCTTCCTCTTCCGAGTGATGCTTCCACTGCACCTTGCACATCCGGATTCTTTTATTTCTTGTGAGGCGTTCCATTGTCTCCAAAACCTTGACCGGTTGCTCGACATAAGACATATCCTCTCCTACGTCAACCTCATTCATGGGTAACATCTCTTCAGGCGTCCTCAGACATTTCTTGAGCTGTGACACATGGAATACGTCATGCACATCTGATAGGCGAGCCAGTAGTTCTAGTTGATATGCCACTTCGCCTTTCCTTTCCAGAACCTGAAAGGGTCCGATGTATCGAGGTGATAACTTCCCTTTCACCTTGAACCGACAAAGTCCTCGGATAGGGGACACCTTGAGATAGACATAGTCCCCCACGTTGAAAATAAGCTCTCTTCTCCGTACATCGGCATAACTCTTTTGTCGGGTCTGTGCTATCCTCAAGTTGTTGCGGATTTCCCTCCCTTTCGCCTCTGCTTCCTGTAGTACCTCGGGCCCAAACACTTTACTTTCCCGCGTTTGGTTCCAAAATAGGGGAGTTTTGCACTTCCTCCCATACAAAGCCTCAAATGGTGACATCTTCATACTAGCCTGATAGCTGTTGTTATAGGAGAACTCCGTATACGGTAAGTTCTTATCCCAACTCCTATTGTTCTTGAGCGCATACGCTCTCAGCATATCCTCAAGGATCTGATTGGTTCTTTCCGTCTGCCCGTCAGTCTTGGGATGATAGGCATAACTAAAATTCAGATGAGTCCCCATGGTTTCATGCAACTTCTGCCAGAACCTTGAGGTGAACTGTGTCCCTCGATCTGACACTATCTTCTTTGGCACTCCATGGAAACACACGATCCTTGACATGTATAATTCTGCCAATTTGGATCCGCTGTAGCTTTCTTTCACGGGGATGAAATGAGCTACAATGGTTAGCCTGTCGATGATGACCCATATCGAATCATATCCTGATTGGGTCCTAGGTAGTCCCACTATGAAATCCATACTGATTTCTTCCCATTTCCATTCAGGCACTTTGAGTGGTTGCAATAATCCCGCGGGTCGTTGATGTTCTGCTTTCACCAACTGACATGTGTCACATAGGGCAACATGTTCCGCGACATCTCGCTTCATGCCATACCACCAATACCTACTCTTGAGGTCATGGTACATCTTCGTACTCCCAGGATGAATCGAATAGTCGGAATCATGAGCCTCCTTCAAAATCAATTCACGGATCTCCTTCACTTCAGGCACACAGATTCTTTTCCCGTGCCACACCGTACCTTGTTCATCCTCTCTGAACCCAGGGGCTTTATTATCCTTGATGAGTTCTCTAATCTCTTGTATCTTCTCGTCATTCTTCTGACCATTGCGGATGTCTTTCTCTAATGTGGAGTCCACTTCCATGGCGATGGCCTCACCACTATTCACCAGACATAGATTGAGTTTTATAACATCTTTCTTCAATTCTGCAGGCATGTCCTTCAAGCTCAACCTATTGACCTGCACCTTCCGGCTTAAAGCATCTGCCACGATGTTTGCTTTCCTAGGATGATAGTTGATGCCCACATCAAAGTCATTGATCAGCTCTAACCATCTCCTTTGTCTGAGGTTGAGATCTGGCTGTGTGAAAATATACTTTAAGCTCTTATGATCCGTATATATCTCTGTCCTCTTCCCCATCAAGTAATGCCGCCAAATCTTCAACGCGTGTACCACTGCAGCTAGCTCTAGGTCATGTGTAGGATAGTTCTTCTCGTGTTTCCGGATCTGCCGGGACGCATAAGCCACGACATGCTCCTCTTGCATGAGAACACATCCCAATCCGTTTCTAGAGGCATCACAGTACACTGAAAAGTTCTTCTGCATATCTGGCATAACTAGCACTAGGGCTGTTGTCAATCTTTTCTTCAGTTCCTGAAAACTCGTCTCGCACTGCGGTGTCCATGTGAATGTGATTCCCTTCTCCAACAATTTGGTGAGGGGTCTCGAAATCTTGGAGAAACCCTCGATAAACCGTCGATAATACCCAGCCAATCCTAAGAAGCTTCGAACTTCCCCGACATTCTCAGGGGTCTTCCACTTCTGTATATCCTCGATCTTGGCGGGATCTACGGAGATTCCTCCCTCCGAGATTATATGTCCTAAGAAGGGAACTCTCTTCAGCCAAAACTCACACTTGCTCAACTTGGCGTATAGCTGGTGTTCCCTCAGCTTTTGCAACACCAACCTTAAATGTCTCTCATGTTCTTCTTCATCTTTGGAGAAGACGAGAATGTCATCAATGAAAACCACCACAAATTTGTCTAGATATTCCATGAATACCTTGTTCATGAGATACATGAAGTATGCCGGGGCATTAGTCAGCCCGAAGGGCATGATGGTGTATTCATACAGTCCGTACCGAGATACGAAAGCTGTCTTTGGAATATCGGTTTGCCTTATCTTAAGTTGGTGGTACCCTGACCCGAGATCAATTTTCGAGAACATACAAGATCCCCTCAACTGATCAAACAAGTCTTCAATACGAGGTAATGGGTACTTGTTCTTGATGGTTACTTCATTCAACGCACGGTAGTCTACGCATAGCCTTTGGGTCCCGTCCTTCTCGGGCACAAATATCACTGGAGCTCCCCATGGTGAGGAACTAGGGCGAATATACCCCTTCTCCGTCAATTCGCTCAAATGTTCCTTGAGTTCTTCCAGCTGTTTGGAGTCCATCCGATAGGGTCTCTTGTATATCGGAGCCGTTCCAGGCACTAGCTCAATCGCGAATTCCACTTCACGATCGGGGGGCATACCTGGCAACTCCTCCGGAAAACATCTGGGTATTCCCTGATGATCCTGATCTCCTCCACTTCCACCTTAACTTGATTGAGTTTAACGTCCCTCCTAGGCTCTTGTATGGTTATGAACTTTACTCTTGTGCCACTAGGGTGAGTTAGTTCCACCGTTCTTGTCGAACAATGGATGATTCCTTTATGTTTGGTCAACCAGTCCATACCCAAAATAATATCTATCCCTTGTGAATCTATCACTATGAGGTTGGCAGTAAATACTACCCCATTAATGTCTAGATTCACCTTGGGACACACTTGTCTTGTCCTTATTTCTCCACCTGGAGAGTTCACTGCTAGCACATGATTCATTTGTGTGGTTGCTAGATCATGCTTCTTAACAAACCCTTGAGCAACGAACGAGTGAGTAGCACCAGAATCAAACAACAGGGTTGCAATGTGTCAATTGGCTGGAAACTTACCGACTACCACGTCGGGTGCCTCTTGCGCCTCCTCCATGGTCACGTGGTTCACCCGTCCTCGCATCACATTCTGCTGTTGCGGCTGCACGGGCTTCTTCTTTGGGCACTTATGGGCGTAGTGCCCCACTTCACCACAGTTAAAGCATTGCACCCCAACCTTAGGTGCCTGGCCTTTGTTGTCTTGGGGTTGGTTTGGGGGTCCTTGTACTGCTGGTCGAGGTTGATATGTGGGGCGAGGCTGCCGTACAAACTGACGTTGTGGCTGTGCTGGTGCTGACGGAGGCCTGAAGTTCGGGTTGTACCCTCTCGGTGCTGAGTAGGGTACCGCAGCACGGCTCGTCTGCCCTGCGGGTTGCTGCATCAGACGTGGGCATGTGTTGCTACCCGAGGCTTGGTGTGACCATCCCGCCTTCCTCTTGTTTTCATTTTCCAAGGCCTTCAGCTTCCTCTCCACTTCAAATGCTCTGTCTACCATCTTTTGGAAGCTTTCATACTCGTTGGAGGACATTGCACATTGCATCTCCGCAGTAAGTCCTTCCACAAAGCAGTTCTGTTTCTGCTCATCAGTCTCGATGTCCCGTGGTGCATAACAGGATAGTTGGGTGAACTTAGTGAGGTATTCCCTCACAGTCATGTTTCCTTGCTGCAGTCCCAAGAACTCCTTCCTCTTGTTTTTGAGTTCACCCTTTGGTATGTAATGGTTGCGGAAACTGCGCTTGAACTCTTCCCAAGTGATGTTCTCGGGGTCATGATGGGCTGCTACGTAAGCGGTCCACCAATCAGCAGCAGGTCCATGTAGTTGGTGAGAGGCAAACAGCACCCTCTCATACCCTTGGCATTGTATGATCATCATTTTGCTCTCAATGGTCTTTAGCCAGTCATCTGTCTCCAGAGGTTCAGCGGCACTAGCAAACTTTGGAGGTTGAGTCCCTAGAAACTCACTCAACCTTGGTTGGCGTGGTGCAGCTTGTGGAGGTGGAGCTTGGTGCAAGTTGGCCACCACTTGAGTTAGGCTCTGGATGAGCTGATTCTGATTTTCAAGCATTTGGTGGATGGGATCAACTCCTTCACGGCGACCACCCCTGTCTTGTCCTCCAGAAAGATGAGGGTTGTCGGCCTCATCGTTGTTGTTAGCGGGGTTGGCACCACGACCCTTTCCTCTTCCGGCCATCTATCATGATCACCCAAATGTCAATTTAAAACATTACGTACTAAATTCCCAATTTGCTTGTTTAAACTTTAAAATTTTGAGACCTTATTATATTTATATTTTCAGAGGGTTTCATGGCTCACGCGAAAATAAATGCACTCTTAATTCGTAGGGGTTCACACATCAAAGCAAAACAACCTGAAGACGAGGTTGTGGACAAATGCCCATGGCTTCCACAACTCACATCACACACCAAACATTAACACACCATTAACTAAGGTACCGACTCGACTACTCGATAACCTGCTGAACTAAGGGAAAGGACTCTACACGACTCGTATCACTGAGCTGGCTCCTCGGGATCTTCCTCATTATTGCGGCTGCCCTCTAACTCCGCTTTGGGTGGGGAAGCTTCTGGTGGAGAAGTGCGGTGACGCCTGCTCGCCCGGCGATCTAGGGAGTCAGGAGTCCATGTGTCATTCACGGTGACACACAGTTCATTCCCATCTCCTCTTTCTCTCACCCTCAAGCTGGCTCGAAGTAACGCCTCAGTCTCCTTCAGGGTGTCACGAACATCCTGAAGCTCCTGCTGGCACTCCTGCAGTCGAGTGCTGAGCATAGCAGCATCCTCCAAGCACAGGTCCATGTGCTCAGGGGAAGTCCCTGCTGCACTGGCGGGTACTTGTACTCCGCGGTGTAACTCTCACGCTAGAGGACATACATGTACTCAGTCCTCTCCAGGTGGCGACGGTTGATGTAACTCTGGCAGGTGATGGCCTCCCAGGTGACATCCTTCTCGGCATCGACCTTTGTCGCTCGACAAGCTGGAGAGCGGTGGATCTTGAGCAGCTGATTTTCATGGATAATCCTCATTTCTGAACTCCATTCTTCCCGCTTCTCACGGATGGTCCGGGTGGAGCTGTAGTGTATGATTAGCTTGCCCGTGTTGCCGGCAAGATGGAGCATACGCCGTAGACGGTGCAACAAGCCTCCTACTGCTAATCCGTAGGAGTGGTACGTCACTGGACGGTTCTCCTCTCTCAGGGCAAGGGCAACTACAGGAACTCTCCCTCCGGTGGACTTGCGGGCGGTGCGGATCATGCGAACCATCTAAAACATAAAGCATTTAAAATCAAGTTAGATAAGATTTTAAACAAAAAATCTATTCTGAAATAAAAGTTGGGGTAAGATGAATAAAGTGACCCCATTAAATAACACTTTTCAACCCACACCTTTGTAAAATAGTTTTTAAGAAAATAGGGTCCTTAAATACGTCCATTTATACCTAGGTCCATGTTCCTACGGGCAACCTTGGCTCTGATACCACTTCTGTCACACCCGGTTTCTCCGAAGAACAACCGAGTGAATAGCACATGTATATGCCAGGATCATTTTCTAATACATGTGATGACAAATAGTGAAGCATCATTTATTACAAGCCAGGTGTCGAATATAAATATGTATTACAAAGCATACGTCTCGATGGACGATAATAAGTTCATAACATGTAAATAAACTAGCAGCGGAATATTATTCTTATGGGCTCCGTCACAGGCGTTGCCCGGGGGACTCCATGAACCTAGAATCCTTCTTCGGGTCAGAAGTCTTGGTCATTGAACACCACATCATCCCCGTGACCTGAGCAGCAATTTAAACCAACAAATATGCAAGTTTGAGTACCGTTGTTACTCAACAAGTGTGGGAAAGTTATGTCATGCATGGCTAGAACAAGGAGAGGTTGAACTCATGGTTAAAGCACTACGCAATTAATACCTATCACCTTAGCTTATTAAGCACCTACATTACTACATAGGTGAAATGGTCCCAATCTCCCAACCCATCATCATAATCAAATAACCATAACATTATTTCCAATGTTAAGCTCCCCGCTTAACATTCACAACTTCCAAAGTCATCATCCTCTAATCATGAATAAGTCCAAGCCGCTCTTGACCATGAGCACGACTATCATGACAGTTTTGACTCTGCATAGTTTGCACCACTGTACCCACATGTAGTGATTTCATCCCCCGCTGCCGGGTGGACTAAAAGAACCTCTATTATGCCAGTGGCCGCGAACCACATTCACACTTCCCAGGTGTGTAGCCAGGAGATCACTACGAAGCCTTTACAAAGGGATTCCCGACGAGCGTGGGCCCACTGAGGTTTCAACCCTAACAGCATACAAGAGGCTCCAACCCCGCTGCAGTGGCCCCCTCTTGAGCCTTGCGGTTCATATGGTAGTCCAGCTGACACCTATTCCCCGCACCATCCAACACACCCATACTACGCTGGGGATACACCTAATTAATTGGCCAAGCTGCCCCATTTCAGCATGTGGTTGACACGGTAAAGCCAGGTTACATGCTCCATGAACCGGTCCTTAGGATCCAGGCAAGTACTAAACACAAACCCGAGTCTCGTGCACCCAGCACCAACCAAATCATCCAACTTGCCTTGATCCCTACCTCTACATGACTCATAATATCTCATTCAAGAGTAAGGTAAATAAATTGATGATCTCATATCCCAAGTATCCCATTCTAAGCATGGCTAAGCATAAGCATATAAATAAAGGATATGATAAAATAAATCCCAACCCAAGCTACAAGGAAACAAGGTAATGCAATTCTAGGGAAACTTCCTAGCATGGGTTTCATATTTCAATCGACAATGCAAATAATTCTGTGTACACATCCTAGCATAGGATCAAAGTGGTCAAGGACACTTGCCTTCTTCCTGCTGCTCTGGGAATGGAAAGTCTTGGTCTTGGAAGGGGAGAGCTTGCTCTGGGGCAGGTTCTACTCATGCCAATACACATAGCAAAAGAAAACAACAATCCATAAGACATAGTTCATACTTTCACTTCACACAAACCACACATACATACCTATGAAAGTCATTCACATTTCTAAGTGTTGTGGTTACTCTACATGTGTTGATTTTTGGTCTACATTCACCTTTAAACATATGTATATTATTTCTAATCTTCTATGTTCAGATTTCTATTTGCACACTATATATGAAGTTCCAATTTGAACAAATTCTTTATATTCAATTATTACACTTCTTAGCCACAAAGTTTGTATAAAAGGTATTTTCCTATTCCAAATAGGTTTTCAGTTCTTCTACCAAATCCTAAACTGAAGTTTTTGAATTTGGATACCTCATTTATCATTTTCTAATTATGCATACCTATTTTCCTATATTTTCAGATTTATCCTCTATGCCTAAAAGTGAGTTTTAATATTAAATAGTAGGACATATCTACTAAACAGAATAGGTTCTGATCTAAAATATTAAATAATATATTTTTGAACTCCTCTAATGTGAACTAATTTAAATTTATTTTACCAATTTTCAGGATTATTTCCTAACCCAAAAATGTGTCCCTATAACTAATAGATGTGAACAATCAATTAGACAGATGTATTTCAGCCTAAAAATCTATTTTTAACTCATTCTAAAGTTTTCCAAGTGCTAGGAGAGTTTAAATCTGAATTTACAATGTGTTTGCCTCACCTTTTAAATTTAAATCCTAATCACATATTCAAATTTCTGAATTTAATATCATATAGGGTCAAAAAGGTAAATCCACCCTACTACAGGGTCTAATTTATTATTTTACAAATTTCCAGGGGTCTAACTACACATAACAGAGGGGTTTTGCTAATTTCTATTAAGTCCAGGGACTAAAACTGATTTTTTAATGAATTTACACGAATTTCTGAAGTTCCAGGGGCTAGATCAGAAGTTTCCGGGGCTAGCTCGTGTTTTTCGAGATCCCCAGGGGGTAGCGCGTAAGAATCCCGGCCTTTATAACACGGGGCTGATGTGAACCGTCCGATTTAAAATAGACGGCTCAGATTAGATTGCCGAACCGGTACGCGCGGGTTTTAATTCTACCGTGCGATTTAAAATAGACGGCGCACAAGGGGCCATGTCGCCCTGGCCGGAGCCAGCCCGCGCTGCCCGGCAGCGCGCGGCAGCGGGAGGCGGCGATCTCGCCGGAGATCCTCGGATTTTCGTCTATACTTCCTAAAACTTGGATTTCATGGCATGGAACGATAGAGGGGAGGTCGGGGATCTCACCTCAGGGTTTTTCTTGAGCTCGGAGGTCCTGGAAGTCGGTCGGCGGCGAGGTCCGAGATGAAATAGCGGCAGTGCTCGTCGGAGCTGTGTCTAGGACGCAAATCACCGGATTTCCTTCACCTGCGAGATTCCCCGGAGGTGGTGGAACATGATCAGCACGTTAGATCAGGAAATTCGAGCTAGGATCGAAGGAAAACGGCGGGAGAAGCTTCGGTTCTCACCGGGAGGAAAGACAGCCGATGGGGGGGGGGGGGAACAGGGCGATGCCGGCGTTTATATAGACGAGGGAGGGCGGCGGTCTGTTGGGATCGAGCTGGAGACGTCCGGGACCGAAATTCGGGCTGGGGACGCGGGTTTCCGTAGTTGGTTGCAATCGGGCGCGGGGAAGAGTCCGGTTGGTTGGCGCGAGCGGGAGGTGAGGGATGACACGCGGGCCCCGCGTGTCAGTGAGAGGGAGAGAGGGCGCGCGGTTGTGGGCTGGCGCGGGGAAATGGTGGGCCGGCTGGTGGGTTTCGGCCCACTGGCCGGTGGGGTTTTTCTTTTCCTTTTTCTTTTTCCATTTCTTTTCTTTTTTGATTTTAATTTGAATTCCAATTTGAATTTGAATTTCTGCACCACATGCAATACGTCCAAAATTTTTTAAATTCCCCTCTTTAGCAGATTTTGGGGTGTTACAGAGAGCTCCGGGCTTGCCACGTGGCCAGCAGAACAAACTACCTGCCCCCGCGCGGTAGGCAGCAAGAGTAAAGACACGCCATACCTTGTCCGTACAAGGTATTCAAGACCCGCGCCTTCCCAAGACGCGGAGACGTGGGCACGCCGCTGTCAGGTGCCGTTGTGCCCAGTCACGTCGCAGTGAAGACTGGCACGCCGTGTCGAGGCTGTACACCAATAAACGCAGTGACAAGACGTCCCCTGCCGCCCCTGCTGTCATCAACCACTACGCCTAGCTTGCGGCGTGGGCAGGGCGACAAGACGAAGACTCAGAAGCCCTCGCCTGAGACAGCTACCGGCGTAACTGCAGGATACAGTAGATGGCAGTCAATCTCCTCGGGACCACCTGTCGGGTCCCGAGCCCACCTTGTAACCCTGATTCAACATTCTAGCACTCAGCTCATCCTCAAGCAATATAACGAGCACCTCTGCTCGCCGTGGACGTAGGGTTTTACGCTCCGGCGGCCTGAACCACGTAAAAACCCCTGTATTCATCTGTTTCCTTCGTCCCACTATGCTTAAGCTCTCCGCAGGGGACTAGCCCCTCCGAAAAAGAGCCTCCGCGGGCTGCCCAGTGCAGGCCCGGGGGAAGTGTCGACAGCTACACTTCGACATTTGGCGCGCCAGGTAGGGGGTTTTTCCCTTCGCGCGATGAGCTTACACCGACGAAGATGACGAAGCTTCCTTCAGCGGCAAGCTCTCCTCGCCCATGTTCCCGACGAACAGTAACAAGCGGGGATTACGTCTCGACACACTCGAGATGGAGTGTGTCGGGGCAAGCTGGAAGCCAGCAGCCGACTCCGGCAGCGCAGACTCCAGCAATCCCAAGATCTGCTGCAGCGCTGAGTGTCTCCCATGGGAGCGCACTAGCTGCAGCACGAGCGCTCCTATGCAATCCACCTACTAGGGACGCGCCTCAGGCAGCAACCCAGCATTGGATTCGTGACATAGACCGTCTCGTTATCGCTGCCGCCAACCCTTAGCTTCGGCGGGGACGACGCCCCAGCCAACCGGATGTGTCGCTGTCGCGCACGCCAGCGGTTGACGGGCAGACGGCAGACTCCCACTCCACCAGGCTCCCGTCGGCAGACCTGAGGTCGGAGATGGAACGACGTCACCTGGGTGAAGATGCCCGTGTAGCCATCGAACGACAACGAGAAAGGCGTCGCAACCAAGAGGCCGGCGACAGCATGTCGACCGCCTCGACCCATCCTAGGCCGCAGACGTTCGCTACGCGATCTCTGTCCCAGGCATACGCCACGCAACATATGCCTCAGCCATATGCCCTGCAAATGGCGCCCCCGGTTTATGGCGCACCTTTGCCCATGCCAGGGTACACGGTGCCAGCAGCGGACCAAGCGCTCGCGGCACCGACACCTGCAGCAACAGGAGCAGGGTGTGCAGCCCTGGCGCCACACCTCCGCTTCACGAAGTGGCCGCGCAAGTTCCGGCCACACCTGCCAGAGAAGTACGACGGCAGCGTCAACCTGGCAGAGTTCCTCCACCGCCATCCTTGCTGCAGGAGGGGATGAGGCCGTCATGGCCAACTACTTCCCCGTCGCCTTGACCGGCCCAGCACGGTCTTGGCTCATGAATCTCCCCCAGGGTTCCATAACCTCCTGGGGAGAGCTCTGCTGGCAGTTTACTGCAAACTTCGGCATCTCCTACACCCGGCCTGGCACGGAACTTGACGTCCACGCCATCCAACAACAACCTGGAGAGTCGCTGCGCTCCTTCATCCAGCTGTTCTCTCAGGTACGAAACACCACCCCCCATATCCGAAATGCTTCTGTGGTGGTGGCATTCCGGCAGGGTGTGAGGGACAAGAAGATGCTCGTGAAGCTCGCGACCAGAGAAGTGTGCGACGTCTCAGAGCTCTTCAGCCTGGCGGACAAGTGCACTAGGGCAGCAGAAGGGCGCAACTGGCACTCACAGCCAGCCTCTGAAGCTGGAGGACAGCCCAGACCAAGCGCTGCTCCCCATGGGAGCGGCAAGAAGGTCAAGAAGGCCGGCGGCAAGATCATGCTGCCGACCGAAGCTCCCGTTGCTGCAGCTGCAGCACCCACCGGAGCTCGGGGGCCACGCCCCGACAAGAGGCCGCGACAGTCACCAGCCCCTAGCGGTGACCACAGAGAGCCGTTCCCCGTTCACAACACCAGCAGCCACACTGCTGCTGAGTGCCGGGAAATCCAGAAGCTCGCGGAGCGCTTCCGCAAGGGGAAGCAACCACGTGCGGACGCCCCTCCCTTCCATCAAAGGGAGGGCAAGCAGAAGGTCGACGCCCACGACAGCGTCGACCACCAGATGGAGTTCCAGGAGCCCCAGCGCGCCGTAAAGGTGGTGCACGACCACGAGGGCTCCAGATCCAGTGACGACGAGCGCCAGAAGGCGCTCTATATCATCTACGGCGGGTCCTCTGACCCCTCGTCTCGGAGTGCAGTCAAGACTCTGCGCCGAGCAGTGGCGTCGGTGGCTCCTGTCCCAAGCGCAGTGCCGCACCTCAAGTGGATGGGGACCTCCATCAGCTTCGATGCCACCGACTGCCCCAACAACATGGCTGGGGCCGGGAAGCTACCGCTCTTGGTAGCTCCCACCATCGCCAACGTGAAGATGTACCACGTTCTGGTAGATGGTGGGGCCGGCCTCCTCATCAGCCGCGCAGCTTTCTAGAAGCTGCAAATCCCAATGGCCAAGCTCACCCCCTCGAGCCCGTTCTCAGGGGTAGGGCCGGGACAAGTTGTCCCCTATGGCATCATCAGCCCTCCGGTCACCTTCGGGGCACCGGACAGCTACCGGACAGAATATATTCTGTTCGATGTGGCGGAGATCAATCTCCCCTTCAACGCCATCATCGGCAGGCCAGCCCTGTACCGGTTCATGGCGGTAGCCCACTACGGCTACCATGTATTGAAGATGCCTACACCAACAGGCGTCCTCAAGATCCGTGGAGACCGCACTGCTGCAGTGTCAGCCTTGGAGAAGCTACAAGCACTTGCAACAGCCCGTGCACCAGCCCCTGGCAGTGCAGAACCGGGCCAGCTCCACCCGAGTGCACGCCACCGTGCCTCGGCCTCAGCACCCCGTATGCAACCCCTCGACGAGGGCGACATCCCCCTGAAGGTCGTCCAAGTCGGCACCGATGCTGCCCAGACCACCCGGGTAGTCGGGGGCCTGGACAGCAAATAGGAAGGCGCGCTCATCACCTTCCTCCGGCACAACATCGACGTGTTTGCATGGCAACCATCGCAGATGTCGGGGATCCCTAGGGAGGTGATCGAGCACCATCTGAAGATCTTCCCCGACGCCCGGCCAATCCAACAGAAGCCCCGCAAGCAGTCCATCAAGCGGCAGAACTTCATCCATGAAGAAATCAAGAAGCTGCTGGACGCTGGCTTCATACGGGAAGTCCACCACCCCCGGTGGTTGGCGAACCCCGTCGTGCCAAAGGCCGGCGGAAAGCTCCGGATGTGCATCGACTACACCAGTCTCAATAAGGCATGTCCCAAAGATCCATTCCCTCTCCCTAGAATAGATCAAATAGTAGACTCTGCATCAGGCTTTGATTTGTTGTGCTTCCTAGACGCCTACTCAGGCTTTCACCAAATCCCTATGTCTAGAGAAGATGAAGAACACACTTCTTTTATCACAGTACACGACCTGTATTGTTATGTCTCTATGCCTTATGGCCTAAAGAATGCTCTTCCCACCTTCGTGCGTGCTATGCACAAAACCTTTGGAGAGCTAATAAGAGACTTAGTTGAGGTGTATGTCGATGACATTGTTGTCAAAGTCAGGCAAAGCTCATCCTTGTTAGATAACCTAGCTCTAGTCTTTGACAAACTGCGCTCCACGCACACTAAGCTGAACCCAGATAAATGTGTGTTCGGCGTATCCTCTGGGAAGTTCTTAGGGTTCCTTGTCTCACACCGAGGGATCGAAGCCAACCCAGAGAAGATCAAGGCCATCGACCTGATGCGGCACCCCGCCTATGTCAAGGATGTCCAGAAACTCACGGGATGCTTAGCCGCGCTGAGTCGGTTTATACCGAGGCTAGTAGAGCGGGCACTTCCCTTCTTTAAGATCCTGCGTAAATCCGGTCCTTTTGCTTGGGCCGACGAAGCAGAAGAAGCATTCCAGGAGTTGAAACAGCTCCTGATGACCCTACCCATCATGGTAGCCCCCGAGCCTAGAGAGCACTTGCTGCTCTACATCGCGGCGACAACAGAGGTGGTGAGCATGGTCCTCGTCGCAGAGCGGTCGGACCCCTCATCACCGCAACCTACTCCGCTAGCAGAAGCCAAGCACTAGGAGACCCCGAAGGCTCAAGACGACCTCCTGGAGCTCCAAGGTGACCTCCCGGAGGCTCAAGACAACCTCCCGGAGCTCAAAGATAACCTCCCAGAGGTCCAAAGGGACCTCCCAGGAGAGCAAGACGACCTCCCGAAGGTCCAGGACGACCACCCAGAAGTTCAACGGGACCTCCCGGAGGTCCAGGACGGCCTAGAATCCCCCGGGTCCCAGCTCCCGGAGGCTCCCCCGGACCCGTCTACCTCCTGTCGGCCTGAGCCAATGGAGGAAGACATCTCAGGCCTAGGGGGGAGGGTCCGGACCATCCAGAGGCCTGTCTACTACATCAGCGAAGTCCTCCATGATGCCAAGACAAGGTACCTAGAGGTCCACAAGCTGTTGTATGCAGTACTCGTGGCGTCCAGGAAACTCCGCCACTACTTCCACGCCCATCGGATCTCGGTGGTCACCTCCTACCCGCTGAAGGCCATTCTTCACATCCCCAATACGACCGGCAACGTCGCTAAGTGGGCAGCAGAGTTGGTGGAGTTCGAGCTGGACTTCCTACCTCGACACGCGGTCAAGAGCCAAGCACTGGCTGACTTCGTGGCCGAGTGGACGCCATCGCCAACCAACCCAGGGGGCCACGAAGACGGTGAACCAAAGCCCCGAGCTCCGGTCCTCACCGGGCCTCACTGGACGCTCTTCTTTGATGGCTCCTCGCGAAAGCAGGGGGCCGGTGCCGGCGTACTGCTCCTCATGCCAATGGGGGGAGCAGTTTGGGTACATGGTGCGTCTCAATTTCAAGGCAACCAACAACATGGCAGAGTATGAAGCCCTCATCTTTGGCCTAAAGACAGCCCTGTCTCTTGGCGCTCGCCAGTTGTTGGCACAGGGCGACTCCCAGCTAGTCATCAAGCAAGTCAAGGGTGAATGCTCCTGCAATGACCTGCAACTAGCTGCCTATCTGCTCCATGTGCAGATGCTGGAGAAAGACTTCCTCGCCTTGGACCTGCGCCATGTACCGCGCGCCGACAATGCCGCGGCCGACAACCTCTCAACAAAGGCCTCCACCGAAGCCCTGGTGCCCTAAGGAGTCTTCGAGAGGACGTTGCTGCGGCCCACAGCCCGACCTGCCGAGCCGGGCGAAGGGGGCGGGACCAGCACCTCCAAGCTGGTGGTCCCGGCGGCCCTGCTACCATGGACGCCGCCAAGGATCGTAAGCGTCACTGGGGACTCCGTGCTACCCAGCACTCAAGATCCAGAAGCTCAAGTCAGACCCGATGCATGGATCACGGAGATCCGGGACTAGTTGAAAGACAATATCCTCTCTGATGAACGTGTATCCGCTGAACGGATCGTGCGCATGGCTAAAAGATACGCGCTGGTAGAAGGGGATCTCTACCGGCGTGGCGCCAACCACGTCCTATTGCGGTGCATAACCTAGGGGGAAGGCTGCGATTTGCTCGCTGAGATCCATGGAGGCGAATGTGGGAGTCACTCTTCCTCACGCACGCTCGTCGGCAAAGCCTTCCGGCATGGCTTCTACTGGCCGACAGCACTCCGGGATGCCATCAAGCTGGTCAAGAGCTGCAAGGCGTGCCAGTTTCATGCCAAGCAGATCCACACACCGGCTCAGGTGGTACAGATGATCCCTCCCTCGTGGCCGTTCGCGGTATGGGGGTTGGACATCCTGGGGCCATTCCCCAAAGCCGTCGGGGGATTCCGGTACCTCTACGTCGCCATCGACAAGTTCACCAAGTGGCCAGAAGCTACACCCGTCATCACTATCAACAAGCAATCCGCAGTCAAGTTCATCAAGTTGATCGTCTGCAGGTTCGGGGTCCCGAACAGAATCATCACCGACAACGGAACCCAGTTCACCAACGCAGCATTCCAAGACTACTGCGAAAACCTCGGTATCCAGGTGTGCTATGCCTCCGTTGCTCACCCAAAGAGCAATGGGCAAGTCGAGAGGGCCAACGCCGAGATTCTTCGAGGCCTCAAGACTCGCACCTATGCCTCCTTGAAGAAACATGGTGCCAAGTGGGTGGATGAGCTTCCGAGCACACTGTGGGCTAACCGGACATCCCAAAGCCGGGCCACCAGGGAGACTCCTTTCTTCATGGTGTACGGGGCCCAAGCTGTGCTCCCCCCCAGAAATCACCATGGGGTCTCTCCGTGTCCGAGCTTATGACAAAGCCATGCAGGACAACCTCTGGCGTGAAGACATCGACATCGTCGACGAGGCCCAATTACACGCAACGCTCCGCAACGCACGGTACCGGGAGGCACTCCGACGCTACCACCAAAGGACCTTGCATATTCGGGAGCTCCAAGAAGGCAACCTGGTGCTGCGGCGCATACTTTCTCGCGAAGGGACCAACAAGCTCTCCCCCAGCTGGGAAGGTCCCTTCCGAGTCACAAAAGTTTGCCGCCCCGGGTGCGTACGCCTTTCCACCGAGGATGGGGATCCACTCCCGAACCCTTGGAACATAAATCACCTCCGTAAGTTCTATCCCTAGAGCAGTAGTAGGACAATTCTTTTTCTTTCTGTAATAAATTCCATAGAGTCCAGGAACAGCGCTCGGAGCAGCTAAGTCCCAAGGGACGGTCCAGGACTACGTTTCAACTTGGCCTGGTTCCGACCCTAAGCGCGTAGAGTCTTGCTTCCCTTCTTAATGGGGCAGGTCGTGGTCTCCATGTTTAGCCTACCTTCCTCCTATGGATATTTATATAGAAAGAAGTCTCTCCTGCCACGCTCTTACCCTTGTGCTCATTTAAATTACGCATTAATTTTTATGATCGCACTTTCCGTGTATGCTCATCGTACACTTAGCTCTCCTTTCCCACTCTCATCCCTAGTCGGCATTTGCTATCCTACCGAAGACGGTCGCGCTTGAGGTACCTGCCGATGGCCAGGGGGCCTCTCGGGCCTCCCCCAGTCAGGTGCTGCGATGCTAGTTGACCACCTCCAGGAAAATCATGCGCTGTGCATGGGGGGTCCGGGGTGCGTAGCCTGCTTTTCCTGGTTCCGACCCAAAGCGTGCGCGCCCTGCCCTTCAGAGGTCTAGGGGAGTACAGCCTGCTTTGCCTGGTTCCGTACCGAAAGCCTGTGCACTCTGCCTCCTCAGCGTTACGGTCCAGTACTAGGGGTCGAACGGTCGTATCCTGACTTCGGAGGGAGCCGGACCCCCGGCGTCGGGCGCACTGAATTGCCCAAACCCCGTATACCGGACCAGGACCGTAAGCCAAATAAGATTATGAGATAGGGAGGGGAGAGCCCCCAAGGAGAATTATAGTTCCCTTACTTGTGTGCAGGACCTACTGGCCTTAGCTCCCCCGCAGGAGTATGGTAGGTGTGCCCAATCCATTGGCCACACCTACCAGGGAGCCACTACGGGGACCGCGCGAAGAGAGACCGGAGCTCCTAACTACTCCAACGCAAGACTGGAGGACCCGGACCTCGCCCCCTGCGCAGGGGCGGGTTCTGAAGGCCCCACATGTCCGGCGGGGTTAGGGCCCCGCTCTCCTTAGAGGATAGCTCCGGACCCGCCACATGGCCGGTAGAGCCGGACCTTGCCCCCTACGCAGGGGCGGGCTCCAAAGGCTCCACGTGTCCAGCGGGGCCGGACCACCCTCTCCTCAGAGGAGATCCGAGCCCGCCACGTGGCCAACAGATCCGGACCTCCCCCGTCCTCACGGGGCGAGCTCCGAAGACCCCTCGGGCCCTTATCACAACAAGGACCCGAGGAAGGTGTCTGTGCAAGACTTCAAGATCGGTGAAGACCTCCTGAAGCCCTTGCGGATCTAAGGACTCGGGCGGGCCAAGCCATGAAGAAGATAAAAGAACACAGACGCAAAAAACAACAAGAGTCTTTTCATTCATCAAAGCTCCATGAGCTGGACTACAGAATCAACAAAAACAAAAAAGAAAAGATACAAGGCCTTCCAGCCGCAGGGGTGACTGCCTAGGAGTCCCCATACTCCCGCCGGAACCTAGAAGCTACGAGGGTGTCACACCCGGTTTGTCCGAAGAACAACCGAGTGAATATCACATGTATGCCAGGATCATTTTCTCATACATGTGATGACAAATAGTGAAGCATCATCATATTACAAGCCAGGTGTTCGAATATAAATAAGTCTTACATAGCATAAGTCTCGATGGACGATAACAAATTCATAATATGTAAATAAAACAGCAGCGGAATATAAATCTTGTGGGCTCCGTCACAGGCGTTGCACGGGGGACTCCGTGAACCTAGAATCCTTCCTCGGGACCAAAGTCTTGGTCATTAAACACCACATCATTCTCTTGACCTGAGTAGCAATATAAACCAACAGAAAAGCAAGTTTGAGTACCGTGGGTACTCAGCAAGTGTGGGAAAGTTATGTCATGCATGGCTAGAGCAAGGAGAGGTTGAACTCATGGTTAAAGTACTACGCAATATATTACCTATCACCTTAGCTTATTAAGCACCTACATTACTACACAGGTGAAATGGATCCTAATCCCTCAATCCATCATCATTATCAAGTAAACATAGTCTCATCTCCAATGTTAAGCGTCCCGCTTAACATCCACAACTTCCCCAATTCATCATCCTCTAATCATGAATAAGTCCAAGCCGCTCTTGACCGTGAGCACGGCTGTCATGACAGTTTCGACTCTGCAGAGTTTGCACCACTGTACTCACATGTAGTGATTTCATCCCCCGCTGCTGGGTGGACTAAAAGAACCTCCATTATGCCAGTGGCTGCGAACCACATTCACACTTCCCAGGTGTGTAGCCAGGAGATCACTACGAAGCCTTTATAAAGGGATTCCCGACGAGCATGGGCCCACTGAGGTTTCACCCCTAACAGCATACAAGAGGCTCCAACCCCGCTGCAGTGGCCCCCTCTTGAGCCTTGCGGTTCATATGGTAGTCCAGCTAACACCTATTCCCCGCACCATCCAACACACCCATACTACGCCGGGGATACACCTAATTAATTGGCCAAGCTGCCCCATCTCAGCATGTGGTTGGCACGGTAAAGCCAGGTTACATGCTCCATGAACCGGTCCTTAGGATCCAAGCAAGTACTAAACACAAACCCGAGTCTCGTGCACCCAGCACCAACCATATCATCCAACTTGCCTCGATCCCTACCTCTACATAACTCATAATGTCTCATTCAAGAGTAAGGTAAACAAGTTGATGATCTCATATCCCACTTATCCCATTCTAAGCATGGCTAAGCATAAGTAATATGAATGGATGACATAATAAAACAAGTCCCAACCCAAGCTACAAGGAAACAAGATAATGCAATTCTAGGGGAAACTTCCTAGCATGGGTTTCATATTTCAATTGACAATGCAACTAATTTTATTTACACATCCTAGCATAGGATCAAAGTGGTCAAAGACACTTGCCTTCTTCCTGCTGCTCTGGGAAGGGAAAGTCTTGGTCATGGAAGGGGAGAACTTGCTCTGGGGCAGGTTCTACTCATGTCAATACACATAGCAAAAGAAAACAACAATCCATAAGCCATAGTTCACACTTTCACTCATGCAAACCATACATACATACATATGAAAGTCATTCACATTTCTATGTGTTGTGGTTACCCTACATGTGTTGATTTTTGGCCTACATGCACTTTTAAACATATGTATATTATTTCTAACTTTTGTATTCAGATTTCTATTTGCACACTATATATAAATTTCCAATTTGAACAAATTCTTTATATTTAATTAATACACTTCTTAGCTACCAAGTTTGCATGAAAGATAGTTTTCTACTCCAAATAGGTTTTCAGATCTTCTACAAAATCCTAGATTGAAGTTTCTGGATTTGGAGACCTCATTTATCATTTTCTAATTATGCATACTTATTTTCCATTATTTTTAGATTTATTTTCTATGCCTAAAAGTGAACTTTACTATGAAAATAGTAAGACATATCATCTAAACAGAATAGGTTCTGATCTAAAATGTTCAATAATATATTTTTGAACTTCCTCTCTGATGTGGAACAAATTAAATTTATTTTACTAGTTTTTAGAATTATTTCCTAGCCTAAAATGTGTCTCTAGAGAAAATAAAAAAATGAGCAACACTTAGGCAGATTTCATTTCAGCCTAAAATCTATTTTTAACTCATTCTAAAGTTTTCCAAGTGCTAGGAGAATTTAAGTTTGAATTTGCACATCTGTTTTCCTCACCTTTTAAATTTAAATCCTAGTCACATATTCAAATTTCTGAAATTAATATCCTATGGGGTTAAAAAGGCAAATTCACCGTACTGCAGGGTCTAATTTACTATTTCCTAAATTTCCATGGGTCTAACTACACATAACAGAGGGGTTTTCCTAATTCTTATTAAGTCCACGGGCTAAAAAAGATTTTTAAATGAATTTACACGAATCTCTGAAGGTCCAGAGGCTAGATCAGAAGTTTCCGGGCTAGCTCATGTTTTCTGAAATCCCCAGGGGGTAGCGCGTAAGAATCCCGGCCTTTATAACGCGGCGCGCGGTGGCGGGGGCGGCGATCTCGCCAGCGCAGCCTTGGTTTTTGCCGCTACACGCTAGAACTCGCATCTTTTTGCACGGATCGGCTGCGGACGGGTAGGGGATGCTTACCGAGGGGTTTTCCTGCACTCGGAGGCCCTGGAAGTCGGTCGGCGGCGAGATTCAACGGCGATGGTCTTCGGTGCAGTCGGAGTGGTAGTTGGGGCGCAAGACACGTCATTTCCTTCACCTGCAGGGCTCCCCGGCGGCGGTGGGACGTGATCAGCATGTTAGATCAGGAAATTTGAGCAAGGATCGAAAGAAATCGGCGGTAGAGGCTTCGGTTCTCACCGGAGAGAAAAGCGGCCGATCGGAGGGGGGGAGGCGATTGTCGGTGTTTAAATAGGTGAGGGAGGGCGGCTGGGGTTTGTTTGGATGTGCCGCAGCGCATGGCTGGAGATCGCGGCATCCGGAGCCAGAAAATCGGCGGGGGTGCTGTGGTCGGCGCAGAAGTCGCGTGGCAGTTGGGCGCGCGAGGAGAGGGATGACACATGGGCCCCTCGTGTCAGTGAGGAAGAGAGGGGGTGCGCGGGTTCGGGCTGGCATGCGCGGTCTTGGGCCGGCTGGCGGGTTTTCGGCCCACTGGCCGGTTTCGGTTTTCTTTTTCTTTTCCTTTTTCTTGTTTGATTCAAATCTAAATTCCAGTTTGACTTTGAATTTCTGCACCACATGCAATACGTCCAAAATTTTTTAAATTCCTCTCTTTAGCAGGTTTTGGGGTGTTACAGCTCTACCCCCCTTAAAAGAAATCTCGCCCTCGAGATTGGTGGTTCTAGGAAAACAATTCCGGAAACTGTGCCTTAAGCTCGTCTTCTCGCTCCCATGTGGCTTCCGCTTCCGAGAAATGCTTCCAATGCACCTTGCACATCCGGATTCTTTTATTTCTTGTGAGGCGTTCCATTGTCTCCAAAATCTTGACCGGTTGCTCGACACAAGAAAGATCCTCTCATACGTCAACCTCATTCATGGGTAACATCTCTTCGGGCGTCCTTAGACATTTCTTGAGCTGTGACACATGGAATACATCGTGCACATCCGATAGGCGAGCCGGTAGTTCTAGTTGATATGCCACTTTGCCTTTCCTCTCCAGGATCTGAAAGGGTCTGATGTATCGAGGTGATAACTTCCCTTTCACCTTGAACCGACGAAGTCCTCGGATGGGGGACACCTTGAGATAGACATAGTCCCCTACGTTGAAAACGAGCTCTCTTCTCCGTACATCGGCATCGCTCTTTTGTCGGGTCTGTGCTATCCTCAAGTTGTTGCGGATTTCCCTCACTTTCGCCTCGGCTTCTTGTAGTACCTCGGGCCCAAACACTTTACTTTCCCCTGTTTGGTTCCAAAATAGTGGAGTTCTGCACTTCCTTCCATACAACGCCTCAAATGGTGACATCTTCATACTAGCCTGATAGCTGTTGTTATAGGAGAACTCCGCATACGGTAAGTTCTTATCCCAACTCCTATTGTTCTTGAGCGCACACGCTCTCAGCATATCCTCAAGGATCTGATTGGTTCTTTCCATCTGCCCATCAGTCTGGGGGTGATATGCAGAACTAAAATTCAGATGAGTTCCCATGGTTTCATGTAACTTCTGCCAGAACCTTGAGGTGAACTATGTCCCTCGATCCGACACTATCTTCTTTGGCACTCCATGGAAACACACGATCCTTGACATGTACGATTCCTCCAATTTGGATCTGCTGTAGCTTTCTTTCACGGGGATGAAATGAGCTACCTTGGTTAGTCTGTCGACGATGACCCATATCGAATAATATCCCGATTGGGTCCTGGGTAGTCCCACTATGAAATCCATACCGATTTCTTCCCATTTCCATTCAGGCACTTTGAGTGGTTGCAATAGTCCCGCGGGTCGTTGATGTTCTGCTTTCACCAACTGACATGTGTCACGTAGGGCAACATGTTCCGCGACATCTCGCTTCATGCCATACCACCAATATCTGCTCTTGAGGTCCTGATATATCTTCGTACTCCCAGGACGAATGGAATAGTCAGAATCATGAGCCTCCCTCAAAATCAATTCACGGATCTCCTTCACCTCAGGCACACAGATTCTTTTCCCATGCCACACCGTACCTTGTTCATCCTCTCTGAACCCAGGGGCTTTATTTTCTTTGATGAGTTCTCTAATCTCTTGTATCTTCTCGTCATTCTTCTGACCGTTGCGTATGTCTTGCTCTAATGTGGAGTCCACTTCCATTGCGATGGCCTCACCACTATTCACCAGACATAGATTGAGTTTTGCAATCTCTTCCTTCAGTTCTGTAGGCATGTCCTTCGAACTCAACATGTGGACCTGCACTTTCCGGCTTAAAGCATCCGCTACGACGTTCGCTTTCCCAGGATGATAGTTGATGCCCACATCAAAGTCGTTGATTAGCTCTAACCATCTCCTTTGTCTGAGGTTGAGATCTGGCTGTGTGAAAATGTACTTTAAGCTCTTATGATCCGTATATATCTCTGTCCTCTTCCGCATCAAGTAGTGCCGCCAAATCTTCAATGCGTGTACCACTGCGGCTAGCTCTAGGTCATGCGTAGGATAGTTCTTCTCGTGTTTTCGTAGCTGCCGGGACGCATACGCCACGACATGCCCCTCTTGCATGAGAACACATCCCAACCCGTGTCCAGAGGCATCGCAGTACACCAAAAAATTCTTCTGCATATCTGGCATAACTAGCACTGGGGCTGTTGTCAATCTTTTCTTCAGTTCTTGAAAACTCGTCTCACACTGCGGTGTCCTTGTGAATGTGATTCCCTTCTCTAACAATTTGGTGAGAGGTCTCGAAATCTTGGAGAAACCCTCGATAAACTGTCGATAATACCCAGCCAATCCTAAGAAGCTTCGAACTTCCCCGACATTTTTAGGGGTCTTCCACTTCTGCACATCCTCAATCTTGGCGGGATCTACGGAGATTCCTCCCTCCGAGATTATATGTACTAAGAAGGGAACTCTCTTTAACCAAAACTCACACTTGCTCAACTTGGCATATAGTTGGTGTTCTCTCAGCTTTTGCAACACCAACCTTAAATGTCCCTCATGTTCTTCTTCATCTTTGGAGAAGACGAGAATGTCATCAATGAAAACCACCACAAATTTGTCCAGATATTCCAGGAATACCTTGTTCATGAGATACATGAAGTATGCCGGGGCATTAGTTAGCCCGAAAGGCATGACGGTGTATTCATACAGCCCGTACCGAGATACGAAAGCTGTCTTTGGAATGTCGGTTTGCCTTATCTTCAGTTGGTGGTATCCCGACCTGAGATCAATTTTTGAGAACACACAAGCTCCCCTCAATTGATAAAAAAAGTCTTCAATGCGGGGTAATGGGTACTTGTTCTTGATGGTTACTTCATTCAACGCACGGTAGTCTACACATAACCTTTGGGTTCCGTCCTTCTTGGGCACAAATATCACTGGGGCTCCCCATGGTGAGGAAATAGGACGAATATACCCCTTCTCC
This sequence comes from Neostapfia colusana, assembly GCA_030760725.1. Classification (NCBI taxonomy): domain Eukaryota; kingdom Viridiplantae; phylum Streptophyta; class Magnoliopsida; order Poales; family Poaceae; genus Neostapfia; species Neostapfia colusana. The sequence goes on from JASWHV010000001.1 coordinate 110,546,437, forward strand.
GTCAATTCTCTTATATGTTCCTTGAGCTCTTCCAGCTGTTTGGAGTCCATATTACGGTCTCTTGTATATCAGGGCGGTTCCAGGCACTAGTTCAATCACGAATTCTACTTCATGATCGGGGGGCATACCTGGCAACTCCTCCGGAAAAACGTCTGGATATTCCCGGATAGTCCTGATCTCTTCCACTTCCACCTCAACGTGATTGAGTTTGAGGTCCCTCCTAGGTTCTTGTACAGTTATGAACTTCACTCTTGTGCCACTAGGGTGAGTTAGTTCCACCGTTCTTGTCGAACAATGGATGATTCCTTTATATTTGGTCAACCAATCCATACCCAAAATAATATCTATCCCTTGTGAGTCTATCACTATGAGGTTTGCAGTAAATACTGCCCCATTAATGTCTAGATTCACCTTGGGACATACTTGTCTTGTCCTTATTTCTCCCCCTGGAGAGTTCACTGCTAGCATATGGTTCATTTGTGTTGTTGCTAGATCATGCTTCTTAACAAACCCTTGAGCAATGAACGAGTGGGTAGCACCAGAATCGAACAATGGGGTTGCAATGTCTAAATTGGCAGGAAACTTACCAATTACCGCGTCAGGTGCCTCTTGCGCTTCCTCCATGGTCACGTGGTTCACCCGTCCTCGCATCATATTCTGCTGTTGTGGCTGCATGGGCTTCTTCTTTGGGCACTTATGGGTGTAGTGCCCCACTTCACCACAGTTGAAGCATTGCACCCCAACCTTAGGTGCCTGACCTTTGTTGTCTTGGGGTTGGTTCGGTGGTCCTTGTCCCGCTGGTCGAGGTTGATATGCGGGGCGAGGCTGCTGTACAAACTGACGCTGCGGCTGTGCTGGTGCTGACGGAGGCCTGAAATTCGGGTTGTACCCTCTAGGTGCTGAGTAGGGTACCACAGCACGGCTCGTCTGCCCTGCGGGTTGCTGCATCAGACGTGGGCGTGTGTTGCTACCTGATGCTTGGTGTGACCATCCCGCCTTCCTCTTGTTTTCATTCTCCAAGGCCTTCAGCTTCCTCTCCACGACAAATGCTCTGTCTACCATCTTTTAGAAGCTTTTATACTCGTTGGAGGACATTGCACATTGCATTTCCATAGTAAGTCCTTCCACAAAACATTCCTGTTTTTGCTCATCAGTTTCAATGTCCCGTGGTGCATAACGGGATAGTTGGGTGAACTTGGTGAGGTATTCCCTCACAGTCATGTTTCCTTGCTGCAGTCCCAAGAACTCCTTTCTCTTGTTCTTGAGTTCACCCCTTGGTATGTAATGGTTGCGGAAGCTGCGCTTGAACTCTTCCCAAGTGATGTTCTCGGGGTCATGATGGGCTGCCACATAAGCGGTCCACCAATCAGCAGCAGGTCCATGCAATTGGTGAGAGGCAAACAGCACCCTCTCATACCCTTGGCATTGTATGATCCTCATCTTGCTCTCTATGGTCTTTAACCAGTCATCTGCCTCCAGAGGTTCAGCCGCACTTGCAAACTTTAGAGGTTGAGTCCCTAGAAACTCACTCAACCTTGGTTGGCGTGGTGCAGCTTGTGAGGGTGGAGTTTGGTGCAAGTTGGCCACCACTTGAGTTAGGCTCTGGATGAGCTGATTCTGATTTTCAAGCATTTGGTGGATAGGATCAGCTCCTTCACGGCGACCACCCCTATCTTGGCCTCCAGAAAGATGAGGGTTGCCGGCCTCATCGTTGTTGTTGGTGGGGTTGGCACCACGACCCTTTCCTCTTCCAGCCATCTATCATGATCAACCAAATGTTAATCTTAAAGCATTACGTATTAATTTCCCAAATTGCTTGTTTAAACTTAAACTTTTGAGGCCTTCATATATTAAACATTTTCTGAGGGTTTCACGTAGATTTTTGGGAGTCACATCTCACGCGAAAATAAATGCACTCTTAATTCATAGGGGTTTACACATCAAAGAAAAGAAACTTAGAGACGAGGTTGTGGACAAATGTCATGGCTTCCACAACTCACGTCACATACCAAACATTAACACACAAATAACTAAGGTATTGACTCGACTACTCGATAACCTGCTGAGATAAGGGAAAGGACTCTAAACGACTCGTATCACTGAGCTGACTCTTCGGGGTCTTCCTCATTATTGCGGCTGCCTTCTGATTCCGCTTTGGGTGGGGAAGCTGCTGGTGGAGAAGTGCGGCGACGCCTGCTCGCCCGGCAGTCTGGGGAGTCAGGAGTCCACGTGTCATTCATGGTGACACACAGTTCATTCCCATATTCTTTTTCTCTTGCCCTCAAGCTGGCCCAAAGCAACGCCTCAGTCTCCTTCAGGGTGTCACGAACATCCTGAAGCTCCTGCTGACACTCCTGCAGTCGAGTGCTGAGCATAGCAGCATCCTCCAAGCACAGGTCCATGTGCTCATGGGAGGTCCCCTGCTGCACTGGTGGGTACTTGTACTCCGCGGTGCCACTCTCATGCTGGAGGACATACATGTACTCCGTCCAATCCAGGTGGCGACGGTTGATGTAATTCTGGCAGATGATGGCCTCACAGGTGACATCCTTCTCAGCATCGACTTGTGTCGCCCGACAAGCTGGAGAGCGGTGGATCTTGAGCAGCTGATTTTCATGGATAATCCTCATTTCTGAACTCCATTCTTCCCACTTCTCACGGATGGTCCGGGTGGAGCTGTAGTGTATGATTAGCTTGCCCGTATTGCCGGCGGCGTGGAGCATACGCCGAAGACGGCGCAACAAGCCTCCTACTGCCAACCCGTAGGAGTGGTACGTCACCGGACGGTTCTCCTCTCTCAAGGCAAGGGCAACTACCGGAACTCTCCCTCCGGTGGACTTGCGGGCGGTGCGGATCATGCGAACCATCTAAAACATAAAGCATTTAAAATTAAGTTAGATAAGAGTTAAACAAAAATTGTATTTTGAATAAAAGTTGGGGTAAGATGAATAAAGTGACCCCATTAAATAACACTTTCAACCCACACCTTTGTAAAATAGTTTTTAAGAAAATAGGGTCCTTAAATACGTCCATTTCTACCTAGGTCCACGTTCCTACAGGCAACCTTGGCTCTAATACCACTTCTGTCACACCCGGTTTCCCCGAAGAACAATCGAGTGAATATCACATGTATGCCAGGATCATTTTCTCATACATGTGATGACAAATAGTGAAGCATCATCATATTACAAGCCAGGTGTTCGAATATAAATAAGTCTTACATAGCATAAGTCTCGATGGACGATAATAAGTTCATAATATGTAAATAAAACAGCAGTGGAATATAAATCTTGTGGGCTCCGTCACAGGCGTTGCCCGGGGGACTCCGTGAACCTAGAATCCTTCCTCGGGACCAAAGTCTTGGTCATTAAACACCACATCATTCTCTTGACCTGAGCAGCAATATAAACCAACAGAAAAGCAAGTTTGAGTACCGTGGGTACTTAGCAAGTGTGGGAAAGTTATGTCATGCATGGCTAGAGCAAGGAGAGGTTGAACTCATGGTTAAAGCACTACGCAATTATTACCTATCAACTTAGCTTATTAAGCACCTACATTACTACACAGGTGAAATGGATCCCAATCTCTCAATCCATCATCATTATCAAGTAAACATAGTCTCATCTCCAATGTTAAGCTTCCCGCTTAACATCCACAACTTCCCTAATTCATCATCCTCTAATCATGAATAAGTCCAAGCCGCTCTTGACCGTGAGCACGGCTGTCATGACAGTTTGGACTCTGCAGAGTTTGCACCACTGTACCCACATGTAGTGATTTCATCCCCTGATGCCGGGTGGACTAAAATAACCTCCATTATGCTAGTGGCCACGAACCACATTTACACTTCCCAGGTGTGTAGCTAGGAGATCACTTTGAAGCCTTTACAAAGGGATTCCCGAAGAGCGTGGGCCCACTGAGGTTTCACCCCTAACAGCATACAAGAGGCTCCAACCCCGCTGTAATGGCCCCCTCTTGAGCCTTGCGGTTCATATGGTAGTCCAGCTGACACCTATTCCCCGCACCATCCAACACACCCATACTACACCGGGGATACACCTAATTAATTGGCCAAGCTGCCCCATCTCAGCATGTGGTTGGCACGGTAAAGACAGGTTACATGCTCCATGAACCGGTTCTTAGGATCCAGGCAAGTACTAAACACAAACCCGAGTCTCGTGCACCCAGCACCAACCATATCATCCAACTTGCCTCGATTCCTACCTCTACATAACTCATAATGTCTCATTCAAGAGTAAGGTAAACAAGTTGATGATCCCATATCCCACTTATCCCATTCTAAGCATGGCTAAGCATAAGTAATATGAATGAATGACATAATAAAACAAGTCCCAACCCAAGCTACAAGGAAACAAGATAATGCAATTCTAGGGAAACTTCCTAGCATGGGTTTCATATTTCAATTGACAATGCAAATAATTCTATCTACACATCCTAGCATAGGATCAAAGTGGTCAAGGACACTTGCCTTCTTCCTGCTGCTCTGGGAAGGGAAAGTCTTGGTCTTGGAAGGGGAGAACTTGCTCTGGGGCAGGTTCTACTCATGCCAATACACATAGCAAAAGAAAACAACAATCCATAAGCCATAGTTCACAGTTTCACTCATGCAAACCATACATACATACATATGAAAGTCATTCACATTTCTAAGTGTTGTGGTTACCCTACATGTGTTGATTTTTGGCCCACATGCACTTTTAAACATATGTATATTATTTCTAACTTTTGTATTCAGATTTCTATTTGCACACTATATATGAATTTCCAATTTGAACAAATTCTTTATATTTAATTAATACACTTCTTAGCTACCAAGTTTGCATTAAAGATAATTTCCTACTCCAAATAGGTTTTCAGATCTTCTACAAAATCCTAGATTGAAGTTTCTGGATTTGGAGACCTCATTTATCATTTTCTAATTATGCATACTTATTTTCCATTATTTTTAGATTTATTTTCTATGCCTAAAAGTGAACTTTACTATGAAAATAGTAAGACATATCATCTAAACAGAATAGGTTCTGATCTAAAATGTTCAATAATATATTTTTGAACTTGCTCTCTGATGTGGAACAAATTAAATTTATTTTACTACTTTTTATAATTATTTCCTAGCCTAAAATGTGTCTCTAGAGAAAATAAATAAAAATAAATGAGCAACACTTAGGCAGATTTCCTTTCAGCCTAAAATCTATTTTTAACTCATTCTAAAGTTTTCCAAGTGCTAGGAGAATTCAAGTTTGAAGTTGCACATGTGTTTGCCTTACCTTTTAAATTTAAATCCTAGTCACATATTCAAATTTCTGAAAGTAATATCCTATAGGGTTAAAAAGGCAAATTCACCCTACTGCAGGGTCTAATTTACTATTTCCTTAATTTCCAGGGGTCTAACTACACATAACAGAGGGGTTTTCCTAATTCTTATTAAGTCCAGGGGCTAAAAATGATTTTTAAATGGATTTACATGAATTTCTGAAGGTCCAGGGGCTAGATCAGAAGTTTGCGGGGCTAGGTCGTGTTTTCTAAAATCCCCTGGGGGTAGCGCGTAAGAATCCCGGCCTTTATAACGCGGGGCTGAGGTGGACCGTCCGATTTAAAACAGACGGCTCAGATTAGATCGCCGAACCGGTATGCGTCGGTTTTATTTCTACCGTGCGATTTAAAATAGACGGCCCTCAAGGGGCCACGTCGCCCTGGCCGGAGCCAGCCCGCGCGCGCGGCGGCGCGCGGCGGCGGGGGCGGCGATCTCGCCGGCGCAGCCTCGGTTTTTGCTGCTACACGCTAGAACTCGCATCTTTTTGCACGGATTGGCTGCGAAGGGGTAGGGGATGCTCACCGAGGGGTTTTCCTGCACTCGGAGGCCCTGGAAGTCGGTCGGCGGCGAGCTTCAATGGCGATGGTCTTCGGTGCACGTCGGAGTGGTAGTTGGGACGCAAGACACGTCGTTTCCTTTACCCGCAGGGCTCCCCGGCGGCAGTGGGACGTGATCAGCATGTTAGATCAGGAAATTTGAGCAAGGATCGAAAGAAATCGGCGGTAGAGGCTTCGGTTCTCACCGGAGAGAAAAACGGCCGATTGGGGGGGGGGGGGGGAAGGAGATTGTTGGCGTTTAAATAGGTGAGGGAGGACGGCTGGGGTTTGTTTGGATGTGCTGCAGCGCACGGCTGGAGATCGCGGCATCCGGAGCCAGAAAATCAGCGGGGGTGCCGTGACCGGCGCGGAAGTCGCGCGGCAGTTGGGCGCCCGCGCGAGGAGAGGGATGACACGCGGGCCCCGCGTGTCAGTTAGAGGAAGAGAGGGGGCGCGCGGGTTTGGGCTGGCGTGCGCGGTCTTGGGCCGGCTGGCGGGTTTTCAGCCCACTGGCCGGTTTCGGTTTTCTTGTTCTTTTTCTTTTCCTTTTTCTGGTTTGATTCAAATCTAAATTCCAGTTTGAATTTGATTTCTGCACCACACGCAATACGTCCAAAAATTTTTAAATTCCCCTCTTTAGCAGGTTTTGGGGTGTTACAGAGGGCGGCCACGTCCCCGACTTCGACCCTAGCAGCTTCCTCCCGCTCGACGACGGGGCCCAGTCTTACCGGCTCTAGAGAGAGGGAAGGATCCCAGCTCCGGAAGCACGCCAGCACGTGCGTGACGACCTCCTTCACCAAGCCCCATCCCTCTGCCTCAAGCTCGTCGGGGATCACTGCTTCGAGCCTGTCCAGCTTGGCGCCGATGGACTCGAGCAGCAGAATCGCCTCGGTCACCTCCTGCGCCGGAGCCCCCGTTCTCACGAGGCTGAAGCCAAGGGGTACAAGGGCAGACCCCGCCTCGCCGACGAAGTTCCAGACCGCTCGGGCCTCGACGGACCGCGAAGTCTGGAGCTTCTCCACCTCTTGGGGGCTGCCAGTAGGGCGTCGGGCCCCTCCTCGGAGAACTTCTTCTCCTTGGCCGAGAGGGAATTCTCCCGGAGCTCGAGGTCCCTGGCGAGTCGCTCTAGCTCTGACGCCCGAAAGTCGGCTGCCAGCTCCCGCTCCAGCGCTGCCTGACGATCCCGGGAGGCCTGCTCCTCCCTCTCGGCCAGAGCTGCCTCCTGAAGCTCCAGCTCCTCAGCCCGGGCCTTCAGGTCGCCCTCGCTGGCTTCCAGCCGTGCGACGACCTTCTTCTCCTCGACCGTCACAGCGCGCTCCCGATCCGCGATGGCGCACTCGCGGCGCGCCAGCCGCAGCTGCAGCTCCTCCATGGCAGTGGAGCGCGCCTCGATACTGGCATAAGCCTCGCGGGTCTCCTGGTGGAGCCGCCGGGTCTCGGAGTCCCGGCGGTTGACGGCCCTCTTCTGAGCGTCGAGGAGCGTCTTCATGGCATCAAGCCTCGACCGCCTCGAGTCGAGCTCCGCCCTAGCCTCCTGAGTTTGCTGCCTCAGGAGGTGCCCCCAGCTGAGGAGGCGGTTCCTCTCCCCTGCCAGCACCTCCCGCTCTCGCTCCAAGGCGGCCTGGACCTGCCGGATGCTCGCCTGGGCAAGCTCCAAGGCATCCGCCAGGGGCAGCAGGGCGGCAGAGGCCGAAGCCGCGCCCCCCACCTCCTCCATCACGTTGTCGTTCGGTGGAGGAGATGCCGGCATCTCGGCGACCGGGATAAGGTGCCGATCTGGAGAAGCCGGAGGGCCTGCAGCTGCTCCTGCAGCTTCTCCTCCTGCCTCAGCACCAGAGGGTCGGACGCTGCCAGCCGGCTCCGCCGAGCCCTCGACAACCGCCGGCTTCCGAGCTGGCGAAGGGGGACGAACAGGTGCAGCCGCCGCCGCCGCCGCAGGGGTTGATCCCGCCGGCACAGAAGAAGCCTGCGCCGACTTGGGGGCCGGCGAAGCTGCCGCAGCTTCCGGACGCTGCAGCGCAGATCCGCCGCTAGCCGGAGATGGCCGAGGAACAGACTCGCTCCCGGCAGTCGATAAGTCCCTGCCAACATGGGAAGCTCTCACGCTAAGAAAAGGAGAAAAGAACACTAGTTCTAAAATACGGAAAGAACAACACTTACCAAGGGACGCGAACGCTCCAACGGGCATGGAGCCCCGGCTTCCGAGCCGGGGCAGCACCACCGGAGCCGGCTGCCGCCGCCTGCGCCTGCGCCGCAGGTACCCGGACCGGCGGAGCAGGAGGCACGCCTGGAGCTCCCCTAGGAGGCGGAGCGGTAGGGCTCCCATCGGCAGCGCCTCTGGTGCAGCTCGCCGATCCGGCCCCTGAAGCCCGGGGCACCTGCGTCCCCTCTGGTGTCGCCGCCTGCCGAGCCTGCAGCCGGGATGTTTGCTGGCCGGGGCGCCTGAGCCCTCGGCTCACCCCCGGGCATTGCCGCATCGGTGTCCCCCATCAGAGCTCCACAGCCTGAGGAAGGAGGGCGGGACGCCCGGGGCTCCTCGGACCGCCGCTGTCCGAGAGGATCCCTGTCAGAGCGGAAGACCCGAGGTCTCTTGGGGTTGCCGCCCGATGAACCGGCGCCTCCTGAAGATGGGCGCAAGGGTACCCCGGTCCCCTGGCTTGGCGCAAACTGCACCCTCGGAGGGGACCGGGCACGCTTCTTCTCCGGCTGCCCGAGGGCCGGCTCCTTCCCCTTACCCTTGTCGATGGTCCGAGCTCCGTCGACCCTCGGCGCGGGTTGGGCATCAGCCGACGCCTCGCGCTCTGCTCCGGAGCGCTCGACCCCGGGGATCGAGATCCCCCGGAATGCATCCCCAACCTGACGCACGGCGATCCCGATGTCGTCCAGGTTCGGCATCTTCCGCAGCAACTCTGCCCTCCACTACGGCTCCAAGAAGAGTGGGGTGCAGGAGGCCGGGAAGGTGAGGCTGCCGCTGTTGATGAAGTCGCCGCTCACCCTTGCCACCATCTCGTACATCATCTCCTCAGATGGGTCGGAGCCAAGATCCGTCTCCAACCTGGTGCAGTCGTGCTCACCGGTGTAGTACCATGCCGAACGACTGCGCTATTGCAAGGGCACAACACGGCGTGACAGGAAGTCTGTCAGCACCATCAGGGACGTCAGCCCCTCGTTGGCCAGAAACCGGATCCGCTCCAAGACCAGCGCGTACTCCGGTCCAGCTCCGGGATCTCCTCCCAGAAGTGACACTCGGTAGTCGGGCCGACAGTTGGCAGCTGAAGGCGATCATGCTCGTCGGAGTTCACGATCACCCAGTTCTCCCTCCAGACTTCCCACCTCGCCGCGCTGAAAGGTATAAGGTAACCAGAGACCTTCGGATCCTTACAGCGATGCTGGAAGTAGTATGCCCCCAGCTGATTCTTCAAGCCGCGCCCAGTCGTCCGCAGCACGAAGAAGTAGCGGAAGAGCGTCACCGAAGCGCGCACTCCCACGAACATATCACAGAAGTGCACGAAGACGGCGGCCATCGCGAAGGAGTTGGGGGAGAGGTGATGAAGCTGGAGACCGTACGTCTCCAGCAGCGTCATGAAGAAGAAACAAATTGGCGGGACGAACCCCGCCAAGGCGTAGGCGGTGAAGAAAACAATCTCCCCCCTATCCAGACACAAGGGGAGAGATCCTCGCCGGAGCCAGCACTTCTGCTCCTCTGCGTGCCAGTCCAGCAGCTTGCGTACTACCCCAAGCTCAGCCGACCGGGCGAGACGCGGCGGAGTCAGGTTGGAAGCCATGGGCGACGGAGGCGCAAGAACTTGGAAGATGAAGGCGCAAGAGCTCGGAGAAACAAGGAGGGCTCAAGCATGGGGAAGTGCAAAGGGAAGCCTGCGATGCAGATGAGATCCCCTTTTAAACTTCCCATACGCGATTCAAAGCGATTCGAAACTCTTCGAATACGCTGCTTGGGACAACCGCTTCAGCTCCAAGCCCTGGGGTCCATGACAAGCGGGCCCAGGTTGCCCTACAGAAGCGGTGGGCCAGGTAGTCAGCCCCCCAAGCGGAGAACCCGGCGGTTCCTGACAAGGCGCTGCAACGTGCGCTGCGATGTGCAGTAGTGGCAGCCTTGGGAACCGCCGCAGTAAAAGCAACCATCAAGCAGGGATCACGCCCCCACGATCCCGTGACTGTTCGTGCTCCAGCAACGGTCAAAGCGGGCCTTCGAGAAGGTGCGCGAAGTAGAAGAGACGGGGGCCCCACCTCAGGTTCGTTATCTCCCCTGAGATGGGCCCGAGGGCCACTGTCGGTACCCTCAATATGGGGTACCCCCACGCACAGGGGAAATCGCCTAAGGACTTTGCCCCCTCCGCAAGGGCAAGCTCCGAAAGCCCTACGTGTCTTGCGAGGCTGAACCTCCCTCTCCTCAGAGGAGGGCTCCAGGCCCGCCACGTGGCCGGTAGAGCCTGACCTCCCTTCTTCGCAGGGAGAGGTCCGAAGGATCCACGTGTACAGTGGGGTCGGACCTCCCTCTCCTTAGAGGAGAGCTCCGGGCCCGCCACATGGCCAGCAGAGCCGGACCTCCCCCCTCCGTGGGGAGAGCTCCGAAGGCTCCACATGTCCAGCGGGGCCGGACTTCCCTCTCCTCAGAGGAGAGCTCCGGGCCTGCCACGTGGCCAGCAGAGCCGGACCTCCCCTCCGTGGGGAGAGCTCCGAAGGCTCCACGTGTCCAGCGGGGCCGGACCTCCCTCTCTTTAGAGGAGAGCTCCGGGGCCGCCACATGGCCAGCAGAACAGCACTACCGGCCCCCGCGCGGTAGGCAGCAAGAGTAAAGACATGTCATACCTTGTACGTACAAGGTATTCAAGACCCGCGTCTTCCCAAGACGCGGAGACGCAGAGCACGCCGCTGTCACGTGCCGTTGTGCCCAGTCACGTCGCAGTGAAGACTGGCACGCCGCGTTAGAGGCTGTACACCAATAAACGCAGTGACAAGACATCCTCTGCCACCCCTGCCGTCATCAACCACTACGCCTAGCTTGCGGCGTGGGTAGGGCGGCAAGACGAAGACTCAGAAGCCCTCGCCAGAGACAGCTACCGGCGTAACTGCAGGATACAGTACATGGCAAGCAATCTCCCCGGGACCACCTGTCGGGTCCCAGGCCCACCTTGTAAGCCGCCCGAGCCTTGGACTATAAAAGTCTTGGGTAGGCAACGTTACAAGGGGTTCGCTCTCACGCGAGTTAGCACCCTGATTCAGCATTCTAGCACTCAGCTCATCCTCAAGCAATACAACGAGCACCTCTGCTCGCCGTGGACATAGGGTTTTACGCTCTGGCGGCCTGAACCACGTAAAAAACCCTTGTGTTCATCTGTTTCCTTCGTCCCACTACGCTTAAGCTCTCCGCGGGGGACTAGCCCCTCCGAAAAAGAACCTCCGCGGGCTGCCCAGTGCAGGCCAGGGGGAAGTATCGACAGCTACACTTCGACAGCGACCACCTTTCCCAAGATCTTCCACACAGGACGCGGTCTAAATGCTTCGAGTACGCAATCTCCCTCAAGGTACATACCCGCAGTGGTATGTTCTTGAGAGAGTTACCTCCTGCTACCTTGACGCCGAAAGCCTAAGACAGTTAGAAAAGTTCCAATGTGGATCTCCCGAGGTACATCAGTTTCCTGGGTCCCATATAGCTAGTATTCGCCCGGTACAAAAATCAAACTTGTCCAACAGGGCCAAGCACGGACGGGCCTTGACCGACACAGGCAGGGCTATGCACGCATGGTCCGCAGCCTGCTGCATCTAAACCTCCCTGCCTAGTCTCCTGTCGAAGTGTGTGGTCGACACTTCCCCCGGACCTGCTCTGGGCAGCCCGCGGAGGTTCTTTTTCGGAGGGGCTAGTCGCTTGCGGAGAGCTTAAGCGTTAGGGACGAGTGAGGGAGAAGCTTGACACGGCGAGTTCTACGTGGTTCAGGCCGCCGGAGCGTAAAACCCTACGTCCACGGTGAGCAGAGGTGCTCGCTGTATTGCTTGTTGCTCAGAACCGGAATCCTGAGCTTGAGGGTGAGTGTTGCCTAGGATGCGAGTTCCCAGAGTTCGAACCCTTGCTAACGTTGCCTACCCGATCCTTTTATAGTCCAAGGCCCGAGTGGCTTACAAGGGGGCCCGGGACCCGACAGGTGGTCCCGAGGGGATTGCTTGCCCACTACCGTATCTGCAGTTATGCCGGTAGTTGTCTCTAATGAAGGCTTCCGAGTCTTCGTCCTGCCGCCCTGCCCATGCCGCAAGCTAGTCGTAATGGTTGATGACGACAGGGGCGGCAGGGGATGTCTTGTCACTATGTTTATTGGCGGACAGGCTCTGACACGGCGCGCTAGTCTGCGATGCGACTGGCTGCAACGGCACCTGACAGAGGCGTGCTCCGCGTCTTCGCGTCTTGGGAAGGCACGGGCCTTGAATACCTTGTATGGGCAAGGTATGGTGCGTCTTTACGCCTGCTGCCTACCGCGCGGGGCAGGCAGCGCCGTCCTGCTGTCCACGTGGCGGGCCCGGAGCTCTCCTATGAGGAGAGGGAGGTCCGGCCCCGCGGGACACGTGGAGCCTTCGGAGCTCTCCCCGCAGAGGAGGAGGTCCGGCTTCTGCTAGCCACGTGGCGGGCCCGGAGCTCTCCTCTGAGGAGAGGGAGGCACGGCCCCGCGGGACACGTGGAGCCTTCGGAGCTCTCCCCGCGGAGGGGGGAGATCCGGCTCAGTTGGCCACGTGGCGAGCCCAGAGCTCTCCTCTGAGGAGAGGGAGGTCCGGCCCCGCTAGACACGTGGCACCTTCGGAGCTCTCCCTGTGGAGAAGGGCGAGGTCCTTAGGCATTTCCCCCTGTGCGCGAGGGTACCCCGTATCGAGTGTACCGACAGTGGCCCCCGGGCCCATCTCGTGGGAGATAGCGAGCCCGAGGAGGGGCCTCCGTCTCTCCCGTTCCGTGCACTTCTCTAAGTCCCGCATTGACTGCTGCGGGAGCACGAACAGTCGAGGGATCGTGGGAGCGTGCGCCCACTTGATGGTTGCTTTTACTGCGGCGGTTTTTTCGGGAACCGCCGAAGCGTCTTGCCTCCTCGTCTCCTTGGGAGACTGACTTCTTGGCCCGCCGCTCTAGCTGGACGACTTGGGTCCACTTGTCATCGGCGCTCAGTCTTGGAACCGAAGCGGTTGCCCATGCGGCGTATTCGACGAGTTTTGAATCGCTTCGAATCGCACCTGGGAAGTTTTAAAAGGGGATCTTACCCGCATCGCGGCTTCCCTTCGCACTTCCCAGCGCTTTTCCATGGATTCTTGCGCCTTTGTCTTCCCTGTCCTTGAGCTCTCCCTTGTCATGGCTTCCAACCCGCCCCCAGAGAAGAAACGCGCTCGATCTCCTCCGGTGGCGGCATCTGTGCCAAGTCGGGGATCCAGGGTGCCTGCACCTCCTGCTTCTGGAGATGGCGATCCGTCCGGTGGTGACCCCAAGAGGTCCCGGGCTCATCATCTCGACGGTTCCCCTCTTAAGAGACAACAAGCCAAAGGTTCCCGGACGTTGTGTCCTCCCTCCTCAAGCGGTGGAGTCTCCAGGGAACCTGCTGATGCGTCGAGGGGAGCTTCTGGAGCGTCCCCTGCTCCGTCAGTCCAGGCGACTGCGGAGCGGACGTCGGCGGCGACGGCGGGCTCTGGTGGTCCTACCCCGGCTCGGAAGTCGGGGTTCAGGGCCCGTTGGAGTGCTCACGTTCCTCGGTCGTCCCCGACTAATGGGGAGTCTGCGCCGTTGCGCTCGGAAACCGGGACAGCTGCCGCGGCCCCCAAGCCAGCGCGAGTTCCTCCTGTTCCGGCCTACCCGGATTCTATGTCGGCGTCAACTCCTCCTGCCGAGACAGTTGCCGCGGCCCCCAAGCCAGCGCAGGTCCGCCCTGTACCAGGCGACCCGGCTTCTATTTCAGCGTCGACTCCCTCCACTCGTCCCTCTCCACCGGCTGAGGAGCCAGCTGTCAGTGAGGGTTCGGCGGGTCCGGCTATCGAAGTCCCGGTGCCGGCTTCTCCTGACTGGCGTATTATCCCGGTCCCCGGTGCGTCATCTTTTCTTGAGGACGATGTGATGGAGGAGGTCGGGGGTGCCGCTCCGGCCTCTATTGCCCCACTGCCCCTGGCAGATGCCTTCACGCTCACCAAAGCGAGTGTCTGGCAGGTCTTGGCCGTGCTTGGTCGTGAGCGAGAGGAGCAGGCGGTTGAGAGGGATCTCCTCCTCACCTGGGGGAACCTTTTGCGGGAGTGGACCGCGAAGGTCAAGGGTGAGCTCGACTCCAGGCGGGAGTCGCTTGACATCATGGGAGCGCTCCTCGACCGGCAGAAGCGGGCTGTCGACCGTCTGGACTCCGAGACGTGGCGGCTCCACAGGGAGGCCCTTGAGGCGCATGCCCAGGCCGAGGAGAGCCTCTCTTCCATGGAGGAGATACGGCAGAGGCTGGAGCGGCGTAAGCGCACCGTTAAGGACCAGGAGCGCTCCGTGGCAGCCGAGGCGGAGAGGGGCGCTGCGCGGCTGGCGGCAGGCGAGGGCGACCTGCGCGCTCGGGCCAGGGTGCTAGAGGTCCGGAAGGCAGACCTCGCCATCAGGGCTGAAGTCGGGGATATGGCCGCCCTTGTAGCCTCTAGGTTCCGGCGCGAGCCAGGGGGACCCTAGGGCTTGTTTCTTTCTTTTTATCGAGTATGTAGCCTAGCTCATGGAGCCATGAATAAATAGACTCTTGTGACCCTTTGTGTCTGTGATGCTTTTGTCTTCTTCTTGGTTTCGCCTGGTCGAGCCCTTAGCTCCGCAAGGTACTCAGATGCCTTCACCAATCTCGAAGCTCTGCATAGACACCTTCCCCGGTTCTGTATTAAGGGCTCCGGAGGTCTCCGGAGTTCGCCCTCTGAGGATGGGGAGGTCCGGATCTGCCGGCCACGTGGCGGGCCCGGAGCTCCCCTCTAAGGAGAGGGAGGTCCGGCCCCGTGGGACACGTGGAGCCTTCGGAGCCCCCCCCCCCCGGAGGGGGAGGACCGGCTTCTGCTGGCCACGTGGCGGGTCCGGAGCCCCTCCTTACGAGGCGGGAGCTCCGGCCCCGCTGGACACGTGGGGCCTTTGGAGCTCCCCCCCCACCCGGAGGGGGAGGTCCGGCTTCTGCCAGCCACGTGGCAGGTCCGGAGCCCCTCCTGAGGAGGCGGGAGCTCCGGCCTCGCTGGACACGTGGGGCCTTCGGGCTCCGTCCCTGTTGAAGGGGCAAAATCCGGACCTTCCGGTCCTGCGCTGGAGTAGTCGATAGCTCCTTGCCCCCCACCTCATGCAGCCCCCGTAGCTATAACCTGGAGGTCCTGCACACAGGTAGAGGAAACGTAATTCTCCTCGGGGGGTCCTCCCCTCCCTGTCTCTTAGTCTTATTTGGCTTGCGGTCCTAGTCCGGTATACGGGGCATGGGCAATTCTGTGTGCGAGGCACCGGGGCTCCAGCTCCCTCCAAGGTTCGGGTACGACCGTCCGGCCCCTAGTACCGGACCATGTGCCGGGGAAGCAGAGTGTTCAGGCTTTGGGTACGGAACCAGACAAAGCGGTTGTACTCCCCTAGACCTCCGGAGGGCAGGGTGCGCACGCTTTGGGTACAGAGCCGGCTAAGTGGGATACGCACTCTGGACCCCCCATGCACGGCGCAGGCCTTTCTTGGAGGTGACCAACTGGCACCGCAACACCTGACTGGGGGAGGCCCGAGAGGCCCCCTGGCCATCGACAGGCACCTCAAGCGCAACCGCCTTCGGTAGGATAGCAAATGCTAACTATGGATGAGCGCGGGAAAAAGGGAGCTAAATATACGGTGAGCATACATAGAAAGTGCGGTCATAAAAACTAATGCGTAATTTAAATGAGCACATGAGAGAGAGCAAAGTAGAACAGGTTTTTGTGTAAATGCCCATAGGGGGAAGTCAGGTTGTACATGGAGGCAACGACCCGCCTCATTAAGAAGGGAAGCAAGACTCTACGCGCTTAGGGTCGGAACCAGGCCAAGCTGGACGTAGTCCTGGACCGTCCCCTGAGACTTAGCTGCTCCGAGCGCTGTTCCTAGACACTATGGGATTTATTACAGAAGGGTATGGCCCTGTTCATCCCTGGTTGAAAGGCATGTGTACCTGGGACGACAACTTTCGTGACTCGGAAAGGACCTTCCCGACTGGGGGAGAGTTTATAGGTCCTTCGCGGGAAAGTGTGTGCCGTGGCACCAGGTTGCCTTCTTGCAGGTCCCTGACGCACTTGGTCCTTTGGCGGTAGTGCTAGAGCACCAGCCGAGGCCGTGCGTTGTGGGGTGTCACCTGCAGCCGGGCCTCGTCGACGAGGTCGTCATCTTCACGCTGGAGCGGGTCCTGCGTGGCTTCTCCTGGGAGCCCCGGGGTACCCTCCCCTTCTGGCTAAGGCCTTCAAGGGGCAGGTGGACCCGGACTCTTCTTGGGAGACCCAAGGCGTCTTTCCCCTTCTGGCTAAGGCCTTCAAGAGGTTGACAGACCCTGGGCGGCCCCCAGGAGGTACGGCCGTGGCATAGAGACGTGCACTCGGGTGGAGCTGGCCCGGTTCTGCACCGTCGTGGCTGGTGCTTGGGCTGCTGCAACTACTTGGAGCTTCTCCAAGGTTGATATCGCAGCAGTGCAGTCTCCACGAACTTTCCGGGGTGGCCGTAGTTGGCTACTGCCCCGGCCCGTCATCACCGGAGCTGGAGTCCTCACTGTTGTGCACCGTCTTTATGACACGCTGAGGCTCCTGAAACCCCACCTGGTGGCCGACGTTGACTGAGGCGTCGACCTTCTGCTTGCCCTCCCTTTGAGGGAGGGGCGGAGCGTCAGCTCTTAGCTGCCTCCCTTTGTGGAAGCGCTCTGCGAGCCTCTGGATGTCCCAGCACTCGGCAGCAGTATGATTGCTGGTGCCATGCACGGGGCATAGCTCGCCTTGGTCACCATCTGGGGCTGGTGACTGTCGCTGCCTTTTGTCGGGGCGCGGCCCCCGAGCTCCACTGGGTGCCGCTGCTGCGGCAACGAAAGCCGCGGCCGGTGACTTCATCTTGCCACCGCCCCGGTTCTTGGCCTTCTTGCTGCCTCCATAGGAAGCAGCGCCAGATCCGGGCTGTCCTCCTGACTCGGAGGCTGGCAGGGAGTGCCAGTTCCGCCCGTCCGCTGCCCTGGCACATTTGTCCGCCAGGCTGAAGAGCTCTGAGACGTCGCGAACCTCTCTGGTCGCGAGCTTCTCAAGCATCTTCTCGTCCCGGACACCCTGCCAGAACGCCACCACCACAGAAGCACTTCGAATGTGTGGGATGGTGTTGCGTACCTGGGAGAACCGCTGGATGAAGGAGCGCAGCGATTCCCCAGGTTGTTGCTGGATGGCGTGGAGGTCGAGCTCCGTGCCAGGCCGAGTGTAGGAACTGCCGAAGTTGGCGGTGAAATGCCGGTAGAGCTCTCCCCAGGATGTAATGGAACCCTGGGGGAGGTTCATAAGCCAAGACCGGGTTGGGCCGGTCAAGGCGACGGGGAAGTAGTTGGCCATGACGGCCTCGTCCCCTCCTGCAGCTAGGACGGCGGTGGAGTAGATCTGGAGGAACTCCGCCGGGTTGATGCTGTCGTCGTACTTCTCGGGCAGGTGCGGCCGAAACTTGCGTGGCCACCTCACGAAGCGAAGGTGGGGCGCCAGGGCCGCACATCCTGCTCCTGTTGCTGCAGGCGTTGGTGCCGCGAACGCTTGGTTCGCTGCTGGCACTGTGTACCCCGGTATGGGCAAGGCTGCGCCATAGACCGGGGGTGCCGTTTGTAGGGCATATGCTGCACGGCGTATGCCTGGGGCAGAGATCACGTGGCGAACGTCTGTGCCTCAGGCAGGGTCGAGGCAGACGTCATGCTGTCGCTGGCCTCTTGGCTGCGACGCCTTTCTCGTCGTCGCTCGAGGAACACTCGGGCATCTTGGCCCAAGTGGCATCGTTCCAGCTTTGTCCTCAGGTCCGTCGATGGGAGCCTGGTGGAGCTGGAATCCGCCGTCTGTCCAACAACCGTTAGCGTGCGCGTCAGCGACACAATCGGTTGGCCGGAACGTCGTCCCCACCGAAGTCGAGGGTTTGCGGCGGCGACAACGAGACGGTCTACCTCGCGAATCCACTGTTGGGTCGCTGACTGTGGCGCGTCCCCAGCAGGTGGATTGCGCAGTAGCGCTCTTGCTGCAGCTAGCGCGCCCCCGTGGGGGACACTCAGCGCTGCAGAAGATCTGACGCTCGCTGGAGCCAGCATTGCCGGAGTCGGCGTTGCCGGAGTCGGATGCTGGCTTCCATCCTGCGCCGACACACTCCGTCCTGAGTGTGTCGATACATATTCCCCACTAGTCACGGTCCGTCGTGAACGCGGGGGAGGAGAGCTTGCCGCTGAAGGAAGCTTCGTCATCTTCGTCGGCAGAAGCTCGTCGCGCAAGGGAAAACCCCCTACCTGGCGTGCCAAATGTCGAAGTGTATGGTCGACACTTCCCCCGTACCTGCTCTAGGCAGCCCGCGGAGGTTTTTTTCGGAGGGGCTAGTCGCTTGCGGAGAGCTTAAGCGTTAGGACGAGTGAGGTAGAAGCTTGACACGGCGAGTTTTACGTGGTTCAGGCCGCCGGAGCGTAAAACCCTACGTCCACGGTGAGCAGAGGTGCTCACTGTATTGCTTGTTGCTCAGAACCGGAGTCCTGAGCTTGAGGGTGAGTGTTGCCTAGGATGCGAGTTCCCAGAGTTCGAACCCTTGCTAACGTTGCCTACCCGAGCCTTTTATAGTCCAAGGCCCGAGTGGCTTACAAGGGGGCCCGGGACCCGACAGGTAGTCCCGGGGGGATTGCTTGCCGACTACCGTATCTGCAGTTATTCCGGTAGTTGTCTCTAACGAAGGCTTCCGAGTCTTCGTCCTGCCGCCCTGCCCATGCCGCAAGCTAGTCGTAATGGTTGATGACGGCAGGGGCGGCAGGGGATGTCTTGTCGTTGTGTTTATTGGCGGACAGGCTCTGACACGGCGCGCCAGTCTGTGATGCAACTGGCCGCAACGACACCTGACAGAGGCGTGCTCCGCGTCTTCGCGTCTTGGGAAGGCGCGGGCCTTGAATACCTTGTACGGGCAAGGTATGGTGCGTCTTTACACCTGCTGCCTACCGCGCGGGGGCAGGCAGCGCCGTCCTGCTGGCCGCGTGGCGGGCCCGGAGCTCTCCTCTGAGGAGAGGGAGGTCCGGCCCCGCGGGACACGTGGAGCCTTCGGAGCTCTCCCCGCGGAGGAGGAGGTCTGGCTTCTGCTAGCCACGTGGCGGGCCCGGAGCTCTCCTCTGAGGAGAGGGAGGCCCAGCCCCACGGGACACGTGGAGCCTTCGGAGCTCTCCCGGCGGAGGGGGGAGATCCGGCTCAGTTGGCCACATGGCGAGCCCGGAGCTCTCCTCTGAGGAGAGGGAGGTCCGGCCCCGCTAGACACGTGGCGCCTTCGGAGCTCTCCCTGCGGAGAAGGGCGAGGTCCTTAGGCATTTCCCCCTGTGCGCGAGGATACCCCGTATCGAGGGTACCGACATCTCCATTTCTTAAGTGTGATCTTTTCTCATTGTTTCTATTATTGACCTGCTCCGAATAAACCAGCCCTAAACTCACGAGTAGATTCCAACTACTCGACTTCTACCGGACCTTTCCTACTAACATTTAGCATAGCCAAATCCACTCGAGGAGTTGCTATTCTACCCTTTCTTTCTTAGGACATTTCTGGTCAAGCAGTTGGATTTTCATTGTCATCTAGACTTAATGCAATCAACAATTCAAAGCTCTGATCTCTAGAAATAGAAATGCTTTATAAAACTGTTCTAATGCAAACCGGGGCTTGCCTGTTTTACAAGTGACTAAGATTACAATCAGTTAGTGAAGATCACTTGGGGCTTGATCACTCGCTTTTCTCCCTCCTTGATCTCCACTTCAAATCCCTCACACGTTATCACGTAGATGCTACACGATATGAATATGCATATGTATTTAATTGTAAAGCTTTTGCTAATAAGTTCTAATGACAAGTTTAAATACTGGAACTCTGTTTAAGAATTTAAAATGACACTGGTGCTAGTGGTTTGGGTTTGGGTTTAAGCACTATGATGAAGTGGTAAGTGCTTTCTCCACTTGTGTGTTGATCACCTTAAGAGGTTGAACAGAACAGTGGTGATCCAGAGCTCCAATGGAGCTGCAAATTTTCATGTGAGTTCCTTGTCACAAGAAGTCATCTAGAACAAAAATTAGCACTTTTCATTGAATGGTTTATTCAGAACAATTCTCTAAGCAATTAAGCAAAGAGAAATTAATTCTGAGGTAACACCCATGTTCATGTCAAACTTAGTAAACTACAATTTCAAGTATAGTTCTTAGAGCCTGCATGAATTTTCCTAGTATTTTTGAAGATAAGAATTGCCCGGAACTGAATTTCCAAGTTTTGGAAATTCTCTAAAAATGTGTTTGTATTCATTTGAACACAGCAACTTAAAATCTGAATTCTCCTAATTAAATCAACCCCAAATGAGATGAAATTTTTACAGGAGTTCAAGAACACCCTAAAGAATATTCTGGCAAAATTGGAGGATTTTTGGATGAACCAAACTCCCTCTAAAATTCTTTTGCTGAAAAGCTTTAAAGAATTTTCCAGACTTAAATAATGCCTTTCATACAAAGTGGGTTGCACATTTGGATAGAGTTTTTCAATCTGAAGCTAACCCAATTTAAATCACTAAATTTGGAGTTTCCTAGAAAAAGTTATGCTCTTCTAAAGTTTGGGGGAAAATCTGAGATTTGAATTAATCGTGGAAATGTTTAAATCTCACTGTGGGTCCGGGGGCACACGTGTCGCTCGCTGGAACAAGCCACACGGTGCCACAGATTTAATTCCCACGCTGTCACAGTTGATCCTAGCCCACAGAAGATCCAATCGCTGTTTACTGTGCGACTGACGAGTGGGGCCGACAGCTCCTTTGTCTACCTCTCGTCCCCGCGCGATAGCACCTCCGAGCTCGCCGGAGCTCGCCGGTTTTCAACTTCCCGGCCACCTCCCGATCTACCACTCGCCTCTAGGCCCTAATTCGGTGCGAGGAATACGGTGGGAGGGTCTCCTCTGATCAACGAAGCCCCCAACCCATCTCTCCATGGTGCATCGGCTCGGGACATGTTTGGCGACGTCGCCCCAACGTCCTAAGCCCTCCAAGCTTCGATTTCCAAGCCCTAGAGCACCGGTGGATGCTAGGGAAGGTCTACATGGGGGTGAAAAGGCTCGGGAACGGATCTACCCTAGCTTTCATCGTGCGCCCGACGATTCCCATCGCGGTCGCCGTCGGAAAAGCTTAGAGTAGGCCTTCTACCGTGGGTTTCATGCTAAGGTTTGTGAAGAAGAAAGATTGCTAAGAAAGTCTAGCTCATGGGTGTGAATTTTCATGGCCTCTAAACAAGTATCGATCACGAATTTGAAGTTTTCTTACCCGCGGGTCCGTTTACACCGGCCGGAAGAAAATTGCAAAATTCACCGTCCATGATCCACCTTTCGGCTCAAGCTTCGGAGGTGAGCTGCGTGGATGTCGTGCGTGTCCAAAGAAGGTCTTGATCGGCCATGACACACCCTGGGTGAGGTTGTCCACGAGAGCCGTCCGTGGCGGTTTCTTTCGGCCGGCGCGGGAACTCGTTGTTCTCAGTTTGTGGAGGCTGAGCTCCCGTGGGAATGGTGTGAGGAGGTCGTGCGGAGTCCTGTGGTGCCGTTTTGCTGCTCAGCCAAGGCTCACATGCAAGTTTGGCGGGTGGCCGAGGGATCGAGAGAGCAGCGGCAATGGCTCGGTTGTTTTCTGCGGGAGGAAGAAGGAGCAGCGAGGGTCTCGGTGATATGGACGAAAGGAAACACGGCAGTGAGGGAGAAAGCACTCATACACCTCTCCAGCGCGATGAAAATCGAGGAGGAGGTGGCGCTGGTTGCTGCTCGGTGTCACACGGGGGAGCTGCGGCTCTGCCTCGGTGAACCGATTGAAGATGTAAAACAGACACTGCACTCTAAGATCTTTTTGCAATTTTAACTCCCTCAATGACATGTGGGTCCCACAGTTCAGTCCCTCCTTATCCCTCTCCAAAATATCTCCCAAATTAGTAAATGGTGAAATTAAATTGTGGGAGTTCAAATCTGAGGTGCATTTGGATAATAGGACAAGTTTCATCCAAATTCAAATGGTTATTTGAATTCTTTGCTATTTAAAGTTCATTTTGGAAAAATGAGTTGCAAACCATTTCAACAATTCATGAAACTTTGCATACCCACTAATTTGGACCTAAGGAATACAAATATGAAATCTGATTTTAAATTTGGCTGCTGCAAATGAGATTTTTAGCACAACAGTTCGAAACTCATTGTGTTGCTCTCATTTGAATTTTGAGTTTGAATAAATTTGTTCCAAATCTGAATTTAGCTTTCTCACACATATGGGAACTTCCCACCTTGGTTTCAAATCCCACGAAGGACGTGAGGTCTGGCATCAGGGCTCGCCTCTGAAAGGAGGGCGAGGGCTGCCATCGGAGCTCGGCCCAGCTGTGGGGGCGGAGGTCCGGAAGTCATCAGAGCGCAGGCCCACGAAGGACGTGAGGTCCGGCATCAGGGCTCGCCTCTGAAAGGAGCGCGAGGGATAGCATCGGAGCTCGGCCCAGCTGTGGGGGCGGAGGTCCGGAAGTCATCGAAGCTCAGGCCCACGAAGGGCGTGAGGTCCGGCATCAGGGCTCGCCTCTGAAAGGAGGGCGAGAGCTGGCATCGGAGCTAGGCCCAGCTGTGGGGGCGGAGGTCCGGAAGTCATCGGAGCTCAGGCCCATCTGTGGGGGCGGAGGTCCGGAAGTCATCGGAGCTCAGGCCCATGAAGGACGTGAGGTCCGGCATCAGGGCTCGCCTTTGAAAGGAGGGTGAGGGCTGGCATCGGAGCTCGGCCCAGCTGTGGGGGCGAAGGTCCAGAAGTCATCGGAGCTCAGGCCCACGAAGGGCGTGAGGTCCGGCATCAGGGCTCGCCTCTGAAAGGAGGGCGAGGGCTGGCATCGGAGCTCGGCCCAGCTGTGGGGGCGGAGGTCTAGAAGTCATCGGAGCTTAGGCCCACGAAGGGCGTGAGGTCCGGCGTCAGGGCTCGCCTCTGAAAGGAGGGCGAGGGCTGGCATCAGAGCTCGGCCTAGCTGTGGGGGCGGAGGTCCGAAAGTCATCGGAGCTCAGGCCCACGAAGGGCGTGAGGTCCGGCATCAGGGCTCGCCTCTGAAAGGAGGGCGAGGGCTGGCATCGGAGCTCGGCCCAGCTATGGGGCCGGAGGTCCAGAAGTCATCGGAGCTCAGGCCCACGAAGGGCGTGAGGTCCGGCATCAGGGCTCGCCTCTGAAAGGAGGGCGTCAGAGCTCACCCCTGTGGAGGGGTGATGTGCGTCTTCATAGCTCAGCCCAGTGTAGGGTGCAAGGTCCGACTTCGGTGTTCACCCATGTGGGGTGGCGACCGGCTTCGGAGATCACACCTGCGCCAGGTGTGTTGTCCGGCATCGGACCTTAGCCCAGTGTAGGGCGCATGGTCCGGCTTCGGTGTTCACCCCTGTGGGGTGGCGACCGACTTCGGAGATCACACCTGTGATAGGTGTGTCGTCCAGCATCGGACCTTAGCCCAGTGTAGGGCACACGGTCCGTCTTCGGTGTTCACCCCTGTGGGGTGGCGACCGGCTTCGGAGATCACACCTGCGATAGGTGTGTCGTCCGGCATCGGACCTTAGCCTAGTGTAGGACGCATGGTCCGGCTTCGGTGTTCACCCCTGTGGGGTGGCGACCGGCTTCGGAGATCACACCTGCGATAGGTGTGTCGTCCGGCATCAGACCTTAGCCCAGTGTAGGGCGCATGGTCCGGCTTCGGTGTCCACCCATGTGGGGTGGCGACCGGCTTCGGAGATCACACCTTCGATAGGTGTGTCATCCGGCATCGGACCTTAGCCCAGTGTAGGGCACACGGTCTGGC
Organism: Neostapfia colusana; assembly: GCA_030760725.1. Lineage (NCBI taxonomy): Eukaryota > Viridiplantae > Streptophyta > Magnoliopsida > Poales > Poaceae > Neostapfia > Neostapfia colusana. The sequence continues at coordinate 110,570,335 of JASWHV010000001.1, forward strand.
TTCGGTGTTCACCCCTCTGGGGTGGCTACCGGCTTCGGAGATCACACCTGCGATAGGTGTGTCGTCCGACATCGGACCTTAGCCCAGTGTAGGGCACACGGTCCGGCTTCGGTGTTCACCCCTGTGGGGTGGCAACCGGCTTCGGAGACCACACCTGCGATAGGTGTGTCGTCCGGCATCGGACTTTAGCCCAGTGTAGGGCACACGGTCCGGCTTCGGAGCTCACCCCTGCTGAGGGGGTGAGGTCCGGCGCTGCTCAGGGGCCCTCCCTTTCCTGTCCCTTAGTCTCATTTGGCTTACTGTCCCGGGCCGGAATACGGGGCTTGGGTAATCCAGTGCACTCCGTCCCGGAGGTCTGGCCCCCAGCCCTAGTCACGGTGTAACCGTCCGGCCCCCTAGTACTCAGACCGTAGCGCTGGGGGGCAGAGTGCGCATGCTTTGGGTGCAGGACCGGGCAAAGCAAGGCTCCTGACCCCCCGGTCTGGCGTAGGTCTTTTCCTGGAGGAGACCAACTAGCGTTACAGTTCCCTTACAGGGGGAGGTCCAAAAGGCCCTCGGGCCTCTGGCAGGTACCCCAAGCACTACCGCCTTCGGCAGGATGGCAAATATCGACTATGCGTGAGAGCAGGAAAGAGGAACCGAGTGTACAATGGATGTACACTGTCTAGAGCGTGGGGAGGTGATCATATAAATTAATGCGTAATTTAAATAAACACCTAAGTAAGCACGGTGAACTTACTGGGGTAGCGTCGGAGTGCCTGTCTTGGGCTCCCATGCACGGACCGGTGGCGCCAGGGCGTCTGCCGGTACCGCGCGATCTGGAGTGGAGGACTGACGGCAGAGCGTTGAGGTCGTTGACATCGCGGATCCACTGCTGGGTGGCACCCTGGAGGGCGTCTTCAGCAGGCAGATTGTCCAGGAGCGCTTCTGCGGCGGCTAGCGCGCTTGCTTGAGCGACATTCTACGCCGCGGTAGACCATGAGGTTGATGGAGTTCGTGTCGCCGGAGTCGGCTGCTGGCTTCCAGCTCGCACCAACACATTCCGTGCTGAGTGTGCCGAGATGTAGTTCTCGCTGGTCACCGTTCGTCGGGAACGTGGGCGAGGAGAGCTTGCCGCTGAAGGAAGCTTGGTCATCTTCGCCGGCAAAAGCTCGTCGCGCAAGGGAAAACCCCCCTTCCTGGCGCGCCAAATGTTGAAGTGTGTGGTCGACACTTCCCCCGGACCTGCTCTGGGCAGCCCGCGGAGGTTCTTTTTCGGAGGGGCTAGTCGCTTGCGGAGAGCTTAAGCGTTAGGGACGAGTGAGGGAGAAGCTTGACACAACGAGTTTTACGTGGTTCGGGCCGCCGGAGCGTAAAACCCTACGTCCACGGTGAGCAGAGGTGCTCGCTGTATTGCTTGCTGCTCAGAACCGGAGTCCTGAGCTTGAGAGTGAGTGATGTCTAGGGTGCGAGTTCACAGAGTTCGAACCCAAGGGTGCGAATGGCCGGAGTGCCCCCCCCCCCCCCCCCCCCCCCCCCGCTAACGTTGCCTACAAGAGTCTTTTATAGTCCAAGGCTTGGGCGGCTTACAAGGTGGGCCCCGGGGACCCGACAGGTGGTCCCGGGGTGATTTCCTACCAGCTTCTATGTCTTGGCGCTGGCGTCGAGGTCCTCGTCCTGCCACCCTGTCCATGCTGCAGGCTAGGTGTAGCGTGCAGCCGTTGGTGATGGCAGGGACGGTAGGGCATTGTCCTGTCCGTGTCTTGTCGCGGCCTTCAATGGACTGCAGCTTCTGACACTGTGTTCCTGTCTTGACTGTGACTGGTCACAGTGGCGCCTGCCTGGCGTGCGCGTCTTGGGAAGGCGCGGGTCTTGAATGCCTTGTACGGTAAAGGCATGGCGCGCCTTTACTCCTGCTGCCTACCGCACTGGGTGGACAGCGCTGCTCTGCTGGCCACGTGTCGGGCCCGGAGCTCTCCAGTGAGGAGAGGAGGAGCTCTGGCCCCGTCGGACACGTGGAGCCTTCAGAGCTCACCCCCGCGGAGGGGGCAAGGTCTGGCCTTCTAGGCCACGTGGCAGGCCCGGAGCTATCCTCCGAGGGGAGGGAAGCTCCGGCCCTACTGGACACGTGGCTCCTTCGGAGCTCGCCCCGGCTGATGGGGTGAGGTCCGGCCTTCTGGTCCATGTGGCAGGCCCGGAGCTATCCTCCGAGGGGAGGGAAGCTCCGGCCCTACTGGACACGTGGCTCCTTCGGAGCTCGCCCCGGCGGATGGGGCGAGGTCCGGCCTTCTGGGCCACGTGGCAGGCCCGGAGCTATCCTCCGAGGGGAGGGAAGCTCCGGCCCTACTGGACACGTGGCTCCTTCGGAGCTCGCCCCGGCGGAGGGGGCGAGGTCCGGCCTTCTGGGCCACGTGGCAGGCCCGGAGCTATCCTTTGAGGAGAGGAGAGCTCCGGCCCTGTCGGACACGTGGTGCCTTCGGAGCTTGCCTCTGCGGAGGGGGCGAGGTCCTTAGGCGGTTTTACCCTGTGCGCGGGGGTACCCGGTATTGAGGGTACCGACACCGACACAACCTATTTAAGGCCCGACACGGCCCATTTAAAAGTCGCAAAAAGCAACGGTGAGGACGGCAAGCTCCCGCGCGTGGACGGCAGCACCCGTAAAGCCGTTGGGATGTTAATGGTCATCGTAAGTTTATCGCATTTATGTACTGGAATGCCGTAATACAGTGCTTTGATTCATTATTCCGTGACATGTTCAAGAATCTTGATGCCTTTTGGAGATGAGCTCAGTTCGGTTTCCTAGATGTTGTGTCTATCGGCGTCGAAAAAGACTAAGAAAGCAGATACAACTGGAGTATCTGCTGATAATATATGCTGAGGTACTGAGCTCTCATCACCACAGTGCTGATCTCATAGCGCCGCATCAGGATGGTGTTTGAGCAAACCTTCAGAAAGTTAGGTTGAGAAAAAAACCAAAAATTAAACACCGAAACCGATCTAACCGGAACCAAAATCAAATAGGAGCCTATTTCGGTTAGCAGTATGAAAAACCGATATTCTTTTTCGGTTTCAGTTTTCTTATTTCGGTTGACTGGATTAACCGAATTAACGCATTAATATTAAAATCAGCCCACCAGTGGTCCGGCCCAACCCAGCAGTAACCCTAACCCCTCAGCCTCACAAAATCGATGCCCTCACAGACCACTCACAGCTGCCACACCCCTCACCCGCCCATCAGCGTGCGGCCGGCCGTCGCGCCGCCGTGGTCACCGCGCCCTGCAGACACCATGGCTGTTGCGCCTAGCCGCTGCTGCGGTCGCTGCGCCCTGCCGCCACCGTGGCTGCCGCGCCTTGCCGCCGTCGTGGTCGCCGCAACCCGTAGCTATCGTGGCCGCCGCGCCATGGCTGCACCCTTCGGGCCCCCCCAAGCCTGCCATGGCCGCCTCGCCATTGTCGCGTCCGCAGGATAAGTCCGGTTTTGTTCGGTTTTAACCGAAAACCGAACAGACTTTTGGTTAACAGGGGTATCTTTTTTTATTTAAAATTAGACTATTTCGGTTTCCATTTTTTTTAAAAAACCAAACTTTAGAAAAAACCGAGAACGGAACCGATTGGTTTAGTTAACCGATGCCAAGGCTGATCAGGAAGTATCACAAGAGGAGGTTATGATTGCCAAATATCTACTCTTTTGCATGAGGCCATTGCTCATATCATTGGTCAAGTTATGCATTTGGACAAGTGGCAATTTGAAGTTATCGAAAGGGTCAACAACAACTTTGTTCCACAGATCTACACCGTGCCTTGTGTCCATTCTTTTCTCCGTCTCTCTCACCTCTCATTTTGTAAACATATATGTGCTGGTTAGAAGGGAGCACACCTGTCCCTGTCTTTAATTTTTCGTAATGGAGCATCTGGTCTCGAACGTCAAATTGCTAGCGATTCTCTTTTGCGGCCAGGATTTGTACATTGATGTCCCATTGCAATTAAACAAGACGTAGGGTCCACAAATAAATATACAGATACTGTCTGCATCAATGCAACATGTCATCTTGTTTTTTTAGGAGAGCACGTCATCTTGTTGAACAAACATTGGTTCAACATTTCTTAATTTCAAGCGGCTACATAAATATTGATGGTACAACTGGGAATCCTGTTACTACTTCGGTTAGACTTTCGAACAAGTATGCATGTACTTGCATGCATGGAACATGCTGGGCGGAGAAGGAACCACACTAAGCGGCCATGTTGAGTGCACTGCAGCACCAGATTTTCCCAGTTGCACAATCAACGGCAGGAAATGTTGTCTCTGATCTTATTTACTTATTTTAGAGTTGTGTTAAGTTTGTTAGCCCTGGTTGGATGGCAATAGGTCCGGTTCGGGTCGGGTGGAGCAAAAACCCGCCTAAAACAAAAGAGGTTGCGGGTGAAATTTGAGACACGCACCTAAGGGTGAGAATTCACACCCGCACCCACACACGTTGGGTTTCGGGTGGGTTTTGAGTGCTCGTCGAGTTTGACTTTTTTATAAACATACTACAACGTTTAATAAAAAAGTCTAAAAAATCAACTATTTTGAATAGCAATATAATAAAAAATATTAAGTTGCTTATAAAGATTGTAAATCTAGGTTGTGATAAGTAACATAAAAAATTAAATTATAGTAAACAATCAAATTTGAGTTTAAAATTATAAACATAAATTATTTCGGGTACCCGTCAGATACTCACGGGTGTAAAATAAAACCCGCATCTGTATTAGCGATAAGTCGGATCAGATGCGGGTTAGATCCACGGGTTAAAAATCCCACCGCACCCGCGGGTGGGATTACCATCTCTAGTTGGTTAGCTACATACCCAGGAGTCATTTGATGACCATGAAGATCGTCCATGCATGGGTGGGTGCCGCACTTCCTGCATGTACGGCCGCACTGCCTGCATGTCGGTGATCAGCAGAACTGTTCATGTGGCTGCATATGCGCTAGAGGCAGCACGCTCAGGATCAGAAGACCACTTCTTGCGCTGCTTCCCGAAGAAGGCAACAGCAGCGGCATGTGCTTGACTGCTTCGGTTTGATGCATGCAGCGCCTCAGACGCGTAGGTGCATGCATGACGCGCAGCCGTTTCAGATGGGGTGTGCGCATTGGCAGGAAAGCGAGAGTTAGTTGCTCCTGGCTGCGTCTCTTCAGTGTGGAGGAGAGTGCCAGGTGAAAGCAAACAAAGTGGTGTGCTTGTGGTAGTGTGTGCAGTGTTATGCTTTGTTCAGTGAGTTAAGTGAAGTCTCACAAATAAAGTGACCAGTGGTTTTTAGTACTACAAATTAATTCGTGTGTGTGCAAGTGTATGTTCTAGAGAGAGCTGGGCTAACAGGAAGGAAGCACCATAATTACGCATAAACCATGAGAACATGTCAACCATTCTAGTTAGTAGATCATCAGGGTAGATATACAAGACTTTTTGTAGCAGACTACAATCATGACCATGGCACAGGATTCAGATGGCACAAGTTCAGAAGAAATGTCACTAAACACCTATTATGCAGCAACATAACCGAACTTTTTGCTCTTTTCACCGGCGAGCTGAGAATGGCAAGTGCAGAAAAGAAGGGGGTTGAGATGGAACTGATGGTGGGTCACCGGGCATAAGCCTGGCCAGTACATTCAGAACTTTCATCTTCTGCAGCTCCTTCCCTGAAAAGCATACGAAAAAATAGCTTCAAGTGTCAAAGCCTAGAACTGATGGTACTATAGAGATATTCAGCCACTCAAGAAGATTGATAGGTAAACATACTACAAAGAAAGGGGCAGCCCGGTGCATGTAGCTTTCCCTATATCAGAGTCCAGGGAACCCATTTGAGTTTTTTATACGCAACCTTTCCCTATATTTTTGTAAGATGTTATTTCCAGAACTTAAACCCGTGACCTAGTCACAAGGCGACAACTTTACCGCTACACCAAGGCCCCTTTCTTAAAATAAAAATTCTCATAAATTCGAGCACAGGTATTACCTTCCTCGACCAATAGACTGGCTGCCGGTTTCTCCAGCTCAAGAGCATGCTTAGTTAGTCCAACAGGGGACAAAGACCGAGGCACTACAGTTTTGCCAAAGGATATCAGTCACAAAAAGACTACAAATGTCTCGAGAATACACAAAAGATTCATGTGCGCTGATTGCAGTAATTTACAACTGAGGTAAAATAGTTGCTTACTGTGGATATATTCTTCCTGGCCTGATTGCCCATTGTTTCTCAAGAATGCCTGGAGCTGAATAAATCTAATGCCACAATCTTGATTGCTTGATCTAGGTGGATCAGTCCAATTAGGTTCTAGAGTAGTAGCAGAAATAGCATGACAAGATGCTGTACTGGTAGCTGAAACATTGCTAGGTGCTAAATAAGCAGCTGCAGAACTTTGAAGCACTGGAGATGACCCCACATGGCGTGGTCGCAGACTAGTAATTACATCATTAGTTCGACAAACAGCAACCTTTCCTGGGGATTGCTGCCGAAAAGAATGGTGAGACGGCAAACCTGTTGATGGTAAAGCAGGGGACGCAGCAACTTCAGCAGCAGGAGGTGCTGGTTGAGGAGCGAACTGAGTATATGGTATATTGTTCTGATGCTGCAGACTTGGTTCCTTTGACTGAGATCCACCCCCAACAGCTTTTTTCAAGCTCATAGAATTGATACTCCCTGCACTAGCAGAAGTGGCTCCTTTGTTTTGATCCGTCTCAAGCCTCCTACGCACATACACGAGATGGCCATTTGCCCCTGAATTGGCTAGCATACGATGGTTGGTCGGACTTAACGGGCCATTAGGTTGTAGCCGCTTAATGCCAACTATTGCAGCGGAATTGTCTCTAGAAAAAGGAGAAGTTCTCTGTTGCTCATTAACAACACTCTTAGGTTGTTTTGGCGATTCCCTCAATGTTGCCTTTTTCTCTGAGATCGAGTGTGAGTTGTCCCCTGCAGGCATGGTGCGCCTACAGCTAAGCAGCATGGGCTGAATTATTGACTCGTCAGTATCACGTAGGCAGATGCTGAGTAAAGAAACAAAGTATGAGGATATCAGCACCAACAAGTACAAAGAATAAAAAATATATCAATGTGCAAGCCATTTCTACCGTTCAGGTGTATACTTTTGGCTATGTTTTTTTGTACAGTTCCCAGCTACCCGTAGTTTCTGGCTGTGCCTGTATAGCTTTTCCTATGCTGATAAAACAATAGTGACAGTTCAATGCAGGGTAAAGAGCATCACTCAAGCTGTACGATATTAACAATAATAAACATGACACTGGATAAATAATGACGGCTTATACTATCTAATCATGACAAGGAATTTCATGTCCCTAGCCAATAAACCTCACAGACCAGATGAATGACTAGCTCACGAAAAGGATATAGCAAAAGTGCACTCTATAATGCAACTAGCAAACAGTAACAGGGGTAACAGAACACCCGTGACTTTTGTCCTGGTACCCATAACATAAATCCATTCATCTATGAAAATAATGGAGCCGTGGTGACAAGCAATTCATTGCTTAATTACAGTTCTCGATGATGAGTACAATTTTGTGAGGCAATTCGAGTAGATTTTAGCTTTTTTTTTTAAAAATCGTGCTTTCAGTTTCATCTTACAAACATACCAATAGATATAATAACTATAAGACAAGCACTCTACAGACAAATTAACTTCTTCCAGTGTCAAACTTAATATCTACTACCTATAAACATTTAAACTTCATAAAAGTCGTACGCTTCCTGCGTTCTTTTTCATCTGTTCATCTGTCCCCTTTGTACATTGTCCGCTCTGCATAACATATGCAACAACGTTATATGAGACAGTTTGGGTTGAGACTCGAAAGGAACCAAAGCTGTCAGGTCTCATGACCCTAGTGAAACCGCTTGACGGCAGACACGATCTGTCCCCATGCACAAGATTTGCTCCTAGGCAACAACCTCTTCGTCGGCCTTGCCGCCACGATTGCGACCAATAACCTGCTCCTTAGCGATGACCACTTGGCCGTTCGCCCTTTCATTGTTCGCCTAATTGACATGATCCACGCATACGCTTGTATGTGCCCCAGGGTAGCTCCATCCGCTTCTCGCGTTATGGCAGTGTTTTAAAAGAGCGCTTCGACGCCTAGGCGACCGGCCATGGCATCCATGCCCTCCCACCTGGACACCTAGGTGGCGCCTTTTAAAACAGTGCCTCATGGATCAATCGTATGCTGTAAACCTGAAGCCTAGTGACCTCAGCGAACTATTCCACACAACTGATCCTTGCCAGCAAGCTGCATGGTGGCGATCGTTTGCTCTTGCTCCTTGCCAGGAAAACGTGATGTATCAATGTGGTCACTTGTTCTTCATGGTGTGGCACTTACTTTGTCATTTGTACAAGTAATATTCCTTTTGTTTGGAGCTCGATCGACACGGAGCTGGGGGGATATGCAGAGCCACAACTGCACGTGCTGAGGCATCTCACGAGAGTGGAGGATGACGGCACCGCAGCTGACAACCTCTTGGAAATATCTATACAAATTTTAATGTGTTTTATAAATTTCAATTGAACTTCTCAAAATACATATTCTCATATTAGATGGACATATCTATACATATTTGACTTACAAAAAATAGTTGAAATGATGCATGTTAAGGAACTTTAAACTTTTTGATATCATATCATTCAGAAGTAATCACGGAAAAATCATCAAAAACTGAAATCACTTTGGTGATCTAAAAATTCAAACAGGTTTTACAATATGTCAATTATGGCAATTTTATTTAACAATATGCAAAAGCTTTTTATGTGAGTCTGGTCGAAATGGGATGAGTGATAATTGTTCTACAACAAAAAAATCATCATAATTTTTCTACCCAAGAAGGTCACCTTTAAAAAATTTAAAGGGAAACAAAAAAGAATTAAGCAAACAATTGGTAACTCTGTTCGGGGTTCCTTGCCTGCCAGTGCCAGCACCGCTTCTGTAAGCCTCATGCCCACGCGCACCTGGACATGGCTGCCTACGTCGTAGCGCCTCCCCGCCGTAACTATAAGTGGCTCGCCGTCCTGCCCTCCCTCAGAAGAGCCAGCGACGCACCACCTTCCCTTCCTGCGCAATCGAGTCGTCCACCAGGTCATCGAGCTACGCGTCGTCGGGCAGCCAATTCGCCTCCAAGTGGCCTCCCTCAACCTCCTTCGGTCGGCACCTGAGTTGCGCTGCCGCGACGGTCAGACCGAGCTCCACCACGCTGACGTGACGACGGCGAGTGGCCAGACCCCGTTGCGATGACGACTTTCATGTCCAGTCCTTGAAGCAGCAGTGGGCCGGACAAGATAGGGGGGGCCACCGGCCATGTGTGCCGCACTCCTCACCTTTGCACGCCCTGGACTGCATCACGTAGGCCTTGCGTGCGTAGCTGGAGCCACCGCCGCCAGCAGCCGCCATTTGGGTTTGATTTTCTGTTTCTTTTTGACAGAGAGACACTTCAGTTGAGATAGAGGGTGAGGGTACAGAGCAAATTGCTATTTTAGCATCCCTAATATACGACTTCGTTAAAATAGCACTTTAAGATGGACTTCATTAAAATAGAATTCTTATCGTTGGCACACCGTCAGAATGGGATTTGAGTCTAATTAACCTCCTTTTAACATTTTTTTCTTTTATTTTTTATTAGAACAACTGGAGTGACAATTCTACCCTTATGATTTATTCTCCTAATCTGGATCTCCTCCCGAGGATTTTTTTGCAGCCGCCGGCGCCTCCTACTTGTGCCTCGCCCCCGCCCGCCTAGGCGCCATAGCCAGGACCGAGCCGGCAGCTGGAAGCCGGCCGCGGCGCCATAGCCGGCGCCCACCACACGCCTGCCTCCGTCTCGGCCCCGGCTCGCCCTAGGCGCCAGTCGGTGGCCATGGCACCACCGCCCCGTAGTCTCCAGGCCGCCGGCAAGCACCAGGGCTGCCGACTGCAGCCTTGGTCCTGGCTATGGTGCTTAGGTGGGCGGGGGCGAGGCACAGGTAGGAGGCGGCGGCGGCTGCACAAAATTCCTCTGGAGGAGATCCAGATTAGGAAAATAAATCATAAGGGCAGAGTTGTCACTCTAGTTGGTGTACTAAAAAGAAAAGAAAAATATTAAAAGGAGGTTAATTAGACCTAAATCCCATTCTGACGGTGCGTCAACGATAAGAATTCTATTTTAACGAAGCCCATCTTAAGAGTTCTAATTTAACGAAGCCACATATTAGGATGCTAAAATAGCAATTTGCTCGAGGGTACAAGTCTTTTGCATCATTTCAACTTTTTCCCTTTCTTTATTAATTCAATTAATCCCAAAACAACCCTAACAGGCATCCAAAGTAGGGGCAAATCACAAACCCTAAAAAACAGGGACCGTCTAGATTACATGGGTCTAAAATCCGGCAAAATTTCATGTAACATTAATTAACAGTTTATCCGCATACAGTTAATCTCCACAATTAATAAAACTAACATTTTTTCTATGCTCTATATGTTGATAAAGTTCATATGATTGATTATTTATAACTAATATAATCCTTACGCTTACTAGAATTAATAATTAACACAATTAGCAATTAAGTGATCTTAATTTTCAATTAGCAATTTGAGCCGCACCCATCACCTAAAATGTCATTGTAACACCCCAAAACCTGTTAAGAGGGGAATTTAAAAAATTTTGGACGTATTGCATGTGGTGCAGAAATTCAAATTCAAATTAGAGTTCAAATTCAAATCAAAACAGAAAAGAAAAGGAAAAAGAAAAACCCCACCGGCCAGTGGGCCGAAACCCACCAGCAGGCCCAATCTCCGCGCACCAGCCCCAAACCGGCGCCCCTCTCTTCCTCTCACTGACACGCGGGGCCCGCGTGTCATCTCCTACCTCCCGCGCGCGCCAACCGACCGGACTCTTCCCCGCACCCGAATCCAAACCACCTCCGAAAACCCGCGCCACCAGCCCGATCTTCGGCCCCGAACGCTGCTATTTAACCAAACCGATCCTCCGCCACCTCTCCTCGTGAAATTCCCGCAAAGAAACTCGCTGAATTTCCCAGCGCGCTCCACTTTTCTCTCCGGTGAGAACCGAAGCTTCGATCACCGTTTTCTTTCGATCCTTGCTCAGGTTTTCTGATCTAACGCGCCGATCATGTTTCACCGCCTCCGAGGAGTCACGCAGGTGAAGAAAACCCGGTGTTTTGCACTCTAGACGCAGCTCCGGCAAGCACCGCCGCGATTTCATCTCGGACCTCGCCGCCGACCACCTTCCAGGGCCTCCGAGCTCAAGAAAAACCCCGAGGTGAGATCCCCGACCTCCCCTCTACCGTTCTATGCCAAGAAATCCAGGTTTTAGGAAGTATGGACGAAAACCCAAAGATCTCCGGCGAGATCGCCGCCTCCCGCCGCCGCGCGCCGCCGGGCAGCGCCGCCCGCGCATGGCCGGGGTGACGTGGCCCCCTGAGGCCTGTCCATTTTAAATCGTGCAGTTCCTATTAGATCTAACCCGTACCACTTCGCGTTATAATCTTAGTCGTCTATTTTAAATCGGACGGTCCACATCAGCCTCGCGTTATAAAGGCCGGAATTCTTACACGCTACCCCCTGGGGATCTCAAAAAATACGAGCTAGCTCCGAAAACTTCTGATCTAGCCCCTGGAACTTCAGAAATTCATGTAAATTCATTTAAAAATCAGTTTTAGCCCTTGGACTTAATAAAAATTAGGAAAACCCCTCTGTTATGTGTAGTTAGACCCCTGGAAATTTATGAATAATAAATTAGACCCTGCAGTAGTGTGGATTTACCTTTTTGACCCTATATGATATTAAATTCAGAAATTTAAATATGTGACTAGGATTTAAATTTAAAAGGTAAGGCAAACACATGTGCAAATTCAAATTTAAATTCTCCTAGCACTTGGAAAACTTTAGAATGAGTTAAAAATAGATTTTTAGGCTGAAATGAATTCTGTCTAAAATGATATTCATATTTATTAGTTCTAGAAACACATTTTAGGCTAGGAAATAATTCTAAAAACTAGTAAAATAAATTTAATTTGTTTCACATCAGAGAGGAAGTTCAAAGATATATTATTGAACATTTTAGATCAGAACCTATTCTGTTTAGATGATGTGTCTTACTATTTTCATAACAAAGTTCAATTTTAGGCATAGAAAATAAATCTGAAAATATAGGAAAATAAGTATACATAATTAGAAAAGGATAAATGAAGTCTCCAAATCCAAAAACTTCAGTTTAGGATTTGGTAGAAGATCTGAAAACCTATTTGGAGTAGGGAATTACCTTTCATGCAAACTTGGTAGCTAAGAAGTATATTAATTAAATATAAAGAATTTGTTCAAATTGGAAATTCATATATAGTGTGCAAACAGAAATCTGAATACAAAAGTTAGAAATCATACACATATGTTTAAAAGTGAATGTAGGCCAAAAATCAACATATGTAGAGTAACCACAACACTTAGAAATGAGAATGGCTTTCATATGTATGTATGTATGTTTTGCATGAGTGAAAGTGTGAACTATGGCTTATGGATTGTTGTTTTGCTATGTGTATGACATGAGTAGAACCTGCCCCAGAGCAAGTTCTCCCCTTCCAAGACCAAGACTTTCCATTCCCAGAGCAGCAGGAAGAAGGCAAGTGTCCTTGACCACTTTGATCCTATGCTAGGATGTGTAGGTAGAATTATTTGCATTGTCAATTGAAATATGAAACCCATGCTAGGAAGTTTCCCTAGAATTGCATTATCTTGCTTCCTTGTAGCTTGGGTTGGGATTTGTTTTATTATGGCATTCATTCATATTACTTATGCTTAGCCTTGCTTAGAATGGGATAAGTGGGATATGAGATCATCGACTCGTTTACCTTACTCTTGAATGATATATTATGAGTTATGTAGAGGTAGGGATCAAGGCAAGTTGGATGATTTGGTTGGTGCTGGGTGCACGAGACTTGGGTTTGTGTTTAGTACTTGCCTGGATCCTAAGGACCGGTTCATGGAGCATGTAACCTGGCTTTACCGTGCCAACCACATGCTGAGATGGGGCAGCTTGGCCAATTAATTAGGTGTATCCCCGGCGTAGTATGGGTGTGTTGGATGGCGTGGGGAATATGTGTCAGCTGGACTACCGTATGAACTGCAAGGCTCAAGAGGGGGCCACTGCAGCGGGGTTGGAGCCTCTTGTATGCTGTTAGGGGTGAAACCTCAGTGGGCCCACGCTCGTCGGGAATTCCTTTGTAAAGGCTTCGTAGTGATCTCCTGGCTACACACCTGGGAAGTGTGAATGTGGTTCGCGGCCACTGGCATAATGGATGTTCTTTTAGTCCACCCGGCAACGGGGGATGAAATCACTACATGTGGGTACAATGGTGCAAACTCTGCAGAGTTAAAACTGTCATGACAGCCGTGCTCACGGTCAAGAGCGGCTTGGACTTATTCATGATTAGAGGATGATGAATTTGGAAGTGGAGGATGTTAAGCGGGGAGCTTGACATTGGATATGATGTTATGGTTACTTGATTTTGATGATGGGTTGAGGGATTGGGACCATTTCACCTGTGTAGTAATGTAGGTGCTTAATAAGCTAAGGTGACAGGTATTAATTGTGTAGTGCTTTAACCATGAGTTCAACCTCTCCTTGCTCTAGCCATGCATGACATAACTTTCTCACACTTGCTGAGTACCAACGGTACTCAACCTTGCTTTTCTGTTGGTTTATATTGCTGCTCAGGTCAAGAGAATGATGTGGTGTTTAATGACCAAGACTTTGGTCCCGAGGAAGGATTCTAGGCTCACGGAGTCCCCCAGGCAACGCCTGTGACGGAGCCCACAAGATTTATACCGCTGCTGTTTTGTTTACATATTATGAACTTATTATCGTCCATCGAGATGCATGCTATGTAAGACTTATTTATATTCGACACCTGGCTTGTAATAAATGATGCTTCACTATTTGTCATCACATGTATGAGAAAATGATCCTGGCATACATGTAATTTTCACTCGGTTGTTCTTCGGAGAAACCGGGTGTGACAGTCATGTGACTAAAACGAGCATATTCGTAAAAATAGGGTAAATTCACAATTGTGGAACCCAAAGTGGGGGTAAGAACACAAGTGCCACATAAATGTTTTTTAGGAATCACCGAGATAACACCTCAAGAATAATGAAAAGGAATCAAGAAATATTGTTACCGTTGGAAACCCGTCAGTCATGTAAATAGATGATACGAAAAACTGCAAAAGCAACTTTTATCTTAGGAGTTTTATGCTCCTGTAGGATTTTTTTCTACAGTCCAACACATGTAGCATAGTTACTATTTGGTTTGATGTTGCATCAGCTAAATTCATCTTATTATCTATTAAATCTTAGTCACAACACAATGAGCAAAGTAGTGTAAAGAAAAAACTTAAGATGTGATTTATGCAGGACATTCCCAATAGTACATAGTGCTAGTAAGTTATAACAACAAACCATATTAGAGAAACATTGGATGCTCGGGATGAGCAATTGCCATGTTATGGTATGATTATCCGATTTCTCAATAACAAGATAGAGTTTTTATGTATTTCTGGTGATTAACATCTACTAAAAAAATTCAATTAAACTAACTATGTTTTTACCATCTATGAAACATTCTAGGATGTTCTTAGCCCAAAGAAATGTATAACTATTCGGAATACTATACTTTAAGATTGCTTCTAAAGAAAAAAATAGTTAAACAAAAGATTTTCCATTTGGTTCCTATATAATAATGATATAAGGAACAACCTGTATTGGGTTAGACTAAGTGCATCCAACTGTTGTGAGCCTAAAATCTGTAGTGGCTATCTCTATATGCACAAAATTGTAGACGACAATTTCATGCAATGGGTATGCGTGCGTTAAGAAATATCCGCGGGAACGGCTATGCACGTGGGTAAGAAATATTCATAGACAAAGGGGAGGGCAACCTTTATTACTCCTGACAAGTAACAGGCACAAGCAGGGATAAGAATACTATCTTACGAACATACAGATGAGAGCAGTATCACGGATAGTTTATCCGTTGTCTTCTCAAGTCTCGTCTCTAACGGACCCAGTCCAGACCAGGCAACTAGGATGAAAAAGGTCGGATAAAAAGCTAAAGCGTTTTCATATTAATATACCAATTTCAGTTTCGGAATCAGAGTCGAAAACAGTATCATCGAAACCGGATTCGATATATATCACTGCTACAATAAGCTTCATCGCAGGCGGTTCCAAACGTATTATCACACGCGGTTTTCAAAACCGCCTGAAACGAAGAGCCTGTGATAATCTACAATTTCACAGGTGAAAAGTAATACCGCCTGTGAAATAGATTTATCACAGGCGGTCCTTTATCTAGGCCTAACCGCTTGTGAAGACATATTATCACAGGCGGTTAGTAACGTAAGTTTTACCGTTTGAGATATCTATATTAGCACAGGCGGTCCTCTAACTACTAATAGCCGCCTGTGGAGACACTTTATCATAGGAGGTTAGTAACGTATGTTTTACCACCTGTGATATCTATATTAGCACAGGCGGTCCTCTAACTACTTCTAGCCGCCAGTGAAGACACTTTATTACAGACGGTTTGTGCCGTAAGTGTAACCACCTATGCAATCCTTTTATCGCAGGGGGTTCTTTGTCTATGACTAGCCACATGTGATAATATAATTTCATAGGCAGGTCTAGCCGTAGGTAAAGAACCGCTTGTGATAAAGTATACCCTACGCAGTAGTACCTACTGTTATTTCTAATTTCCAGGTCAATTTTACTAAAACAGTTTAATCACAAAACTCATCTCATAGTTTACACTAAAACAATATAATCAAAGAAGTCAATTTACTAAAACAATGTATAGGTTACACAGAAGTGATCTCATAGTTTGTTACACCAACAATCATCAAAGTTTACAAGTTTCACTAAAAGATATTTCTATTGTCATACTGGTAAAGTTCTGACACATCAGCTACTCCACCATCATTATCGAAGTACAGCTCTCTTCGATGGAAGATTTCATGACGCATGAATTGACACAATTCACTCGCAATCTTGTCGGCTCCTTCATCAGGAATACTTCTACAAACCGGCCATTCTTGGTAAACATTCTTCGCGTGCTGCAATGAAATATATAACAACTCATGAGTAGAATGTAGTAATAATTCTATGAAGTAACAAGGTTAACAGATTTTTTTTTGTAATGGCGATACAGATAAACCTTAGTTGTGGTAAGAAAATACGCTAGTTACAATGAAAATAAAACTCAAAAGTAAGAAAATACAATATCGACATTAAGTATAACTTACATCCTCACGATTCACTCTATATTCGCAGGCAGTCCGAAGATGCTCACATACGTAATACCCGCATAAGACGCTCCTAGAAGGCTGCTTGGGACAAGGAAAATTTATCGATATCTCCAATGCATCCTTATTAGGAGGGCTCTGACCGCCAAGTTCTTTCACGTAAAACCGCCAAGCCCTGTAATACAAGAAATATCATATAAAACTTGTCAACACATTTTAAATGTGTGTAAATTAAAAGTATTGAATAACCGTACAGTTTCAAAATGGAAAGGAAATCTTTGTAACGATCTGATGTGTAATCAGCCGATTCCAAGACCGTTGCCAAACCCTGCGTTGTTTTGATGAAGATCACTATGTAGTGATTACTGCACACGTACAAATACACGTGTTAAGTTAACAATTGGCAATAATTGCTATTTCAATGTTATATGTCGAACTTACTCGAAGTGGTACGGAGCCTTTATTAAATCCTTGCCATCTCTGACAAAGTTAAACATGGCACGTCCTATGTAAGTTGCAACACTTAACATTTTATCCTTCTTTTCTTTTGCGATTGTTTTGTCAAATTTTTTTTTCAGGTGCTTGTACTTAGAAGACTTCCAATCCATTTGAAAGTCGAATTGGCACTCAATCATTGTAGGGTCAAGGATACCTGTCTTGGTGTCCAACTTTTTATTATCCATGTAGTGCATCCTTTTGAAAAAGTTTGGAATTGTTATAATATTATGACATGTGTATCCGTGTAGTAAGAAAAGCAAATTCAAAATATTAGAGTCACTTACAAGCACCAGATGAGCAGCAAGTTGATTTCGAGCATGCCTCGATAGAAAAGGCTATGTAGATCTTCAAAGAGAAGGCCTCGTTTTTCTGATCCAGTGCTCCAGAATGCATCTTTTGGCATAATAAATGTGACGTAAGAAAGTTCATATTTTGTGCTGGTAGTTATGTACCACTCGTGCATTCTTCTGAGTGACAAAGGTTGCTTGCTCATTTGTACCGATGTCATAAACGGCTCCCCATTCTCATATCCAGGAGGAACATTATTAATCTTGTATATTAGAACTCCTGGTTTAACTAAAGTCGTTTGCCAATTATATATGACACCGTCTTATTCCCACTCCTCAATATCTTCTATTGCTGGCTCATGTGAAGAACGAGATGCAATTGATTTTGCAATATTTTCCTTCAGTTTTTCCAAATACTTTGACACTTCTGATGAAGGTTTCTTATTTTCGTATGAGCTAACTTTTATAGGCACTGATGATCGATGAGTAGTCGTCAGAAGTTGCTCAACTGGTTGCTCTATACTACCAACAACTTCATCTGGTACTGCTTCAAGCTGTTGTTCAACTAGTTGTTCTTTGTTATCTTCACTAGCAAGGTTAGTATCATCCTTGCTGAGACATAGCGGGAGTGGATCTTCTTGGACTTTCGGCTTAGAAGACGGGGTTGCAGTCTTTTGAGATAAGATGGGACTAGACATTGGCTCATCATCCAACAGGATATCGCGTCGGTGCCCAAGGATTAATTGGTTGACAACCTGCCCCAGAGTCGTGATCCCCTCATGTGTGATGTGGTTTATTTCATAATCTTCACAATCATTATCAAAGATTTGAAGAACTTGCACCACAGCATCATAGAACGAAAGTGCATTGCCGTTGAAGTCACGATCAGGCTTTGCCATAGCAATGGCAACCTGTTTAGTTTTGTTGCCTGCTCTACCAATCGGGACAAGAAGACAACAAGATCTGTCATTAACAATATCATCGACAACGACCATATGGGACCCTGAGCCTGGCACAGAATCTACGCTGCTAGGTGACACGACCCCACGGTTTTGTCGAGCCAGGATCACGCTGAGGGGTGCTGCGTTGCACAACACCGGATAACACACATCAAAGGCATAAAGCGGAAGCAAAACTTTTATTGCATAAAGTGGTTTATGAACATTTTTACATAAAAATAGGTCCAGTCTACACTCACGGGCGTAGACTACGCATCAAGTTCATGTTCAGCCCGTGAACGTGTCCTTGCTAGCACGCACGCACACTAACACAACGGCGTGCATGACTCCCACTCGACGGGATTCCCCTCCTGGGGTCCCGCCTCCTCTTCGGGAGTCCCTTCCTCATAGAACCCTGCAAAAGCTTCAAACACAAGCAGTGAGCACGGAGGCTCAGCAAGACTGACCCGTCTCTCCTAAACATGGAACTTCTACATGAGGGGTGATGGGTACATGAGATAAAAACAAGTTGCAAATGACTCGCCTAATTAGTGGAACCTTACTTTCAAGTTTTAGCAGCAGGTTGTGGAGAACCTTACGCTAAGGCACATGAGAGAGCCGCAATCAAACAAGAAACGCATTTCTCTCATGTACTTTGCCCAAAGTTGAAAGGAACTTTAGTTAGCTCTAAACTACAGCATATCATTGACAATCAACGTCCATTATTCAATCAGCAACATTTTAACATGTGACTAGCCTGTTCTTTCTACGTCACGGTACAGTGAACAAGTGGTACTCACTAACCGCGAGGGATGGCGATTATAATCGATTTACACCTGCAGGGTTACCCGAATAACCCGTCAAGTATGCCCGTACTCGATGTTGCCTACAACAACCATCACGGACGCCGTACGCAACCACCTTTCACCCGTTAGCCAAATGTTGAACCGGTCCAATCGTCCCAAGCAAGAGGTCTCTGCACGCGCATCTCAGTGCCGCCAGCCGATTTACACCTCGAGCTCTCAACCTACCCTCTGAACGACCAGCTATGCCTCAACACCCAGCTACCCGAGTTACATCGATTTCCCGGTTCCCATATAGCCAGTAGGTCTTCGGTACTGTTCTAGCTTGTTCAACAGGCCCGCACACGGCTCGGTCCTCAATCGACACAAGCGAAGCTATATCACACAGGCCCCAAAGTCCTGCTGCCCTTACTCTTCGCTCAGTCTCATTTTTCTTGCCATGTGTATCATGTGCTATTTCTACCCGAGTCGAGTGCCTCTAGCCTATGCTCGCGAGTAGTTCCAACTAATCGACTTGTACCAAATCCTACACTATCTTAGCATGACAGTAGCTAATGGGGTTTGTAATCCTAATCCCAAACCCATGGTTCTCTTGGCTATGCACTTGGATTTCCAAACAAGACTCCCATGCAAGAAGTAATCATACCCAAGTATGTGCTCAAAACAATAAAAATTTGTAAAAAGGTTAATGCAAACCGGGGCTTGCCTTGCTGCTCTTGGTTGTAGGCTCGCTGCTCTTCTGGAGTAACAAAGTCTGGGACTTCGGGTTCCTCCTCGACCTTAGCGACTACATGAGATATAAGTACATGTATTAATTTAAATGCATTTGATTGAATTTAAACTTGTGTAGCTCATAACTCTTACTAGACAGACCCAATGACTCTGAAACTTTTACTGTGGCTTGGTTACAACCTAAACAGAGACTTGGTCAAGTTTTAGTTGCAGCAAAGCTCATTTGAGCCCTCCACAATTAATTATGTCCTTGACCTTAATTGGACCTCTTAGGGTGCTCTAGGGATTTTTATGGAACAAACCATGACTTTCTTAAAACTAGATTTTCAGAGGGTTCTAATGGAGTTGGTCTCACTTAATTTGAAGGTTCCTAGCTAAAGATATGAGCTAAACAATTTCAGGGAAAATTCTGAAAATGTTTCTGAACATTTTCTATTTTCTCTGGAACAGTTTCACTAATCACACTATTAGGTGGATTAAATGAGCTCAAATGGACCTGAAATTTTTATGGTAGTTCAGGGATATTTTTTAAATATCTCAGCAAAATTTCAGAATTTTCCTTCGAAGGATTCTCCAGTTAAAATTCCAAACAGTTTAAATTTTGAGGAATTAATTATGGAGAAATACGGATTTTCATGAAGTGAAATTTGATTTTCTGAAAATTACTCAGAGAGCTGAATCCAACAAAATTTGGTTCACTTGATTTGGAGCTTCCTAGCCCAAGTTATGAGGATTTGAAATTTGAACTAAAACTGAAAATCGGGGAAAGTTTAAATCTGCTGGTGGGCCATGGGGACACGTGTTGTGTGCTGAGGCGTCGGCACACCGGGTCTACGGAGTCTTTTGCACGCCAGCACACTGGATCCGATCCACAGCAGATCCCGGTTTTAAAATATCTGCCGCTGACAGCCGGGATCCACCCCCTTCAGCTACCTCCCGACTCCCGCGTTCGGCCGCCGCGACGCCTCGCCGGAGAGCTCGCCGGCAGCCTCTGTGGTGCTCCAAACTTCATGATTCTGGCCGCCCCTGCCTAAGTCCACTCGGGGAACATGATTCTGGGCTCAGCTCGTCATGAAAACGGCCGGCACCTGGTCGGCGACGAGCGGCAGCCTCGGGAGGACTTCGGCTGTGTCGACCGACCTCCCTAGCACCTCAATCACTCGGGCAACCGGTCGGGGAGAATAATTGGACCTTAGGGAAGGTCGACATGAGCTCCACGGAGCTCTGGAAGGGTCGTGTTGGGCTGTCACCATGCAACCTAGGCCGAAAATCAGGATTTCTACTAAAACTCGAAGAACAGCAGTTTCCCTCCATGGTTCTTCGTGGTTCCTGCTCCTATGGAGTCGTACAGGCTACTAGAAGTGATCCTCTCCATGAGAGGATGAGTGATGCAGTGTGGCTTACGAATTTCTCTGATCAGTGCAGACTCCACTTTTGCACACCGTCGCGAAAACATGAAATTCCGGCTTGAGCAGTATTTGTCACGCTGCCGGAGCTTGCGGGAATGAAAGAGGGGCTGAAGGCGAACCTCTTTGCTATTCACAGCTTGGTGAACGGTGGGCTGTGGTGGCCGGAAGGATGATTCCCGCAGTGGCGGCTCGAGCTAAACCGGCAGAGGAAGGATCGCCGTGGTGGAGCTCGGGGAGGACTGCGCAGGGTCTGGAACCGGCGCGAGGGTGTCGAAGATGGCTTGGCGCACCCGGTGCTGGTCTCAGATCACCGGGAAGATCACTGGATCGTCCGGGCGATGAGGAGCCGAAAGTTCACTCGGGCGGCGAGGATTTTCAGTCTGTTGCACGAGAGCGCGTCGGGGTAGGGATGGGGAGCACCGACGACCGCTCGGACGCCTAGATAAGGGCTCCGGAAGTCGGTTCAGCGGCCGTGGGTGGCAAGCAGGTGGTGTCGCGGCGGCCTCCCCTCGGTGGCGCTCTCGGGAGAAGCTCGGGGACCCGAGCACTGAAAGTCCACTCGGTTAAATTTCCTCAGTGGCTGACATGTGGGTCCCAGTTTTCTTTTAACCTCTGAAATTAACTCCAAATCACTATTGTAAACAGTAGTTCCCACAAAGCCCATGGTGATTTGAATTATCTACCCTTGATCCATTTGAATTGGTTAGAATTCAAATTGGGTTTGGTTTGAATAAATTTCAGCACATGTTCAGTTTGAAATTCAAAGAAAGTTTGAATTTGCTCCACTTTGCTCATGTCAAGCTCAACTCCAAATGGAGTGAAAATTGGTGTGTGAGCTCACAAAAATGTGCTGAGTAAGAATATGCCTCCCACTTTTGAATTCATGGGATAAAAAAGTTTGAATTTGAATGTGGGTTCAAACTACCCTCTTTGTAGCTATACCCAAAAGTACCTCAAAAAGGTTTTGAATTTGGGTGAAACTTGGCATGGACATTCCTAGCAATGTGTAGGAGTTTTCAAAATGTCCAGCCCCTAGATGATGCATGTGGGAAATACCACTTTTGCATTTTGTGAGTTTATTCTCTAATGAGCATGTTGATAATGGTTACTTGCTCTTAAAATGTGTTCATCCACTTTCTTCAAATGAGGTGTGTGGTGTGGTGATGAACACTTTAAACATGTGTCAAAAACTGAGGCCTTTACACTAGGGTAGGCAGTTGGCTGGGGCAATGCTCCTTTACCACGGGAACCATCGCTGTACTCGGTGCCACTAACTGTCCCGATTGTCTAAGTTGATCCATTATTTCTTGCACATTTTCTTTGACCTTTTGAGCAATCGTTTCATCAAGAGTTTTCTTGAACTTATCACGTCTTCTATATGACTCTTGATCCTTTGGGAAACCATATCTCTAGGATATCTGTGAAGAGATTGCTCGAACACATCCACTGTGTTCTAGGTTTCCTAGGATAGCGGTAAGTTGGTCATTCTCCCTCTTCGGCTTGAAGAGACCCTTCTGTTGCTTTTGAATTACTTCTTTTATTTTTGTCTCTACTTCATTCATAGATTCAGGCTTTTCAAGTTTGCTGTCGCTGGTCAAACCTGATCGAGCAAAGACCCACCGCTGAGTTCTAACAGGTGAGGATCCTTCTAACAGGTGAGGATTGCCCTTACTAGTAGTTTCCTATAATATCTTATTCCATTTCTGAACTTTGGGTGCATATCCATCAGACCCCAAGCGATGATGGTATTTGTTCTTTTTGGCAAGCTCTGACCTACTTGCACTTAGGGCTTTAGCATCAGGTGTGGTCTTTTGACGAACAAATTCTTGCCACTGAGCTTGTGTGATTTTTCCCACTTTCTTCGGGCTAGGGACCTTATCAGCCTTAACATAAGCATTCATTTCACTCTTCCAACTGCGAAACTTCTTGCCGCAGGAGACCAATGTTGCTTTCTTAACAGCTTCTTCTGCGCCTTTCGGAAACTTGAATTGTTTCTTTATCGTCTCTCACAACTCATTTTTGTTCTCTTCAGGTAATTTTCTCCAATCCTTAGTTGTGATCGGCACGAGCTCTCTAACAAGAAAACCACATGCATTTCGATACTTTGCAACTAAGTCCAGTGGTTCTTGGGGAAGCCCACTTGGACCGACACTTGTTATGTATATAATGTGGTTCAATGGACCCTTATTGGGATCTCGTTGCCCTCGTTTTTGCTTTAGTGAACCTGAGGATTAACCATTGGAGAACCTTCTGTAGTTTTAGGAGCCAAAGTCACCTCGTTGTCTTCGCAATTAAGCTAGTTAGAAAAGAATTATAAGACTTCATATACTTGACAACCAACATTAACTTAAACTGCTGGAGTTAAGATATGTGATCCATACCTCGTCGGCAGGATCATATTCCGGGTCAAGATCCTCTGAAGTCTTCTTAATTTTTATATTTGGAAAAGGGTCCGATAGACAGTGAAAGGAGCTTGAACTGCTGGAGTCACTAAACTCCATATTGCCTTCTTCATTGTCACTACCAGCAACAGTCTTCTTAGGGCTTTCCATTCTAGAACTAATAAGACAAAAAATATGTCCCACTTCAATGAAAGCTACAAAAATAAATGCACACAAGGGAAGGGAGACAAACTGCTGATCATTGGTGTTTATGTAGATGATTTAATTATCTGTGGGCCATATGTTGAGACCATCACAAGTTTCAAGAATAAGATGATGACCAGATTCTCTATGAGTGATCTAGGCAAGCTGCCTCATCCGGGGCATGTCAAGGAATTTGGCTCAGTCGACTGTTAGCTGAAATAATGCGCATAATAATCACACATATGGATAAAGTATAAACTTTATACAACATATACATCCCTGGACCGTGTCACACGATCGAGTTCCAAAGTATTGAACTTTATGGGTTAAAAGTTCATTTCGACCATCGTAGGTCGCCACGGGATGTTAAGTGTGTTAGCATGCGTAATTCCTTGCTATTGTACTGGACCCCAAACCTGTACCCGCTCGAAGTGATATGTCCAATGCATAAAATTTCTGACTCCACTCGCTGTTTTACAACAGCCGCTGGATGTCAAAATGTGAAACTTAATTGTTTTGGTTGAAAATTTTCAACATGGTGTTCACTGTCCAGCTTCTGGTCCAGCTGACCAGTCTGGATATTTCAACTGTTTTGACCACTTTGGAGGCAAAACCTGGACTGAAGTCCAACAACAAAGTTGTAGTAAACTCAAAAAAGAATCCATATTGTATTTATTTGCCTCTATAGCCTTCCTAGTTTATGAGTTATGATTCCTATAAGTTGACAGAATTTTCTCAGGAATTTTGACAGCACCTCCTTTGCGAGTGGCTGTTTTGTTCACAAAATTCCAACTAATTCTGTCCTCCATCTTGGAAAACATTGAACTACAAAGTTGTAGCACATTTCCTATACTTTCCAATTATGTCTTGCTTTATCCTTAGAATTTTTTCTACAGAAAGTTGTGGTTGAAATTCAGAAAATTCCAGAGAGCATTTTAGGTCTGTCCTGTTTCTGGACAGTGTATACTCATATGAGATTTTCATCTATTTTGAGGGAGATTATGTTCTGGAGCTCTACAAAAAAGTTGTAGAGGACTTCAAAACCTTTCCAGACTGGTATCCCACACCTCCATTGGTTCAACCAATCCTATGTTATACCCTGTTTAAGTTCAGCAAAGTTTCTGCCGAAACAGGGGAGGTTGTTCCTAAGTCTTTGAGATTGAATCTATACTCCCAATTGACTCTTAGTTTAATATAGGAGTTTACTAACCCCTAAATGAAATCCTAAACCTTATTTTAACTCTTTTATTTGAAAAATATCCTTTTATGCAGTCTCGGTAATACGTTTCCTCACCAAAGAAAAATCCTAAGCCGGTATTCCGGCATATACGTGTCAAATGGTGGAACTAAAGACGTCACTCACAAACGGTTTCTACACGTCATGCACTAACGTGGTTAATGTACCAGCAGAAGAACACACAATAATGGTGCACCGAAAGGTTTTTGACATTTCAGGCAGTTCCATACCATAATAAAAACACACAGTTCCATATCCTAGGGTTTGAGAAAATCTAGGGTGCGGCAGTGGCGAGGACATGACTCGGCCGGCGGCAAGGGCGAGGAGGGAGGCGACACGGGGACGGAGGAGGGAAGGAAGTAGCAGCATACCTGGCGGCAAGGTCAAAGCTCGGCCTAATGACTGGAAGGAAGGGAAGGAAACGGTGAGGGAAAGGCTTGGCGTACCAGGAAGGAAGGGAAGGAAGCAGCGAGGTCGAAGTTCGGGGAAGCTCGGCGACGACGGCGAAGCTCGGCGGTGAGGGTGAAGCTTGGTGAAGAGGGCGGCGAAGACTTGGCGGCAAACGAAATTTTGGTAGCCTGACGGCGTCTAAGTGATTTCGCCCGGTTAGGTTTTTCCAAGAAAGCCGAGCGCTATATATAGACGTCTATCTTCGCAGGCGGCTCTTAAGTAATAACCGCCTAAGGAAAGGACTGCCCTCAGGCGGTTATTTATTACCACCCGCATGTGAAGATTGACGTCTATACTGGAATCTAAATATTTTACCTTAGGCGGTTATTACTAAATACCCGCCTGAGAAAAGGACTTCTCTAAGGCGATTGATCAGTACCAACCGTCTGAGAAGATCTTTATCTAAACTTAATTAATACTCTTGATTAAAATGAGGGACCTTTTAAGAAGCCAAATTCCACTTTCTTGTAATATGGTTTAGTATTAAAGGTTTCCATTAAATTTCACTTGGTAAAAACTTTAAATTGATCAGAACATAAAAAATAAATAACACTGATTATTTGTTATTTTCTATCTTGATGAATATAATGATTTTTCAATTGAGTTTTTTAATGGGACTTTGTAGTCATCATACCAACCTCTATGATTTTTTTCAGAATTTTATACTTTTTTTTAAATTAATTTGTGTTCAAAATTTAAAGAATGCCTCATATGTATATGAGCATTTCATTAGAAAGATAGATAATTTAAATTTTGACATGTTGAAATGGTTTAAAAAAATGACTAGAAAAATATCCTATCTGTTTTCATCCCTATAGACAACCGCCCTCACTATTATTGTATGGGCCTTCCCAATCACATAGTTGGACCAAAGTCAGCCATGTCTCATGAATCTTAATCATCAGCACAATCTGGTACTCTGAGACATACATACGTGACGATAAACAAGCTTGGAGTGTGCGCGCCATCTCAGGCATGAACCCTGCATGTATCACGTTTATGGACAAACAGTAGCATCACTCCTTTGATATACTACTATTATATGAAAAAGACAGCTTGCTTTCCCCATCCCTTCTGGTGTACTCTTTCCGCATGTTTTGCTGGTCGTGTCTCTATCAGATGCATGGCAAGGCCAACAGGTGTGTATCCTCTGCAGTACTGCACATGCAGTAGTAGTCCCTGACATGTGGACCTGTGGGTCGCGCGGGCCCACATGTCAGTGACTGCTACTGCATGTGCAGTACTGGAGAGGATTTGAGCCCCAAGGCCAACACACTCCCTACATGGTGCGCCAGGCACCCTCTCTCTTCGCGCGACACCACATCTCTAGCCAACGGAAAGCTTAGCTGTGCAACAACACTACTTAAAAAACCATTATCACAGACATCTCATTTTTCAGACCCAGACGGTCCGTAAAAAAATACGCCTGCGATGTCGAATGAATTAATACCCGCCTGTGATGAATGAACACCACACACGGCTCGCAAAGGCAAACCACCTATGTAAACATATCAATTTTCAAAGACGGGTTGTGGAGTAGGAGCCGCCTGCAATATTGACCATTAATACAGGCGGCTGAAGCGACTGATCGTGCGTGACCTTTGCGGTTACCGAGGGGAACGCGCCTTTGAATTCAATTCGAAGCCACCAAACGTCGCGGCCCGGTATACATCAACCATATTTAGCATCAAACAAAAAGACAAACAATTCGATAATCGATAACAAACACTCAGCATCAAACAAATATTCACTAAGAATTTACTTTTTACAAATAACAAAAGAAAAAACAGAAGATCGCCTAGTCCTCCGGTGACAGAGGAACCCCACACTTGTCGGCGATCGCCTCCACCATCTTCCTGCTGCCTTCCACCCCAAGCACCTCACCGACCGTCTACGGCATCGCGTCAAGACGACCGGCCACTGCGCTTAACCCGAAGAGGTAGTGGCCTATGGTGTCCATTCCTGTACATTCTGGAAGGGGACCAAGACCCAAAAGCTACATGGCATCAGATGTATTGTTTAATACATCCTTTGTCACCTACCGGCACAACGGTGTAAGGCCGTCCTTTGCTGCCCTGATGGCAACCAAGCTCTGCTTTAGGAAAGTGACTTTCCGAAGGAGGTACACTCTCTCTTCTTCCTAGGAAGACGGCGGAGATGCGGTTGGAGCCGGGGACGGAGGCGCGATTGGAGCGAGGGACGGAGGTGCGGTTGGAGTCGGGGACGGAGACACATCGAGTGGAGAGCATGGTCGGGAGCGCTTCGGTGGTGCCATTGAGACTAGGGCAATGGTGCGGCGAGAAAGACGAATACTAGAAGGAAGAGGAAGACTGTGATGGTGGTGCAGAGAAGGGGAAGGTGCATGTTATAATGATGCAGAGAAGAAGAGGTTGGATCGCTCCGAATTCTGCGCGCGAATGGCAACGACCGCACGATACAAGCGGATCGTGGAGTAGGAGCCGCTTGCAATATTGGCCATTAATACACGCGGCTGAATCGACCAGGCGTGCGTGCCT
Source organism: Neostapfia colusana (assembly GCA_030760725.1). Taxonomy (NCBI): domain Eukaryota; kingdom Viridiplantae; phylum Streptophyta; class Magnoliopsida; order Poales; family Poaceae; genus Neostapfia; species Neostapfia colusana. The sequence continues at coordinate 110,598,108 of JASWHV010000001.1, forward strand.
TTTCGGTTACCAAGGGGAACGCGTGCAGTACATGCGTCCTTTGAATTCAATGCGAAGCCACCAAACGATGATCGATATAAATACACACCTGCCTTAACCAATTTTCATAGGCGATCCTTAACCAATAGACGCCTGCGAAAATTGTATTTTCCAATTCTTCAAAATGTTTTCACATGCGGTCTTTACTTGAAGGAAAAATAGAGGAAAATTATATACACACACATGAACAGAGGAAAAACAGAGCTCACACGTACACATAGAGATGAAGCAGCACTCAACTTTGGACATGTTGATGTCTAAGGCCAACTCAAAGCCAATATTTCACTGTATGAATTTTTTTAATTTTTTAAAGCATTCCAATATGTCAAATTAAAATATTAAAGCTTCATTACATATTACAAATATATAAAATATGTGTCATACATTTTTCCAGCATTGACATCTTCTCGCATATAGGGTTTCAAATCCTTTTGGGGCAATCGTGTTTTAGCCATAAATTTAGAAGCCAATTGTGATCTAGACCCCGTTTTTCAAATTTTGTATTTTAGCCAAAAGTTTTTTAGCTGAAGCACAACATTACCACAAGTCCGTTAAGTGCTACTAACCGTGTTAACTTTTGGTTGGATGGACAAATATACCCTTTGCGATATTACCACTGTTTTTATATCGCCATTGTATTTGTACCATCACCGCGAACCCCCAAGACACGGACACCATCCACAGTATGCACGGTCGTAGCACACCGACTGCTGCGCCACCACCGCCAAGTCGAGCTGGATGGGGTCATCGAACAGCCACCGCAGTGCCTCGACCTAGCCGAGAAGTCGAGGTGGTGCAGCGTCACCAGCGGCGCCACGGGGTGCGCACCAAGTAGGCCCAGCACGTCGCCCCACAGGTCGTACTGGTGGAACCCCGGGTGGCGCGTCAGCGGCACGCCCAGCTCCAACATGCACGCGTGGATGCGGTTGTCGCTGCCGTACAGCGCCGGGTACCGGTGTAGGCACCCGTCCTGCATCTTGGCCAGCTCCTCGGCCAGCGCACGGCTGATGGCGATTCCGCCGCCACCGAACACCAAGTAGGCCCAGCACGTCGCCCCACAGGTCGTACTGGTGGAACCCCGGTGGCGCGTCAGCGGCACGCCCAGCTCCAACATGCACGCGTGGATGCGGTCGTCGCTGCCGTACAGCGCCGGGTACTGGTGTAGGCACCCGTCCTGCATCTTGGCCATCTCCTCGGCCAGCGCACGGCTGATGGCGATTCCGCCGCCACCGAACGCCATGCCGCGCCCGCCTTCTGCAGCGCCCGCCCGCGCCTTCCGACTGCCGCAGCCTCCTGCCGCGCCGGCCCGCTTGCACCCGCAGCTGCGTTCTGTGTGCCGCCGCGCCTGCCGTCACGCCGCCGAGGCCGTGTGCCGCCGCCTGCGACAGCCTCCTGCCGCGCGTGCTCGCCAGCCGCCGCCGCCTGCAATGCTCGGTTAGGGTAGAATGCCGCTCGCTAGCCGGTAGAATGGATAGGGTGTGGAAAAGCTGAAGTGAGGGCATTTCGGTCCTTTTGCAGTTTCTAAATATTAGTTTCTTTTTTTACTCAGTTTATTCCGAGTTACTTAACAGTGTTAATAAATTGTGGTAGATGGCAAATTCAGCTGAAAAACTTGTGGCTAAAACACAAAATTTGAAAAACGGGGTCTAGATCACAATTGGCTTCTAAATTTATGGCTAAAACACAGTTGTCCCAATCCTTTTTAATGCTCCTTTTTACGCGCTTGATGTTTCTAGATTGGTGAAAAGGTACATATCTTCATATCGATTATATTCCTCTTCATTATCTCCCACATTCTCAACCCTGACAATATTTTAGTTTCCAGATACCTGCATCTTTTCAGTTTCTGGATCCTGTACATAAAAAACTTGTGCAACACAATCGGCGAGAACCCATGCGTAATCTTTATAACCCACTTTGTTCAAGTCTACCAGTGTCAGCCCATAGTTGTCCACTTTCACACCATCAGGATGTTTGACCCATTGGCACTTAAACACGAGCATTTGCATTCTTTCGCCATAATCGAGTTCCCATATTTCCTCTATGAACCCGAAGTATGTGGTTTTCTGCCCTTGTGGATCATAAGCCTCTATACGAACACCACTATTTTGTGCAACACTCTTACCGTTTTTTCCTTAGTGTAAAATGTGTAACCATTGATGTCATATGCTTGCAATGATGTCACCAAAGCAGATGGGACATAAGCTAACTTCTTCATTGTTTCCTTTTCTATAGAGTCCCCGTATGGTAAATTTTTATCCATTAGCCATTCAGTGAAACGTCTTTTATGCTCTTTCATGATCCAGTCCTCTGTGCGGCCTTGGTTTTTTCTGCGAAACACAATTTCGTGTTCCTCGATGTACGACTAAGCTATTGCGAGTTGTTGTAGTACACCAAAATATGCACAGTGTTCTAATTTGTAATCTTGAACGATAAAAGTTTTCTTACCCACTTTGCCTCTCTCACATAGTCTACCCTCATGTACTGGTATAGGTACACCTATCGGCTTGCTATCTTTGATATAATCAGGGCAACCCTTAATCACTTCTTCAATAGTGTATCCTTCCATAATTGAACCCTCTGGGTGAGCACGGTTTCGCACATACCCTTTAATACTCCTAAATACCTCTCTAATAGAAACATATGATGTCAATATAGTGGCACCAATGCTTTTATCTGATAAAAAAGATGTATGATTAGGTGTACTTGCATATTGAAAAAAGGATGGTTGGAAACATATCTCAAGCTTGCACATAGTCTCGACGTTGTATGTTTTCAAATAGTCTAAGTCTTCCTAGGCTATCACCTTTTGCGATACTGCATTGAAGAAGTAACACAAACGTGTGATGATAACTTTTACATGCTCAGGTTTGATGACCGTTATTGTAATGGCAAGGAACACTGTCATCATCATGTGACAATCGTGAGAATTATAGCCGAATAAAGACAAGTCTTTCATCGAGACTAGTTTGCGGATATTGGACGAGAAACTCGTGGGCACTCTAATCGCACGCAAGCATTCACAAATTTCCTTTTTCTCCTGTAGTGTCAAGTTGTAGCTGGGTGGGGAAATGTAATGCTTCCCGTTGGCCTTTCCTACCAGGTGAAGCTCTTGTCTCATATCAAGATTTACTAGGTCCATACGTGATTTTAATCTGTCCTTTGTTTTCCTTGGCATGTCTAGCAAGGTTCCAATGATGCTGTCAAATACATTTTTTGTAACGTTCATCAAATCAATACTATGGCAAATTTTTGGGTTCTTCCAGTATGGAAGATACTTGAAAAAACCGATTGTTTCTTGAAAGCTGTGTCAGTTGTATCACCCGAAGATGTAGTTTTCTTTCTCTTTGTTCCTTTACATTTTTTGTCCTTACTGAAAGCAACCTGAATGTTCTTGACCATTTCGAACACGAGTTTTTTACTGCAAGGTTTTGGTGCAGTATCTTTTTCCATTTCGTTATCAAATTGTTCTTTCATCTTCCTATACTTGTGTGTATCTGTCAAAAACTGCTAGTGTCTCATGTACACCGTCTTTGTGGATGAAGTGAGGTACAAAAATTCAGTTCCATCCACGCACCTTACACAACCTTTCTTCCCTTTCATTTGTCCCGATAATGTAAACAGTCCAAGATAATCATGCACTATAACGAATATCATTGCTCTTAGCTTGAAATACTCCCCTTGTACTCATCCCGTGTACGTACCCCTTCATTACATAGTTTTGCCATATCTTCTATTAGAGGTTCCAAGAACACATCAATTTCGATGCCGGGTTGTCACACCCGGTTTCTCCGAAGAGCAACCGAGTGAATATCACATGTATGCCAGGATCATTTTCTCATACATGTGATGACAAATAGTGAAGCATCATTTATTACAAGCCAGGTCTCGAATATAAATATGTCTTACAAAGCATACGTCTCGATGGACGATAATAAGTTCATAACATGTAAATAAAATAGCAGCGGAATGTTATTCTTGTGGGCCCCGTCACAGGCGTTGCCCGGGGGACTCCATGAACCTAGAATCCTTCTTCGGGTCCGAAGTCTTGGTCATTGAACACCACATCATCCCCTTGACGTGAGCAGCAATTTAAACCAACAAATATGCAAGTTTGAGTACCGTGGGTACTCAGCAAGTGTGGGAAAGTTACGTCATGCATGGCTAGAGCAAGGAGATGTTGAACTCATGGTTAAAGCACTATGCAATTATTACCTACCACCTTAGCTTATTAAGCACCTACATTACTACATAGGTGAAATGGTCCTAATCTCCCATCCCATCATCATAATCAAATAACCATAACATCATTTCCAATGTTAAGCTCCCCGATTAACATCCACAACTTCCAAAGTCATCATCCTCTAATCATGAATAAGTCCAAGCCGCTCTTGACCGTGAGCACGGCTGTCATGACAGTTTTGACTCTGCAGAGTTTGCACCACTGTACCCACATGTAGTGATTTCATCCCCCGTTGCCGGGTGGACTAAAAGAACCTCCATTATGCCAGTGGCTACGAACCACATTCACACTTCCCAGGTGTGTAGCCAGGAGATCACTACGAAGCCTTTACAAAGGGATTCCCGACGAGCGTGGGCCCACTAAGGTTTCACCCCTAACAGCATACAAGAGGCTCCAACCCCGCTGCAGTGGCCCCCTCTTGAGCCTTGCGGTTCATACGGTAGTCCAGCTGACACCTATTCCCCGCACCATCCAACACACCCATACTACGCCGGGGATACACCTAATTAATTGGCCATGCTGCCCCATCTCAGCATGTGGTTGGCACGGTAAAGCCAGGTTACATGCTCCATGAACCGGTCCTTAGGATCCAGGCAAGTACTAAACACAAACCCGAGTCTCGTGCACCCAGCACCAACCAAATCATCTAACTTGCCTTGATCCCTACCTCTAGATAACTCATAACATCTCATTCAAGAGTAAGGTAAATAAATGGATGATCTCATATCCCAGTTATCCCATTCTAAGCATGGCTAAGCACAAGTAATATGAATAAATGACATGACAAAATAAATCCCAACCCAAGCTACAAGGAAACAAGATAATGCAATTCTAGGGAAACTTCCTAGCATGGGTTTCATATTTCAATTGACAATGCAAATAATTCTATCTACACATCCTAGCATAGGATCAAAGTGGTCAAGGACACTTGCCTTCTTCCTGCTGCTCTGGGAATTGATAGTCCTGATCTTGGAAGGGAAGAACTTGCTCTGCGGCAGGTTCTACTCATGCCAACACACATAGCAAAAGAAAACAACAATCCATAAGACATAGTTCACACTTTCACTCCACACATTCATACATATGATAGTCATTCACATTGCTAAGTGTTGTGGTTACTCTAGATGTGTTGATTTTTAGCCTTTATGCACTTTTAACATATGTATATGATTTCTAACTTTTGTATTTCAAATTTCTGTTTGCACACTATATATGAATTTTCAATTTAAACAAATTCTTTATATTTAATTTATATACTTCATAACCACCAAGTTTGCATGGAAGGTATTTTCCTACTCCAAATGGATTTTCAGATCTTCTACCAAATCCTAAACTGAAATCTTTGGATTTGGAAACTTCATTTATCATTTTCTAGTTATGCATACCTATTTTCCTATATTTTCAGATTTATTTTCTATGCCTAAATGTGAACTTTATTATGAAAATAGTAAGACACATCATCTAAACAGAATAGGTTCTGATCTAAAATATTAAATAATATATTTTTGAACTTCTCCTCTGATGTGAACTAATTTAAATTTATTTTACCAATTTTCAGAATTGTTTCCTAACCTAAAAATGTGTCCCTATAACTAATAAATGTGAACAATCAATTAGACAGATTCATTTCAGCTTAAAATCTACTTTTAACTCATTCTAAAGTTTTCCAAGTGCTAGGAGAGTTTAAATTTGAATTTTACAATGTGTTTGCCTCACCTTTTTAAATTTAAATTCTAATTACATATTCAATTTTCTGAATTTAATATCATATAGGGTCAAAAAGGTAAATCCACCCTACTACAGGGTCTAATTTATTATTTCATAAATTTCCAGGGGTCTAACTACACATAACAGAGGGTTTTCCTAATTTTTAATAAGTCCAGGGGCTAAAACTGATTTTTAAATGAATTTACATGAATTTCTGAAGTCCCAGGGGCTAGATCAGAAGTTTCCGGAGCTAGCTCGTGTTTTCCGAGATCCCTAGGGGGTAACGCATAAGAATCCCGGCCTTTATAACGCGGGGCTGATGTGGACCGTCCAATTTAAAACAGACGGCTCAGATTAGATCGCCGAACCGGTACGCACGGGTTTTAATTCTACCGTGCGATTTAAAGTAGACGGCGCATAAGCGGCCACATCGCTCTGACCGTGCGCGGGCGGCGCTGCCCGGCGGCGCGCAGCGGCGGGAGGCGGCGATCTCACCGGAGAACTTCGGATCTTCGTCTATACCTCCTAAAACTGGGATTTCATGGCTTAGATCGGTAGAGGGGAGGTCGAGGATCTCACCTCGGGGTTTTTCTTGAGCTCGGAGGTCCTGGAAGGCGGTCGGCGTCGAGGTCCGGGGTGGAACCGCTGCGGTGCTCGTCGGAGCTGTGCCTAGAGCGCAAACAACCGAGTTTTCTGCACCTGCGTGATTCCCCGGAGGCGGTGGAACACGATCGGTGCGTTAGATCGGAAAATCCGAGCAGAGATCGAGAGAAATCGGTGATCGGAGCTTCGGTTCTCACCGGGAGGAAAAACAGCTGATCGGGTGGGGAAAACGGGGCGATGCTGGCGTTAATATAGACGGGGGAGGGCGGCGTGTCGGCTGTGATCGAGTTTGAGTCGTCCGGGACCAGAATTCGGCTGGGGTCGCAGGTTTCCGGGGGTAGTTTTGATTCGGGAGAGAGAGGAGTCCCGGGATCGGCCGAGCGCGCGCGAGGAGGAAGATGATGGCGGGCCCTGCGTGTCAGTGAGAGGAAAAAGGGGCGCGCGGCTGCGGGCTGGCACGGGGGTATGGTGGGCCGGCTGGTGGGTTTCGGCCCACTGGCCAGGGTTTTGTTTTTTTCTTTTTCTTTTTCTTTTCTGTTTTGATTTGAATTTGAATTCCAATTTGAATTTGAATTTCTGCACCACATGCAATACGTCCAAAAAATTTTTAAATTCCCCTCTTAACAGGTTTTGGGGTGTTACAGCTCTACCCCCCTTAAAAGAAATCTCGTCCTCGAGATTGGTGGTTTTAGGAAAACAATTCCGGAAACTGTGCCTTAAGCTCGTCTTCTCGCTCCCATGTGGCTTCCTCTTCCGAGTGATGCTTCCACTGCACCTTGCACATCCGGATTCTTTTATTTCTTGTGAGGCGTTCCATTGTCTCCAAAATCTTGAACGGTTGCTCGACATAAGACAGATCCTCGGCTACGTCAACCTCGTTCATGGGTAACATCTCTTCAGGCGTCCTCAGACATTTCTTGAGCTGTGACACATGGAATACGTCATGCACATCTGATAGGTGAGCCGGCAGTTCTAGTTGATATGCCACTTCGCCTTTCCTCTCCAGAACTTGAAAGGGTCCGATGTATCGAGGTGAAAACTTCCCTTTCACGTTGAACCAACGAAGTCCTCGAATAGGGGATACCTTGAGGTAGACATAGTCCCCCCACGTTGAAAATGATCTCTCTTCTCCGTACATCGGCATAGCTCTTTTGTCGTGTTTGTGCTATCCTCAAGTTGTTGCTGACTTCCCTCACTTTCGCCTCGGCTTCTTGTTGTACCTCGGGCCCAAACACTTTACTTTCCCCTGTTTGGTTCCAAAATAGTGGAGTTCTGCACTTCCTCCCATACAAAGCCTCAAATGGTGACATCTTCATACTAGCCTGATAGCTGTTGTTATAGGAGAACTCCGCATACGGTAAGTTCTTATCCCAACTCCGATTGTTTTTGAGTGCACACGCTCTCAGCATATCCTCAAGGATCTGATTGGTTCTTTCCGTCTGCCCGTCAGTTTGGGGATGATAGGCAGAACTAAAATTCAGATGAGTTCCCATGGTTTCATGCAACTTCTGCCAGAACCTTGAGGTGAACTGTGTCCCTCGATCTGACACTATCTTCTTTGGCACTCCATGGAAACACACGATCCTTTACATGTATAATTCTGCCAATTTGGATCCGCTGTAGCTTTCTTTCACAGGGATGAAATGAGCTACCTTGGTGAGCCTGTCAATGATGACCCATATCGAATCATATCCTGATTGGGTCCTAGGTAGTCCCACTATGAAATCCATTCCGATTTCTTCCCATTTCCATTCAGGCACTTTGAGTGGTTGCAATAATCTCGCGGGTCGTTGATGTTCTGCTTTCACCAAATGACATGTGTCACATAGGGCAACATGTTCTACGACATCTCGCTTCATGCCATACCACCAATACCTGCTCTTGAGGTCCTGGTACATCTTCGTACTCCCAGGATGAATGGAATAGTCGGAATCATGAGCCTCCTTCAAAATCAATTCACGGATCTCCTTCACTTCAGGCACACATATTCTTTTCCCGTGCCACACCGTACCTTGTTCATCCTCTCTGAACCCAGGGGCTTTATTTTCCTTGATGAGTTCTCTAATCTCTTGTATCTTCTCATCATTCTTCTGACCATTGCGGATGTCTTTCTCTAATGTGGAGTCCACTTCCATGGCGATGGCTTCACCACTATTCACCAGACATAGATTGAGTTTTATAACTTCTTCCTTCAATTCTGTAGGCATGTCCTTCAAGCTCAACCTATTGACCTGCACCTTCCGGCTTAAAGCATCTGCCACGACGTTCGCTTTCCCAGGATGATAGTTGATGCCCAAATCAAAGTCGTTGATCAGCTCTAACCATATCCTTTGTCTGAGGTTGAGATCTGGCTGTGTGAAAATGTACTTTAAGCTCTTATGGTCCGTATATATCTCTATCCTCTTCCCCATCAAGTAATGCCGCCAAATCTTCAATGCGTGTACTACTGCAGCTAGCTCTAGGTCATGTGTAGGATAGTTCTTCTCGTGTTTCCGGAGCTGCCGGGACGCATAAGCCACGGCATGCCCTTCTTGCATGAGAACACATCCCAACCCATTTCCAGAGGCATCGCAGTACACCGAAAAGTTCTTCTGCATATCTAGCATAACTGGCACTGGGGCTGTTGTCAATCTTTTTTCTTTAGCTCTTGAAAACTCGTCTCGCACTGCGGCGTCCATGTGAATGTGATTCCTTTCTCCAGCAGTTTGGTGAGGGGTCTCGAGATCTTGGAGAATCCCTCAATAAACCGTCGATAATACCAAGCCAATCCCAAGAAGCTTCGAACTTCCCTGACATTCTCAGGGGTCTTCCACTTCTGTACATCCTCGATCTTGGCGGGGTCTATGGAGATTCCTGCCTCCGAGATTATATGTCCTAAGAAGGGAACTCTCTTCAGCCAGAATTCACACTTGCTCAGCTTGGCATATAGTTGGTGTTCTCTCAGTTTTTGCAACACCAAACTTAAATGCCTCTCATGTTCTTCTTCATCTTTGGAAAAGACGAGAATGTCATCAATGAAAACCACCACAAATTTGTCCAGATATTCCATGAATACTTTGTTCATGAGATACATGAAGTATGCCGGGGCATTAGTTAGCCCGAAAGGCATGACGGTGTATTCATACAGTCCGTACCGAGATATGAAAGCTGTCTTGGGAATATCAGTTTGCCTTATCTTAAGTTGGTGGTATCCTGACCTGAGATCAATTTTCGAGAACACACAAGCTCCCCTCAACTGATCAAACAAGTCTTCAATGCGGGGTAATGGGTACTTGTTGTTGATGGTTACCTCATTCAACGCACGGTAGTCCACGCATAGCCTTTGGGTTCCGTCCTTCTTGGGCACAAATATCACTGGAGCTCCCCATGGTGAGGAACTAGGATGAATGTACCCCTTCTCTGTCAACTCTCTTAAATGTTCCTTGAGTTCTTCCAGCTGTTTGGTGTCCATCCGATATGGTCTCTTGTATATCGGAGCTGTTACAGGCACTAGCTCAATCGTGAATTCCACTTCACGATCGGGGGGCATACCTGGCAACTCCTCTGGAAAAACATCTAGATATTCCCTAATGATCCTGATCTCCTCCATGGTCACGTGGTTCACCCATCCTCGCATCACATTCTGCTGTTGCGGCTGCATGGGCTTCTTCTTTGGGCACTTATGAGCGTAGTGCCCCACTTAACCACAGTTGAAGCATTGCACCCCAACCTTAGGTGCCTGGCCTTTGTTGTCTTGGGGTTGGTTCTGTGGTCCTTGCACTGCTGGTCGAGGTTGATATGTGGGACGAGGCTGCTGTACAAACTGACGTTGCGGCTGTGCCGGTGCTGATGGAGGCCTGAAATTCGGGTTGTACCCTCTCGGTGCTGAGTAGGGTACCACAGCACGGCTAGTCTGTCCCGCGGGTGGCTGCATCAGTCGTGGGCATGTGTTGCTCCCCGAGGCTTGGTGTGACCATCCCGCCTTCCTCTTGTTTTCATTTTCCAAGGCCTTCAGCTTCCTCTCCACAACAAATGCTCTGTTCACCATCTTTTGGAAGCTTTCATACTCGTTGGAGAACATTGCACATTGCATCTCCGCAGTAAGTCCTTCCACAAAGCAGTCCTGTTTCTGCTCATCAGTTTCAATGTCCCGTGGTGCATAACGGGATAGTTGGGTGAATTTAGTGAGGTATTCCCTCACAGTCATGTTTCCTTGCTGCGGCCCCAAGAACTCCTTTCTCTTGTTTTTGAGTTCACCCCTTGGTATGTAATGGTTGCGGAAGCTACGATTGAATTCTTCCCAAGTGATGTTCTCAGGGTCATGATGGGTGGCCACGTAAGCGGTCCACCAATCAGCAGCAGGTCCATGCAATTGGTGAGAGGCAAACAGCACCCTCTCATATCCTTGGCATTGTATGATCCTCATCTTGCTCTCAATGGTCTTTAGCCAATCATCTGCCTCCAGAGGTTCAGCAGCACTTGCAAACTTTGGAGGTTGAGTCCCTAGAAACTCACTCAACCTTGGTTGGCGTGGTGCAGCTTGTGGAGGTGGAGCTTGGTGCAAGTTGGCCACCACTTGAGTCAGGCTCTGGATGAGCTGATTCTGATTTTCAAGCATTTGGTGGATGGGATCAACTCCTTCCCGACGACCACCCCTGTCTTGTCCTCCAGAAAGATGAGGGTTGCCGGCCTCATCGTTGTTGTTGGCGGGGTTGGCACCGCGACCCCTTCCTCTTCCGGCCATCTATCATGATCAACCAAATGTCAATTTAAACCATTACGTATTAACTTACCAATTTTGCTTGTTTAAACTTTAAAATTTTGAGACCTTATTTCATTTATATTTTCTGAGGATTTCATGTCTTACGCGAACATAAATGCACTCTTAATTCATATGGGTTCACACACCAAAGCAAAACAACCTGAAGACGAGGTTGTGGAAAAACGCCCATGGCTTCCACAACTCACGTCACACACCAAGCATTGACACACCATTAACTAAGGTGACGACTCGACTACTCGACATCCTGCTAAACTAAGGGAAAGGACTCTACACTACTCGTATCACTGAGCTGGCTCCTCGGGATCTTCCTCGTTATTGCGGCTGCCCTCTGACTTCGCTTTGGGTGGGGAAGCTGCTGGGGGAGAAGTGCGGCGACGTCTACTTGCCCGGCGATCTGGGGAGTCAGGAGTCCATGTGTCATTCACGGTGACACACAGTTCATTCCCATCTCCTCTTTCTCTCGCCCTCAAGCTGGCTCGAAGCAACGCCTCAGTCTCCTTTAGGGTGTCACGCACATCCTGAAGCTCCTGCTGACACTCCTGCAGTCGAGTGCTGAGCATAGCAGCATCCTCCAAGCACAAGTCCATGTGCTCATGGGAAGTCCCCTTCTGCACTGGCGGGTACTTGTACTCCGTTGTACCACTCTCACGCTGGAGGACATACATGTACTCAGTCCTGTCCAGGTGGCGACGATAGATGTGACTCTGGCAGGTGATTGCCTCCCAGGTGACATCCTTCTCCGCATCGACCTGTGTCGCTCGACAAGATGGAGAGCGGTGGATCTTGAGCAGCTGATTTTCGTGGATAATCCTCATTCCTGAACTCCATTCTTCCCGCTTCTCACGGATGGTTCGGGTGGAGCTGTAGTGTATGATTAGCTTGCCCGTATTGCCGGCGGCTTGGAGCATGCATCGAAGACGGCGCAACAAGCCTCCTACTGCCAATCCATAGGAGAGATACGTCACCGGATGGTCCTCCTCTCTCAGGGCAAGGGCAACTACGGGAACTCTCCCTCCGGTGGACTTGCGGGCGCTGCGGATCATGCGAACCATCTAAAACATAAAGCATTTAAAATTAAGTTAGATAAGATTTTAAACAAAAATCATATTTTGAAAAAAGTTGGGGTAAGATGAATAAATTGACCCCATTAAATAACACTTTTCAACCCACACCTTTGTAAAATAGTTTTTAAGAAAATAGGGTCCTCAAATACGTCTTTTTCTACCTAGGTCCACGTTCCTACTGGCAACCTTGGCTCTGATACCACTTCTGTCACACCCGGTTTCTCCGAAGAGCAACCGAGTGAATATCACATGTATGCCAGGATCATTTTCTCATACATGTGATGACAAATAGTGAAGCATCATTTATTACAAGCCAGGTGTCGAATATAAATATGTCTTACAAAGCATACGTCTCGATGGACGATAATAAGTTCATAACATGTAAACAAAATAGCAGCGGAATATTATTCTTGTGGGCTCCGTCACAGGCGTTGCCCGGGGGACTCCATGAACCTAGAATCCTTCTTCGGGTTCGAAGTCTTGGTCATTGAACACCACATCATCCCCTTGACGTGAGCAGCAATTTAAACCAACAAATATGCAAGTTTGAGTACCGTGGGTACTCAACAAGTGTGGGAAAGTTACGTCATGCATGGCTAGAGCAAGGAGAGGTTGAACTCATGGTTAAAGCACTACGCAATTATTACCTACCACCTTAGCTTATTAAGCACCTACATTACTACACAGGTGAAATGGTCCTAATCTCCCATCCCATCATCATAATAGAATAACCATAACATCATTTCCAATGTTAAGCTCCCCGCTTAACATCCACAACTTCCAAAGTCATCATCCTCTAATCATGAATAAGTCCAAGCCGCTCTTGACCATGAGCACGGCTGTCATGACAGTTTTGACTCTGCAGAGTTTGCACCACTGTACCCACATTTAGTGATTTCATCCCCCGTTGTCGGGTGGACTAAAAGAACCTCCATTATGCCAGTGGCTACGAACCACATTCACACTTCCCAGGTGTGTAGCCAGGAGATCACTACGAAGCCTTTACAAAGGGATTCCCGACGAGCGTGGGCCCACTAAGGTTTCACCCCTAACAGCATACAAGAGGCTCCAACCCCGCTGCAGTGGACCCCTCTTGAGCCTTGCGGTTCATACGGTAGTCCAGCTGACACCTATTCCCCGCACCAACCAACACACCCATACTACGCCGGGGATACACCTAATTAATTGGCCAAGCTGCCACATCTCAGCATGTGGTTGGCACGGTAAAGCCATGTTACATGCTCCATGAACCGGTCCTTAGGATCCATGCAAGTACTAAACACAAACCCGAGTCTCGTGCACCCAACACCAACCAAATCATCCAACTTGCCTTGATCCCTACCTCTACATAACTCATAACATCTCATTCAAGAGTAAGGTAAATAAATGGATGATCTCATATCCCAATTATCCCATTCTAAGCATGTCTAAGCACAAGTAATATGAATAAATGACATGACAAAATAAATACCAACCCAAGCTACAAGGAAACAAGATAATGCAATTCTAGGGAAACTTCCTAGCATGGGTTTCATATTTCAATTGACAATGCAAATAATTCTATCTACACATCCTAGCATAGGATCAAAGTGGTCAAGGACACTTGCCTTCTTCTTGCTGCTCTGGGAATGGATAGTCCTGATCTTGGAAGGGAAGAACTTGCTCTGGGGCAGGTTCTACTCATGCCAACACACATAGCAAAAGAAAACAACAATTCATAAGACATAGTTCACACTTTCACTCCACACATTCATACATATGATAGTCATTCACATTGCTAAGTGTTGTGGTTACTCTAGATGTGTTGATTTTTAGCCTTCATGCACTTTTAACATATGTATATGATTTCTAACTTTTGTATTTCAGATTTCTGTTTGCACACTATATATGAATTTTCAATTTAAACAAATTCTTTATATTTAATTTATATACTTCTTAACCACCAAGTTTGCATGGAAGGTATTTTCCTACTCCAAATGGGTTTTCAGATCTTCTACCAAATCCTAAACTGAAGTCTTTGGATTTGGAAACTTCATTTATCATTTTCTAGTTATGCATACCTATTTTCCTATATTTTCAGATTTATTTTCTATGCCTAAATGTGAACTTTATTATGAAAATAGTAAGACACATCATCTAAACAGAATAGGTTCTGATCTAAAATATTAAATAATATATTTTTGAACTTCTCCTCTGATGTGAACTAATTTAAATTTATCTTACCAATTTTCAGAATTGTTTCCTAACCTAAAAATGTGTCCCTATAACTAATAAATGTGAACAATCAATTAGACAGATTCATTTCATCTTAAAATCTACTTTTAACTCATTCTAAAGTTTTCCAAGTGCTAGGAGAGTTTAAATTTGAATTTTACAATGTGTTTGCCTCACCTTTTTAAATTTAAATCCTATTCACATATTCAATTTTCTGAATTTAATATCATATAGGGTCAAAAAGGTAAATCCACCCTACTACAGGGTCTAATTTATTATTTTATAAATTTCCAGGGGTCTAGCTACACATAATAGAGGGGTTTTCCTAATTTTTAATAAGTCCAGGGGCTAAAACTGATTTTTAAACAAATTTACATGAATTTCTGAAGTCCCAGGGGCTAGATCAGAAGTTTCCGGGGCTAGCTCGTGTTTTCCGAGATCCCTAGGGGGTAGCGCGTAAGAATCCTGGCCTTTATAACGCGGGGCTGATGTGGACCGTCTGATTTAAAACAGACGGCTCAGATTAGATCGCCGAACTGGTACGCGTGGGTTTTAATTCTACCGTGCGATTTAAAATAGACGGCGCATAAGCGGCCACGTCGCTCTGACCGTGCGCGGGCGGCGCTGCCCGGCGGCGCGCGGCGGCGGGAGGCGGCGATCTCGCTGGAGAACTTCGGATCTTCGTCTATACCTCCTAAAATTGGGATTTCATGGCTTAGATCGGTAGAGCGGAGGTCGGAGATCTCACCTCGGGGTTTTTCTTGAGCTCGGAGGTCCTGGAAGGCGGTCGGCGTCGAGGTCCGGGGTGGAACCGATGCAGTGCTCGTCGTAGCTGAGCCTAGAGCGCAAACCACCGAGTTTTCTGCACCTGCGTGATTCCCCGGAGGCGGTGGAACACGATCGGTGCGTTAGATCGGAAAATCCGAGCAGAGATCGAGAGAAATCGGTGATTGGAGCTTCGGTTCTCACCGGGAGGAAAAACAGCTGATCGGGTGGGGAAAACGGGGCGATGCCGGCGTTTATATAGATGGGGGAGGGCGGCGTGTCGGCTGTGATCGAGTTTGAGTCATCCGGGACCAGAATTCGGCTGGGGTCGTGGGTTTCCGGGGGTAGTTTTGATTCGGGAGAGAGAGGAGTCCCGGGATCAGCCGAGCGCGCGCGAGGAGGAAGATGACGGCGGGCCCCGCGTGTCAGTGAGAGGGAAAAGGGGCGCGCGGCTGTGGGCTGGCGCAGGGGTATGGTGGGCCGGCCGGTGGGTTTCGGCCCACTGGCCGGGATTTTGTTTTTTTTCTTTTTCTTTTTCTTTTCTGTTTTGAGTTGAATTTGAATTCCAATTTGAATTTGAATTTCTGCACCACATGCAATACGTCCAAAATTTTTTAAATTCCCCTCTTAACAGGTTTTGGGGTGTTACACGGGTTGTTTTGGACCTTGTATAAGAATAGATAACAAAATATATTTCTTTTGTGACACAACCACGTCGGTAGGTTGTACATCGTTAAGACCACGATCCATGTGCTGTATATGCTCCTTTTTTCACCAAAGGGATTTATTTCGTCTGTACCCAAGGCAAACCTTACATTTCTGATTTCCTTTGCAAACTCTGGATACTGAATATCAAAATTTTTCCACTTGGTTGCATCACCAGGGTGTCGAATATGTTTTTCATTCTTTCTGCGCTGCTCGGAATGCCAACGCATAAGTTCAGCCTCCCTAGGGTTTGAGAACAAACGCTTCAAGCGATCAATTACTAGAAGGTACCACATCACCAAGGCAGAAATTTTTCTATTATTCTTCCCGCCTGCATCGTCAGAAGTATCGTCATCGTCACCTTCAGGGCTGTAACACCCCAAAAATCTGGTTAAGACCCTAAATCATGTTAAGAGGGGAATTTAAAAATTTTTGGACGTGTTGCATGTTTTGCAAAAATTCAAATTTAAACTGGAATTCAAATTAAACTCAAAACAAAAAAGAAATAGAAAAAAGAAAAAGGAAAACAGAAAAAAAAATGGCCAGTGGGCCGAAACCCACCAGCCGGCCCAATCAGCCCCTGCGCCAGACCGCAGCCACGTGCGCCTCTTCCTCCCACTGACAGGCAGGGCCCGCCAGCCCTTCTTCTACCTCGCGCCCGCGCCGGGATTCTCTCACCCCGAATCAAAACCGACCCGGATTCCTGCGCATCCCCGCCGAATTCCGTTTGTAGGCGACGCGAACTCGATCTAAACCACCCCACCGCCCTCCCCCGTCTATAAAAACCCCGACCTCGTTCTGTTTTTCCCACGCGATCCGCCGATTTTACTCCGGTGAGAAACCGAGCCTTCTCCGGCGAATTCTGGCCGATCTAAGCTCGGAAATTCTGATCTAACTCGCTGGTCTTGATCCACCGCCTCCGGGGAACTCTGCAGGTGCAGAAAACTCGGTGACTTGCGGTTCAAACACAGCGCCGACGAGCCTCGCCGTGGTTTCAATTCAGACCTCGTCGCCGACCGCCTTCCAGGACCTCCGAGCTCAAAAAAACCCCCGAGGTGAGATCCCCGACCTCTCCTCCACCGATCTATGCCATAAGATCACAGTTCTAGGAAGAATTCTCGAAGATCCTAAAGTCTCCGGCGAGATCGCCGCCTCCCGCCCCGTGGCCGCCGGCAGCGCCGCCCGCGCTCGATTAGAGCGACGTGGCCGCGTGTGCGCCGTCTATTTTAAATCGCACGGTAGACTTTAAATCCCCGCGTACCGGTTCGACGTTATAATCTCAGCCGTTTGTTTTAAATCGGACGGTCCACGTCAGCCCCGCGTTATAAAGACTAGAAATCTTACGTGCTACCCCCTGGGGTTCTCGGGAAATAAGAGCTAGCCCCAGAAACTTCTGATCTAGCCCCTGGAACTTCAGAAAATCATGTAAATTCATTTAAAAATCAGTTTTAGCCCCTGGACTTAATAAAAATTAGGAAAAACTCCTCTGTTATGTATAGCTAGACCCCTGAAAATTGTTAAAATAATATTATAGACCCTGTAGTGGGGTGAGTTTACCTTTTTAGCCCTGTTTAATATTTAATTTAGGAAATTGAATATGTGGCTAGTGTTTAAAATTTAAAAAGTGGGACAAACATATTGTCAAAATTAAATTTAAAACTTTCTCAGTATTTAGAAAACTTTGGAGTGAGATAAAAATATATTTTGGGCTGAAATGAATCTGTTTAATTCATTATTCACATTTAGGGACACATTTTTAAGTAAAGAATAGTTCTAGAAAATAGGGAAAATAATTGTAAAATAGTTTACATCAGAGGAAAAGGTCAAAAATATATTAGTAAATATTTTAGATTAGAACCTATTCTGTTTAGATGATGTGTCTTGTTATTTTCATAATAAAGTTCACATTTAGGCATAGGAAATAAATCTGAAAATATAGCAACTAGTAAATGATAAATGGAGTTCTAAAATCCAAAGAATTCAGTTTAGGGTTGGTAGAAATTCTGAAGACACATATGGAGAAGGAAAATAACTTTCATGCATACTAGGTAGCTAAAAGGTGTAGTAATTGAATATAAGGAATTTATTTAAATTGGAAACTCATATATATAGTATGTAAGTATAAATGTGAACACAAAAGTAGGAATCATATACACATGATTAAAAGTGCATGCAAGCCACAAATCAACATACATAGAGTAACCACAACACATATAATGGTGAATGACTTTCATAAATATGAATGTGTGGTTTGTATGAAGTGGAAGTATGAACTATGTCTTATGGATTGTTGTTTTTCTTTTGCTATGTGTGATGGTATGATATAGAACCTGCTCAAGAGCAAGTTATTCCTTTCCAAGATCAGGACTACCCATTTCAAGAGCAGCAGGAAGGAGGCAAGTGTCCCTGACCACTTTGATCCTATGTTAGGATGTGTAGCTAGAATTATTTGCATTGTCAATTGAAATATGAAACCCATGCTAGGAAGTTTCCCTAGAATTGCATTACCTTGTTTCCTTGTAGCTTGGGATTGGGATTTATTTTATCATGTCATTTATTATTATGCATATGCTTAGCCATGCTTAGAATGGGATACTTGGGATATGAGATCATCAGTTTATTTTACCATACTCTTGAATGAAAAATTGTGAGTTATGTAGAGGTAGGGATCAAGGCAAGTTGTATGTTTTGGTTGTGTGCTGGGTGCACGAGACTCGGGTTTGTGTTTAGTACTTGCCTGGATCCTAAGGACCGGTTCATGGAGCATGTAACCTGGCTTTACCGTGCCAACCACATACTGAGATGGGGCAGCTTGGCCAATTAATTAGGTGTATCCCCGGCATAGTATGGGTGTGTTGGATGGTGCGGGGAATAGGTGTCAGCTGGACTACCATATGAACCGCAAGGCTCAAGAGGGGGCCACTGCAGCGGGGTTGGAGCCTCTTGTATGCTGTTAGGGGTCAAACCTCAGTGGGCCCACACTCGTCGGGAATCCCTTTGTAAAGGCTTCGTAGTGATCTCCTGGCTACACACCTAGGAAGTGTGAATGTGGTTCGTAGTCACTGGCATAATGGAGGTTCTTTTAGTCCACCCGGCAACGGGGGATGAAATCACTACATGTGGGTACAGTGGTACAAACTCTACAGAGTCAAAACTGTCATGACAGCCGTGCTCACGGTCAAGAGCGGCTTGGACTTATTCATGATTAGAGGATTGATGGTTTTGGAAGTTGTGGATGTTAAGCGGGGAGCTTAACATTGGAAATGATGTTATGTTTATTGATTATGATGATGGGATGGGAGATTGGGACCATTTCACCTATGTAGTAATGTAGGTGCTTAATAAGCTAAGGTGATAGGTATTAATTGCGTAGTGCTTTAACCATGAGTTCAACCTCCCCTTGTTCTAGCCATGCATGATATAATTTTCCCACACTTGCTGAGTACCATCGGTACTCAACCTTGCATATTTGTTGGTTTATATTGCTGCTCAGGTCAAGATAATGAGGTGGTGTATAATGATCAAGACTTCGGACCTGAAGAAGGTTTCTAGGTTCATGGAGTCCCCCGGGCAACGCCTGTGACGGAGCCCTCAAGAATAATATTCCGCTGCTAGTTTATTTACTTGTGATGAACTTATTATTGTCCAACGAGACATTTGCTATGTAAGACTTATTTACATTCGACACCTGACTTGTAATAAATGATGCTTCACTATTTGTCATCACATGTATGAGAAAATGATCCTGGCATACATGTGATATTCACTTGGTTGTTCTTCGGAAAAACCGGGTGTGACAGAAGTGGTATCAGAGCCAAGGTTGCCCGTAGGAACGTGGACCTAGATAGAATGGACGTATTTAAGGGCCTTAATCTCTTAAAAACTATTTTTACAAGGTGTGTGTTGAAAAGTGTTATTTAATGAGTCACTTTCTTCATCTTACCCCAATTTTCATTCAAAATATGATTTTTGTTTAAAAGTTTATCTAACCTAAGTTTAAATGCTTTTTTTAGATGGTTCGCATGATTCGCACCGCTCGCAAGTCCACAGGAGGGAGAGTTCCCGTAGTTGCCCTTGCCGAAAGAGAGGAGAGCCGTCCGGTGACGTACCTTTCCTACGGATTGGCAGTAGGAGGCTTGTTGCGCCGTCTTCGACGTATGCTCGAAGCCGCCGGCAATACGGGCAAGCTAATCATCCACTATAACTCCACCAGGACCATCCGTGAGAAGAGGGAAGAATGGAGTTCAGAGATGAGGATTATACACGAAAATCGGCTGCTTAAGATCCACCGCTCTCCAGCTTGTAGAGCGACACAGGTCGATGCGGAGAAAGATGTCACCTGGGAGGCCATCACCTGCCAGAGTCACATCTATTGTCGCCACCTGAACAGGACTGAGTACATGTATGTCCTCCAGCGTGAGAGTGGTACCACGAAGTACAAGTACCCGCCGGTGCAGCAAGGGACTTCTCATGAGCACATGGACTTGTGCTTGGAGGATGCTGCTATGCTCAGCACTCGACTGCAGGAGTGTCAACAAGAGCTTCAGGATGTCCGGGACACCCTGAAGGAAATGGAGGCGTTGCTGTGAGCCTGCTTAAGGGCGAGAGAAAGAGGAGATGGGAATAAACTGTGTGTCACCGTGAATGATACATGGACTCCTGACTCCCCAGATCGCCGGGCGATCAGGCGTCGTCGCACTTCTCCACCAGCAGCCTCCCCACCCAAAGCAGAGTCAGAAGGCAGCCGAAATGATGAGGAAGATCCCGAGGAGCCAGCTCAAGAAAACGAGTAGTGTAGAGTCCTTCCCTTAGCTAGCAAGATGTCGAATAGTCGAGTAGTTACGTTAAGTTAATGGTGTGTTAATGCTTGGTGTGTGACGTGAGTTGTGGAAGCCATGAGCAATTGTCCACAGCCTCGTCTTCAGATTGTTTTGCCCTGGTGTGTGAACCCACATGAAATAATATTGCATTCATTTTTGTGTGAGAAATGAACCCTCAGAAAAGTATAACAAAGCTTCAACACTCCAAAGTACAAACAAATGAAAGTAGTAAGATGATACTAAATGCTTTCAAATTAACATTGGTTGATTCTGCAAGATGGCCGGAAGAGGAAAAGTACGTGCTGCCAACCCCGTCAACAACAACGATGAGGCATGCAACCCTCATCTTTCTAGAGGCCAGGACCGGGTGGTCGCCGTGAAGGAGTTGATCCCCTCCACCAAATGCTGGAGAATCAAAATCAGCTCATCCAGAACTTGACTCAAGTGGTGGCCAACTTGCATCAAGTTCCACCTCCACAAGCTGCACCATGCCAACCAAGGTTGAGTGAGTTTCTAGGAACTCAACCTCCAAAGTTTGCAAGTGCTGCTGAACCTCTGGAGGCAGATGATTGTCTTAAGACCATTGAGAGCAAGATGAGGATCATACAGTGCCAAGGGTATGAGAGGGTGCTGTTTGCCTCTCATCAATTGCATGGACCTGCTGCTGATTGGTGGACCGCCTACGTGGCTGCCCATCATGACCCTGAGAACATCACTTGGGAAGAGTTCAAGCGTAGCTTCCGCAACCATTACATCCCAAGAGGTGAACTCAAAAACAAGAGGAAGGAGTTTTTGGGACTGCAGCAGGAACATGACGGTGAGGGAATATCTCACTAAATTTACTCAACTATCCCGTTATGCCCCATGGGACATAGAGACTGATGAGCAGAAACAAGATTGTTTCGTGGAGGGACTTACCGCAGAGATGCAGTGTGCAATGTCCTCAAATGAGTATGAAAGCTTCCAAAAGATGGTGGACAGAGCATTTGTGGTAGAAAGGAAGCTAAAGGCCTTGGAAAATGAGAATAAGAGGAAGGTCGGGTGGTCACATCAAGCCTCAGGGAGCAACACACGCCCACGTCTGATGCAGCAACCTGCAGGGCAGACGAACCGTGCTGCGGTACCCTACTCAGCACCAAGAGGGTACAACCCGAACTACAGGTCTCCGGCAGCACCAGCACAGCCACAACGTCAGTTTGTACAGCAGCCTCACCCCGCATATCCACCTCGACCAGCAGTACAGAGACCTCCAAACCAACCCCAAGACAACAAAGGCCAGGCACCTAAGGTTGGGGTGCAATGTTTTAGCTGTGGTGAAGTGGGGCACTATGCCCATAAGTGCCCAAAGAAGAAGCCCACGCAGCCACAACAGCATAATGTGATGAGAGGACGGGTGAACCACGTCACTATGGAGGAAGCACAAGAGGCATCCGACGTGGTAGGTGGTAAGTTTCCTGCCAATTTACACATTGCAACCCTGCTGTTTGATTCTGGTGCTACCCACTCGTTCATTGCTAAAGGGTTTGTTAAGAAGCATGATCTAGCAACAACACAAATGAATTATATGCTAGCAGTAAACTCTCCAGGTGGAGAAATAAGGACAAGGCAAGTGTGTCCCAAGGTGAATCTAGACATTAATGGGGTAGTGTTTACTGCCAACCTCATAGTAATAGATTCCCTAGGGATCGATATTATTTTTGGCATGGACTGGTTGACCAAACATAAGGGAATCATCCATTGTTCGACCAGAACGGTGGAACTAACTCACCCTAGTGGCACAAGAGTAAAGTTTATAACAATACAAGAGCCTAGGAGGGACATTAAATTAAATCAAGTTGAGGTGAAAGTGGAGGAGATCAGGATTATCCGGGAATATCCATATGTTTTTCCGGAGGAGTTGCCAGGTATGCCTCCCGATCGTGAAGTGGAATTTGCAATTGAGCTAGTGCCTGGAACATCCCCGATATACAAGAGACCTTATCGGATGGACTCCAAGCAGCTAGAAGAACTCAAGGATCATTTGAGAGAATTGACGGAGAAGGGGTATATTCGCCCTAGTTCCTCACCATGGGGAGCTCCGGTGATATTTGTGCCCAAGAAGGACGGAACCCAAAGGTTATGCGTGGATTACCGTGCCTTGAATGAGGTAACCATCAAGAACAAGTACCCATTACCCCGCATTGAAGACTTGTTTGATCAGTTGAGGGGAGCTTGTGTGTTCTCGAAAATTGATCTCAGGTCGGGATACTACCAACTCAAGATAAGGCAATCTGATATTCCCAAGACAGCTTTTGTATCTCGGTACGGACTGTATGAATACACTGTCATGCCTTTTGGGCTAACTAATGCCCCGGCATACTTTATGTATCTCATGAACAAGGTATTCATGGAATATCTGGACAAATTTGTGGTGGTTTTCATAGATGACATTCTCGTCTTCTCCAAAGATGAAGAAGAACATGAGAAACATCTAAGGTTGGTGTTGCAGAGGCTGAGAGAACACCAACTATATGCCAAGTTGAGCAAGTGTGAGTTTTGGCTGAAGAGAGTTCCCTTCTTAGGACATATAATCTCGGAGGGAGAAATCTCCGTAGATCCCGCCAAAATCGAGGATATACAGAAGTGGAAGACCCCTGAAAATGTCGGGGAAGTTCGAAGCTTCTTAGGATTGGCTGGATACTATCGACGGTTTATTGAGGGATTCTCCAAGATCTCGAGACCTCTCACCAAACTGTTGGAGAAGGGAATCACATTCACATGGACGCCGCAGTGCGAGACGAGTTTTCAGGAGCTAAAGGAAAGATTGACAACAACCCCAGTGCTCGTTATGCCAGATATGCAGAAGAACTTTACGGTGTACTGCGATGCCTCTGGAAACGGGTTGGGATGTGTTCTCATGCAAGAAGGGCATGTCGTGGCTTATGCATCCCGGCAGCTTCGGAAGCATGAGAAGAACTATCCTACACATGACCTAGAACTAGCCGCAGGACAGAGATATATACGGATCATAAGAGTTTGAAGTACATTTTCACACAGCCAGATCTGAACCTCAGACAAAGGAGATGGTTAGAGCTAATCAATGACTTTGATGTGGGCATCAACTATCATCCTGGGAAAGCAAACGTCGTGGCTGATGCTTTAAGTCGGAAAGTGCAGGTCAATAAGTTGAGCTTGAAGGACATGCCGGCAGAATTGAAGGACGAGGTTATAAGGCTCAATCTATGCCTTGTGAATAGTGGTGAAGCCATCGCCATGGAAGTGGACTCCACCCTAGAGCAAGACATACGCAATGGTCAAAAGAACGACGAGAAGATACAAGAAATCAGACAACTCATCAAGGAAAATAAAGCTCCTGGTTTCAGAGAGGATGAACAAGGTACGGTGTGGCACGGGAAGAGAATCTGCGTGCCTGAAGTAAAAGAGATTCGTGAATTGATTTTGAAGGAGGCTCACGATTCTGACTATTCCATCCATCCTGGGAGTACGAAGATGTACCAGGACCTCAAAAGCAGGTATTGGTGGTATGGTATGAAGCGAGATGTCGCGGAACATGTTGCCCTATGTGACACATGTCAATTGGTGAAAGAAGAACATCAACGACCCGCGGGATTATTGCAACCACTCAAAGTGCCTGAATGGAAATGGGAAGAAATCAGCATGGATTTCATCGTGGGATTGCCTAGGACCCAATCAGGGTATGATTCGATATGGGTCATCATTGATTGGTTAACCAAGGTAGCTCACTTCATCCCCGTGAAGGAAAGCTACAGCGGATCCAAATTGGCAGAGTTGTACATGTCAAGGATCGTGTGTTACCAGGAGTGCCAAAGAAGATAGTGTCGGATCGAGGGACACAGTTCACCTCAAGTTTCTCGCAGAAGTTGCATGAAACCATGGGAACCCATCTGAATTTCAGCTCTGCCTATCATCCCCAAACTGACGGGCAGACGGAGAGAACCAATCAGATCCTTGAAGATATGCTGAGGGCATGTGCACTACAAAACAATAGGAGTTGGGACAAGAACTTACCGTATGCGGAGTTTTCCTACAACAACAGCTATCAAGCTAGTATGAAGATGTCACCGTTTAAAGCTTTATACGGAAGGAAGTGCAGAACTCCCCTATTTTGGAACCAAATGGGGGAAAGTAAAGTGTTTGGTCTAGAAGTACTACAAGAAGCCGAGGCGAAGGTAAGGGAAATTCACAACAATTTGAGGATAGCACAGACACGCCAAAAGAGTTATGCCGATGTACGAAGAAGAGAGCTCGTTTTCAACGTGGGAGACTATGTCTATCTCAAGGTGTCCCCTATCAGAGGACTTCGTCGGTTCAAGGTGAAAGGGAAGTTGTCACCTCGATACATCGGACCCTTTCAAGTTCTGGAAAGGAAAGGCGAAGTGGCGTATCAACTAGAGTTACCGGCTCGTCTATCGGATGTGCACGATGTATTCCATGTGTCACAACTCAAGAAATGCCTGAGGACGCCTGAAGAGGTGTTACCCATGAATGAAGTGAACGTAGCTGAGGATTTGTCTTATGCCGAGCAACCATACAAGATTTTGGAGACAATGGAACGCCTCACCAGAAATAAAATAATCCGGATGTGCAAGGTGCAGTGGATACATCACTCAGAAGAGGAAGCCACCTGGGAGCGGGAAGATGAGCTCAAGGCACAATTTCCGGAATTGTTTTCTTAGAACCACCAATCTCAAGGACGAGATTTCTTTTAAGGGGGGTAGAGCTGTAACACCCCAAAAATCTGGTTAAGACCCTAAATCATGTTAAGAGGGGAATTTAAAATTTTTTGGACGTGTTGCATGTTTTGCAAAAATTCAAATTTAAACTGGAATTCAAATTAAACTCAAAACAGAAAAGAAATAGAAAAAAAAAAGGAAAACAGAAAAAAACCGACCAGTGGGCCGAAACCCACCAGCTGGCCCAATCAGGCCCGGCGCCAGCCCGCAGCCGCGTGCGCGTCTTCCTCCCACTGACAGGCGGGGCCCGCCAGCCCTTCTTCTACCTCGCGCCCGCGCCGGGATTCTCTCACCCCGAATCAAAACCGACCCGGATTCCTGCGCATCCCTGCCGAATTCCATTCGTAGGCGACGCGAACTCGATCTAAACCACCCCGCCGCCCTCCCCCGTCTATAAAAACCCCGACCTCGTTCTGTTTTTCCCACGCGATCCACCGATTTTACTCCGGTGAGAAACCGAGCCTTCTCCGGCGAATTCTGGCCGATCTAAGCTCGGAAATTCCGATCTAACTCGCTGGTCTTGATCCACCGCCTCCGGGGAACCCTGCAGGTGCAGAAAACTCGGTGACTTGCGGTTCAAACACAGCGCCGATGAGCCTCGCCGTGGTTTCAATTCGGACCTCGTCGCCGACCGCCTTCCAGGACCTCCAAGCTCAAGAAAACCCCCGAGGTGAGATCCCCGACCTCTCCTCCACCGATCTATGCCATAAGATCACAGTTCTAGGAAGAATTCTCGAAGATCCGAAAGTCTCCGGCGAGATCGCCGCCTCCCGCCGCCGTGCGCCGCCCGCGCTCGATCAGAGCGACGTGGCCGCGTGTGCGCCGTCTATTTTAAATCGCACGGTAGACTTTAAATCCCCGCGCACCGGTTCGACGTTATAATCTCAGCCGTCTGTTTTAAATCGGACGGTCCACGTCAGCCCCTCGTTATAAAGACTGGAAATCTTACGTGCTACCCCCTGGGGTTCTCGGGAAATAAGAGCTAGCCCCGGAAACTTCTGATCTAGCCCTTCGAACTTCAGAAAATCATGTAAATTCATTTAAAAATCAGTTTTAGCCCCTGGACTTAATAAAAATTAGGAAAAACTCCTGAGTTATGTATAGCTAGACCCCTAAAAATTGTTAAAATAATATTATAGACCCTGTAGTGGGGTGAGTTTACCTTTTTAGCCCTGTTTAATATTTAATTTAGGAAATTGAATATGTGGCTAGTGTTTAAAATTTAAAAAGTGGGACAAACATATTGTCAAAATTAAATTTAAAACTTTCTCAGTATTTAGAAGACTTTGGAGTGAGATAAAAATATATTTTGGGCTGAAATGAATCTGTTTAATTTATTATTCACATTTAGGGACACATTTTAAGTAAAGAATAGTTCTGGAAAATAGGGAAAATAATTGTAAAATAGTTTACATCATAGGAAAAGGTCAAAAATATATTAGTAAATATTTTAGATCAGAACCTATTCTGTTTAGATGATGTGTCTTGTTATTTTCATAATAAAGTTCACATTTAGGCATAGGAAATAAATCTGAAAATATAGCAACTAGTAAATGATAAATGGAGTTCTAAAATCCAAAGAATTCAGTTTAGTGTTGGTAGAAATTCTGAAGACACATATGGAGAAGGAAAATACCTTTCATGCATACTTGGTAGCTAAAAGGTGTAGTAATTGAATATAAGGAATTTATTTAAATTGGAAACTCATATATATAGTATGTAAGTATAAATGTGAACACAAAAGTAGGAATCATATACACATGATTAAAAGTGCATGCAAGCCACAAATCAACACACATAGAGTAACCACAACACATATAATGGTGAATGACTTTCATAAATATGAATGTGTGGTTTGTATGAAGTGGAAGTGTGAACTATGTCTTATGGATTGTTGTTTTTCTTTTGCTATGTGTGATGGTATGATATAGAACCTGCTCAAGAGCAAGTTATTCCTTTCCAAGATCAGGACTACCCATTTCAAGAGCAGCAGGAAGGAGGCAAGTGTCCTTGACCACTTTGATCCTATGTTAGGATGTGTAGCTAGAATTATTTGCATTGTCAATTGAAATATGAAACCCATGCTAGGAAGTTTCCCTAGAATTGCATTACCTTGTTTCCTTGTAGCTTGGGATTGGGATTTATTTTATCATGTCATTTATTATTATGCATATGCTTAGCCATGCTTAGAATGGGATACTTGGGATATGAGATCATCAGTTTATTTTACCATACTCTTGAATGAAAAATTGTGAGTTATGTAGAGGTAGGGATCAAGGCAAGTTGTATGTTTTGGTTGTGTGCTGGGTGCACGAGACTCGGGTTTGTGTTTAGTACTTGCCTGGATCCTAAGGACCGGTTCATGGAGCATGTAACCTGGCTTTACCGTGCCAACCACATGCTGAGATGGGGCAGCTTGGCCAATTAATTAGGTGTATCCCCGGCGTAGGATGGGTGTGTTGGATGGTGCGGGGAATAGGTGTCAGCTGGACTACCATATGAACCGCAATGCTCAAGAGGGGGCCACTGCAGCGGGGTTGGAGCCTCTTGTATGCTGTTAGGGGTGAAACCTCAGTGGGCCCACACTCGTCGACAATCCCTTTGTAAAGGCTTCGTCGTGATCTCCTGGCTACACACCTAGGAAGTGTGAATGTGGTTCGTAGTCACTGGCATAATGGAGGTTCTTTTAGTCCACCCGGCAACAGGGGATGAAATCACTACATGTGGGTACAGTGGTACAAACTCTGCAGAGTCAAAACTGTCATGACAGCCGTGCTCACGGTCAAGAGCGGCTTGGACTTATTCATGATTAGAGGATTGATGGTTTTGGAAGTTGTGGATGTTAAGCGGGGAGCTTAACATTGGAAATGATGTTATGTTTATTTGATTATGATGATGGGATGGGAGATTGGGACCATTTCACCTATGTAGTAATGTAGGTGCTTAATAAGCTAAGGTGATAGGTATTAATTGCGTAGTGCTTTAACCATGAGTTCAACCTCCCCTTGTTCTAGCCATGCATGATATAATTTTCCCACACTTGCTGAGTACCATCGGTACTCAACCTTGCATATTTGTTGGTTTATATTGCTGCTCAGGTCAAGATAATGAGGTGGTGTATAATGATCAAGACTTTAGACCCGAAGAAGGTTTCTAGGTTCATGGAGTCCCCCGGGCAACGCCTATGACGGAGCCCTCAAGAATAATATTCCGCTGCTAGTTTATTTACTTGTGATGAACTTATTATTGTCCAACGAGACATTTGCTATATAAGACTTATTTACATTCGACACCTGGCTTGTAATAAATGATGCTTCACTATTTGTCATCACATGTATGAGAAAATGATCCTGGCATACATGTGATATTCACTTGGTTGTTCTTCGGAAAAACCGGGTGTGACAAGGGCCAATAATATTCTTCCGGGTCTTGTTCATGTTGGTAACATACTGGTGATTGTAGTCCTTCTTGTATCTATTGACACCACAGATGGGGCATCTAGTTGTGAGCTCATGCTCTTTGTGATACAAAATATAATGGTTCACACAAGCGTGTATTTTTGTCACACCTAGTGACATCGAGCAAAGAAGATTCTTCGCTTTATATGTGCTTCTAAGTAGTTTATTGAGATTTGGAAGAATTTCTGCCAAAAGATTCAAAGGATCAGAGAAACTACAATCGGACCATCCGTGTGTGGCTTTCAACTTTAGTAGTTCTAGGATTGCACGCAATGTAGTAAACTCTTTATCACAACCCTTTAATTCATCATATAAGAGCTCCGTCACCGCGTTCTGCAATGTCTCCATTTTACTTAATCCTTTACTTGCTCCTATAGAAATCAATAAATGTGGTTCGATGTGACGCAACATCTCCTCACAATCAACCTCATCATCATCACTATCATCATCCTGAATGTCACTACCATAATCGATATGAGCAATATCGTCATTAGAACCTCTCTCATCATCTTTATCCACCTCATGTGTATCTAACTCACCATGCTCTGTCCATATTGTGTAGTTTTTTTGAAACCCCTTTTCACCAAATGAGATTGGATTACTATAGTATCTATCCAGGCAATCTTATTTTCAGTTGATACATGGACATAATATGCCATCTATCTTTTGCATCTTCGCATGTCTCTTGAACGCTTCGATAAAGTTTGCAACATTTTGAATGTACATAGTATCAGGTCTTGGCATGTTGTACATCCACGATCGGATGTCCATCTTCTATGTCAAACTGTAAAAATAAAAATATGATAGTAACCATTTTTTGAGCAAGTTCATACAAACAAATATTAGAAACAAATAATATTGCTTATAGTGATGGCACTTGGAGGCGAGGACAACGATGTGCGCGCGCTTGGAGGCGAGGGCGAGGATGGCGACGTGGGCTCAGCAGCGAGGGAGAGGACGGCGGAGGCGGCGATGGGCAAGTGTATTTTTTGGCAGGCTGACGGTGTCGATGTGAAATCTCCCGAGTTAGGTTTTTGCGGTGCCCGAGCGGTGCTTTATATAGTCATCCATTATCACATGCGGGTTTATGGTGGTCCATTAAAAACCTTCTATGATAATTGCCTCTTCATAGGTCTGCTCTTCAGTTTCCTCTTCCTTTGCTTCATTTTTTGTTTAGATTCCAATGTAAATACTCAAACATGTATAGATTCTGAAAATTAAGTATAAACTCGATGATTCTTTTTTCTATATTCTCAAAAATTAATATATACCAGATGGAACAAAAAGTTTAAAACTTATACAGTAACATTGTTACGTTTTAGTAAATATTGAGTTAATTTATATGCACATATTATTTAGATTTTCATATCTTCTAAAAAAAATTGATCTTCCATTGAAAGTTGGTTTGTATGAACATATTGTCTTCTATTTATACATGTATGAATTTTGTTAATTATTTTAAAGCAACCCAACATGTCAAAATCCAAATTATTCATCATTCTAATGAAATACTCATATACATATGAGGCATTCTTCAAATTTGGAACACACATTGATTCAAATAATTTTGTAAAAATATGAAAAAATCATAGAGGTTGATATGATGACTAAAAAGTCCCATAGAAAAATTCACTCTCAAAATCAATGTATTATGCAAGATACAAAAATGACAAATAACTTATTTATTTGTTTTTCATGTTCTGACCAATTTCAAAGGTTCGTCCACGTGAAATTTAATAGGCATCTGTAATACTATATCATATTACAAGAACTTGGAATTTGAGCTTTTACATGCCCCCTTATTTTGATCAAAAACATTAATTAATCCTAAACTTAGTAAACTTTTTTCATAGGCGGTTCTATATTAAAAAACCGCCTACGATAATATATCTTTACAGGCGGTGTTTAATTCATCTTCGAGGAGGAGGAGGGTCGCCGCCGGTCGCACTTCTCTGCATCGCCGGCCGCAATTGAGTTCTCCGCAGCTCTTCCTCCTCGGGCCGCTCATCTCCTTTTGTCAACAATGGAAGATGCGCTTTTATCTCCCCCGTCTCTGCACCACCGGCTGCAATTAAGTTATCCGCACCTCCTCCTCCTCGGGCCGCGCGTTTACCTACCGTCCAACTCCATCCGCTCTCTCTTTGAACCCTTAGTGATGGACCAACTACAGTGCGACCGCCACCTGCCATCCACTATTCACCATCGCCATCGTCGTCGTCACTACTCCCTCCTATTCTACGTCGTCGTCGTCGTTCATGGCTGGGAACTTTGTTATCGACTTGACGCGTGACCGACTCAAGGAGGAGCGCTTGGCGTGGCACAAGAACCACCCCATGTATGTACATATGGCACACCGGTCGCTCTGTAGTTTTGCTTTTCCGTCTTGTTTGCTTTTGGTATTTGCAATTTCATGGCTCGATATTTGCGTCACTTGTTATCCAATTTCTCTACGTAGTGTTTCTCTATGAAACCTGAGTCAGGAGACTTAATGAAGTGGCCGTGCATCGTCCCCGGTGAAGAAGGGGTAAGTCATGAAGAATAAGTACAATCCAGTAAAACCATCATCCCCTTATTAAGAATTTCCTTTGTAGACTGACTAGGTAAGTGAATACTACCCACTGACAACCTCCTTCTTGAAGGACTATCCCTTGGTACCTCCAAGATGCGCCTTTGCATCTGGTTTCCTCCACCCGAATGTCCATCTCTCAGGAGCACTCTGCCTTGGGGTTCTTGATCAAGAGATTGTAAGATAGATTTATTCTGCTCAAGTAATTAGTAATTGTTGCCGAACTTATTTGAAGTGGTTTCTTATGTTGCTTAAATTGATATTTCGTAGGGGTGGTGTCCTAGTATTACTGTCAAAATTTTACTACTTGAAGTTCAGCGTTTGCTTCATTAGCCTAATACGCCCTGTGACACCCTCATTTTTTGTTTCTGCATATATTCATGTTTCATGAAGAGAAAACATTTTAAAAGAAGTGGGAACAGAGAAAAATATCAAAAAGATAGCCAATAAGAGCCGAATCCAGTTCACCGAGAGCGCCGAAGACAACTCCCGCGGGCTGCTGGCCACGTGGCGTGTTCGGAGCTCATCCCTGCGAAGTGGGGAGAGGTCCATCGCCAAACTGGCTACGTGGCAGGCTCGCGGCTCATCTCCACAAAGGGGGAGAGGTCCGACCCTGTGGGACATGTGTTGCCCCGGAGCTAGCCTCTGCGGAAGAAGCAAAGGCATTTCCGCAGGACACATGTCACCTTCGGAGCTAGTCACCGCGGAAATCAGAGGACCAGTCGCGCGGGATACGTGTCGATCTCGGAGCTCACCTCCTAGAGGTCCGGTTCTATTGGAAACGCGTCGTCACCGAGAGCTTATCTCCGGGAGGTCCGTCACTGTTGGACACGTGTTAACCTCGGAGCTCGTCTCTGAGAAGAAAGGAAGTCTGGCGCTGGAGCTACCTCCGCCGAGAGGAAAGGTCCGGCACAGACACGTGGCGTGCGCGGAGCCACCTCCGAATAGAGAGGAGGTCCCGACCGCCAGGATACGTGGCGCACACGGAGCTCACCTCCAAAGGAGAAGGGAGGTCTTGCTCGCTTGACACGCGGCTCAACCGGAGCTCGTCTCTGCGGAAAGGGAGAAAACCAGGCCCAGTGGACACGTGGAGCTTCTGGAGCTCATCACCGAGGAGGTAACGAGTTCTGGAACGGTTTTTGGATTCTGTACACGTAGAAATATCAGTACAGAGGAGAAACCGACCTGAATTCAACAATGTTACCGCATCAAATCGACTAAAGATAAGTTGTTAAGATTCAACGACAATCTGAATAGGACTTTTATTCGGAATACAATCAGATTAGGACTCTTCTCTTCCCGATTATAAATAGAACCCAGAACCTCTGGCTGAAACCACGAACTTCTTTTCCAACTCCTGAGCCGACGACTTAGAGCCCTAGCCCCATCTCGCCGAGAAAGCCATCGCCGGAGTTCAGTCGAGGAAGATCGCCGGAAGAAAGCCCCAACGATCTATCTTGCTAGGAGAAGAACGTAAGGTTGGACTCCAATACCACCTTACGACATCGTTGTGTTTTCTTTGCATCTGTTCTTCGATTCCTTTCGAACTGAAGCTTTCTCGTGGACAGATCACTTGTTGATCGGATTGATCTAAGAACAAGGTCATCGCCACGTCCACATTTGATCCGAACACCTCTGTTCATCATAAAACCATGCAAGAACGCGTACAAACCGATCTAATCAAACTGCATTATAGGATAACATGCATATACATCATCGCATCTAGTTTAAAGTTTGTGCATGGTATTGATTGTTATAAATCTTGTATATGTGTGATCCTGTATAGAAGGACAAGCTCAGGGAGCTGTCTACGACGAACTGCAACAACAAGATTTCGAGATCCAAGAGCAACCGGAACCGCAAGAACAAGGCAAGTGCTCCTTGACCATATTGATCCTATATTTTTGGAAAAACTGTTTTGTTTTGCAAAAAGGTGTGTGTGCTGAGTCAAACATGATGGGAAAACCTTTTATAGGAGTTTACTAGCTTTGGTTAAACCACCCTTGTCGCCAGGGATGTTTATGAGCCGGGAATGGTTTTTGTTTTATGCTTCGCTGAGTCCATGGGATTGGGAAGCGAGGTAGATGTGACATGACCCCACGGTCTTGTCGAGCCAGGATCACGCTGAGGGGTGCTGCGTTGCACTGCACCGGATAACACACGTCAAAGGTACAAAGCGGAAGCAAAATTTTATTACATAAACTGGTTTCTGAACATGTTTACATCAAAATAAGTCCAGTCTACACTCACGGGCATAGACTACGCATCAAGTGCACGTTCAGCCCTCGAACGTGTCCTTGCTAGCACACACACACACACTAACTCTGCGGCGTGCACGACTCCCACTCGACGGGGTTCCCCTCCTGGGGTTCTGTCTCCTCTTCGGGAGTCCCTTCCTCATAAAACCCTGCAAAAACTTCAAACACAAGCCGTGAGCACGAAGGCTCAGCAAGACTGACCCGTCTCTCCTAAACATGGAACTTCGACATGAGGGGTGATGGGTTACATGAGGTAAAAATCATTTGCAAGGACTTGCCTAATTAGTAGAACCTTACTTTCAAGTTTTATCAGCAGGTTGTGGAGAACCTTACGCTAAGGCACATGAGAGAGCCGCAATCAAACAAGAAACGCATTTCTCTCATGTACTTTTCCCAAAGTTGAAAAGAACTTTAGTTAGCTTTAACTACAGCAAATCATTAGCAATCAAGTCCATCTTTCAATCAGCAAAATTTTAACATGCAACTAGCCTGTTCTTTCTACGTCACGGTACAGTGAACAAGTGGTACTCACTGACCGCGAGGGACGGCGATTATAATCGATTTACACCTGCAGGGTTACCCGAATAACCCGTCACGTACGCCGGTACTCGATGTTGCCTACAACAACCATCACGGACGCTGTAGGCAACTACCTTTCACCCGTCAGCCAAATATTGAACCGGTCCCATCGTCCCGAGCAAGAGGTCTCTGCACACGCATCTCAGTGCCGCCAGCCGATTTACACCTCGAGCTCTCAACCTACCCTCTGAACGACGGGCAATGCCTCAATACCCAGCTACCCGAGTTACATCAGTTTCCCGGTTCCCATATAGCCGGTAGGCCTTCGGTACTGTTCTAGCTTGTTCAACAGGCCCGCTCACGGCTCGGTCCTCAATCGACACAAGTGGAGCTATAGCACACAGGCCCCAAAGTCCTGCTGCCCTTACTCTCCGCTCGGTCTCATTTTTCTTGCCATGTGTATCATGTGCTATCTCTACCCGAGTCGAGTGCCTCTATCCTATGCTCGCGAGTAGTTCCAACTACTCGACTTGTACCGAATCCTACTCTATCTTAGCATTGCAGTAGCTAACGGGATTTGCAATCCTAAACCCAACCCATGGTTTTCTTGGCTATGCAGGTGGGTTTCCAAACAAAACTCTAATGCAAAGAATAAAGTAATCAAGTATGTGCTCAAAACAATAAAAACTTGTAAAAGGTTAATGCAAACTGGAGCTTGCCTTGCTGCTCTTGGTCGTAGGCTAGCTGTTCCTCCAGAGTAACGAAGTCTAGGACTTCGGGTTCCTCCTCGACCTTAGCAACTACATGATAGAAGCAGTACATGTATTAATTTAAATGCATTTGTATTCACTTTTAAACTTGTGAAACTTATAAGTCCCTCTAGACAGACTTAATGACTGTGAAACTTTTACTGGGGCTTGGTTACAACCTAAACAGAGACTTGGTCAAGTTTTAGTTGCAGCAAAGCTCATTTGAGCCCTCCACAATTAATTATGTACTTGACATTAATTGAAGGCTTTTAGGGTGTTCTAATGATTTTCATGAAACAAACTATGACTTTCTGAAAACTAGATTTTCAGAGGGTTCTAATGGAGTTGGTCTCACTTAATTTGAAGGTTCCCAAATAAAGATATGAGCTAAACAATTTCAGAGAAAATTCTGAAAATGTTTCTGAACATTTTCTATTTTCTCTGGAACAGTTTCACTAATCACACCATTAGGTGGATTAAATGAGCTCTAATGGATCTGAAATTTTTATGGTAGTTCAGAGATATTTTGGTAAACATCCCAGCAAAATTTCAGGATTTTCCTCCAAAGGATTCTCCAGTTAAAATTCCAAACAGTTTAAATTTTGAGGAATTAATTCTGGAGAATTAAAGGTTTTCATGAAGTGAAACTTCATTTGCTGGAAAGTGATTAGAGAGCTGAATCCAACAAAATTTGGTTCACTCGATTTGGAGTTGTCTAGCCCAAGTTATGAGGATTTGAAGTTTGAAGGAAATCTGAAAATCGGGGGAAAAAGTTTAAACTCGCGGGGGCCGCGGGGACACGTGTTGAGCGCGGAGGTGTCTGGCACACTGAGGCCCACAGGGTATTTGCGCGCCAGCACAGCCGATCCCTGCCACACCCGATCCCGATTAAAATTTTTCAGCCGCTGACACGTGGGCCCACTGGCTTCGTCTTCCTCCCGACACTCTCTCGGGCCCGCGCCGCCGCCCTCGCCGGAGCAGACCCGGAGCTCGCCGGCTCGCCGCTGCCGTACCTCCCATGGTCTGAAACTCGCCGCCAGGGGGTTGTTGACGTTGAGGAACACGTCGGTGGTGTCAGTTCGGGCCGGCGGTGACCGGAAATAGCCCGGCGACGTGCCGCGGCCTCGGTTGAGGTTCGGCGCCGTCGACTGTGGGTTCTAACCCCCCAACACCTCGAACAAACGGTCCTACAGCATCAGTGTACCTCTAGGAAGCTCGACAAGGTGTCAAAAGGGTTCAAAGATGGCGGCAAGCCGGTCGGCACCGTGTGACCGAGCGTGCCCGCCATGACCGCTCTTGATCGAGCTCAGAATTCATCACTCCTAGACAGTTTCACATCACGGATGCAGAAAGGAACTTGATCGCCGGCTAGTCCAGCATCTATGTGCAAGATTTGATAACCAACGAAAGATCATAGAGCGAGGATTTGAAGAATCCGTACCGGAAGCTCGGTTTACGGTCGCCGGAGCAAAAACTGGAAATTCTCCGTGGATTCTTCACGGTTTGCTTCCAAACTTGGAGGAGAGCAGCACGGTGGTCGCGCGCTCATGTTGCCTCTCTTGCTGCACCGTGAAAATGCCTGTGGAACGCTGTCCACGGGCGCCTGACTCTCGGCTGAGGCTAGGTCACCGCGGTGGCGATCGTTTTCGGGCAAAGGAGGTCGGAGCTCGGGGTTTCTGGTGTTGGGGAGGTAGAGTGCGAGCTCAGGTTGCTGTTTAGCAGCTCAGGAGCGAAGGAGGAGATTGTTTTGCTGGTTTCCCGATCGAGCAGTGAGCTGCGGGGGAGAAAACAATGCCGCTGCTCGGGTTTGCACGTGAGGAGATAAAGACGGCCGACCCTGCTTGGCTGAGGCGGTGCTGGTCGCGTGGAGGTGCGAGCAAGCCGCCCTGGGCGCCAGCGCGCGTAGAGGGGAAGCAGCTGGTGGTGCTGGTGGCTGCTCGGTGGCACAGCTGACAGCTGCTCGGTGGAATTTCCCACCGAGGCTGTGACTTTGTGTGCAAGTTTTGCCTCCTTCTCTCTATGACATGTGGATCCCACCCAGGGTTTTAACCTCTGAAATTTACTCCTAATCACTGTTGTAAACATTGAGCCCCAAAATACCCCTGGGTATTCAAATTATTCACCCATGAGCCATTTGAATTGAGTAGAATTCAAATTGGGTTTGGTTTGAATGAATTTCAGCACAAGTTCAGTTTTGAATTCAAATAAAGTTTGAATTTGTCCCACTTAGCTCATGTCAAGATAAACTCCAAATGGAGTGAAAATTGGTGTGTGAGCTCACAAAAATGTGCTGAGTAAGAATATGCCTCCCACTTTTAAATTCATGGGATAAAAACAGTTTGAATTTGAATATGGTTTCAAACTGCCCTCTTTCTAGCTATACCCAAAATGACCTCAAAAAGGTTTTGAATTTGGGTGAAACTTGGCATGGACATCCTTAGGAATGTGTAGGAGTTTTCATATGTCCAGCCCACCTATATCACATGTGGAAAATACCACTTTTGCAATATGTGAGTTTGTTCTCTAATGAGCATGTTGATGGTGGTTACTTGCTCTTCATTTGTGTTCATCATCTTTCTTCAAATGAGGTGTGTGTGTGTATGGTGATGAACACTTCAATTATGTGTCAAAAACTGAGGTCCTTACATTCCTCCCCCCTTAAAAGAATCTCGTCCCGAGATTATAATATGAAAATGAGAGAGAGGATGGTTGAAAATTACCGGATATGCGACGTGAAAAAGTCGAGGTACTTAGTGCGAAGAAATTCTTCGCTCTCCTATGTCGCTTCGTTCACGGAGTGATTACTCCATAGAACCTTGTAGAACCACAACGTACGGTGGCGTGTGGGTCGGGCCTTTTCATCAATAATCTGCACTGGTTCCTCTCGATAGGTGAGATCCGGTTGCAGTTCTTCAATGTCTTCCAGCTGAACGGTAGTTGATAGCTTGAGACACTTCCTCAGCTGGGAAATGTGAAAGACGTCATGCACACCGGAAAGTGCTTCTGGTAATTTCAGTCGGTATGCCACTGATCCACATCTTTCGGTAATCTGGAATGGACCGATGAATCGGGGTGCTAACTTTCGTCTCACCCCAAATCTGTTTATGCCCTTCATTGGAGATACACGTAGGTATACGTGATCCCCGACTTCGAATTGTAATGGGCGCCTTTTCCGGTCCGCATACTGTTTCTGACGGGATTGAGCGGCTTTTAGGTTTGCTTGAATCTGTCGAACCTTTTCTTCCGTGTTGTTGACAAGGTCAATCCCGAAGGTAACCCTTTCGCCAGACTCACACCAGTTCAATGGTGTGCGACATTTTCTCCCGTATAGCGCCTCGTAGGGTGCCATCTTTATGCTGGCTTGGTACCCATTGTTGTACGAGAACTCGGCTAACGGCAAGTGATCATCCCAATTCTTGCCGTGGTCGATAGCGCAAGCTCGTAGCATGTCTTCTAAGATCTGATTTACCCGCTCGGTTTGTCCATCCGTCTGCGGGTGGTATGCTGAACTACGGATCAGCTTCGTCCCCAAGGCAGCGTGCAGCTGCTCCCAAAAACGGGACACAAATAAAGTGCCCCAATCCGATATGATGGTACGGGGTACGCCGTACAGGCATAGGATCCTTGAGATGTACAGTTCAGCGTACTTCTTGGCGTTGTAATTTGTGTTGACCGGGATGAAATGGGCAACTTTGGTGAGCCGGTCGACGATCACCCACACCGAATCATGCTTCTGAAGAGTGGTGGGTAAACCGACGATGAAATCCATGCTCACGTCCTCCCACTTCCAGGCAGGAATGCCCAATGGTTGCAGCAGCCCCTGTTTCCGCATATGGTCTGCCTTCACCCTTCGACATGTATCACACTCGGACACGTATTTTGCAGTCTCACGCTTCATCCGTGTCCACCAAAACTTGCTTCTGAGTTCTTGATACATCTTGTTGCTGCCGGGGTGAATAGAAAACTTTGACAAGTGAGCTTCATCAAAGATTTTCTTCCGTAATTCCGGGTTACGGGGTACGACGATCCGGTCCTTGAACCATAGGACGCCGTCTCCGTCCTTCCGGAAACATTTCAACTCCCCACTGTCTACACGTCTCCGCAAATGCGACATGCCCTTGTCATTCTTCTGGGCTGCCGCTATCTCTTCACGGATGGTGGGGATCAAAGCTAGGTTGTAGAGAGCTCCGTGTGGAATCACATGGAGTGGTGGTTCGCTCTCTTCCAACGGTGTGATGGTCAGATTATTGACGTGTGACTTGCGGCTCAGCGCATCTGCCACAACGTTTACCTTGCCCGGATGATAATGGATCTCTATCTCGTAATCCTTTATCAGTTCTAACCATCTTCGTTGCCTCATGTTCAGCTCCTTCTGAGTGAATATGTACTTGAGGCTTTTGTGGTCGGTATATAAATGTACGAGGTTACCGAGTAGGTAGTGCCTCCACATTTTCAGTGCAAGTACCACGGCAGCGAGCTCCAAATCGTGAGCTGGATAATTTTGCTCATGGTTTCTAAGCTGCCGTGATCCATACGCGACCACTCTTCGGTCTTGCATCAATACACATCCGAGCCCAATGCCGGATGCATCGCAGTACACATCGAACGGTTTTGTTGTGTCTGGCTGCGCCAAAACCGGTGCTGATGTCAGGTGCTTGACTAAAGCCTTGAATGCTGCTTCACATGCTGGACCCCAAACATATTTGGTAGCCTTCTTCAGCAGCTCTGTCATTGGCTTGGCAATCTTTGAGAAGTTTGGAATGAACCTCCAATAATATCCCGCGAGTCCGAGGAAACTCCGTACCTCGTGAACAGTTCTCGGGGATTTCCAATTCAGCACTTGAGTGATCTTGCTTGGGCCCACAGCGATACCCTCCGCTGAGATGATATGCCCGAGAAAAGGCACTTGCGATATCCAGAACTCGCACTTGCTGAATTTCGCGTATAGCTTGTGATCCCGCAGCCGTTGCAAGACTATACGCATATGTTTCTTGTGATCTTACTCTGACTTGGAATATACCAGGATGTCGTCGATGAATACCACGACAAACTTGTCCAGCTCCGGCATGAATACCGAGTTCATTAAATACATGAAGTGAGCTAGAGCATTGGTGATGCCGAAGGACATGACCAGGTACTCATAAAGTCCGTACCTTGTCGAGAAAGCTGTCTTTGGAATGTCCTAAGCCCTTATCTTAATCTGATGGTACCCGGATCTTAAATCCATCTTGGAAAAGATCTTCGCTTCGACCAACTGATTAAACAACATGTCGATCCGTGGCAACGGGTACTTGTTTTTGATGGTTACGGCATTTAATGGACGATAGTCCACGCAAAGCCGCAACGTCTCATCCTTCTTCTTTACAAATAATGCCGAACAGCCCCATGGCGAGGAGCTCGGCCTAATAAAACCCTTTTCCAGGAGGTCCGTGAGCTGAGTCTTCAGTTCAGCCAACTCCTTGGGCGCCATCTTGTACGGCCTTCGGGATATTGGCATGGTTCTCGGTGCAAGTTCAATCTTGAACTCCACCTCTCTATCGGGCGGCATTCCCGGTAAATCATCCGGGAACTCTCGGACTACTAGAATATCTTCCAATCTGATAGTTGTGGCTTGATAGACAATTGGAAGTTTTATTTCTGGACTGTCCAGAAATAATGAGTGAGACCCGTGCACTTCTGAGTTTAAGTGCATGACTCGAAGGACGGTGTCTAAAGCAGCGCCGTGGCGGGTTAACCACGACATCCCTAGGACGACATCGACCTTCTGTCCCTCTAAGATAATGAGAGACGTGGGGTATACTCTACCCGCTAAGCATAATGGTGCTTTGGAAACCATTACGCTTGCTGAAATCTTCCCACCCGGTGAACAAATTAAATATGGACTATCGGTGGGTAGTATTGGCAAGCTGTGTTTAGCAATGAAAGCTTGGCTAATAAAATTATGCGTGGCGCCTGAATCAAACAGTACTATAGCGGGATGCTGGTGGAGTTGGAACATACCCACAAGGATTGGCTCGCCCTCCGGCACGTCCTCTATGGCAAGCTGGTGGAGGGTGCCGGGCCTAGGGTTTGCCCGCCGCGCATTAGTAGGGTTCCGGGGTTGATTCCTCCCCGGAAACTGCGGTGCCACTCCGCCGCCTTGCCTCTCCGGGCAACTGCTCGCGAAGTGTCCTGGACGACCACACTTGTAACATGTGGCCGCTGCTGGTGTAGTGCTCGGGGGACGAAAGCCCGGCATGCGCTGCTGAGGTGCATACGCACGCGGCATCGTCCGCTGCTGCTGTTGTTGTTGCGGTGGTGGTACTTGCAATGCCGGCCTGAATGCCGGTGAAGAGTACGGCCGACTGTGGAATGGCATCGACCTCTGGGGTGGCTGCCAGCGTGGACCTGATGGTGGGCGATTCACCATCCGAAACTTTTGAGAAGGACCGCCTCCTTCTCCGCTGCTCTGCGGCGCGCTTCACTTTCTCTCCGCCGCCGCTAACTCCTTGCCGGAGTCCTCCTGAACAATCGCAGCATCAATGATGTCGTTGAGGCTGCCGCGATTGAACATCGCCAACTTGTCCTTCAGGAGCGGGTTAAGCCCCTGGTAAAAGTGGTCCCGCCGCTTCTTGTCAGTATCTGCGTGATACGACGCGTAGAGCACGAGATCGTTGAACGCCCTGGAGTATTCCAGCGCGTTCCGGCTCCCTTGTTGCAGGTGTAAGAACTCCTGCGTCTTCCTCTTCATCAAACCTGGCGGTATGTGATAGGCCCTGAAGGCCGTCCGGAACTCCGTCCAGGTCATAACTCGATCGGTGGGCTGTGAAGCACAGAAGTTGGCCCACCACGCGCCCGTGGATCCTTGGAGCTGCTGGACCGCGAACTGAGTCTTGCGCTGCTCACTTATCTGGAGCAGCCCGAACTTCATCTCTATGGCGCAGAGCCAGTTGTCCGCGTCAAGGGGTTCATCCGCCCTTGAGAATACCGGGGGATGAGTAGCCAGAAAGTCAGAGTAGGAGATCTGTTGACGCTCCTCACGGTCTTGACGTCTCTCTGGGCGAGACGTATTGGCAATAAGCGTTTGCAGCAACTCCGTGTGCTGCTGATGTGAACCCGCCATTGCCGCGACGATGTCGGCCAATGTAACCGTTGGCAGTGGCGGTGGCGGTGTTTGCTGTTGCTGTTGCTGCTGCTGCTGTCCCAAGGAGTCCTCGGGAGGCTGTTGGGAGGTTTCTCCCCCTTGACTGGTACCCCCAACGTCCGGGTTGGCACGAGTACGCGTCATTCTGAAATTCAAAACAGCAGCGATTAGCACATGTCTTACTTAAAATTCCATATGTAACAGTAGGTATTGAAGTGACACATGATTAATTTGCACAACATTCACATATATTGATAAAGCATAAACTTTATACAAGATACATTATTCTCGGGTCTCCGAGAAGTCGTGCTCATGTCGTCACTACCTATACATACACCACTGTCTACACGACATGTCACCGATTACAAAAGTTGGGTTACACTACTCTAGCTGCCCTACTTGGCAACTGTAACCCCTTACTCGGAGTAAAACTCGACCTCCTGCGGGTCGTCCTCCTCCGGTACTTCTGCTGGTGGTTCTGGATGTACCACCTCTTCTCCCATCCCGGGTTCTTCCATTGCTGGAAGACCCAAGACCACCGGTATGCCCAATACCAGAGGTACGAGGTCCTGCAATGCATGCACCTCGTCCATGGCTTGGTTGTAATCTTCTTCCCAGCCTTGCCCTTCCTCAATAGCGTCATCCCGCTCTTGAGTAAGTTCCTCGTTCTGCTGGGTCAGATTCTATACCAGTTCTTGCAATGCCGCGATGTCGACACGGCTTTTCCTCTTCGCCTTCTTCAGACGATGCAACTGATTATGTTGTTC
Source organism: Neostapfia colusana (assembly GCA_030760725.1). Classification (NCBI taxonomy): domain Eukaryota; kingdom Viridiplantae; phylum Streptophyta; class Magnoliopsida; order Poales; family Poaceae; genus Neostapfia; species Neostapfia colusana. Next base: position 110,641,224 of record JASWHV010000001.1, read on the forward strand.
ATTCAGTCGCTTGATCGTTGGAAGGAGCACATTGTGGAGTGCGCTGTGAGCACTCTCGAAATGGTCTCCACGGCTCGTACTCTTCTTGAGCTTCGTGGCGAGATGCTCCGTATGAACAGCTTGGCTGTCCATCACGGCGTTTCCCGCCCTCATCTGGAGGCTGAGATTTGCCACTGCGGGGTTGTACCTTGGGCAACTCGGGTCCGTTGCCTCCAGGTACCTCTCTTCCCACACATGCTGAGCCCGTCCCTCCACCGGAATGAGCGCATATAGAGTGCCCTCCATAGCCTGCACGTGTAGTTGGCAGAAACGTGACATGGTGTCACGGGCTGCCACTTGCCACATCCCTTCTGGTTGTCTTCCTCTCACCGTGATGGTGAACGGCACCCAACCGGGTGGCGTAGGTCCTGTAGGGACCTCGACATGGATTGTCCATGTCTTGTTCCCCTCTTCGCCTTCTTCCTTGGCGAAGTACTGCGGCATCTGGTTATATCCGAAATATTGAAGCATCTGCCTCAATGTTTCCGGATAGCCGCTGCGGTGGGAACAGTGGAATACCACCCACCCGTTCTCCAACTGTTTGTCTGCTGTCATATGTAAAAATATATTTGAGAAATGTCAAATATTTATTTAAACAGTAAACCACTGAGTTATAACATAAGACATGTCATTGAACCCATAAAACTTGGAAACATAGTTCAAATTTTAAACAAATTCGACTGCTGATCTGCTGTTCCCCTGACAGCCCTGACCAGTTTCCATTTCAACCTGATTTAGGCCATGTTAAAGGCAAAACCAATTCTGGAGCTCAACATCAAAGTTAAAGCTAACTTCAATAGATTTCCAGAAAGTATTTGCTTGGCCTAAGATCTGTCTTGGTTCAAAAGTTATGAGATGTCAAAGTTAACAGAATTTCTGTAGAAAATTGGACAGCACCTACCTGGTTTAGGTACTGTTTTGACCCAAGAATCCCAGTTAATTATGTTCCTAATCTGACAAAACTTTCTGTTACAAAGTTGTAACCCATCTCATAAGAATTCCAGAACTACCTCATTTTCTATTTTTGGATTTTAAGCCGGAAATTATGCTCAATCTACAGAGAGTCTTTACTCTGTCCTGTTTTCTGGACAGTTTCAACTCTACTGCATTTTTCGATTGGTTAAGGGATGAAACACCTCTGGACATCAACAGAAAAGTTGTATAGCTCTTCCAAAAATTTCTAGAAATGTATAATATGACTCCAAACTCGAAAGAACTCAACCTCTAACCTCTGATTAACTTCAGCCTTGATTCAGCTGAAAACAGAGTGCTCTGTCCTTAACAACCTATAAGTTGAAAACTTGTTAACTTTGAATATCCTGTTCAAGGGAAGGAGTTACCTCAAGTTTTACTACTTTAGATCAAAACCTTCAAGTTTTAAATGAAGTTGTTCATTTAATGGGGTGTGACGTTGATGCGTCACCAGATTATGTCGGTACTACGTCCTCACAAAGAAAAACCTATACCGGACTTAGCCGGCTTTGTTATTGCAGTGGCACTAAACGTCACTCGCACACGGATGCTACACGTCTACCGTTTCATGGTCAGGCTACCTGCAGAAACTCAAACAATAATCAGACTCGGCTGCACACCGAGCCCGGAATCCATACAGTTCGTACACCCGGCCGTCATCACTCGCCCGGATGTTCTCAAGCCAAACATGCCTTGAGTTACGTGTTCACGTTTCAGACCACGTGACGGGGTCTCCCAAATTGCACCACGCACGCCAGGGACAGACATTGCTCGAATACCCCAAATGACATGAAGAGTCGTAGAGGATATCAAAGCGGGTCAGGTTACCTGCCACCCGTGGGGCTCCACCCTTCAGCTTGTGCGCACTGGTGGACAGCGCTTACGTGTACCCCCCAAGACATAAACGTCCCGAGATACACGATTTTCCGACATAGACAAATAGGTTAGTATGCCACTTTCTATACACTAATAACATCCTTATACAGGCTACTAACTCGTTCCTCACTGGATTTTTGAAAAAGAAGACCTTTTTAGTGCGTTAAACCTCAACCGAACTCTGATACCAACGCTGACACGACCCCACGGTCTTGTCGAGCCAGGATCACGCTGAGGGGTGCTGCGTTGCACAGCACCGGATAACACACGTCAAAGGTACAAAGCGGAAGCAAAATTTTATTACATAAACTGATTTCTGAACATGTTTACATCAAAATAAGTCCAGTCTACACTCACGGGCGTAGACTATGCATCAAGTGCACGTTCAGCCCTCGAACGTGTCCTTGCTAGCACACACACACACTAACTCTGTGGCGTGCACGACTCCCACTCGACGGGATTCCCCTCCTGGGGTTCCGTCTCCTCTTCGGGAGTCCCTTCCTCATAAAACCCTGCAAAAACTTCAAACACAAGCAGTGAGCACGAAGGCTCAGCAAGACTGACCCGTCTCTCCTAAACATGGAACTTCTACATGAGGGGTGATGGGTTACATGAGGTAAAAATCATTTGCATGGACTCGCCTAATTAGTAGAACCTTACTTTCAAGTTTTAGCAGCAGGTTGTGGAGAACCTTACGCTAAGGCACATGAGAGAGCCGCAATCGAAATAGAAACACATTTCTCTCATGTACTTTGCCCAAAGTTGAAAAGAACTTTAGTTAGCTCTAAACTACAGCAAATCGTTAGCAATCAAGTCCATCTTTCAATCAATAACATTTTAACATGCAACTAGCCTGTTCTTTCTACGTCACGGTACAGTGAACAAGTGGTACTCACTGACCGCGAGGGACGGCGATTATAATCGATTTACACCTGCAGGGTTACCCGAATAACCCATCACGTACGCCCGTACTCGATGTTGCCTACAACAACCATCACGGATGCCGTATGCAACTACCTTTCACCCGTCAGCCAAATATTGAACCGGTCCCATCGTCCCGAGCAAGAGGTCTCTGCACGCGCATCTCAGTGCTGCCAGCCGATTTACACCTCGAGCTCTCAACCTACCCTCTGAACGACGGGCAATGCCTCAATACCCAGCTATCCGAGTTACATCAGTTTCCCGGTTTCCATATAGCCGGTAGGTCTTCGGTACTGTTCTAGCTTGTTCAACAGGCCCGCACACGGCTCGGTCCTCAATCGACACAAGCGGAGCTATAGCACACAGGCCCCAAAGTCCTGCTGCCCTTACTCCCCGCTCGGTCTCATTTTTCTTGCCATGTGTATCATGTGCTATCTCTACTCAAGTCGAGTGCCTCTAGCCTATGCTCGCGAGTAGTTCCAACTACTCGACTTGTACCGAATCCTACTCTATCTTAGCATTGCAGTAGCTAATGGGGTTTGCAATCCTAAACCCAACCCATGGTTTTCTTGGCTATGCAGGTGGGTTTCCAAACAAAACTCTAATGCAAAGAATAAAGTAATCAAGTATGTGCTCAAAACAATAAAAACTTGTAAAAGGTTAATGCAAACCGGAGCTTGCCTTGCTGCTCTTGGTCGTAGGCTAGCTGTTCCTCCAGAGTAACGAAGTCTAGGACTTCAGGTTCCTCCTCGACCTTAGCGACTACATGATAGAAGCAGTACATGTATTAATTTAAATGTATTTGTATTCACTTTTAAACTTGTGAAACTTATAAGTCCCTCTAGACAGACTTAATGACTGTGAAACTTTTACTAGGGCTTGGTTACAATCTAAACAGAGACTTGGTCAAGTTTTAGTTGCAGCAAAGCTCATTTGAGCCCTCCACAATTAATTATGTACTTGACCTTAATTGAAGGCTTTTAGGGTGTTCTAATGATTTTCATGAAACAAACTATGACTTTCTGAAAACTAGATTTTCAGAGGGTTCTAATGGAGTTGGTCTCACTTAATTTTAAGGTTGCCAACTAAAGATATGAGCTAAACAATTTCAGAGAAAATTCTGAAAATGTTTCTGAACATTTTCTATTTTCTCTGGAACAGTTTCACTAATCACACCATTATGGGGATTAAATGAGCTCGAATGGATCTGAAATTTTTATGGTAGTTCAGGGATATTTTGGTGAACATCCCAGCAAAATTTCAGGATTTTCATCCAAAGGATTCTTCAGTTAATTCTCCAAACAGTTTAAATTTTGAGGAATTAATTCTGGAGAATTAAGGATTTTCATGAAGTGAAACTTGATTTGCTGGAAAGTTCTCAGAGAGCTGAATCCAACAAATTTGGTTCACTCGATTTGGAGTTTTCTAGCCCAAGTTATGAGGATTTGACGTTTGAAGGAAATCTGAAAATCGGGGAAAAAAGTTTAAACTCACGGGGGCCCGCGGGGACACGTGTTGAGCGCGGAGGTGTCCGGCACACTGAGGCCCACAGGGTATTTGCGCGCCAGCACAGCCGATCCCGGCCACACCCGATCCCGATTTAAATTTTTCAGCCGCTGACACGTGGGCCCGCCGGCTTCGTCTTCCTCCCGACGCTCTCTCGCGCCCGCGCCGCCGCCCTGGCCAGAGCAGACCCGGAGCTCGCCGGCTCGCCACTGCCGGACCTCCCATGGTCTGAAACTCGCCGCCAGGGGGTTGTCAACGTTGAGGAACACGTCGATGGTGTCAGTTCGGGCCGGCGGTGACCGGAAATAGCCCGGCGACGTGCCGCGGCCTCGGTTGAGGTTCGGCGCCGTCGACCGTGGGTTCTAACCCGCCAACACCTCGAACAAACGGTACTACAGCATCAGTGTACCTCTAGGAAGCTCGACAAGGTGTCAAAAGGGTTCAAAGATGGCGGCAAGCCGGTCGGCACCGTGTGACCGAGCGTGCCCACCATGACCGCTCTTGATCGAGCTCAAAATTCGTCACTCCTAGACAGTTTCACATCACGGATGCAGAAAGGAACTTGATCGCCGGCTAGTCCAGCGTCTATGTGCAAGATTTGATAACCAACGAAAGATCATAGAGCGAGGATTTGAAGAATCCGTACCGGAAGCTCGGTTTACGGTCGCCGGAGCAAAAACTAGAAATTCTCCGTGGATTCTTCACGGTTTGCTTCCAAACTTGGAGGAGAGCAGCACGGTGGTCACGCGCTCCTGTTGCCTCTCTTGCTGGACCGTGAAAACGCCTGTGGAACGCTGTCCACGGGCGCCTGACTCTCGGCTGAGGCTAGGCCGCCGCGGTGGCGATCGTTTTCGGGCAAAGGAGGTCGGAGCTCGGGGTTTCTGGTGTTGGGGAGGTAGAGTGCGAGCTCAGGTTGCCGTTTAGCAGCTCAGGAGCGAAGGAGGAGATTGTTTTGCTGGCTTCCTGATCGAGCAGTGAGCTGCGGGGGAAAAACATTGCCGCTGCTCGGGTTTGCACGCGACGAGATAAAGCCGGCCGACCCCTGCTCGGCTGAGGCGGTGCTGGTCGCGTGGAGGTGCGAGCAAGCCGCCCTGGGCGCCAGCGCGCGTAGAGGGGAAGCAGCTGGTGGCGCCGGTGGCTGCTCGGTGGAATTTCCCACCGAGGCTGTGACTTTGTGTGCAAGTTTTGCCTCCTTCTCTCTATGACATGTGGGTCCCACCCGGGGTTTTAACCTCTGAAATTTACTCCTAATCACTGTTGTAAATAGTGAGCCCCAAAATACCCCTGGGTATTCAAATTATTCACCCATGAGCCATTTGAATTGAGTAGAATTCAAATTGGGTTTGGTTTGAATGAATTTCAGCACAAGTTCAGTTTTGAATTCAAATAAAGTTTGAATTTGTCCCACTTAGCTCATGTCAAGATCAACTCCAAATAGAGTGAAAATTGGTGTGTGAGCTCACAAAAATGTGCTGAGTAAGAATATGCCTCCCACTTTTAAATTCATGGGATAAAAACAGTTTGAATTTGAATATGGTTTCAAACTGCCCTCTTTCTAGCTATACCCAAAATGACCTCAAAAAGGTTTTGAATTTGGGTGAAACTTGGCATGGACATCCTTAGCAATGTGTAGGAGTTTTCATATGTCCAGCCCACCTATATCACATGTGGAAAATACCACTTTTGCAATATGTGAGTTTGTTCTCTAATGAGCATGTTGATGGTGGTTACTTGCTCTTCATTTGTGTTCATCATCTTTCCTCAAATGAGGTGTGTGTGTGTGTATGGTGATGAACACTTCAATTATGTGTCAAAAACTGAGGCCCTTACAAGACGTGTCTAGCTAACTGCACTCATAATGATAATAAGAAACTGATGTTGTTAATGGACATGGATCGGAGGGAGATCTAGGCAAGACCGGTTCATGCATGCACATGCCAGGATAACAGTGCCACCACAAGGCCAAGTATGGGTGCGGCTTAGCTGAGTAATTAGGTAAGTTGCTAGAGTGTTATGGACTGTGGAAGGCGCAGGGAATGGGAGTCAAGTGAGGAATGCCCTGGGAACTGCATGGCACAAGAGGGGGCCAGTGGGTGGGAGAATTGGAGATTCTAGCCTACCGGTGAAACCTTAGTGAGTCCATACATCTAGTAGCCCCTTTGTAAAGGCTATTTTGTGATCTCTTGGCCATACACCGACGGTTGTGTACTGGTATAATAGAGGTTCTGCAGTCGCCGACGAGTGACGAAATCACAAACTTGTGGGTAAAGAGGTGCAAACTCTGAAGAGTTCTTAAAACTATCATGATAGCCGAGCTTACGGTCACGAGCGCCTGGCCAACTGCCATGATTAGTTGGGATGGTTATTGGGATGATTACTGGTTATGGTTTTGGATGGTTTGATTATGGTTTGGTTTTTGGGACTGTTGAGTCCGGGTGATAAGATGGGTTGCATGACTGTTGAGTCATGGCAACAAGGTTGGTCTCGGTGGGAGACAAAAGTTGTTTGTGAGATGAAATGGTAGCGAATACGGGATGGTATTCGTGAGATGGTAGCGAATACGAGGAGGTATTCGTGAGCAAGAATGAGGTTGATTGATGTCTGGATGGGACATGGAAGGTAATGAACATAATGGAGGTATGAATGGTATTTTAATACATGTTGGGATTACATTCACCTAAAAATGAGTTGCTGTTTTATCGTGTTTTTTGATAAATAACTTTTCTTTTTGCAATGAGCCTTTTTATACCTACCTTGTTATGAGCTACATATCATATTTTCCCGCACTTGCTGAGTACATCTTTGTACTCAAACTTGCATTATTATTTCATCATCAGCAACAGGAGAAGATTTCTATGAGGACCAAGTGAAGCATTAGGCGTGTGATCTGTTCTCAACCTTGCTTGTGGGGATGGAGTAGAGATGGAGCCATTGCTGCCTAGAATTGCTTCCGCATTAGTTAAATTGCTTCCGCATTAGAATAAAGACTTCCGCTGCATAGAAATGAGACTTCCGCTGTGAGCATGAGTCCAAGACTCATGAGATATTGTAATAAACTCTGTTATTCGTGGTAATATATAATCTGAATTCAGTTTGTGGAGCATATGTGTATGTGTGATGAACATCCTGGGCACACATATGCATTAGTTCTCGTTTCCGTGGTCTTTCCACAGAATTGAGGGTGTCACACGCCCGATATTGAAAATGATTGCTATAATCTCTTTATCAAGGTTAGTAACTTTGTGTTAGTGAGCAACCTAGGTTATATATCATTCCTCATTCGACATTTGTTAAGTTAAAAAATGTCAATGTTATTTTCAGGATCCAGAGGAATATAAGAGACGTGTTTGGGAGCAAGCTCGACAATACAGTTTAGATCGTTGGATGAGAGCTTCATAGTAATATAAGTCTGAAATGTATGGTTTAGAGGGCACGCAATGTGTATAAGCTATGAAATGTTCATTGAGTTGCAAATGTTTATCTCTGAATTAAAATGTCCATAGGTTCTATATGTTCATTATGGCAACGATGCACATTTATTATCTCCACGCGTGAAGTGGCAATGGACAAATATACTAGAAAGGACATAATTTAAATATTTTTCACAGGCGGTGTTTAACTAAGAGCAGCCTGTGAAAATATGCACCTATATAAGGCCGCTCAGGCGGTTCTAAATTACAATGTACAAACCACCTGCACTAATACATCTTCACAGGCAATGTTTAACTAAGAGCCGCCTGTGAAAATCTGCGCCTATATAAGGCCGCTCGGTCTCCTCGAAAAAACCCAACCCTGGAGATTTCACTAGACGCCGTCAGGCTGCCAAAATTTTCCTTTGCCGCCAAAGCCCTCGCCACCGAGCGTCGTCCTCGCCGTCCTCGCCGCTGTGCTTCGTTGTCGTCGCCGTTGCCATCTATGTACGTCCGCCTCTTTCCTCCCTTCTCTCCCTCCTCCCTTCTCTGTCCCCCGCGCCGCCTCCTTTCCTTCCCCTCTCCGTGCCACCTCCCTCCTCGCCCTCGCTGCCGGTCGAGTGTCGTCCTCACCCTCGCCGCTGCCTCCCTCCTCCCTTTTCTGTCCCCCTCTGGCACCATCACCGCCGCACCCCCCCAACTTAATCCTCCCTGCGCCTCCTCCTCCTTCCCAACATCTACCCCCACCGTGTGATGCCCCCTCCCCACCGTCCCCCACCGCCGGCGCTCTCCCACTGCACTGACCCCCCCCCCCCTTTAGATTGTTTAGATTACTTGTTTAGAGACCTTGACAATTGCTTAGATTAATTGTTTAGATTTTGTTTGAAGGTGGACCAAAGAGAAAATTGTTTAGAGAGCAAATTAATTGTTTACATCAGAAAGCAAAGCAAATTTAGTGCAATTGTTTCTTCTACATTTTCTGTGTATGTTCATACCGGCACCAATTAGTTGTTTAGAATTGTTGTTGTGTTAAAGCAGATAGTCTTGTTGTGCTAACAAGTCGTCCATGTTGTCTTTGTAATCACTGAGTACTATAACAGGGATACATGTTATCTTTGTAAATCCACCATATTTACTCTATTTTATATATTAGGATGTGATTTTACATATTAAAATATCTTTGTAATCACTGAATACTATAACAAGAAACCCCTTCTGTTGCTTTTCAAGTTCTAACATGGAAAGCCCTAAGAAGACTTGTGCTGATAGTAAAAATAAAGTCGACAATGTTGAGTTTATTGACTCCAACAGTTCAGGCTTGTATCATAGTCCATCGGATCCTTTTCCAAATATAAAATTAAAAAGATTTCAGAGGATCTTGACCAAGGAATATGATCCTTCCGACGAGGCATGGATCACGAATCTTAACTCCAACAGTTCAAATTAATGTTAGCTGTCAAGTATATGAAGTCTTATAATTCTTTTCTACCTAGCGCCAAGACAACGAGGTGACTTCGGCTCCTAAAATCGCAGAAGGTTCTCCAATGGTTGAATTCTCAAATTCAGTCAAGCAAAAACGAGGGCAACGAGGTCCCAATAAGGGTCCATTGAACCGCATCATATACATAACAAGTGTCAGTCAAGGTCGGCTTCCTCAATAACCACTGGATTCAGTTACAAAGTGTAAAAGCCCAAGAAAAGGGACTTCCAAAAGTGATCATTTTCATCACCTCACAACACCACAGCTCATCTTGTGGATATCTTGTGAATACTTGTGAAGAGCAAGTAACCACCATCAAAAGGGTGATTAGAGGGGAAAGCCCTAACTTCCAAAAATTGAGATTTTTACACATGAACATGATAGGTTGAGCTCACCCCTAGATCTTAAATAGTCTTGGGAAGGCTCAGGCCAAATTTTATGCAAATCCAATACTTTTTGAGGCACTTTTGGAGGCATTTGGAAAAGAGGCCAATTTGAATGTAAATTCAAATTGCAGCCACTTTCATAACTTGAATTCAAAAGTTGACTTCATATTCAAACTCAGCACATTTTTCTGATTTAGTCCACCAATTTTCATCCCCATTGGACTTCATCTTGTTGGGAGCTAAATTTGCATTAATTCAAAACTGAATTTGAATTTCTGTTCAAATGTGAAGCAAATTTAGCCAAACCAATTTCAAATTTAGGAAGTCAAATTCAAACAATGACTTGGAGGCTAAGTCTCACATTCAATTGTGAGTAGCTGGGATTTTTTCAGTCAAAACAGAGATGAAAAATTAGAAGATAATTAGAGGGGAGGGACCCACTTGTCAGTAGCCTTCACACTGAAGTTTTCTTTGGGTTGATCTTTTTTGCTCGGCCGAAGTTGCGCACGCCAGCCAGCCCCGGCGTCGGCGCCCGACCGACTTGCCATCGCCACCTCCTGCTCGAGGGAAACACTGAGTGCAGCACGTGATCAGTACGCTGTGCCACGTGAATCTTCGCTCTCTTCTCCACCCTCTCCTTCGCGCACCGAAAGCCGAACTCGCGCCAGCGCCGACCTCCTCAGCTCCCCGGCATCCGAGAGCAAGGAGCCGTTTCGCACCCAACGAGCTACACAAAAAAGGTCCGCTCCAAGGTGCTTGACACGCTCGTGCCGACCACCCCTCCTCTCGTGCTTCGCCGGGGTAGAATTTGTCCAGTTAGTCATTCGGGGTTCCAAGGACCGAATCGTTCAAAACTCGGAAATTTGTAATGGGTAGTTCACCACAGAAGATTCTGAGCTACGCACACGGTCTGCACTTGTCCACGGCCACCTAGGATAAAAAACCAGTGAAAACCATGGACTAGGGTTGCTGTTCTTCAAAATTTCCCAGTCACAGCCGTTTTAGCCCTAGGTCGACGGTGAGGTCATAGTTGCGGACATTTTCACAGGGATCAGTGCTCATATATGTGATCAGCAAGTCTCAGCGGAGCTCTCCGAGCAAACCGCGTCGAAAAAGGTGCAGAGGACACTGAGTTCGACATCGCTGAGGAGCTCCCGGCCGCTGTCACCGTCACGAGCACTATTCCAACCGTCGCCGAGATAAGGGAGTGCACCACCGTGTTTCCCAGGCAGAAATATGCACAGGCGGCAAGTATCGTCGAAGGTCGGGCAGCAGAACACCCTGTGGCGAGCTCTCCGGCGAAGGGGGCGGCGGGGAGCCGCGGGAGCACGAGGTAGACAAAGCCCCACAAGCCCCATGTGTCAGCCTCTGTTTAAACAGCGCCGGATCTGCTGTGGCACCGGGATCTCGTGCGACTGCGTGGGAGACTCTGCGGACCCCCGTATGGTTTGGCTGCGGTGCTGACACGTAGACCGGGGACCCACCAGCCGGTTCAAACTTTATTTGAATTTTCAAATTTGGTTCAAACTTCAAATGCACATAACTTCTGCTAGGAAGCTCCAAACTCAGTGAAACAAATTTTGCTGAACTCAGCTTTTTGAGTACTTTCCAGCAACACAAATTTCAGCTCATAAAACTTAATGGTTTTCCAGAATTAATTGCCTAAAATTTAAACTTTTAGGAATTGTATCTGGAGAATTACCTTATGAAAAATTCTGAAATTTGGCTGGGAGCTTCATTGGAAAATCCTTGAGTCACAGTAAAATTTTCAGACCCATCGAAATTCATTTAGTCCCCATAATGGTGTGACTAAGTGAACTGCCCTGAGAAAATAGAAAAATGTACAGAAACATTTTTCAGATTTTCTCAATTCTTGTTTAGGGCATAACTTCATCTAGAATTCTTCAAATTACATGAAACCAATTCCATTAGAACCATCTCAAATTCTAGTTTCCAGAAAGTAATGGTTGGAGCCATGAAAATCCCTGGAATTCTTTAGAAGCTCTACTAATGACCAAATAAGCTTTTATTTGTACAAAGCTCAAATGATCTTTGTTTCAAATGAAACTTGGTAAAGACTCTGTTTAGGACCCTACCAAGCCACCATAAAAATTTCAGAACCAAATGGGAGGGCTATCTGGAGTTATAGTCTTTACATATTCAATTTCAAATGTTGCATTTAAATTGACATATAGCATATGGCTTACGTGTAGTCGCTGAGGGCAAGGAGACTCCGAAAGTGCTCGACTTCCTTCTTCCGGACAAAGCCCTAACAACTGACCAGCAGCAACAAGGAAAGCCCCGGTTTACATTAACCAATTTTACAAAGTTTTGATTTATGTATACTTAGCATGTGGTATGGATGTGCAGTAGGTGTTGGATGGATGAAACCCAAGTGCATAACCAGAATTTCCTATAAGAGTGAGGGTAGTGTCTAAGTCCTCGAGTAGACAGGCTATGCTTAATGATTCATAGAACTTCGGTACAAGTCAAGTAGTTGGAATCTACTCACGAGTTAGGCTTGGGACACACGGTATTGGTTCGAGTGATGTGAGATCACCGTAGTAATGAAAATGAGGCTAGGCATGGGCTAGGGCGCAGCAAGAGGAAGTCTTGTGTGTGCAGCCCTGTCCGTGTCGATTGAGGACCGATCCATGTGCGGCCCTGCTGAACAAGTATTGAACGTACCGAAGGCATATCGGATATATGGGCCCCGATAAACCGATGTAACATATACCTCCGGGCGTCGAGGCATAACGCACCGATTTATAGGTGTAGGCTGAGGGCAGCAAGGTGGAAATCTGCTAACGGGCATAGAGAGATGCTCCGTGGGGAACCTCCTGCTCGTTTTGGTGCGACCGGTTCGACGTTTGGGCTATTGGGTGAAAGGTTGTCCCGTAAGACATCGAGTGAGCGTGCTGTGCAGTTCCAGGGGTGGGCGTACGTGACGTGCTCTTTGGGTATCCCTACAGGTGTATATCGAGTCGATTCGCCATCCCTCACGGTGACGAGTACCGCTTGTTCACTGCATCGTAACGTAGATAAATTATGGAATGTTATGATTCAATTCTGCTGATATGTATAATGGTATTGCTACATGTGTGCCACCAAATATTGCTTACTAAATTTCAAATTCATGAACTGTTAACTTGTGGCTAAAAGATGAAATAAGGATGAACTTGTAGGCGTGTCCATTTGCTGCTAATCACCATCCTATGTTCGTTGTACACTACATATAGAGTTTCATGCCTAGGTGAGTCGGTTAAGTCTTATTGAGCCTTGTGCTCACGGTTGCTGCTATAAGTGTTTTTCAGGTGAGGAGCATCCCACGGACTCGGGTTACGAGTCCACCGGCGAGGGCTACCCTCCGTCGGGGACCACGGCTGAGTGGAAGCCGTACACGCCGCGCTGAGCTGAGGAGTGCAGCTAGTGTGGGTTGCCCTAGGGATGGGCAACCGACTTTTGCTAGGTAGACGGGCGTGAGTTGTACAAACATAGTTTCTGCTGCTATAATATAAACTCTAGTTTGTAACTGAAGTATTGTACTACTTTGTACATTTCAGTTGGTTTTCAATGTAATACAATGTTTTCCTTATGATGTGTTCTGTCGGGTGTCGCATCGTGCGGCACCACCCTCTACGATCCTGGATGAGCGGATCCCGGTCCGCCACACAAAGTACCGAAATGCATGCGGTTGTCTTGTTAGAGAGCTCGTACCGATCACAACCGAGAAATGGAGAAAATTCCCTGAGGCGGACAAGAATGAGTTGTGGGAGAAGTTAAAGAAAAAATTCAAGTTTCCAAAAGGCACGGAAGGAGCTGTAAAGAGAGCAACATTGGTCTCTTGTGGCAAGAAGTTTCGTGGCTGGAAAAATGAAATGAATGCTCATGTTATGGACAATAAAGTCCCTAGCCTGAAGAAGATGGGAAAAATCACACAAGCTCAGTGGCAGAAATTTGTTCGTCAAAAGACCACACCTAAGGCTAAAGCCCTAAGTGAATCTAGGTCAGAGCTTGCCAAAAAGAACAAATACCATCATCGCTTCGAGTCTGTCGGATATGCCCCCAAAGTTGTGAAATGGAATAAAATATTAGAGGAAACTGTGAGTAAGGGCAATCCAGACCCGCTACAAGGATGCGATGAGAGAACTAAGTGATGGGTCTTAGCTCGGTGAGGTTTGACCAGCGAGGGCAAACTTGAAAAGCCTGACTCTGTGAACCAAGTAGTGCAAAAAATGAAAGAAGTAATTGAAAAGTAACAGAAGGGTCTCTTCAAGCCAAAGAGGGAGAATGACCAACTTACTACTATACTAGGCAACCCTGAACACGGTGGACAGGTTCGAGCAATCTCTTCTCAGATGTCCTGGAGAGATGGTTTCCCGAACAATAAAGAGTTATATAGAAGCCATGACAAGTTAAATAAGATAATTGAAGATACGATTGATCAAAAGGTCAAGGAATCTGTGAAAGCAACAATAGATAAACTTATAGAATTAGGACAATTAACGCCACAGAATAGAGCGATGGTTCCCGTGGCAAAGGAGCATTTGATATCTCAGGGTCAAGCCATAAGTTCCCTGTAGATGATATTGTTAAGGACACATCTTGTCGTCTTCTTATCCCGATCGGCAGAGCAGGGAACAAAACAAAATAGGTTGCCACTGCTATGGCAAAGCCGAATCGTGTCTTTAACGGCAATTCACTTCTGTTGTATTATGCTGTGGTGCAAGTTCTTCAGATTATTGATAATGATTATGAAGATTATTAAATAAACCTCATCACACCTGAGGGGATCACGACTCTGGGGCATGTCGTCAACCAGTTAATCCTTTGGCACCGATGTGATATCATGTTGGACGATGAGCCGATGTCTAGCCCCGTCGCATCTCGAAAGACTGCAGCCCCGTCTTCTTCACCGAAAGTCCAAAAAGATCCACTCCCTCTAAGTCCCAGCAAAGTTGATAGTAACCTTGATATTAAAGATAACCAAGAGCAACCAGTTGAACAACATCTTGAAGCAGTACAAGAGCAAGCTGCTGGTAGTAAAGAGCAATCAGTTGAACAACAGGTTCAACAACAGGCCAATGTCCAACTTCCGACGACTACTCCTCGGTTAGTGCCTATGAAAGTTAGCTCATACAAAAATAAGAAACCTTCTAAAGAAGTGTCAAAATATTTGGAAAAATGAAGAAAAATGTTACAAAATCTAATGCATCTCGTGCTTCACATGAGCCAACATTAGAAAATATTGAGGAATGGGAAGAAGACAGTGTGAAACATACTCAGGAGACGGCTTTAGTTAAACCAGGAGTTCCGGTATACAAGATTTAGGATGTTCCCCCTGAATATGAGAATGGGAAGTCGTTCATGACATCGACACAGCTTAGCAAACAACCTTTCTCGCTCAGAAGAATGCACGAGTGGTACATCACTGCCAGCACAAAATATGACATTTGTTACGTCACATTTTGTGTGCCAAAAGAAACATTTTGAAACATTGCAGAAGATAAACGAGCCCTTCTCTTTGAAGATATGCGGAGCCTTTTCTATCGAGGCATGCTCGAAATCAACCAACTACTCGTCTGATGCTTGTAAGTGTCTCCAGTATTTCGTATTTGCTTTTCTTACTACATGCATACATATGTCATGAGATTATAACAACTCAGGACATATTCAATGGGATGTAATAAAAAGTCGAACTCCAAGACATGTATCCTTGACCCTACAGTGATTGCAAAGTCGAATTTTGACTTTCAGGTGCAACGGGACTCATAACAGTACAAGCACATGACAAAAAACAATTTGAAAAATCAATCGCAAGCCAAAAGAAAGATAAAAAGACAAGTGTTGCAGCCTACATAGGACATGCCATGTTTAACTTTGTCAGAGATGGCAAGTACTTCATAAAGGCTCCGTACCACTTCGAGTAAGTTTAACACATGACATGGAAATAACAATTATTGCTAATTTTTAACTTAACACATATGTTTGTACGTGTGCAGTAAATACTACATAATGATCTTCATCAAGCCAACGCAAGGTTTGACAACGGTCTTGAACTCAGCCAATTACTCACAAGATACTTACAAAGATTTCCTTGACATTTTAAGAACGTACGGTTATTCAATACTTTTAATATACACGCATATATATATATATATATATATATATATATATATATATATATATAGGTTGACAACTCTTATATGACATTCCTTGTATGACAGCGCTTGGCGGTTTTACGTGAAACAATTTGGTGGTCAGAGACCTCCTAATAAGGATGCATTGCAGATATACACATATTATCCTTGTCCCAAGCAGCCTTCTGAGAGCGTCTTATGCGGGTATTATGTATGCGAGCATCTTCGGACCACCTACGAATATAGAGTGAATTGTGAGGATGTATTATCCTTAATGTCAATACTGCATTTTCTTACTTTTGAGTTTCATTTTCATTGTAACTAGCGTATTTTAATACTATTATGTTATCATTGTCACCAACACATTCTAAACCTTGTTATGTGTTTCATTGCAGCACACGAATGTGGACGAAGAATGACCGGTTTCTAGAGATATGCCTAGTGAAGGAGCCGATAAGATTGCGAGTGAACTGTGTCTCTTCATGCGTCGCAAAATTTTCCACCGAAAAGGGCAGTTATTCGATGAGGCAGGTGTAATAGCTGATGTGCTAGAACTTTGCCAGTATGAGCATTGAATTGGTATTTAGTGAAAAACTTGTAAACTATGAATTGCGATGTATTGTACTGTACATATGTATATGAGATGACTTTTTGGTGATATTGTGTCGATGATGCTTGTCAGAATATATTGTTTCTACAGCGGCGGAGGCTTCATGAGGAGCTGGCAGTGGGGCAGAAGGCCAAGGAGCAGGATGGGGTGAGCTGCGCCGGTTTGCAAGAATAGAACATTCATTGCATGGTTGATGTCCTTCTGTGAGCGGGCGAGGTGCATGCATGTACTGCATGTTGTTTGGGCTTTGTGTGATGTACGCCAACTGGATTAGTCTTTCATGTAAAAGCCCAAGATTTTTTACTTGCTAGAGTGTTCATTACATCACCACAAACCAGCTCATTTTGTAGATAGCTCATGAACACATGTGAAGAGCAAGTAACCACCATCAAGAGGTTGATTAGAGGAAGAACTCACAAATACAAAAGTAGGATATCACACATATAAACATGAGAGGCTGAGTTCACCATTAGGCTCTAAACATTTTTAGGAGTGCTCATTCCAAGTTTCATGCGAGTTCAAATCCTTTTGAGGCACTTTTGGATACATTTGTAAAAAGGGCTAATTTGAATGCAAATTCAAATTTCGGTAACTTTCATCACTTGGATTCAAAAGTTGACTTCATATTCAAACTCAGCACATTTTTCTGAGTTAGTCCACCAATTTTCATCCTCATTGGAGTACATCTTGTCGGGAGCTACATTTCAAGTAATTCAAAACTGAATTTGAAATTCAAATTCAAATGTGAATCGAATTTAGCTAAACAAACTCCAATTTGAGGAATTCAAATCATTTCATGACTTTGTGGCTAAGTCTATCAATTAATTGTGAGTATCTGAGATATTTGCAGCAAAGAATGGAAAAGAATTAGAGGGAGAAGTGCTCCCACATGTCAGTCATACTCACTGAGTGAATCAACTCACGCGCGCTCTGTTCTTCGGGCCTCTGGAGAGGACGCCACTGAGCCGTTCCGATCACCACCTCCTCGGTTTGCCGTCATGCTGGCGACCAATTTTGGTGCCTCCTTGCTCATGAAGGAACCCCAGCGCTGCACACACACAACCGCCGTGCTCTGCTTTCGCCCGCTCGATGGCAAAACCAGTCTGCACGGCCGCGCCTCCGCCTCCCTCGGCGATCATCCACTCCGGTTGTTTTCACGCTAGACTGAGCTGCTCAGAGGTTGCGCCCACCGTCCCTTGACGTTCCCGAAGCGAGAAATCGGAGGTAGCTACCCTAGACCGCGGTAGCGAGCTCAGTTTTCTTCGTCGACGCCGTGAGTCGCCGCCGCTATGAAAACTCATTGTCCGGCCACGAGCGTCTTTCTTCTTCTGAGTTTAGCACGCCAAAAGGTTTGCCTAGGATCACTCTTCCTTTCCCGCAACACCGGCCCCATGCCACAGTGTGTGCTCGCCGGAATTTCAGTTCTTGCCGAAAGCATGTGATATAGACCGCGACCATCTAACTCAAAAATTCATGCTAACCGGTCAAGAAAACCTTCCCCAACTTAGAAAACCATCCGGAAAGGTCCGTGCGAATCCATACGATCAAGAACCATGGGAAACCGTCGAGAAACCACTGAGTTCTTCGGGGTTTTTTGTTCTTCATCGGATTTAGACCTAGGTCGCACGGTGAAGTCCTATTTGCCGCCACCTTTAGCAAGATCAGGGTCATGATCGTTGCTCCTTAGGTCGTGGCAGTTCTGTAGGAGCCAACAGCAGAGGTTTTGAGGAACTACAGCGCCTAGCGACCTTGCCGAACTTGCCACGGAGGTTGTCACCGTCGCACGACCATTTCCGGTGATCGCCCGGCGGCGACAAGGTCAGCAACGTATTCCCCGAGCAATTTTAGGTGGAGGCGGAGAGTTTGGTTGAGTTCCAGGCACGGGAACCCTCTTCCGGTGAGTGCTCCGGCGAGGTGGGCGACGGTTGGCCGCGGGAGCGCGAGGAGAAGAAGACTCACGGGTCCCACACGTCAGTCTCCATTAAAACCGCGCCGGATCGTCTGTGGCTCCATATCAAGTTGTGGCTACGTGAGATAATCTCTGTGGCCCCGTGTTTCCTGCTCTCAGGTGGCACCACATCACCCCGGGACCCAGCTGTCAGAATTTAAACAATTCCCGAATTTCAGATTCCAGTTCAAACTTCAAACGCACACAACTTTTGCTAGGAAGCTCCAAGTGTAGTGAACTAAATTTTTTTGGATTCATCTATCCGAGTACTTTCTAGCAAAACAAGTTTCATTCCATGAAATCCATCCTTTTTCCAGAATTAAATCTCCAAAATTTAAACTGTTGGGAATTTTATCTGGAGATTTCCTTTATGTAAAATTCTGAAATTTGGCCAGGAGGTTCATTTGAAAATCCTTGAGTCACATGAAAAATTTCAGAATCCACATAAGTTCATTTAGTCCCCCTAATGGTGTGATTAAGTGAACTGCCCTGAGAAAATAGAAAAATGTACAGAAACATTTTTCAGAATTTTCTCAAATCTTGATTAGGGCATAACTTTCTCTAGGATTCTTCAAATTACATGAAACCAACTCCATTAGAACCATATCAAACTCTAGTTTCCATAAAGTAATGGTTTGATCCATTAAACTCACTGGAAATCCTTAGAGACTCTAGTAATAACCATTTAGACTTTTATTTGTGCAGAATGCAAATTAGTTTTGTTTCAAATGGAATTTGGTCAAGTCTCTGGTTAGGTTCTTACCAAGCTACAGTAAAAATTTTAGAGCCGAAAGGAATTTCTAGGTAAAGTTATGGTCCTTATATGCTAAATTCAACACATTTGCATTTAATTTGACATATTGTTAACTTGATTACGAGTAGTCGCTGAACGCGAGGAGACGTCGGAGATACTAGACTTCATACCTCCGGAGGAGACACTAACTCCTGACCAGCAGCAACAAGGCAAGCCCCAGTTTGCAATTAACAAATTTTATCAAGTTTTGCTTTATATTCACTTAGCATTAGGTGTAGGATGGATGAAACTCAATTGCATAACCAGATTAGTCCAAGGAGAATGAGGGTAGTTTCTAAGTCCTCGAGTAGATCATGCTTTGCTTAATATTTGTAGACTTCGGTACAAGTCGAGTAGTTGAAATCTACTCGCGAGTATAGGATTCACCACATAACGGATTGGTTCGAGATGTGAGATCACTTTAGTAAGAAAATGAGACTAGGCAGGGTATAGGACGCAGCAAGAGAAAGTCTTGTGTGCATAGCCCTGCCCTTGTCGATTTAGTACCGATCCGTGTGCGGCCCCGCTGAACAAGTTTGAATGTACCGAAGGCATCTCGGATATATATCTCCGGGCGTCGAGGCATAACACACCGATTTATAAGTGTAGCTGATGGGTGCAAGGTGGAAATCCGCTAACGGGAATAGAGAGATGCTCCGTGTAGGGAACCTCCTGTTCGTTTGGGTGCGACCGGTTCAACGTTTGGGCTGTTTGGTGAGAGGTTGTTCCGTACGACATCGAGTGAGCGTGCTGTGCAGCTCCATGGATGGGCGTACGGGACGTGCTATTCGGGTATCCCTGCAGGTGTATAATGAGTCGATTTGCCGTCCCTCACGGTTATAAGTAGCACTTGTTCACTGTGTCGTAACGACGGTAAAAATATGGAACGTTGTGATACAATACTGATGATATGAATAACTTGTATTGCTACATGTGTTCCACCAAATATTGCTTACTAAATTTCAGATTCATGAACCGTTAACTTGTGGCTAAAAGATGAATTAAGGATGAACTTGTAGGCGTGTCCTTTGCTGCAAATTGCCATCCTACCTTTGTATTGACCAGCATGTAGAGTTTCTTGTGTAGGAGAGTCGTTTAAGACTTGCTGATCCATCGTGCTCACGGTTACTGCTATAAGTATTTGCAGGTGAGGAGTACCCCACGGACTCGGAGTACGAATCCACCGGCGAGGGCTACCCTCCGTCGGGGACTATGGCTGTGTGGGAGCCGTACACGCCGCGGTGATGCTGAGTGCAGCTAGTGTAGGTTGTCCGTAGGGCCGGACAACCAACTTTTATTAGTTAGGTGTTGGCATGAGTTGTACAAATAATTTCCTCTTCAGTGGACTCTATAAATATATGTAAACTGAAGGTTTGTACTACTTTTGTACAAATTCAGCATGTTTCAATGAAATACTATGTTTTCTTATCGTGTGTGCTGTCAGGTGTCGCATCGTGCGGCACCACCCTCTGTGATCCTAGAATGTACGGATTTCGGTCCGTTGCTGGCTGGCATCAGAGCTGCTTAGGGGATAGCACACTAAATAAGGACAGTATTACGGGAAAACATAGGATTACGGTGAGGAATCGCTAGTATTCCCAAATAAGGACTATATTAGTATAGTTAATTAAAGTGGCATGACTAACTTACTTGTTATAATTCTGAATTTTGATTTTGTAACGACGTACCGCCGACCAGGTAAGAGGTAAGGGACGCCACCAAAAGCGGATCAATTTCGGTTAGTTCCCCTGATGAGGAAAGTGGTTCAGGGTATAGGTCTCACAGCTTGGTATCAGACGTCAATATGAACCTCTTGAACTCTTCATGTTCCTGAGTTCATATGAAACGCTGGTCCCTCGCGTGAATTAGGTGAGAAAATGGAAACCCCATCTTGTGGTCGGTAACGTAATATTGTGTTCTTCCGGAAATAGCCTAGAAGGACATACACAGCGCATGCCATCGGCGTGCCCTGCAGGGAAGTAGGTGGTATCCGTTGGATTGATACAATTCCCAACCTTTACGACCTGTTCACGCTCTACTTGGGTTCCCCGTCGTGTGGTGTGAAAACGCGACCATTTACCTTGAGACGTGACTTGACTCAAGGACGGCCGTATGGCAATGATACGGGCGTATGCATTTACTTTCAAATATGGACCTACCTGAAATGACAAAAACCTTTGAGTGAATCATTATTGTGTGTTCTTCTGCAGGTGCTAACCACACACATATCCTGTGTAGTACACGTTTGCGAGAGATTGTTTTTAGTTCCATGGTTGAGTCGTATATGCCGGTATAATCCGGTTAGGATTTTCCATTTGGTGGGGAACGTAGTACCGACATGTAATAATCGTGATTGCATTAATTTTTTTTGAAAATAAACTAAGATAACCAAGTTTTAATCCTTAGGATTCTGGTTTTGAAGAGAAAGTCCAATAATTTAGTAGTGCAGTTTAAGGGACTTGAAAAACAGAGTGCTCTGTTTCTAGGCATCAAGTTTGCTGAACTTTAACAGAGCATAACTCACAGGTTACTTAGCCAATGTAGGTGTGGGATATAGTTCTGGAAATAGGTTTAAGTGCTCTACGACTTTGTTGTAGACTTCCAGAACAGAATCACACATCAAACTGGTTGAAATTTCAGATGATTGTACACTGTCCAGAACCAGGACAGATTCAAAACTCTCTCTGGACTGTTCTGTTTTTCAAGCATAACTCTCTGTAGTGAAATCTAAAATAATCATATGATACATTTTTCGAAAGTTTAGGATATTGTTACATCTTTGTAATTCAAAGTTTTTGCAGTTGCTGCACGAAATTCAGTGGAATTTTGAGTTGAAAACAGTAACTTTCAAAGGAGGTGCTGTTGAAATTCTTCCAGAAATGCTGTGACTTAGAATTATCACAACTTTTTAACCAGAGCTAACCTGGGGGCAAATAAATAATCGTTGTAAAGATACTGAAGTTAACTTTAACTTTAGTATTCAACTTGAGTTATGAAAATGCCAATTACCAGTTCAAAATCTGGGATGAGTAGAAATTGGTAGTTCTGGGCAGAGGAATGAACAGTTGAACTCATTCGAGAGATTGTTGTACCTATTGGAGTTTTATTACACCCAATGGGGCAGGACATGCTCATGAGTTGTTATCTTCAACTAGTGAAATATTTGAGTATATTACCTACTCAAGTTCTTTTTTCTAGAGACCATGTTTGTGTCGTATTGGAGATAAAATGGTAGTATACGTGATGACAAAGCGATATTAACGTCTCGTAGTGAGCAAATCTAGTTGATATGAACTTTTAAAGAGGAAGTCCGTCAATTTGGATTTCACTAATTTGCATTTGGTCTGGTAACGGTGTAGCTTGTGCCAAGTTATTACATTATCCATGTACGAGATGTGTCGCATGCTTCCCGTCATTATGTTTACCGCTATTTTATGGACTGCATGGAGTATGCTATGGGGCTAATGTTACTGTCGTGATGGTTGCAGATGGTTTGTACCCGGGCCATGCATGAGGTCGGGGGCTCGAGTCAGCAAGGGATTGATGACTCCCAGCCACCTGCCTATGACAACACCCCGCAGCAACAACAACCACCGCCGCCTCCGCTTAGACTAGCAGATGTGATCTCGGCGCTGGTGGTCTCTCGTGAGGAGCAGACCGACATGTTCCTCATGATTGTGCAGAATACGTACCAGACGGGGACGCGTCAAGAAAGGGGGCCTTGTGAGCCCTGCATCACTACGTACTTGGATTTCATGAGTACGCATCCTCCGGTGTTCACTGAAGCGGCAGAACCACTGGGGGCCGACAACTGGCTGCGGATGATCGAGTCCAAGTTCGGGCTGCTCCAATGCAAAGAGCAGCAGAAGACTCTCTTCGTGGCACAGAAGCTTTACAGTGCCACCCGTGCGTGGTGGGCAAATTATCTCGCCTCATTACCTGTTGGCCACGCCATCGAATGACAAGAATTCCGGGAGGCATTCCGCACCTATCACATACCACCCGGTATGATGAAGAGGAAGTTCCAAGAATTCTTGGAGCTGAAGCAAGGCGGGAGGAGTGCCCATGACTACTCCCGCGTGTTCCACCATCTGGCGCAGTACACGTCGGACTACATCTCCACCGAGGAGAGGAAGCGCGAGCAGTTCTATCAGGGTTTAAATCCCGAGATGAAGACTCACCTCGCGCAATGACATCGCGGCACCTTCAACGACCTCGTCAATGCCACGATTCTGCAAGAGGATGCTCAGAGGGAATTTGCGACTGAGCAGCAGAAGCGCAGCGCTCCACCGAGCAGCGGGGGTGGAGCTCCTCAAAAATACCGAACGGTGTATCGGACGCCATTTGGTCAGCAGTGGCATCCACCGGCACGACCTCAACAGTTTGGGGGTCATCCTTATCAGCCACCCCCATTCTGACCGCTGATGCCACCACCGCGACCGCAACAGCAGCAACAGCAGCAGATGGTACCCCAGGCGTTTCCACAACCACAATGCGCCCCGGGCTTCCGTCCACCGGTCAGCGGAGGACCGCCTCGCTACACATGCTATACGTGTGGCCAGGCTGGTCATTTCTCGAAGGACTGTCCACAGGGGCAGCAAAGCAGCGGGCAAGCCCAATATCAGGGCGGTCCTCGAGGCCGACTACCGGTTAAGAAGGGAGGTCAGCGACCCGGGGGCGTTCATTAACTCGACAATGAGGATGCCCTGGAAGGAGAGAACATGCTGGCGGGTAAATTCACTCTCAATGATCGTGCAATCATCATTTTATTTGATTCGGGTGCAACCCACAACTTCATAAGTGCATCATATGTGGTTAAGCATAAACTGCAAGCCTTTCCAACCGAGTGCTCATATATGATCTGCTCACCGGGAGGGAAGATTTCAGCAAATGTGATGATTCCAAAAGCACCAGTGTGCTTAGGTGGGAGAATATATCCCACTACTATGATTATTCTTGAGGGGTAGAAGATTGATTCAATCTTATGAATGTCATGGCTAAGTTACTATGGCGCTGTCCTTGAAACTTTATCACGGACGGTTCACTTCAACTCTCCACTCCACCGTCCGCATTCACTCGTATTAGACAACCCTGTCCCGTAAGTTTCAGCCGCCTATCATACTGAAGCTCCCAAGTTAGAGGACATCCCCGTAGTCCGAGAATACCCTGATGTATTCCCGGATGATCTCCTGGGCATGCCACCTGAACGGGATGTGGAGTTCAGGATTGAACTTGCGCCCGGGACTACACCAATATCGCGGAGACCGTACAAGATGGCTCCGAATGAACTGACTGAGTTCAAGGAACAGCTCAATGACTTGTTGAGCAAGGGTTTCATTAGACTGAGTTCCTCGCCATGGGGATGCTCGGCACTGTTCGTCAGAAAGAAAGATGAAACCCTGAGGTTGTGTGTGCATTACCGACTGCTCAACGCCGTCACCATCAAGAACAAATATCCACTGCTCCGCATTGATATCCTGTTTGATCAACTTGTGGGTGCAAGTGTATTTTCAAAGATGGACCTTCGCTCCGGTATCATCAAATAAAGATCCAGGCGGAGGATATCTCGAAGACGGCATTCTCAACGATATATGGACTATATGAATATCTCGTCATGTCTTTTTGTCTCACTAACGCCCCGACACATTTCATGTACCTCATGAACTCGGTATTCATGCCGGAGTTGGACAAGTTCATGGTGGTGTTCATTGATGACATCTTGGTTTACTCCAAGACGGAAGAAGAACACGCCGAACACTTACGTATCGTCCTTCAACGATTTTGGGACTATAAACTCTAAGCAAAGTTCAGCAAATGCGAGTTTTGGATCACCCAAGTGCCATCTTTGGGACATATCATCTCAGCGAAAGGCATTGCGATTCATCCAAGCAAAATTGAACAAATGCTGAAATGGAAAGCCCCCACTTCTGTCCATGAAGTCAGAAGCTTCCTCAGGTTAGCGGGATATAACCGGAGGTTCATCCTGAGCTTCTCCAAGCTTGCTAAGCCGATGACTGAATTGTTGAAGAACAGGACGAAATATGTTTGGAACTCAACATGTGAAGGAGCGTTTCAAGCATTGGTGAAGCATCTCACAACAGCCCTGGTCTTAGCTCAACCGGATACGACAAAGACGTTCAACGTATATTGTGATGTGTCCGGTATCGGGCTTGGCTGCGTGTTGATGCAAGAAGGACGGGTGGTCGCATATGGCTCACGCTGTCACACCCGGTTTCTCCGAACAACGACCGAGTGAATATCACATGTATGCCAGGATCATATTCTCATACATGTGACGACAAATAGTGAAGCATCATTATATTACAAGCCAAGTGTTCGAATATAAATAAGTATTACATAGCATAACGTCTCGATGGACGATAAGATGTTCATAAAATGTAAATAAAAACAACAGCGGAAGATAAGTCTTGTGGGCTCCGTCACAGGCGTTGCCCGGGGGACTCCGTGAACCTAAAATCCTTCTTCGGGCCCGAAGTCTTGGTCGTTGTACACCAGGTCATTCCCTTGGCCTGAGCAGCAATTTAAACCAACAGAAAAGCAAGCTTGAGTACCGTTGGTACTCAGCAAGTGTGGGAAAGTTATGTCATGCATGGCTAGAGCAAGGAGAGGTTGAACTCATGGTTAAAGCACTACGCAATTATTACCTATCACCTTAGCTTATTTAGCACCTACATTACTACATAGGTGAAATGGTCCCAATCCCCTAACCCATCATCGATATCAAATAACCATAACATCATTTCAAATGTTAAGCTCCCCGCTTAACATCCTCAACTTCCCAATTCATCATCCTCTAATCATGAATAAGTCCAAGCCGCTCTTGACCGTGAGCACGACTGTCATGACAGTTTTGACTCTGCAGAGTTTGCACCACTGTACCCACATGTAGTGATTTCATCCCCCGTTGCCAGGTGGACTAAAAGAACCTCCATTATGCTAGTGGCCGCGAACCACGTTCACACTTCCGAGGTGTGTAGCCAGGAGATCACTATGAGGCCTTTACAAAGGGATTCCCGACGAGTGTGGGCCCACTGAGGTTTCACCCCTAACAGCATACAAGAGCCTCCAACCCCGCTGCAGTGGCCCCCTCTTGAGCCTTGCGGTTCATATGGTAGTCCAGCTGACACCTATTCCCCGCACCATCCAAACACCCATACTACGCCGGGGATGTACCTAATTAATTAGCCAAGCTGCCCCATCTCAGCATGTGGTTGGCATGGTAAAGCCAGGTTACATGCTCCATGAACCGGTCCTTAGGATCCAGGCAAGTACTATACACAAACCCGAGACTCGTGCACGCAGCACCAACCAAAGCATTCAGCTTGCCTAGATCCCTACCTCTAAATAATTCATAATAACCCATTCACAGGTAAGGTAATCAAGGTGATGATCTCATGTCCCATGTATCCCATTCTAAGCATGGCTAAGCATAAGTAATATAAATAAATGACATAATAAATAAATCCCAACCCAGGCTACAAGGAAGTAAGAAAATGAAAATCTAGGGAAACTTCCTAGTTTGGTATCATATTCCAAATTGACCATGCAATTAATTTGTAACTACACATCCTAGTATAGGATCAAAGTGGTCAAGGACACTTGCCTTCTTCCTGCTGCTCTGGGAATGGGAACTCTTGGTCTTGAAAGGTGAGAACCTGCTCTGGGGCTGGTTCTACTCATGCCAATACACATAGAAAAAGAAAACAACATTCCATAAGTCATAGTCCACATTTCCACTCATGCAAACCACACATGCATACATATGAAAGTCATACACATATTTAAGTGTTGTATTTACCCTAGATATGTTGATTCTAAGCTTACATGCACTTTTAAACATATATGTTACTTCTAGCTTTAATATTCAGATTTCTAAGTGCACACTATATATGAATTTCCAATTTGAACAAATTTTCTATATTGGATAATACACTTCTTAGCCACAAAATTTGTATAAAAGATAACTTCCTACTCCAAATAAGTTTTCAGATCTTCTACAAAATCTTAACTTGAAGTTTTGGATTTGGGGACCTCACTTGACATTTTCTAATTAGGTATACCTATTTTCTATATTTTCAGATTTATTTTCCATACCTAAAAGTGAACTTTAATACTAAAATAGCACAATATATCTCCTAAACAAATGTATTCTGATCTAAAATGTTCAATAAAATATCTTTTGACTTCCTCTCTGATGAGGGTCAATTTAAATTTATTTTTACCCATTTTCAGAATTATTTTCTAGTCTAAAAATGAATTTCCACCAATAAAACAGCAACCTAAATTCATACAAAAAATATACTGTTCCAATTACCCAAACAGAACCTTTATAAATTTTTCCTACCCCTTTTTGGTTACTTAGATTTATTTTCCCACATTTTAAATTTGTTTTATGCCTAAAGGGTATATTTCAGAGATAAATTACAAAACAGCAATCTCAATTAGTTTTAAAAGTTTATTTCCCCTCCAAATTTGGACCTCAGATTGTTCTATAAATTTTAAACAGGGTTAGAATAATTCAACTGAACCTACACCTATGTTTAAATTTAAATCCTATTCACATATTCAATTTCCTGAAATTAATACTTCCCAGGGGCTGATGTGCAATTCACACTGCAGTGGGGCCCCATTTCTCATTTCCTAAATTTGCAGGGGTCTAAGTGTGCAAAACAGGGAGGTCTTCCTAATTCTTATTAAGTCCAGGGGCCAAAACTGATTTTTAAATGAATTTACATGAATTTCTGAGGGTCCAGGGGCTAGATCAGAAGTTTCCGGGGCCAGCTCGTGTTTTTTGAGATCCCCAGGGGGTAGCGCGTAAGATTCCTGGCCTTTATAACGTGGGGCTGACGTAGGTCGTTGGATTTTAAATGGAGGGCTGAGATTAGATCGCGAAGGGGTACGCGGGGGTTCTGTTTTTATCCGCCCGATTTAAAATGGACGGGCCACAGAGGGCCACGTCGCCCTAGCCGTGTGCGGGCGGCGCTGCCCGGCGGCGCGCGGCGGCGGGAGGCGGCGATCTCGCCGGAATTTCCCGAAATCTCATCTACCGGCTCTAGACTACCGTTTTCTCTGCAAAATTCGGAGGAGGGGGAGTAGGGGATCTCACCTCGGGGGTTTTCTTGACCTCGGAGGCCCTGGAAGGCGGTCGGTGACGAGTTCCGAGGGGAAAACTCGGCGGTGCTCACCGGAGCTGTGTCTAGAGCGTAAAACACAGGGTCTCCTTCACCTGCAAGACTCCCCGGCGGCGGCAGGACGCACTACACGCGTTAGATCGGAGAGAACGGACGAAAATCGAAAGAAAGCGGCGATGGGAGCTTCGGTTCTCACCGGGAACTGAGGCGGGTCGATCGGGGAGAGAAAAGGGCGGACCTCGGTGTTTATATGGGCGAGGGGGCGGCGGGGGCGTGTGGGGTTCGTGTCACACCGAGAGCGGCCGCAGATCATGGGCGCAAGCAGCGAATCCGGACGGGGGCGCGCGGCGGTTGCTCGGAGCGGGAAAAGACCGGGTGGCGGTTGGAGAAGAAAGTGCCGACAGGTGGGCCCCGCACGGAAGAGAGAGGGGAGGGGGGAACAGCCGCGGGCTGTTGGGCCGGCTGAGGCAGGTTTCGGCCCACTGGCCATTTTTCTTTTTCTTTTCTGTTTTGATTCAAATTTAAATTCCAGTTTGAGTTTGAATTGTTTCACCACATGCATTACGTCCAAAAATTTTAAATTCCCCTCTTTAACAGGTTTTGGGGCGTTACAACTCTAACCCCCCTTAAAAGAAATCTCGTCCTCGAGATTGGTGACTCTAGGAAAACAAATCCAGAAACTGTGCCTTGAGCTCGTCTTCTCGCTCCCATGTGGCTTTTGCTTCCGAGTGGTGCTTCCACTGCACTTTGCACATTCGAATTCTTTTATTCCTTGTGATGTGTTCCATTGTCTCCAGGATCTTGACCGGCTGCTCGGCATATGAAAGATCCTCTCATACGTCCACCTCATTCATGGGTAACATCTCTTCGGGTGTTCTTAAGCATTTCTTGAGTTGTGACACATGGAATACATCGTGCACATCTGATAGGCGAGCCGATAGTTCTAACTGATATGCCACTTCGCCTTTCCTCTCCAGAATCTGGAAGGGTCCGATGTATCGAGGTGATAACTTCCCTTTCACCTTGAACCGACGAAGCCCTCGGATAGGAGACACCTTGAGATAGACATAGTCCCCCACGTTGAAAATGAGCTCTCTTCTCCATACATCGGCATAGCTCTTTTGCCGGGTCTGGGCTATCCTCAAGTTGTTGCGGATTTCCCTCACTTTCGCCTCGGCTTCTTGTAGTACCTCAGGCCCAAACACTTTGCTTTCCCCAGTTTGGTTCCAAAATAATGGAGTTCTGCACTTCCTCCCATACAACGCCTCAAAGGGTGACATCTTCATACTAGCCTGATAACTGTTGTTGTAGGAGAACTCCGCATACGATAAGTTCTTATCCCAACTCCTATTGTTCTTGAGTGCACAATCTCTCAGCATATCCTCAAGGATTTGATTGGTCCTTTCGGTCTGCCCGTCAGTCTATGGGTGATAGGCGGAACTAAAATTCAGATGAGTTCCCATGGTTTCATGTAACTTCTGCCAGAACCTTGAGGTGAACTGTGTCCCTCGATCTGACACTATCTTCTTTGGCACTCCATGAAAACACACGATTCTTGACATGTACAATTCTTCCAATTTGGATCCGTTGTAGCTTTCTTTCACGAGGATGAAATGAGCTACCTTAGTCAGCCTGTCGATGATGACCCATATCGAATCATATCCCGATTGGGTCCTAGGCAGTCCCACTATGAAGTCCATACCTATTTCCCATTTCCATTTAGGCACTTTGAGTGGTTGCAACAGTCCCGCGGGTCTTTGGTGTTCTGCTTTTACTAACTGACATGTGGCACATAGGGCAACATATTCCGCGACATCTCGCTTCATGCCATACCACCAATATCTGCTCTTGAGGTCATGATACATCTTCGTACTCCCAGGATGAATGGAATAGTCAGAATCATGAGCCTCCTTCAAAATCAGTTCACGGATCTCTTTCACCATAGGCACCCAGATTCTTTTCCCATGTCACACCGTACCTTGTTCATCCTCTCTGAACCTAGGGGCTTTATTCTCTTTGATGAGTTCTCTAATTTCCTGTATCTTCTGGTCATTCTTCTGACCGTTGCGTATGTCTTGCTCTAATGTGGAGTCCACTTCCATGGCGATGGCCTCACAACTATTCACCAGGCATAGATTGAGTTTTGCAATCTCTTCATTCCATTCCGTATGCGTGTCATTTAATTTCAACATGTTGACATGCACCTTCCGGCTTAAAGCATTCGCCACAAAGTTTGCTTTCCCAGGATGATAGTTGATGTCCACATCAAAGTCGTTGATTAGCTCTAACCATCTCCTTTGCCTGAGGTTGAGATCTGGCTGTGTGAAAATGTACTTTAAGCTCTTATGATCTGTATATATCTCTGTCCTCTTTCCCATCAATTAATGCCTCTAAAGCTTCAGCGCGTGGACCACTGCGGCTAGCTCTAGGTCATGCGTAGGATAGTTCTTCTCGTGTTTTCGGAGCTGCCGGGACGCATAGGCAACGACATGCCCCTCTTGCATGAGAACACATCCCAATCCGTGTCCCGGAGCGTCACAATATACCGAAAAATTCTTCTGCATGCCTGGCATAACTAGCACTGGGGCTGTTGTCAATCTTTTCTTCAGCTCTTGGAAACTTGTCTCACACTCCGGTGTCCATGTGAATGTGATTCCCTTCTCTAACAATTTGGTGAGGGGTCTCGAGATCTTGGAGAAGCCCTCAATGAACCGTCGATAATACCCAACCAATCCTAAGAAGCTTCGAATTTCCCCGACATTTTTAGGGGTCTTCCACTTCCGCACATCCTCGATCTTGGCTGGATCTACGGAGATTCCTCCCTCCGAGATTATGTGTCCTAAAAAGGGAACTCTCTTCAGCCAAAACTCACACTTGCTCAACTTGGCATATAGTTGGTGTTCTCTCAACTTTTGCAACACCAGTCTTAAATGTCCCTCATGTTCTTCTTTGTCTTTGGAGAAGACGAGAATGTCATCAATGAAAACCACTACAAATTTGTTCAGATATTCCATGAATACCTTGTTCATGAGATACATGAAATACGCCGGGGCATTAGTTAGCCCGAATGGCATGACGGTGTATTAATACAGCCCGTACCGAGATACGAAAGCTGTCTTGGGAATGTCGGTTGGCCTTATCTTCAGTTGGTGATATCCCAACCTGAGGTCAATTTTTGAGAATACACAAGCCCCTCTCAACTGATCAAATAGGTCTTCAATGCGAGGTAACGGATGCTTATTCTTGATGGTTACCTCATTCAATGCATGGTAGTCTACGCATAGCCTTTGGGTTCCGTCCTTCTTAGGCACAAATATCACGGGAGCTCCCCACGGCGAGGAACTAGGATGAATATACCCCTTCTATGTCAATTCTCTTATATGTTCTTTGAGCTCTTCCAGCTGTTTGGAGTCCATCCGATAAGGCCTCTTGTATATCGGGGCTGTTCCAGGTACTAGTTCAATCGCAAATTCCACTTGACGATCTAGAGGCATACCAGGCAACTCCTCCGGAAAGACGTCTGGATATTCCTTGATAACCCTTATCTCTTCCACTTCCACCTCGACTTGATTGAGTTTAATGTCCCTCCTGGATTCTTGCACGGCTGTAAACTTC
This sequence comes from Neostapfia colusana, assembly GCA_030760725.1. Taxonomy (NCBI): domain Eukaryota; kingdom Viridiplantae; phylum Streptophyta; class Magnoliopsida; order Poales; family Poaceae; genus Neostapfia; species Neostapfia colusana. The sequence goes on from JASWHV010000001.1 coordinate 110,673,072, forward strand.
ACTTTTGTGCCACTAATGTGAGTTAGTTCCACCGTTCTAGTTGAACAATGGATGATACCTTTATGTTTGGTCAACCAATCCATACCCAAAATAATATCTATCCCTTGTGAGTCTATCACTATGAGGTTTGCAGTAAATACTACCCCATTAATGTCTAGATTCACCTTGGGACACACTTGTCTTATCCTTATTTCTCCCCCTGGAGAGTTCCCCGCTAACATATGATTCATTTGAGTTTTTGCTAGATCATGCTTCTTAACAAATCCTTGAGCAATGAACGAGTGGGTAGCACCCGAATTGAACAATAGGGTTGCAATGTGTAGATTTGCAGGAAACTTACCAATTACCACGTCAGGTGCCTCTTGTGCTTCCTCCATGGTCACATGGTTCACCCGTCCTCGCATCACATTCTGCTGCTGTGGCTGCATAGGCTTCTTCTTTGGGCACTTATGAGCGTAGTGCCCCACTTCACCACAGTTGAAGCATTGCACCCCAACTCTAGGTACCTGGCCTTTGTTATCTTGGGGTTGGTTCTGTGGCCCTTGTCCTGCTGGTCGAGGTTGATAAGTAGGGCGTGGCGGCTGCACAAACTGACGCTGCGGCTGTACTGGTGCGGGTGGATGCCTGAAGTTCGGGTTGTACCCTCTCGGTGTCGGCTGGGTTACCACAGCATGGCTTTTCTGCCCTGTAGGTTGTTGCATCAGACGTGGACGTGTGTTGCTGCTTGATGCTTGGTGTGACCATCCCATCTTCCTCTTGTTTCCATTATCTAGGGCCTTCAGCTTCCTCTCCACGACAAACGCTCTGTCTACCATATTTTGGAAACCTTCATATTCGTTGGAGGACATTGCACATTGCATTTCCATGGTAAGTCCTTCCACAAAACAGTCCTGTTTCTGCTCATCAGTTTCGATGTCCCGTGAGGCATAACGGGATAGTTGGGTGAACTTGGTGAGGTATTTCCTCACAGTCATGTTGCCTTGCTGCAGTCCCAAGAACTCCTTTCTCTTGTTCTTGAGTTCTCCCCTTGGTATGTAGTGGTTGCGGAAACTGCGCTTGAACTCCTCCCAAGTGATGTTCTCGGGGTCGTGATGGGCTGCCACGTAAGTGGTCCACCAATCAGCAGCGGGTCCATGCAATTGGTGAGAGGCAAACAGCACCCTCTCATACCCTTGGCATTGTATGATCCTCATCTTGCTCTCAATGGTCTTTAGCCAATCATCTGCCTCTAGGGGTTCAGCAGCACTTGGAAACTTTGGGGGTTGAGTTCCTAGAAACTCACTCAACCTTGGTTGACGTGGTGCAGCTTGTGGGGGTGGAGCTTGGTGTAAGTTGGCCACCACTTGAGTTAAACTCTGGATGAGCTGATTCTGATTTTCGATCATTTGGTACATAGGATCAGCTCCTTCACGGCAATCACCCCTGACTTGCCCTCCAGGAAGGTGAGGATTGGCGGCCTCATCGTTGTTGTTGTTGGGGGTTGGCACCACGACCTTTTTCTCTTCGAGCCATCTATCATGATCAACCAAATGTTAACTTTAATCATTACGAATTAACTTCCCAAATTGCTTGTTTAAACTTAAACTTTTGAGGCCTTAATATCTAGACAATTACTGAAGATTTCACATAGATCTTTGGGCGTCATGTCTCACGCAAAAATAAATGCACTATTGATCCATATGGGTTCACACACCAAAGCAAAGCAAACTTAAAGACGAGGTTGTGGACAAGTGCCTATGGCTTCCACAACTCACGTCACACACCAAACACTAACAAGCAAATAGATGGGTTCTTGACTCGACTACTCGATAATCATGCGGAAATAAGGGAAATGATTCTAACAACTCGCGTCACTGAGCTGGCTCGTTGGGGTCTTCCTCATCATTGCGGCTTCCCTCGGATTCCGCTTTAGGTGGGGAAGCTGCTGGTGTAGAAGTGTGGCGACGCTTGCTCGCCCGGCGGTCTGGGGAGTCAGGGGTCCACGTGTCGTTCACGGTGACACACAATTCATTCCCATGTCCTCTTTCTCTCGCCCTCAAGCTGGCGCGAAGCAACACCTTAGTCTCCTTCAGGGTATCACGAACATCATGAAGCTCCTGCTTGCACTCCTGCAGTCGAGTGTTGAGCATAGCTGCATCCTCCAGGCACAGGTCCATGTGCTCAAGGGAAGTCCCCTGCTGCACCGGCGGGTACTTGTACTCCGCGGTGCCACTCTCACGCTGGAGAACATACATGTACTCAGTCCTGTACAGGTGTCGATGGTTGATGTAACTCTGGCAGGTTATAGCCTCCCAGGTGACATCCTTCTCAGCATCGGCCTGAGTCGCACGACAAGCTGGAGAATGGTGGATCTTGAGCAGCTGGTTTTCATGGATAATCCTCATCTATGAGCTCCATTCTTCACGCTTCTCACGGATGGTCCTGGTGGATCTGTAGTGTATGATCAGCTTGCCAACATTGCCGGCGGCGTGGAGCATACGCCGAAGACGGCGCAACAAGCCTCCTACTGCCAACCCGTAGGAGTGGTACGTCACCGGGCGGTTCTCCTCTCTCAAGGCAAGGGCAGCTACCGGAACACTCCATCCGGTGGACTTGCGAGCGGTGCGGACCATGCGAACCATCTAAAACATAAAGCATTTAAAATCAAGTTAGATAAAAATTAAATAAAGATTTTATTTTGAATAAAGTTGGAGCAAGATCAACAAATAAAGTGACCCCTTTAAATAACACTTTTAACTCACACCTTTTGTAAAATAATTTTTACGCACATAGGGTCCTTAAATACGTCCATTTCTACCTAGGTCCATGTTCCTACGGGCAACCTTGGCTTTGATACCACTTTTGTCACACCCGGTTTCTCCGAAGAACGACCGAGTGAATATCACATGTATGCCAGGATCATTTTCTCATACATGTGACGACAAATAGTGAAGCATCATTATATTACAAGCCAAGTGTTCGAATATAAATAAGTCTTACATAGCATAACGTCTCGATGGACGATAAGATGTTCATAACATGTAAATAAAAACATCAGCAGAAGATAAGTCTTGTGGGCTCCGTCAAAGGCGTTGCCCGGGGGACTCCGTGAATCTAAAATCCTTCTCCGGGTCCGAAGTCTTGGTCGTTGCACACCATGTCATTCCCTTGGCCTGAGCAGCAATTTAAACCAACAGAAAAGCAAGCTTGAGTACCGTTGGTACTCAACAAGTGTGGGAAAGTTATGTCATGCATGGCTAGAGCAAGGAGAGGTTGAACTCATGGTTAAAGCACTACACAATTATTACCTATCACCTTAGCTTATTTAGCACCTACATTACTACATAGGTGAAATGGTCCCAATCCCCTAACCCATCATCAATATCAAATAACCATAACATCATTTGAAATGTTAAGCTCCCCGCTTAACATCCTCAACTTCCCAATTCATCATCCTCTAATCATGAATAAGTCCAAGCCGCTCTTGACCGTGAGCACGGCTGTCATGATAGTTTTGACTCTGCAGAGTTTGCACCACTGTACCCACATGTAGTGATTTCATCCCCCGTTGCCGGGTGGACTAAAAGAACCTCCATTATGCCAGTGGCCGCGAACCACTTCACACTTCCGAGGTGTGTAGCCAGGAGATCACTACGAGGCCTTTACAAAGGGTTTCCCGACGAGTGTGGGCCCACTGAGGTTTCACCCCTAACAGCATACAAGAGGCTCTAACCCCGCTGCAGTGGCCCCCTGTTGAGCCTTGCGGTTCATATGGTAGTCCAGCTGACACCTATTCCCCGCACCATCCAAACACCCATACTACGCCGGCGATGCACCTAATTAATTGGCCAAGATGCCCCATATCAGCATGTGGTTGGCACGGTAAAGCCAGGTTACATGCTCCATGAACCGGTCCTTAGGATCCAGGCAGGTACTATACACAAACCCGAGTCTCGTGCACGCAACACCAACCAAAGCATTCAGCTTGCCTAGATCCCTACCTCTACATAATTCATAATAACCCATTCAAAGGTAAGGTAATCAAGGTGATGATCTTATATCCCATGTATCCCATTCTAAGCATGGCTAAGCATAAGTAATATAAATAAATGACATAATAAAATAAATCCCAACCCAGGCTACAAGGAAGTAAGAAAATGAAAATCTAGGGAAACTTCCTAGTTTGGGTATCAAATTCCAAAGTGACAATGCAATTAAATTCTAACTACACATCCTAGTATAGGATCAAAGTGGTCAAGGACACTTGCCTTCTTCCTGCTGCTCTAGGAATTGGAAGTCGTGGTCTTGAAAGGTGAGAACCTGCTCTGGGGCTGGTTTTACTCATGCCAATACACATAGCAAAAGAAAACAACATTCCATAAGTCATAGTCCACATTTTCACTCATGCAAACCACACATGCATACATATGAAAGTCATACACATATTTAAGTGTTGTGTTTACCCTAGATATGTTGATTCTAAGCTTACATGCACTTTTAAACATATATGTTATTTCTAGCTTTAATATTCAGATTTCTAAGTGCACGCTATATATGAATTTCCATTTTGAACAAATTTTCTATATAGGATAATACACTTCTTAGCCACAAAATTTGTATAAAAGATAACTTCCTACTCCAAATAGGTTTTCAGATCTTCTACAAAATCTTAACTTGAAGTTTTGGATTTGGGGACCTCACTTGACATTTTCTAATTAGGTATACCTATTTTCCTATATTTTCAGATTTATTTTCCATACCTAAAAGTGAACTTTAATACTAAAATAGCACAATATATCTCCTAAACAGAATTTGTTCTGATCTAAAATGTTCAATACAAATATATTTTGACTTCCTCTCTGATGAGGATCAATTTAAATTTATTTTTACCCATTTTCAGAATTATTTTAGTCTAAAAATGAATTTCCACCAATAAAACAGCAACCTGAATTCATACAAAAAATCTACTGTTCCAATTACCCAAACAGAACCTTTATAAATTTTTCCTACCCCTTTTTGGTTACTTAGATTTATTTTCCCACATTTTAAATTTGTTTTATGCCTAAAGGGTATATTTCAGAGATAAATTACAAAACAGCAATCTCAATTTGTTTTAAAAGTGTATTTCCCCTCCAAATTTAGACCTCAGATTGTTCTATCAATTTTCAACAGGGTTAGAATAATTCAACTGAACCTACACCTATGTTTAAATTTAAATCCTATTCACATATTCAATTTCCTGAAATTAATACTTCCCAGGGGCTGATGTGCAAATTCACACTGCAGTGGGGCCCCATTTCTTATTTCCTAAATTTGCAGGGGTCTAAGTGTGCAAAACAGGGAGGTCTTCTAATTCTTATTAAGTCCAGGGGCTAAAACTGATTTTTAAATGAATTTACATGAATTTCTGAGGGTCCAGGGGCTAAATCAGAAGTTTCAGGGGCTAGCTCGTGTTTTCCGAGATCCCCAGGTGGTAGCGCGGAAGATTCCCGGCCTTTATAACGCGGGGCTGACGTGGGCCGTTGGATTTTAAATGGCAGGCTGAGATTAGATCGCGAAGGGGTACGCGGGGGTTCTGTTTTTATCCGCCCGATTTAAAATGGACGGGCCACAGAGGGCCACGTCGCCCTAGCTGTGTGCTGGCGGCGCTGCCCGTCGGCGCGCGGCGGCGGGAGGCGGCGATCTCGCCGGAATTTCCCGAAATCTCATCTACCGGCCCTAGACTACCGTTTTCTCTGCAAAATTCGGAGGAGGGGGAGTAGGGGTTCTCATCTCGGGGGTTTTCTTGAGCTCGGAGGCCCTGGAGGTCGGCGACGAGGTCCAAGGGGAAAACTCGGCGGTGCTCACCGGATCTGTGTCTAGAGCGCAAAACACAGGGTCTCCTTCACCTGCAAGACTCCCCGACGGCGGCATGACGCACTACACGCATTAGATTGGAGAGAACGGATGAAAATCGAAAGAAAGCGGCGATGGGAGCTTCGGTTCTCACCGGGAACTGAGGCGGGTCGATCGGGGAGAGAAAAGGGCGGACCTCGGTGTTTATATGGGCGAGGGGGTGGCGGGGGCGTGTGGGGTTCGTGTCGCACCGAGAGAGGCCCCAGATCATGGGCGCAAGCGGCGAATCCGGACAGGGGCGCGCGGCGGTTGCTCGGAGCGGGAAAAGACCGGGTGGCGGTTGGAGAAGAAAGTTCTGACAGGTGGGCCCCGCACGGCAGAGAGAGGGGAGAGGGGAAACAGCCGCGGGCTGTTGGGCCGGCTGAGGCAGGTTTCGGTCCACTGGCAGTTTTTGTTTTTGTTTTTCCTTTTTCTTTTCTGTTTTGATTCAAATTTGAATTCCAGTTTGTTTGAATTGTTTCACCACATGCATTACGTCCAAAAATTTTAAATTCCCCTCTTTAACAGGTTTTGGGGTGTTACACACGCCAACTTCGAAACCACGAGCAGCACTATCCCACTCATGATCTTGAGCTCGCTGCTGTGGTATCGGTTCTGAAAATGTGTGTGACGCCCTCAATTCTGTGGAAAACCACGGAACCGAGAACTGATGCATATGTGTGCCCAGGATGTTCGTCACACATATAAACATCATGTACAAACTGAATTTCAGAATATATATGACCATGAATAACAGAGTTTATTACAATGTCTCATGAGTCTTGGACTCATGCTCACAGTGGAAGTCTTAATCAAACAGCGGAAGTCTTTATTCTGGTAGCGGAAGTCTTCTAACTAATGTGGAAGCAATTTTAAGCAGCAGTGGCTCCATCTCTACTCCATCCCCACAGGCAAGGTTGAGGACAGATTACACGCCTAATGCTCCACTTGATCTTCATAGTAATCTTCTCCTGTTGCTGATGATGAAATAATAATGCAAGTTTGAGTACAATGATGTACTCAACAAGTGCGGGAAAATATGATATGTAGCTCTCAACAGGGTAGGTATAAAAAGGCTCATTGCAGAAAGCAAAGTTATTTATCAAAACCATGATAAAAATAGCAACTTATCTTTAAGCAAATGTAATCCCAACATGTACTAAAATACCAATCATACCTCCATTATGTTCATTACCTTCCATGTCCCAACCAGACATTAATCAACCTCATTCTTGCTCACGAATACCCTCTCGTATCCGCTACCATCTCACGAATACCATCTCGTATTCGCTACCATTTCATCTCATAAACAATTCCGTCTCACACCGAGACCAACCTCGTTTCCATGACTCAACAGTCATGCAACCCATCTTATCACCCGGACTCAACAGTCCCGAAAACATAACCAAAACCAAACCATAACCAAAACTATACCCAATAACCATATCCAATAACCATCCCAACTAATCATGGAAGTTGGCCAGGCGCTCGTGACCGTAAGCTCGGCTATCATGATAGTTTTAGACTCTGCAGAGTTTGCACCTCTTTACCCACAAGTTTGTGATTTCGTCACCCGTTGGCGACTGCAGAACCTCCATTATACCAGTACACAACCGTCGGTGTATGGCCAAGAGATAACAAAATAGCCTTTACAAAGGGGCTACTAGATGTATGGACTCACTAAGGTTTCGCCGACAGGCTAGAATCTCCAATTCTCCCACCCACGGGCCCCCTCTTGTGCCATGCAGTTCCTAGGGCAGTCCTCACTCAACTCCCATTCCCCGCGCCTTCCACGGTCCATAACAATCTAGCAACTTACCTAATTAGTCAGCTAGGCCGCACCCATACTTGGCCTTGTGGTGGCACTGTTATCCTGACATGTGCTCGCATGAACCGGTCCTTAGATCTATGGCAAGTAAACCACCATCTCATGCTACCTCATTCACAAACCCAGTCTTGCCTAGATCTCCCTCTGATCCATGTTCATTAATAACATCAGTTTCTCATTACCATTACGAGTGCAGTTAGCTAAACACATCTATCTCGCTTCCCAATCCCATCGACTCAACGAAGCTTAAAAGTAAAACCATACCCGACTCATAAACTTCCCTGGCGACAAGGGTGGTTTAACCAAAGCTAGTAAACTCCTATAAAAAGGTTTCCTATTATGTTTGACTCAGCACACACACCTTTTCGCAAAACAAAACAGTTTTCCCAAAAACATGGATCAATATGGTCAAGGGCACTTGCCTTGTTCTGGCTGTTCCGGTTGCTCTTGGATCTCGAAACCTTGTTGTTGCAGCTCGTCGTAGACAGCTCCCTGAGCTTGTCCTTCTATACAGAATCACACACATACAAGATTCATAACAATCAATACCACACACAAACTTTAACCAGATGTGATGATGCTTATGCATGTAAATCCTATGATGCAGTTTAGTTTGTATGCGTTCTTGCATGGCTTGCATGGTTTTATGATGAAAAGAGGTGTTCGGATCAAATGTGGACTTGGTGACGATCGTGTCTTTAGATCAACCCGATCAACAAGTGATCTGTCCACGAGAAAGCTTCTGTTCGAGAGGAATCGAAGAACAGATGCAAAGAAAACACGATGATGTCGTAAGGTGATATCGGAGACCTACCTTACGTTCTTCTTGGTTGGGTCTCTCTTCCGGCGATCTTCCTCGACTGAACTCCAGCGGTGGGCTTACTCGGCGAGTTGGGGCTAGTGCTCTAAGTCGTCGGCTCAGGAGAAGTTCGTGGTTTCGGCCAAGGTTTCTGGTTCTATTTAAAATCGGGAGAATAAGAGTCCTAATATGATTGTATTTCGAATAAGAGTCCTATTCAGGTGGTCGTTGAATCTTAACAACTTATCTTTAGTTGATTTGGTGCGGTAACATTGTGGAATTCAGGTCGGTTTCCTCTTCGTACCGATATTTCTACGCGTACAGAATCCAAAAACCGCTCCAGAACTCGTTACCTCCGCGGTGATGAGCTTTGGAAGCTCCACGTGTCCACCGGGGCCTGGTCTCCCCTTTTTCCGCAGAGACGGGCTCCGGTTGTTCCACGTGTCAAGCGAGCGAGACCTCCCTCTCCTTCGGAGGTGAGCTCCGCGTGCGCCACGTATCCTGGCGGTCGGGACCTCCTCTCTATTCGGAGGTGGCTCCGCGCACGCCACGTGTCAGTGCCGGACCTTCCCTCTTTTTGGAGGTGGCTCCGGGTGTGCCACGTATCCTAACAGTGATAGACTTCCTTTCTGCTCATAGACGAGCTCCGAGGTTGACACATGTCCAATAGTGTCAGACCTCCCGGAGATAAGCTCCGATGGCGACACGTGTCCAATAGAACCGGACTTCTCGGAGGTGAGCTCCGAGATCGACATGTATCCTGCGCGACTGGTCCTCTGATTTCCGCGGTGACTAGCTCCAAAGGTGACACGTGTCCTGCGGAATGGCCTTCGCTTCTCCGCAGAGGCTAGCTTCGGGGACAACACGTGTCCCACGGGGGCGGACCTCTCCCCCTTTGCTGGGATGAGCTCCGAAGGCGCCACGTGGCCAGCGGGCCGCGAGAGTTGTCTTCGGCACTCTTGGAGAACTGGGTTTTTTTGCTCTTTCAGGCTATCCTTTTAATTCTTTCTCTGTCCCCACTTCTTTTTAAAATGTTTTCCTCTACATGAAACATGAATACATGCAGAAACTAAAAAAAATGAGGGTGTCACAATGTGGAGGCACTATCTTCTTGGAAATTTGGTGCATCTCTACACCGACCACAAGAGCTTAAAATATATCTTCACCTAGAAAGAGCTGAATATGAGACAAAGGAGGTGGTTTGAACAAATCAAAGACTATGAGATTGAGATTCATTACCACCCCGGCAAGGCCAATGTGGTTGTCGACGCGCTGAGTCGGAAATCACATGTCCATAACCTTACCATTACACCGATTGAAGAGGAAGAACCGAGTTTATACTTGGTTCCATATGGATCACTTTACAACCTTGCTCTCATCCCTACTATTAGGAAGGATATTATTGCATCTCAGAAGATTGACAAAGGCATGGCACATCTCCGGAAATGGATAGACAGCGGTGATATCAAATGTTTCAGGAAGGATGATGAGGGGACGCTATGGTTCAATGACCGCATAGTCATACCCTGGAATATGGAGCTGAGAAAGAATATCCTAGATGAAGCTCACTTGTCTAAGTTTTTGATTCATACGGGCAGCACAAACTGTACCAAGATTTGAACAGTGAATTTTGGTGGACACGGATGAAGTGGGAAATTGCAAAATACGTATCCGAGTGTGATACGTGTAGACGAGTGAAGGCGGATCACATGAGAAAATCAGGGCTGTTGCAACCCCTGAAAATCCCAGCATAGAAATGGGAAGATATGAGCATGGATTTCATTGTGGGATTACCCATGACTTTTAACAATCATGATTCCATTTGGGTAATCGTTGACCGGTTAACTAAGTCGGCTCACTTCATTCCGGTGCATACAAATTACCATACTAGCAAGTATACGGAGTTGTACATTGCAAAGATCTTGTGCTTGCACAGGGTACCCAAGACCACAATCTCAGATCGAGGTGCACTGCTCGTGGCCTGTTTCTGGGAGCAGTTGCACGCTTCTTTGGGTACCAAGATGATTAGAAGCTCCGCATATCACCCTCAGATTGATGGGCAAACATAGAGGGTGAATCAAGTGTTAGAAGACATGCTGAAAGCGTGTGCCATCCACCACGGTAATAATTGGGATGATCATCTACCATTGGTGGAATTCTCGTATAGCAACGGCTCTCAAGCGAGTATCAAGATGGCACCCTATGAGGCTCTCTATGGTCACAAATGCCACACCCAGTTGAATTGGTGCAAATCCGGTGAAAGGGTCACATTCGGGATTGATCTAGTGAACAACGCCGAAGAGCGAGTTCGGGTGATTCAAGCAAACTTGCAAGCCGCTCAATCCCGACAGAAAATTTACGCTGATAAGATGGTAGGCCGTTGCACTTCGACGTCGGAGAACACGTTTACCTCCGTGTGTCTCCGATGAAAGGTGTCCACCGATTCGGTGTAAAGGGGAAACTTGCTCCCTGATTTATTGGACCCTATGCTGTCACCGAGAACTGCGGACCAGTGGCGTATATAGTGGAACTACCGGCATATCTTGATGGTGTCCACGACATTTTCCATGTCTCACAACTACGGAAATGTCTGAAGTATACAGCCGCTGTTCTCACTGAAGACATTGGCGAGTTGCAACCGGATTTAACATACACTGAATATCCGGTGGAAACTATTGATGAGAAGGCTTGGACCACACGTAACCGAACGTTGTATTTCTACAAGATCTTGTGGAGCAACCGCACCACTGAGGAAGCGACGTGAAAGAGTGAAGATTTCCTTCGCTCAAACAACCCGGACTTCATGGTGTCTCATCACGGGTAATTCCTCTTACATCTTCGTCTCTTCTTTTGTAATCTTGGGATGAGGTTCTTTTAATGGGGGAGGGATGTAAAAGCCCAATATTTTACTTGCTGGAGTGTTCACCACATCACCACAAACCAGCTCATTTTGTGGATAGCTCATGAACACATGTGAAGAGCAAGTAACCACCATCAAGAGGTTGATTAGAGGAAGAACTCACAAATCCAAAAGTAGGATCTCACACATATAAACATGAGAGGATGAGCTCACCAATAGGCTCTAAACATTTATAGGAGTGCTCATGCCAAGTTTCATGCGAGTTCAAATCCTTTTTAGGCACTTTTGGATACATTTGTAAAATGGGCTAATTTGAATGCAAATTCATATTTCAGTTACTTTCATCACTTGGATTCAAAAGATGACTTCATATTCAAACCAAGCACATTTTTCTGAGTTAGTCCACCAATTTTCATCCTCATTGGAGTTCATCTTGTCGGGAGCTACATTTCAAGTAATTCAAAACTGAATTTAAAATTCAATCTCAAATGTGAATCAAATTTAGCCAAACAATCTCCAATTTGAGGAATTCAAATTCATTCCATGACTTTGTGTCTTAGTCTATCATTTAATTGTGAGTGGCTGATATACTTGCAGCAAAGAATGGAAAAGAATTAGAGGGGAGAAGTGGGCCCACATGTCAGTCATACTCACTGAGTGAATCAACTCACACGCGCGCTCTGTTCTTCGGGCCTCTGCAGCCGACGCCACCGAGCCATTCCGATCGCCACCTCCTCGGTTTGCCGTTCATGCTGGCGACCAGTTTCGGTGCCTCCTTGCTCACGAAGGAACCCCAGCGCTGCCCACACACAACCACCGTGCTCTGCTTTCGCCCGCTCGACAGCAAAACCAGTCCGAACGGCCACGCCTCTGCCTCCCTCGGCGATCACCCAATCTGGTGGTTTTCTCGCTAGACTGAGCTGCTCATAGGTTGCGCCCACCGTCCCTTGACGTTCCCGAAGCGAGAAATCGGAGGTAGCTGCCCTAGACCGCGGTAGTGTAACACCCCAAAACCTGTTAAGAGGGGAATTTAAAAAATTTTGGACGTATTGCATGTGGTGCAGAAATTCAAATTCAAATTGGAATTCAAATTCAACTCAAAACAGAAAAGAAAAAGAAAAAGAAAAAAACAAAACCCCCGGCCAGTGGGCCGAAACCCACCAGCCGGCCCACCATACCCCCGCACCAGCCCGCAGCCGCGCGCCCCTTTTCCCTCTCACTGACATGTGGGGCCCGCCGTCATCTTCCTCCTCGCGCGCGCTCGGTCGATCCCGGGACTCCTCTCTCTCCTGAATCAAAACTACCCCCGGAAACCCGTGACCCCAGCCGAATTCTGGTCCCGGACGACTCAAACTCGATCACAACCGACACGCCGCCCTCCCCCGTGTAAGGGCCTCAGTTTTTGACACCCATTTGCAGTGTTCATCCCCACACCACACACCTCATTTGAGGAAAAATGATGAACACAAATAAAGAGCAAGTAACAATTATCAACATGCTCATTAGGGAACAAACTCACACATTGCAAAAGTGGTACTTCCCACATGTGATATAGATGGGCTGGACATATGAAAACTCCTACACTTTGCCAAGGATGTCCATGCCAAGTTTCACCCAAATTCAAAACATTTTTGAGGTCATCTTGGGTGTAGATAGGAAAGGGGCAGTTTGAAAACATATTCAAATTCAAACTGTTTTCACCCACTGAATTTAAAAGTGGAAGGCATATTCTTGCTCAGCACATTTTTGTGAGCTCACACACCAATTTTCACTCCATTTGGAGTTGATCTTGACATGAGCTAAGGGGGAGAAATTCAAACTTTATTTGAATTTCAAACTGCACTTGTGCTGAAATTCATTCAAACCAAACCTCATTTGAACTTTGATCAATTCAAATGGCTCTTGGGTGAATAATTTGAGTTGCCAAGGGTAGAATAGGGTTCACTGTTTACCACAGCTGTTAGGAATAAATTTCAGAGGTTAAAAGAGGAGTGGGACCCACATGTCAGCCTCAGCCTCAAAGCAAACCGACTGAACCACAGTTCAGTCGGTTCCCGGCAGCTGTGCGCGCGCGCCACCGAAGGGGGCAGCCGGCGCCAGCTCCTGCTGCGTGCCCCAAGCCGGAGACCAGCCGGCCGGGCTATTTATTCCCTCCCCGGCGTGCTTCAGTCACCATTTCCTCGAGCTGCCGACGCACACGACTTGTTTTTCCACTGCCATCGCCGCCGCTCGAGTTCCTGCTTGATCAAGCCGATCGCAGCTCCCTCTTTCCATTCCAAGGTCCCAGCAAGGTACTAGCAACCATCCTCCATCCTTCCCATTGATAGAAATCGATTGAAACCGAGTGATATCGGCTGTGCCGAAAGATCAAACTCGGAACTGGAAACCGCCGCACCTCGGGCTCTCGTGGACAGCCCAACCTGGGCGTTGTCACGCCCGAGCCAAGGCACCCTTGGACGCGCAAGTGATCGGTGCTGCTCATCCCCGAGCCACAGCTCGAGTGGTTGCTCACCGGCGGCGAATTTCCACTTTTCCCCTTTCTGTGTGCAGAACGACCCTCGGGTACGATTCTGTTTAATTCGTGCTCTAGAAAGGATTAGAGGGCCTCAGGCCACTCCCACACGAACTAGACACGGTGACGCACAAGTTGCCTTCACAACTCTGGGCCGGAGAACTTCTGTGCCCGGCGTAATTCAAGGTCTACTAATGGCGGAACGCACGGGGGGTATCGGGCGCACGGTGAGGACCTATTTCGGGCCTTCCCCGAGCTGCCCCGAGTTCATGTCGACCTTCTCTGAGATCCACTGATGCTCCCCGACCGGTTTCCCAAGTAGCTGAGGCACTAGGAGCATCAGCCGACATGGCCGAAGTCGGTCCGATATGGCGGCTCGTCGCCGACCATGCTCCGGCCGTTGTCATGAGCAGCTGACCCTCGGATCATGTTCCCCAAGTAAAAGTAGGCAGGGGCGGCCAGAATCAAGAAGTTTGAAGCTGTACAGCAGCCGGCGGCGAGCTCTCCGGCGAGGTCCCTCGGCGGCGGAGCGCGGGTGTCGCGAGGTTGAAGAAGGGGGTGGACCCCAGCTGTCAGCGGCCGATATTTTGAATCGGGATCCGGCTGCGGCCGGGATCGGGTGTGCTGGCGCGCAAAAGCCTTGTGGGCCGCGGTGTGCTGTCGCTTCGGCGTGCGACGCGTGTCTCCTGGGCCCACGCGCGAGTTTAAACTTTTCCCCGATTTTCAGATTTCCTTCAAACTTCAAATCCTTATAACTTTGGCTAGAAAGCTCCAAATTGAGTGAACCAAATTTTGCTGGATTCAGCTCTTTGAGTACTTTCCAGAAAATCAAGTTTCACTTCATGAAATTCCCTAATTCTCCAGAATTAATTCCTTAATGTTTAAACTGTTAGGAATTTTAACTGGAGAATCCTTTGGCGGAAAATCCTGAAATTTTGCTGAGATGTTCACCAAAATATCATTGAGCTACCATAAAAATTTCAGATCCATTTGAGCTCATTTAGTCCACCTAATGGTGTGATTAGTAAAACTGTTCCAGAGAAAATAGAAAATGTTCAGAAACATTTTCAGGATTTTCTCTGAAATTGTTTAGCTCATATCTTTAGTTAGAGACTTCCAAATTAAGTGAGACCAACTCCATTAGAACCCTCTGAAAATCTAGTTTTCAGAAAGTCATAGTTTGTCTCATGAAAATCCCTAGAACACCCTAAGGGTTCCAATTAAGGTCAAGGACATAATTATTTGTGGAGGGCTCAAATGAGCTTTGCTGCAACTAAAACTTGACCAAGTCTCTGTTTAGGTTGTAACCAAGCCACAGTAAAAGTTTCACAGTCATTAGGTCTATCTAGTAAAGGTTATAGACTTCACAACTTCAAAGTTAATACAAAAGCATTTAATTAATACATACATTGTTCTTATCATGTAGTCGCTAAGGTCGAGGAGGAACCCGAAGTCCTAGACTTCGTTACTCCGGAGGAACAGCTAGCCTACGACCAAGAGCAGCAAGGCAAGCCCCGGTTTGCATTAACCATTTTATAAATTTTTATTGTTTTGAGCACATACTTGTTTTCTTTATGTTGTGCATCAGAGTCTTGTTTGGAAACCCCACTGCATAGCCAAGAAAACCATGGGTTGGGGTTTAGGATTGCAAACCCCGTTAGCCACTGCATTGCTAGGATAGAGTAGGATTCGGTACAAGTCGAGTAGTTGGAACTACTCGCGAGAATAGGCTAGAGGCACATTGCTCGGGTAGAGATAGCACATGATACACATGGCAAGAAAATGAGACCGAGCGGAGAGTAAGGGCAGCAGGACTTTGGGGCCTGTGTGCTGTAGCTCCGCTTGTGTCGATTGAGGACCGAGCCGTGTGCGGGCCTGTTGAACAAGCTAGAACAGTACCGAAGACCTACCGGCTATATGGGAACCGGGAAACTGATGTAACTCGGGTAGCTGGGTATTGAGGCATTGCCCGTCGTTCAGAGGGTAGGTTGAGAGCTCGAGGTGTAAATCAGCTGGCGGCACAGAGATGCGCGTGCAGGGACCTCTTGCTCGGGACGATGGGACCGGTTCAATATTTGGCTAACGGGTGAAAGGTAGTCGCGTACGGCGTCCGTGATGGTTGTTGTAGGCAACATCGAGTACGGGCGTACGTGACGGGTTGTTCGGGTAACCCTGCAGGTGTAAATCGATTATAATCGCCGTCCCTCGCGGTCAGTGAGTACCACTTGTTCACTGTACCGTGACGTAGAAAGAACAGGCTAGTTACATGTTAAAATGTTGCTGATTGAAAGTTGGATATTGATTGTTAATGATATGTTGTAGCTTAGTGCTAACTAAAGTTCTTTTCAACTTTGGGCAAAGTACATGAGAGAAATGCGTTTCTTGTTTGATTGCGGCTCTCTCATGTGCCTTAGCGTAAAGTTCTCCACAACCTGCTGCTAAAACTTGAAAGTAAGGTTCTACTAATTAGGCGAGTCCTTGCAAATGATTTTTACCTCATGCAACCCATCACCCTCATGTAGAAGTTTCATGTTTAGGTGAGACGGGTCAGACTTGCTGAGCCTTCGTGCTCACTGCTTGTGTTTGAAGCTTTTGCAGGGTTCTATGAGGAAGGGACTCCCGAAGAGGAGACGGAACCCCAGGAGGGGAACCCCGTCGAGTGGGAGTCGTGCACGCCGCAGAGTTAGTGTGCGTGTGTGCTAGCAAGGACACGTTCGAGGGCTGAACGTGCACTTGATGCTTAGTCTACGCCCGCGAGTGTGGACTAAACTTATTTTGATGTAAACATGTTAATAAACTTGTTTATGTAATAAAGCTTCCGCTTCCGCTTTGTACCTTTGACGTGTGTTATACGGTGTTGTGCAACGCAGCACCCCTCAGCGTGATCCTGGCTCGACAGGACCAGTGGGGTCGTGTCAGCGTGGTATCAGAGCTCGCTTGAGGTTTAACACAGTACAAAGGTCTTCTTTTTCAAAAATCCAGTGAGGAACGAGTTAGTAGCCCGTATAAGGATGTTATTAGTATATAGAAAGTGGCTTATTAACTTATTTGTTATGTCGGAAAATCGTGCATCTCGGGACGTTCATGTCTTGGGGGGTGCACGTAAGCGCTGTCCACCAGTGCGCACAAGCTGAAGGGTGGAGCCCCACGGGTGGCAGGTAACCCGACCCGCTTTGATATCCTCTACGACTCTTCATGTCGTTTGGGGTATTCGAGCAACGTCTGTCCCTGGCGTGCGTGGTGCAACATGGGAGACCCCGTCACGTGGTCTGAAACGTGAACACGTAACTCAAGGCGTGTTTGGCTTGAGAACATCCGGGCGAGTGATGACGGCCGGGTGTACAAACTGTATGGATTCCGGGCTCGGTGTGCAGCCGAGTCTGATGATTGTTTGAGTTTCTGCAGGTAGCCTTACCACGAAACGGTAGACGTGTAGCATCCGTGTGCGAGTGACGAGTAGTGCCACTGAACTAACGAAGCCGGCTAAATCCGGTATAGGTTTTTCCTTTGTGAGGACGTAGTACCGACATAATCTGGTGACGCCTCGACGTCACACCCAACTAAATGAACAACTTCATTTAAAAACTTGAAGGTTTTGATCCAAAGTAGTAAAACTTGATGTAACTCCTTCCCTTGAACAGGATATTCAAAGTTAATAAATTTTCAACTTATAGGATGTTAAGGACAGAGCACTCTGTTTTCAGCTAAATCAAGGCTGAAGTTAATCAGAGGTTAGAGGTTGAGTTCTTTCGAGGTTGGGGTCGTATGATACATTTCTGGAAAGCTTTGGAGGAGCTTTACAACTTTTCTGTTGAGTTCCAGAGGTGTTTCATCCCTTAACCACTCGAAAAATGCAGTAGAGTTGAAACTGTCCAGAAAACAGGACGGAGCAAAGACTCTCTGTAGACTCTCTGTAAATTAAGCATAACTTCCTGCATAAAAATCCAAAAATAGAAAATGAGGTGGTTCTGGGAAGCTTATGAGATGGGTTACAACTTTGTAACAGAAAGTTTTGTCAGATTAGGAACAGAATTAACTGGAATTCTTGGATCAAATCAGTACCTAAGGCAGGGAGGTGCTGTCCAATTGTTCCCAGAAATTCTGTTAACTTTGACATCTCATAACTTTTGAACCAGAGCAGATCTTAGGCCAACCAAATACTTTCTGGAAAGCTATTGAAGTTAACTTTAACTTTGATGTTGAGCTCCAGGACTGGTTTTGCTTTTAACCTGGCCTAAATCAGATTGATATGGAAACTGGTCAGGGCTGTCATGGGAACAGCAGATCAGCAGTCAAATTTGTTTAAAAATTTGAACTATGTTTCCAAGTGTTAAGGGTTCAATGACATATCTTATGTTATAACTCAATGGTTTACTGTTTAAATAAATATTTGACATTTCTCAAATATATTTTTACAGATGGCAGCAGATAAACGGTTGGAGAACGGGTGGGTAGTTTCCCACTGCTCTGACCGTAGCGGCTACCCGGGAGCATTGTGGCTAATGCTCCAATATTTCGGGTACAACCAGATGCCGCAATACTTCGCCAAGGGAGAAGGCGAAGAGGGGAACAAGACGTGGACGATCCATGTCGAGGTTCCTGCAGGGCCTACGCCACCCGGTTGGGTGCCATTCACCGTCACGGTGAGAGGAAGACAACCGGAATGGATGTGGCAAGTGGCAGCCCGTGACACTATGTCACGTTTCTGCCAACTACACGTACAGGCTATGGAGGGAACTCCATACGCACTCGTTCCGGTGGAGGGACGAGCTCAGCATGTGTGGGAAGAGAGGTACCTAGAGGCAACAAACCCGAGTTGCCCAAGGTACAACCCCGCGGAGGCAAATCTCAGCCTCCAAATGAGGGCGGGAAACGCTGTGATGGACAGCCAAGCTGTTCATACGGAGCATCTCGCCACCAAGCTCAAGGAGAGCACAAGCCGTGGAGATCATTTTGAGAGTGCTCACAGTGCACTCCGCAATGTGCTCCTTCCGACGATCAAGCGACTGAATGAACAACACAATCAGTTGCGTCGTCTGAAGAAGGCAAAGAAGAAGAGCCGTGTTGACATTGCGGCGTTGCAAGAGCTGGTGCAGACCCTAACCCAGCAGAATGAGGACCTTGCTCAAGAGCGGGACGACGCTATTGAGGAAGGACAAGGCTGGGAAGAGGACTACAACCAGGCTATGGACGAGGTGCATGCATTGCAGGACCTCGTGCCCCCGGTATTGGGCGTACCGGTAGTCTTGGGTCTTCCAGCCATGGGAGAACCTGGAATGGGAGAAGAGGTGGTAGATCCAGAGCCACCAGCAGAAGTACCGGAGGAGGACGACCCACAGGAGGTCGAATTTTACTCCGAGTAGGGGGTTACGGTTGCCAAGTAGGGCAGCTAGGGTAGCGTAACCCAACTTTTGTAATCGGTGACATATCGTGTAGACAGTAGCGTATGTATAGGTAGTGACGACATGAGCACGACTTCTCGGAGATCCGAGAATAATGTATCTTGTATAAAGTTTATGCTTTATCAATATATGTGAATGTTGTGCAAGTTAATCATGCGTCGCTTCGATACCTACTGCTGTTTATGGAATTTTGATTAAGACATGTGCTAATTGCTGTGGGGTTGAATTTCAGAATGACGCGTACTCGTGCCAACCCCGATGTTGGAGGTACTAGCCAAGGGGGAGAGACCTCCCAACCACCTCCCGAGGACTCCTCGGGACAGCAGCAGCAGCAGCAACAGCAAACCCCGCCACCGCCACTACCAACGGTTACATTGGCCGACATTGTCGCGGCAATGGCGGGCTCGCATCAGCAGCACACAGAGTTGCTGCAGACTCTCATCGCCAATACGTCTCGCCCAGAGAGACGTCAAGATCGTGAGGAGCGCCAACAGAGCTCCTACTCTGACTTCCTGGCGACTCATCCCCCTGTATTCTCAAGGGCGGATGAACCACTTGACGCGGACAACTGGCTCCGCGCCATAGAGATGAAGTTCGGGCTGCTCCAAATCAGCGAGCAGCGCAAGACTCAGTTCGCGGTCCAGCAGCTCCAAGGATCCGCGAGCGCGTGGTGGGCCAACTTCTGTGCTTCACAGCCCACCGACCGAGCGATGACCTGGGCGGAGTTCCGGACGGCCTTCCGGGCCTATCATATACCGCCCGGTTTGATGAAGAGAAAGACGCAGGAATTCCTACACCTGCAACAAGGGAGCCGGAACGCGCTGGAGTACTCCAGAGCGTTCAACGATCTCGCACTCTACGCGTCGTATCACGCAGATACGGACGAGAAGCGGCGGGACCACTTTTACCAGGGGCTTAACCCGCTCCTGAAGGACAAGCTGGCGATGTTCAATCGCGGCAGCCTCAACGACATAATTGATGCTGCGATTGTTCAGGAAGACTCCGGCAAGGAGTTGGCGGCGGCAGAGCGAAAGCGAAGCGCGCCGCAGAGCAGCGGAGAAGGAGGCGGTCCTTCTCAGAAGTTTCGGATGGTGAATCGCCCACCATCAGGTCCGCGCTGGCAGCCACCACAGCGGTCGATGCCGTTCCGCGGTCGGCCGTATTCTTCACCGGCATTCCGGCCGGCACTGCCAGCACCACCGCAACAACAACAGCAGCAGCGGGCGATGCCGCGTGCGTTTGCACCTCCGCAACGCATGCCGGGCTTTCGTCCACCAAGTACTCCACCAGCAGCGGCCACATGTTACAAGTGTGGTCGTCCAGGACACTTCGCGAGCAGTTGCCCGGAGAGGCAAGGCGGCGGAGTGGTACCACAGTTTCCGGGGAGGAATCAACCCCGGAACCCTACTAATGCGCGGCGGGCAAACCCTAGGCCCGGTACTGTCCACCAGCTTGCCATTGAGGACGTGCCGGAGGGCGAGCCAATCCTTGCGGGTATGTTCCAACTCCACCAGCATCCCGCTATAGTACTATTTGATTCAGGCGCCACACATAATTTTATTAGCCAAGCTTTCATTGCTAAACACAGCTTGCCAATACTACCCACCGATAGTCCATATTTAATTTGTTCACCGGGTGGGAAGATTTCAGCAAGCGTAATGGTCTCCAAAGCACCATTATGCTTAGCGGGTAGAGTGTACCCCACGTCTCTCATTATCTTAGAGGGACAGAAGGTCGATGTCATCCTAGGGATGTCGTGGTTAAACCGCCACGGCGCTGTTTTAGACACCGTCCTCCGAGTCGTGCACTTAAACTCAGGAGTGCACGGTTCTCACTCATTATTTCTGGACAGTCCAGAAATAAAACTTCCAAGTGTCTATCAAGCCACAACCATCAGATTGGAAGACATTCCAGTGGTCCGAGAATTCCCTGATGTATTCCCGGATGATTTGCCGGGGATGCCACCCGATAGAGAGGTGGAGTTCAAGATTGAACTTGCACCGGGAACCATGCCAATATCCCGAAGGCCGTACAAGATGGCGCCCAAGGAGTTGGCTGAACTGAAGACTCAGCTCACGGACCTTCTGGAGAAGGGTTTTATTAGGCCGAGCTCCTCGCCATGGGGCTGTTCGGCATTATTTGTCAAAAAGAAGGATGAAACGTTGCGGCTTTGCGTGGACTACCGTCCATTAAATGCCGTAACCATCAAGAACAAGTACCCGTTGCCACGGATCGACATGTTGTTTGATCAGTTGGTCGAAGCAAAGGTCTTTTCCAAGATGGATTTAAGATCCGGGTACCATCAGATTAAGATCAGGGCTGAGGACATTCCAAAGACAGCTTTTTCGACAAGGTACGGACTTTATGAGTACCTGGTCATGTCCTTTGGCCTCACCAATGCTCCAGCTCACTTCATGTACTTAATGAACTCGGTGTTCATGCCGGAGCTGGACAAGTTTGTCGTGGTCTTCATCGACGACATCCTGGTATATTCCAAGTCGGAGGAAGATCACAAGAAACATCTGCGTATAGTCTTGCAACGGCTGCGGGATCACAAGTTATACGCAAAGTTCAGCAAATGCGAGTTTTGGATATCGCAAGTGCCTTTCCTCGGGCATATCATCTCAGCGGAGGGTATCGCTGTGGACCCGAGCAAAATCACGCAAGTGCTGAATTGGAAATCCCCGAGAACTGTTCATGAGGTACGGAGTTTCCTCGGACTCGCGGGATATTATCGGAGGTTCATTCCGAACTTCTCGAAGATTGCCAAGCCAATGACAGAGCTGCTGAAGAAGGCTACCAAATATGTTTGGAGTCCAGCATGTGAAGCAGCGTTCAAGGCTTTAGTCAAGCACCTGACATCAGCACCGGTTTTGGCGCAGCCAGACACAACAAAACCGTTCGATGTGTACTGCGATGCATCCGGCATTGGGCTCGGATGTGTGTTGATGCAAGACCGAAGGGTGGTCGCGTATGGGTCACGGCAGCTTAGGAATCATGAGCAAAATTATCCAACTCACGACTTGGAGCTCGCTGCCGTGGTACTTGCACTGAAAATGTGGAGGCACTACCTACTCGGTAACCTCGTACATTTATATACCGACCACAAAAGCCTCAAGTACATATTCACTCAGAAGGAGCTGAACATGAGGCAACGAAGATGGTTGGAACTGATAAAGGATTACGAGATAGAGATCCATTATCATCCGGGCAAGGCAAACGTTGTGGCAGACGCGCTAAGCCGCAAGTCACACGTCAATAATCTGACCATCACACCGTTGGAAGAGAGCGAACCACCACTACATGTGATTCCACATGGAGCTCTCTACAACCTAGCTTTGATCCCCACCATCCGTGAAGAGATAGCGGCAGCCCAGAAGAATGACAAGGGCATATCACATTTGCGGAGACGTGTAGACAGTGGGGAGTTGAAATGTTTCCGGAAGGACGGAGACGGCGTCCTATGGTTCAAGGACCGGATCGTCGTACCCCGAAACCCGGAGTTACGGAAGAAAATCTTTGATGAGGCTCACTTATCAAAGTTTTCTATTCACCCCGGCAGCAACAAGATGTATCAAGAACTCAGAAGCAAGTTTTGGTGGACACGGATGAAGCGAGAGACTGCAAAATACGTGTCCGAGTGTGATACATGTCGACGGGTGAAGGCAGACCACATGCGGAAACCGGGACTGCTGCAACCACTGGGCATTCCTGCCTGGAAGTGGGAGGACGTGAGCATGGATTTCGTCGTCGGTTTACCCACCACCTTACAGAAACATGATTCTGTGTGGGTGATCGTCGATCGGCTCACCAAAGTTGCCCATTTCATCCCGGTCAACACCAACTACAACGCCAAGAAGTACGCTGAACTGTACATCTCACGGATCCTATGCTTATACGGCGTACCCCGTACTATCGTATCGGACCGGGGCACTTTATTTGTGTCCCGTTTTTGGGAGCAGCTCCACGCTGCCTTGGGGACGAAGCTGATCCGTAGTTCAGCCTACCACCCGCAGACGGATGGGCAAACGGAGCGGGTAAATCAAATCTTAGAAGACATGCTACGAGCTTGCGCTATCGACCACGGCAAGAACTGGGATGATCACTTGCCGTTAGCCGAGTTCTCGTACAACAATGGGTACCAAGCCAGCATCAAGATGGCGCCCTACGAGGCGCTATACGGGAGAAAATGCCGCACACCGTTGAATTGGTGTGAGTCTGGCGAGAGGGTTACCTTCGGGATTGATCTTGTCAACAACGCGGAAGAAAAGGTTCGATTAATTCAAGCGAACCTAAAAGCCGCTCAATCCCGACAGAAACAGTATGCGGACCGGAGAAGGCGTCCGTTACAATTCGAAGCTGGAGACCACGTATATCTACGAGTGTCTCCAATGAAGGGCGTAAACAGATTTGGGGTGAGAGGAAAATTAGCACCCCGATTCATCGGTCCATTCCAGATTACCGAAAGATGTGGATCGGTGGCATACCGGCTAAGATTACCAGAAGCACTTTCCGGTGTGCACGACGTCTTTCACATTTCCCAGCTGAGGAAGTGTCTCAAGCTATCAACTACCGTTCAGCTGGAAGACATTGAAGAACTGCAACCGGATCTCACCTATCGGGAGGAACCGGTGCAGATTATTGATGAAAAGGCCCGAACCACACGTAACCGTACGTTGTGGTTCTACAAGGTTCTGTGGAGTAATCACTCCATGGATGAAGCGACATGGGAGAGCGAAGAATTCCTTCGCACTAACTACCCCGACTTTCTCACGTCGCATATCCGGTAATTTTTCCACCGTCCTCTCTCTCATTTTCACCTTATAATCTCGGGACGAGATTCTTTTAAGGGGGGAGGAATGTAAGGGCCTCAGTTTTTGACACCCATTTGCAGTGTTCATCCCCACACCACACACCTCATTTGAGGAAAAATGATGAACACAAATAAAGAGCAAGTAACAATTATCAACATGCTCATTAGGGAACAAACTCACACATTGCAAAAGTGGTACTTCCCACATGTGATATAGATGGGCTGGACATATGAAAACTCCTACACTTTGCCAAGGATGTCCATGCCAAGTTTCACCCAAATTCAAAACATTTTTGAGGTCATCTTGGGTGTAGATAGGAAAGGGGCAGTTTGAAAACATATTCAAATTCAAACTGTTTTCACCCACTGAATTTAAAAGTGGAAGGCATATTCTTGCTCAGCACATTTTTGTGAGCTCACACACCAATTTTCACTCCATTTGGAGTTGATCTTGACATGAGCTAAGGGGGAGAAATTCAAACTTTATTTGAATTTCAAACTGCACTTGTGCTGAAATTCATTCAAACCAAACCTCATTTGAACTTTGATCAATTCAAATGGCTCTTGGGTGAATAATTTGAGTTGCCAAGGGTAGAATAGGGTTCACTGTTTACCACAGCTGTTAGGAATAAATTTCAGAGGTTAAAAGAGGAGTGGGACCCACATGTCAGCCTCAGCCTCAAAGCAAACCGACTGAACCACAGTTCAGTCGGTTCCCGGCAGCTGTGCGCGCGCGCCACCGAAGGGGGCAGCCGGCGCCAGCTCCTGCTGCGTGCCCCAAGCCGGAGACCAGCCGGCCGGGCTATTTATTCCCTCCCCGGCGTGCTTCAGTCACCATTTCCTCGAGCTGCCGACGCACACGACTTGTTTTTCCACTGCCATCGCCGCCGCTCGAGTTCCTGCTTGATCAAGCCGATCGCAGCTCCCTCTTTCCATTCCAAGGTCCCAGCAAGGTACTAGCAACCATCCTCCATCCTTCCCATTGATAGAAATCGATTGAAACCGAGTGATATCGGCTGTGCCGAAAGATCAAACTCGGAACTGGAAACCGCCGCACCTCGGGCTCTCGTGGACAGCCCAACCTGGGCGTTGTCACGCCCGAGCCAAGGCACCCTTGGACGCGCAAGTGATCGGTGCTGCTCATCCCCGAGCCACAGCTCGAGTGGTTGCTCACCGGCGGCGAATTTCCACTTTTCCCCTTTCTGTGTGCAGAACGACCCTCGGGTACGATTCTGTTTAATTCGTGCTCTAGAAAGGATTAGAGGGCCTCAGGCCACTCCCACACGAACTAGACACGGTGACGCACAAGTTGCCTTCACAACTCTGGGCCGGAGAACTTCTGTGCCCGGCGTAATTCAAGGTCTACTAATGGCGGAACGCACGGGGGGTATCGGGCGCACGGTGAGGACCTATTTCGGGCCTTCCCCGAGCTGCCCCGAGTTCATGTCGACCTTCTCTGAGGTCCACTGATGCTCCCCGACCGGTTTCCCAAGTAGCTGAGGCACTAGGAGCATCAGCCGACATGGCCGAAGTCGGTCCGATATGGCGGCTCGTCGCCGACCATGCTCCGGCCGTTGTCATGAGCAGCTGACCCTCGGATCATGTTCCCCAAGTAAAAGTAGGCAGGGGCGGCCAGAATCAAGAAGTTTGAAGCTGTACAGCAGCCGGCGGCGAGCTCTCCGGCGAGGTCCCTCGGCGGCGGAGCGCGGGTGTCGCGAGGTTGAAGAAGGGGGTGGACCCCAGCTGTCAGCGGCCGATATTTTGAATCGGGATCCGGCTGCGGCCGGGATCGGGTGTGCTGGCGCGCAAAAGCCTTGTGGGCCGCGGTGTGCTGTCGCTTCGGCGTGCGACGCGTGTCTCCTGGGCCCACGCGCGAGTTTAAACTTTTCCCCGATTTTCAGATTTCCTTCAAACTTCAAATCCTTATAACTTTGGCTAGAAAGCTCCAAATTGAGTGAACCAAATTTTGCTGGATTCAGCTCTTTGAGTACTTTCCAGAAAATCAAGTTTCACTTCATGAAATTCCCTAATTCTCCAGAATTAATTCCTTAATGTTTAAACTGTTAGGAATTTTAACTGGAGAATCCTTTGGCGGAAAATCCTGAAATTTTGCTGAGATGTTCACCAAAATATCATTGAGCTACCATAAAAATTTCAGATCCATTTGAGCTCATTTAGTCCACCTAATGGTGTGATTAGTAAAACTGTTCCAGAGAAAATAGAAAATGTTCAGAAACATTTTCAGGATTTTCTCTGAAATTGTTTAGCTCATATCTTTAGTTAGAGACTTCCAAATTAAGTGAGACCAACTCCATTAGAACCCTCTGAAAATCTAGTTTTCAGAAAGTCATAGTTTGTCTCATGAAAATCCCTAGAACACCCTAAGGGTTCCAATTAAGGTCAAGGACATAATTATTTGTGGAGGGCTCAAATGAGCTTTGCTGCAACTAAAACTTGACCAAGTCTCTGTTTAGGTTGTAACCAAGCCACAGTAAAAGTTTCACAGTCATTAGGTCTATCTAGTAAAGGTTATAGACTTCACAACTTCAAAGTTAATACAAAAGCATTTAATTAATACATACATTGTTCTTATCATGTAGTCGCTAAGGTCGAGGAGGAACCCGAAGTCCTAGACTTCGTTACTCCGGAGGAACAGCTAGCCTACGACCAAGAGCAGCAAGGCAAGCCCCGGTTTGCATTAACCATTTTATAAATTTTTATTGTTTTGAGCACATACTTGTTTTCTTTATGTTGTGCATCAGAGTCTTGTTTGGAAACCCCACTGCATAGCCAAGAAAACCATGGGTTGGGGTTTAGGATTGCAAACCCCGTTAGCCACTGCATTGCTAGGATAGAGTAGGATTCGGTACAAGTCGAGTAGTTGGAACTACTCGCGAGAATAGGCTAGAGGCACATTGCTCGGGTAGAGATAGCACATGATACACATGGCAAGAAAATGAGACCGAGCGGAGAGTAAGGGCAGCAGGACTTTGGGGCCTGTGTGCTGTAGCTCCGCTTGTGTCGATTGAGGACCGAGCCGTGTGCGGGCCTGTTGAACAAGCTAGAACAGTACCGAAGACCTACCGGCTATATGGGAACCGGGAAACTGATGTAACTCGGGTAGCTGGGTATTGAGGCATTGCCCGTCGTTCAGAGGGTAGGTTGAGAGCTCGAGGTGTAAATCAGCTGGCGGCACAGAGATGCGCGTGCAGGGACCTCTTGCTCGGGACGATGGGACCGGTTCAATATTTGGCTAACGGGTGAAAGGTAGTCGCGTACGGCGTCCGTGATGGTTGTTGTAGGCAACATCGAGTACGGGCGTACGTGACGGGTTGTTCGGGTAACCCTGCAGGTGTAAATCGATTATAATCGCCGTCCCTCGCGGTCAGTGAGTACCACTTGTTCACTGTACCGTGACGTAGAAAGAACAGGCTAGTTACATGTTAAAATGTTGCTGATTGAAAGTTGGATATTGATTGTTAATGATATGTTGTAGCTTAGTGCTAACTAAAGTTCTTTTCAACTTTGGGCAAAGTACATGAGAGAAATGCGTTTCTTGTTTGATTGCGGCTCTCTCATGTGCCTTAGCGTAAAGTTCTCCACAACCTGCTGCTAAAACTTGAAAGTAAGGTTCTACTAATTAGGCGAGTCCTTGCAAATGATTTTTACCTCATGCAACCCATCACCCTCATGTAGAAGTTTCATGTTTAGGTGAGACGGGTCAGACTTGCTGAGCCTTCGTGCTCACTGCTTGTGTTTGAAGCTTTTGCAGGGTTCTATGAGGAAGGGACTCCCGAAGAGGAGACGGAACCCCAGGAGGGGAACCCCGTCGAGTGGGAGTCGTGCACGCCGCAGAGTTAGTGTGCGTGTGTGCTAGCAAGGACACGTTCGAGGGCTGAACGTGCACTTGATGCTTAGTCTACGCCCGCGAGTGTGGACTAAACTTATTTTGATGTAAACATGTTAATAAACTTGTTTATGTAATAAAGCTTCCGCTTCCGCTTTGTACCTTTGACGTGTGTTATACGGTGTTGTGCAACGCAGCACCCCTCAGCGTGATCCTGGCTCGACAGGACCAGTGGGGTCGTGTCACCCCGTCTATATAAACGCCGGCATCGCCCCGTTTTCCCTACCCGATCAGCTGTTTTTCCTCCCTGTGAGAACCGAAGCTTCGATCACTGATTTCTCTCGATCTCTGCTCGGATTTTCCGATCTAAAGCGCCGATCGTGTTCCACCGCCTCCGGGGAATCACGCAGGTGCAGAAAACTCGGTGGTTTGCGCTCTAGGCACAGCTCCGACGATCACCGCAGCGGTTCCACCCCGGACCTCGACGCCGACCGCCTTCCAGGACCTCCGAGCTCAAGAAAAACCCTGAGGTGAGATCCCCGACCTCCCCTCTACCGATCTATGCCATGAAATCCCAGTTTTAGGAAGTATGGACGATGATCCGTAGTTCTCCGGCGAGATCGCCGCCTCCTCCCGTCGCGCGCTGCCGGGCAGCGCCGCCCGCGCACGGTCAGAGCGACGTGGCCGCTTATGCGCCGTCTATTTTAAATCGCACGGTAAAATTAAAACCCGCGCGTACCGGTTCGGCGATCTAATCTGAGCCGTCTGTTTTAAATCGGACGGTCCACATCAGCCCCGCATTATAAAGGCCGGGATTCTTACGCGCTACCCCCTGGGGATCTCGGAAAACACGAGCTAGCCCCGGAAACTTCTGATCTAGCCCCTGGAACTTCAGAAATTCATGTAAATTCGTTTAAAAATCAGTTTTAGCCCCTGGACTTATTAAAAATTAGGAAAACCCCTCTGTTATGTGTAGCTAGACCCCTGGAAATTTATGAAATAATAAATTAGACCCTGTAGTAGGGTGGATTTACCTTTTTGACCCTATATGATATTAAATTCAGAAAATTGAATATGTGATTAGGATTTAAATTTAAAAAGGTGAGGCAAACACATTGTAAAATTCAAATTTAAACTCTCCTAGCACATGGAAAACTTTAGAATGAGTTAAAAGTAGATTTTAAGCTGAAATGAATCTGTCTAATTGATTGTTCATATTTATTAGTTATAGGGACACATTTTTAGGTTAGGAAACAATTCTGAAAATTGGTAAAATAAATTTAAATTAGTTCACATCAGAGGAGAAGTTCAAAAATATATTATTTAATATTTTAGATCAGAACCTATTCTGTTTAGATGATGTGTCTTACTATTTTCATAATAAAGTTCACATTTAGGCATAGAAAATAAATCTGAAAATATAGGAAAATAGGTATGCATAACTAGAAAATGATAAATGAAGTTTCCAAATCCAAAGATTTCAGTTTAGGATTTGGTAGAAGATCTGAAAACCCATTTGGAGTAGGAAAATACCTTCCATGCAAACTTCGTGGTTAAGAAGTATATAAATTAAATATAAAGAATTTGTTTAAATTGAAAATTCATATATAGTGTGCAAACAGAAATATGAAATACAAAAGTTAGAAATCATATACATATGTTAAAAGTGCATGAAGGCTAAAAATCAACACATCTAGAGTAACCACAACACTTAGCAATGTGAATGACTATCATATGTATGAATGTGTGGAGTGGAAGTGTGAACTATGTCTTATGGATTGTTGTTTTATTTTGCTATGTGTGTTGGCATGAGTAGTACCTGCCCCAGAGCAAGTTCTTCCCTTCCAAGATCAGGACTATCCATTCCCAAAGCAGCAGGAAGAAGGCAAGTGTCCTTGACCACTTAGATCCTATGCTAGGATGTGTAGATAGAATTATTTGCATTGTCAATTGAAATATGAAACCCATGCTAGGAAGTTTCCCTAGAATTGCATTATCTTGTTTCCTTGTAGCTTGGGTTGGGATTTATTTTGTCATGTCATTTATTCATATTACTTGTGCTTAGCCATGCTTAGAATGGGACAATTAGGATATGAGATCATCCATTTATTTACCTTACTCTTGAATGAGATGTTATGAGTTATGTAGAGGTAGGTATCAAGGCAAGTTGGATGATTTGGTTGGTGCTGGGTGCACGAGACTCGGGTTTGTGTTTAGTACTTGCCTGGATCCTAAGGACCGGTTCATGGAGCATGTAACCTGGCTTTACCGTGCCAACCACATGCTGAGATGGGGCAGCTTGGCCAATTAATTAGGTGTATCCTCGGCGTAGTATGGGTGTGTTGGATGGTGCGGGGAATAGGTGTCAGCTGGACTACCGTATGAACCGCAAGGCTCAAGAGGGGGCCACTGCAGCGGGGTTGGAGCCTCTTGTATGCTGTTAGGGGTCAAACCTCAGTGGGCCCACGCTCGTCGGGAATCGCTTTGTAAAGGCTTCGTAGTGATCTCCTGGCTACACACCTGGGAAGTGTGAATGTGGTTCGTAGCCACTGGCATAATGGAGGTTCTTTTAGTCCACCCGGCAACGGGGGATGAAATCACTACATGTGGGTACAGTGGTGCAAACTCTGCAGAGTCAAAACTATCATGACAGCCGTGCTCACGGTCAAGAGCGGCTTGGACTTATTCATGATTAGAGGATGATAACTTTGGAAGTTGTGGATGTTAAGCGGGGAGCTTAACATTGGAAATGATGTTATGGTTATTTGATTATGATGATGGGATGGGAGATTGGGACCATTTCACCTGTGTAGTAATGTAGGTGCTTAATAAGCTAAGGTAATAGGTATTAATTGCGTAGTGCTTTAACCATGAGTTCAACCTCCCCTTGTTCTAGTCATGCATGACATAACTTTTCCACACTTGCTGAGTACCAATGGAACTCAACCTTGCATATTTGTTGGTTTAAATTGCTGCTCAGGTCAAGGGGATGATGTGGTGTTTAATGATCAAGACTTCGGACCCGAAGAAGGTTTCTAGGTTCATGGAGTCCCCCGGGCAACTCCTGTGATAGAGCCCACAAGAATAATATTCCGCTGCTATTTTATTTACATGTTATGAACTTATTATCGTCCATCGAGACGTATGCGTTGTAAGACATATTTATATTTGACACCTGGCTTGTAATAAATGATGCTTCACTATTTTTCATCACATGTATGAGAAAATGATCCTTGCATACATGTGATATTCACTCGGTTGTTCTTCGGAGAAACCGGGTGTGACAGGTAGCGAGCTCGGTTTTCTTCGTCGACGCCGTGAGTCGCTGCCAGTACGAAAACCCGTCGCCCGGCCATGAGCGTCTTTCTTCTTCTGAGTTTAGCACACCAAAAGGTTTTCCTAGGATCACTCTTCCTTTCCCGCAATTTCGGCCGCATGCCACAGTGTGTGCTCGCCGGAATTTCAGTTCTTGTCAAAAGCATGTGATATAGACCGCGGCCATATAACTCAAAAATTCGTGCTAACCGGTCAAGCAAACCTTCCCCAACTTAGAAAACCATTCGGAAAGGTCCATGCGAATCCATACGATCAAGAACCACAAGAAACCGTCGAGAAACCACTGAGTTCTTTGGGTTTTTCGTTCTTAATCGGATTTAGACCTAGGTCGCACGGTGAAGTCCTATTTGCCGCCACCTTTAGCAAGGTCAGGGTCATGATCGTTGCTCCTTAGGTCCTGGCGGTGCTGTAGGAGCCAACAGCAGAGGTTTTGAGGAACTACAGCGCCATAGCGACCATGCCGAATGTCACACCCGGTTTCTCCGAAGAACAACCGAGTGAATATCACATGTATGCCAGGATCATTTTCTCATACATGTGATGACAAATAGTGAAGCATCATTTATTACAAGCCAGGTGTCGAATATAAATAAGTCTTACATAGCATGCGTCTCGATGGACGATAATAAGTTTATAATATGTAAACAAAACAGCAGCGGAATATAAATCTTGTGGGCTCCGTCACAGGCATTGCCTGGGGGACTCCGTGAACCTAGAATTCTTCCTCGGGACCAAAGTCTTGGTCATTAAACACCACGTCATTCTCTTGACCTGAGCAGCAATATAAACCAACAAAACAGCAAGTTTGAGTACTGTGGGTACTCAGCAAGTGTGGGAAAGTTATGTCATGCATGGCTAGAGCAAGGAGAGGTTGAACTCATGGTTAAAGCACTACGCAATTAATACCTATCACCTTAGCTTATTAAGCACCTACATTACTACACAGATGAAATGATCCCAATCTCCCAACCCATCATCAAAATCAAGTAACCATGATATCATTTCCAATGTTAAGCTCCCCGCTTAACATCCTCCACTTCCAAATTCATCATCCTCTAATCATGAATAAGTCCAAGCCGCTCTTGACCGTGAGCACGGCTGTCATGACAGTTTTGACTCTGCAGAGTTTGCACCACTGTACCCACATGTAGTGATTTCATCCCCCGTTGCCGGGTGGACTAAAAGAACCTCCATTATGCTAGTGGCCGCGAACCACATTCACACTTCCCAGGTGTCTAGCCAGGAGATCACTACGAAGCCTTTACAAAGGGATTCCCGACGAGCGTGGGCCCACTGAGGTTTCACCCCCTAACAGCATACAAGAGGCTCCAACCCCGCTGCAGTGGCCCCCTCTTGAGCCTTGCGGTTCATACGGTAGTCCAGCTGACACCTATTCCCCGCACCATCCAACACACCCATACTACGTCGGGGATACACCTAATTAATTGGCCAAGCTGCCCCATCTCAGCATGTGGTTGGCACGGTAAAGCCAGGTTACATGCTCCATGAACCGGTTCTTAGGATCCAGGCAAGTACTAAACATAAACCCAAGTCTCGTGCACCCAGCACCAACCAAATCATCCAACTTGCCTCGATCCCTACCTCTACATAACTCATAATATCTCATTCAAGAGTAAGGTAAACAAGTCGATGATCTCATATCCCACTTATCCCATTCTAAGCATGGCTAAGCATAAGTAATATGAATGAATGACATAATAAAACAAATCCCAACCCAATCTACAAGGAAACAAGATAATGCAATTCTAGGGAAACTTCCTAGCATGGGTTTCATATTTCAATTGACAATGCAAATAATTCTACCTACACATCCTAGCATGGGATCAAAGTGGTCAAGGACACTTGCCTTCTTCCTGCTGCTCTGGGAATGGAAAGTCTTGGTCTTGGAAGGGGAGAACTTGCTCTGGGGCAGGTTCTACTCATGCCATACACATAGCAAAACAACAATCCATAAGCCATAGTTCACACTTTCACTCATGCAAAACATACATACATACATATGAAAGTCATTCTCATTTCTAAGTGTTGTGGTTACTCTACATGTGTTGACTTTTGGCCTACATTCACTTTTAAACATATGTGTATGATTTCTAACTTTTGTATTCCGATTTCTGTTTGCACACTATATATGAATTTCCAATTTGAACAAATTCTTTATATTTAATTAATATACTTCTTAGCTACCAAGTTTGCATGAAAGGTAATTCCCTACTCCAAATAGGTTTTCAGATCTTCTACCAAATCCTAAACTGAAGTTTTTGGATTTGGAGACTTCATTTATCCTTTTCTAATTATGTATACTTATTTTCCTATATTTTCAGATTTATTTTCTATGCCTAAAAGTGAACTTTATTATGAAAATAGTAAGACACATCATCTAAAAAGAATATGTTCTGATCTAAAATGTTCAATAATATATCTTTGAACTTCCTCTCTGATATGGAACAAATTAAATTTATTTTACTAGTTTTTAGAATTATTTCCTAGCCTAAAATGTGTTTCTAGAACTAATAAATATGAATATCATTTTAGACAGAATTCATTTCAGCCTAAAAATCTATTTTTAACTCATTCTAAAGTTTTCCAAGTGCTAGGAGAATTTAAATTTCAATTTGCACATGTGTTTGCCTTACCTTTTAAATTTAAATCCTAGTCACATATTTAAATTTCTGAATTTAATATCATATAGGGTCAAAAAGGTAAATCCACACTACTGCAGGGTCTAATTTATTATTTCATAAATTTCCAGGGGTCTAACTACACATAACAGAGGGGTTTTACTAATTTTTATTAAGTCCAGGGGCTAAAACTGATTTTTAAATGAATTTACACGAATTTCTGAAGTTCCAGGGGCTAGATCAGAAGTTTCCAGGGCTAGCTCGTGTTTTCCGAGATCCCCAGGGGGTAGCGCGTAAGAATCCCGGCCTTCATAACGCGGGGCTGATGTGGACCATCCGATTTAAAGTAGACGGCTGAGATTATAACGTGAAGCGGTACGGGTTAGATCTAATAGGAACCGCACGATTTAAAATGGACGGGCCTCAGGGGGCCACGTCGCCCTGGCCGTGCGCGGGCGGCGCTGCCCGGCGGCACGCGGCGGCGGAAGGCGGCGATCTCGCCGGAGAACTTCGGGTTTTCGTCTGTACTTCCTAAAACTTGGATTTCTTGGCATGGAACGGAAGAGGGGAGGTAGGGGATCCCACCTCGGGGTTTTTCTTGAGCTCAGAGGCCTTGGAAGGCGGTCGGCGACGAGGTCTGAGGTGAAAACGCAGTGGTGCTCGTCGGAGCTGTGTCTAGAGCGTAAAACACCGGGTTTCCTTCACCTGCGAGATTTCCCGGAGGCGGTGGAACATGATCAGCGCGTTAGATCAGGAAATCCGAGCGAGGATCGAAGGAAAATGGCGGTAGAAGCTTCGGTTCACACCGGGAGGAAAAACAGCCGATCGGGGGTGAAAAACAAGGCGATGCCGGTGTTTATATAGACAAGGGAGGGCGGCGGTCTGTTGGGATCGAGTTTGAGACGTCCGGGACCGAAATTCGGGCTGGGGCGCGGGTTTCCGGAGGTGGTTTGGATTCGGGTGCGAGAAGAGTCCCGGGGTCGGCCGAGCGCGCGGGAGGTGATGGATGACACGCGGGCCCCACGTGTCAGTGAGAGGAAGAGGGGGGGCACGGGTTTGGGGCTGGCGCGGGGAGAATGGGCCGACTGGTGGGTTTCGGCCCACTGGCCGGTGGGGTTTTTCTTTTTCTTTTTCCTTTTCTTTTCTGTTTTGATTTGAATTTGAACTCCAATTTGAATTTGAATTTCTGCACCACATGCAATACGTCCAAAAAATTTTAAATTCCCCTCTTAACAGGTTTTGGGGTGTTACACCGAACTTGCCACGGAGGCTGTCGCCGTCGCACGACCATTTCCGGTGATCGCCGGGCGGAAAATAGGTCCGCAACGTATTCCCCGAGCAATTTTAGTTGGAGGCGGCGAGTTCGGTTGAGTTCCAGGCACGGGAACCCTCTTCCGGCTAGTGCTCCGGCGAGGTGGGCGGCGGTTGGCCGCGGGAGCACGAGGAAGAAGAAGACTCACGGGTCCCACGCGTCAGCCTCTGTTAAAACCGCGCTGGATCGTCTATGGCTCCGGGTCAAGTTGTGGCTACGTGAGATAATATCTGTGGCCCCGTGTGTCCTGTTCTCAGGTGGCGCCACGTCACCCCGGGACCCAGCTGTCAGAATTTAAACAATTCCTGAATTTCAGATTCCAGTTCAAACTTCAAACGCACACAACTTTTGCTAGAAAGCTTCAAATATAGTGAACCAAATTTTTTTTGGATTCAGCTCTCCATGTACCTTCCAGCAAAACAAGTTCCATTCCATGAAATCCGTCCTTTTCCAGAATTAAATCTCCAAAGTTGAAACTGTTGGGAATTTTATCTGGAGATTTCCTTTATGGAAAATTCTGAAATTTTGCCAGGAGGTTCATTTGAAAATCCTTGAGTCACATGAAAAATTTCATATCCATCGAAGTTCATTTAGTCCCCCTAATGTTGTGATTAAGTGAACTGCCCTGAGAAAATAGAAAAATGTACAGAAACATTTTTCAGATTTTTCTCAAATTTGATTAGGGCATAACTTTCTATAGGATTCTTCAAATTACATGAGACCAACTCCATTAGAACCACCTCAAACTCTAGTTACCAGAATGTAATGGTTTGATCCATGAAAATCCCTGGAAATTTTTGGAGACTCTAATAATGACCATTTAGACTTTTATTTGTGCAGAACTCAAATGAGTTTTGTTTCAAATGGAATTTGGTCAAGTCTCTGGTTAGTTTCTTACCAAGACACTGTAGAAATTTTAGAGCCAAATGGAATGTCTAGCTAGAGTTATGGTCCTTATATGCTAAATTCAACACATCTGCATTTAATTTGACATATCGTTAACTTTATTACGTGTAGTTGCTGAACGCGAGGAGACCCCTGAGATACTGGACTTCATACCTCCGGAGGAGACACTAACCCCTGACCAGCAGCAACAAGGCAAGCCCCGATTTGCAATTAACAAATTTTATCAAGTTTTGCTTTATATTCACTTAGCTTGGAGTATGTATGTGCATTAGGTGTAGGATGGATGAAACTCCAATTGAATAACCAGATTAGTCCAAGGAGAATGATGATAGTGTCTAAGTCCTCTAGTAGATCATGCTTTTCTTAATATTTATAGACTTCGGTACAAGTCGAGTAGTTGGAATCTACTCGCGAGTATAGGATTCGCCACATACAGGATTGGTTCGAGATGTGAGATCACTTTAGTACGAAAATGAGACTAGGCAGGGAGAGGACGCAGCAAGAGGAAGTCTTGTGTGCATAGCCCTTCCCGTGTCAATTGAGGACCGATCCGTGTGCTGCCCCGCTGAACAAGTTTGAATGTACTGAAGGCATATTGGATATATGAAGTCCGATAAACTGATGTAACCTATACCTCCGGGCGTCGAGGCATAACACACCGATTTATAGGTGTAGGTTGAGGGCAGCAAGGTGGAAATCCGCTAATGGGCATAGAGAGATGCTCCGTGTAGGGAACCTCCTGTCTGTTTGGGTGTGACCGGTTCGACGTTTGGGCTGTTTGGTGAAAGGTTGTTCCGTACAACATCGAGTGAGCATACTGTGCAGCTCCGCGGATGGGCGTACGTGACGTGCTATTCGGGTATCCTTGCAGGTGTATAACGAGTCAATTCGCTGTCCCTCGTGGTTATGAGTACCGCTTGTTCACTGTATCATGACGTAGGTAAAAATATGGAATGTTGTGATACAATACTGCTGATATGAATAACTTATATTGCTATATGTGTGCCACCAAATATTGCTTACTAAATTTCATATTCATGAACCGTTAACTTGTGGCTAAAATATGAATTAAGGATGAACTTGTAGGCGTGTCCTTTGCTGCAAATTGCCATCGTACCTTTGTATTGACCTGCATGTAGAGTTTCTTGTGTAGGAGAGTCGGTTAAGACTTGCTGAGCCATCGTGCTCATGGTTGCTGCTATAAGTGTTTGCAGGTGAGGAGTACCCCACGGACTCGGAGTACGACTCCACCCGCGAGGGCTACCCTCCGTCGGGGACTACGGCTGTGTGGGAGCCGTACACGCCACGGTGATGCTGAGTGCAGCTAGTACTGGTTGTCCGTAGGGCCGAACAACCAACTTTTGCTAGTTAGGTGTTGGCATGAGTTGTACAAATACTTTCCGCTGCAGTAGACTCTGTAAATAGATGTAAACTGAAGGTTTGTACTACTTTTGTACAAATTCAGCATGTTTCAATGTAATACTATGTTTCCTTATCGTGTGTGCTGTCAGGTGTCGCATCGTGCGGCACCACCCTCTGTGATCCTGGAATGTACGGATTTCGGGGCATCGCATTCCAGTTGTAATTCCTTCAACATAAAGATGTGGAATAAGCACAAATAAATCGAATGTACACTACTACAGAAAGCATTTTCACAGGCGCCTCCCATTTTTTGTACATACGGTCCGTTTTAAAAAACGTGTGTGATGTCGAATGAACAAAAAACCGCTTGTGATAATTTAGTATCAAAGAGGTCTTAAAAGAAAAACCGTCTGTGGAAACATCTAGATTTTCACAAGGTCTATTTAACAAACTGCCTGTGAAAATGGACAATATCTCATACGATTTTATATGAAACATCGCCTGTGAAAATACTTTTTAACACATGAGGTCGTTATACAAAACCGCCTGTGATTATGGACAGTATCTGAGATGGTTTTACTTCATGGACCGCCTGCGAAAAACATGTTTTCACAAACGTTCAGTGTTTGGAACAGCCTGTGATACTGTAGTTATCACATGTGGTTCCATATATTGACCGTCTGTGATAAAGTGAATATATAGCATTCACGGGTTCTGTCCTAGCGCGGCTGAGCTAGCTACAGCCACGGCAGATGATATTTTTCCAAATTTTGGGGGTAATTTTGTTTCTAAATCTTTTTAGAGGTATGTCTCATTATCGTTATTCTATGCTTATGCTTCGTTTTCCCTTCCTTTTTGATGCAATTTAAGGCCTCAAATATGTAATTTATATTCTGCACCAAATTTCCTGTATTTGTAGATCTGGACAAGGATATGAGTTAAATTGGAGATTATATCAAAGGTTTGTCTCTCCATAACGTAATCCTATGATGTTGCTTCATTTTTTTCTCCTTTGGGTGCAATTTGAGATCATAATTTTTGAATTTAGATTATGCACAAATTTTTAAGGATTTAGAAGACTTGGAATTGGAATTAAGCTAAATCTATAATCTTTTCAAATATTTCTATCTGCAAAAGGTATGTCTTGCTACATTGTATATATCCTACATTTTCAAATTTTTATTTATGCTACATTTTATATATCCTACATTGTACAGTCTGACGTGATGGAACGAGCGTGGATGTACAATATGCCAAGACAAAATGTTGCAAGCTTTATTGAAGCATCCAAGGGACATGCGAAGATGCAAAAAATAGATGATATATTATGTCTTTGTATCGACTACGAAAACAAGATTGCTTGGACAGATACTATAGTAATGCAATCACACTTGGTAAAAATATGTTATAAGAAAAACTACACAATATGGACAGAGCATGGTGAGTTAGATACACATGAAGTGGATAATAATGACGAGAAAGGTGTCAGATATTCGGACGGGGATAATGCTCATATCGATTATGGTCGTGACCATCATGTTGATGACGATGATGATGAGTTTGATTGTGAGGAGATGTTGGGTCACATGGAACCACATGTTTTGATTTCTATGGGAAAAATAAAGGTTTAAGTAAAATGGAGACATTACAGAGTGCGTTAAAGGAACTTTTATATGATGAATCAAAGGGTTATGATAAATAGTTTACTACGTCGCGTGCAGTCCTAGAACTACTAAAGTTGAAGGCCACCCATAGATGGTCCGGTTGAAGTTTCACTGATCTTTTAAATCTTCTGGCAGAAAATCTTCCAAATCCCAATAAACCGCCCAGAAGCACTTATTGAATGCATCCTAGAGGGGGGGTGAATAGGCTCTTTGAATTTTTTAACGATTCCCTGAAACACTTAGCGAACAGATCAAATCCAGGTAGGTCGGACTAGTCCAGTATGGTGCGGACTAGTCCGGTATGAGCGTAATTAAAAAGTTAAATTTAGACTTATTCTTACTTCAAGTATTTATGCAGCGGGAAGTAAATGACAACTTGAGTGTAATATGATAATGAAGTAAGAAACACCAACTATCAAGTTTAACACAAGATATCGATGTAAATCAAATGAGTACTAGCAAACCCTAATTGATAATCGAAAGAAGAATAAGAAGACACGAGACAAGGTTTTTATCCCGAGGTTCGATTCCACCCAGGAATCTACGTCCTCGTTGAGGAGTCCACCAAGGACAGGGTCTTCACCAACCCTTCCCTCGTTGAATCGCCACAAAGGCCGATTCAAATCCACTAACCACACACAGGGGTAAATAATCGTACGTGGGGTGTTCTCACAATTTGAGTGCTCCCACAATATTACAATGAGTAACACTATCTCCCACACACACAGAACAATGATCAACAGTTGTGTGAGAGAAAACAAACCAAGAGCTCAATATCGAGAAGAACAATTCTCTCCTTGATCCAATCCCTAATCCTTAAAGATTCGATCTTTTAGGCTTATAATGAGTAGAAAGAAGTGTTTTTGTGCTCTTGGAACCTGTGATGGCGCTAGGGTTCATGTTTTCTAGAATGTGTGGCTGTGCACCTCTATTAATACAAAGATTACAAAAGTTACCGTTAAAGTTTCCTGGCGGCTGGACTAGTCCGCTCTGTTGACCGGACTAGTCCGGTGTGCTGTGTACAATTCATGTGAGGCATGCGGCACAGTTAAAACCCTAATTTTAAAGTGGTTACAGAAAGTTGAACGGACTAGTCTGGTCCACGAGTGGACTTGTTCGGTGCAAGGTGAATGACCGGTTCCAGAGAGTTGAACGGACTAGTCCGGTGCGTGAGCGGACTAGTCCGGTTCCAGAAAGTTGAACGGACTAGTCCGGTCCACGAGCGGACTAGGCCGGTGCACTGTGTAAAAGCAGTTCCAGAGAGTTGAACGGACTAGTCCGGTCCATGAGCGGACTAGTCCGGTGCACAATGTTGTGAAGCAACAGAGAGTTGAACGGACTAGTCCGGTTTCTGAGCGGACTAGTCCGGTGCATAGTGAGTGATTAGGATATGTTTTAAGCCCTTATCCCTATACAAAGATTTTGAGCTCTTGGGATGTGTCTCTCACACACATCCTATACAAGTAAGTCTACATTGCGCTTTGTTCATGGATCGGTCCTTTTCCTTTTTCTTCATCACTTCATTTTTCACTTTTTGAGTGCACCAATCCTACCTTACACGAGTTAATCTGCATTCATCTCAACAAGTTCATTAGGATCTCAATTCGTTTGTCATCAATCATCCAAAACCCACAAGGGAATTCCTAGATGCACTTTCAATCTCCCCCTTTTTGGTGATTGATGACAACCAACTGAGGTTACATAATTAATAATAAAATTTTATTTTCATAAAGTGTGCATATATGAGAATGACAAATGAGTAACAAGAACTTCTCACATATATGCACCCTTTATGATGGGATGCCTAAAGAGTGTGTGATAAAAGAATGTGACATGCCACAAGATAAGAACATATCAATAATAAAGGTAATCATCACATCAATATCGATTAAGCATCACACATCCAAAGGAGTTTGAAATAAAAAGTACATGAAACTTAAAATACATGTCCATGATCACTAGTCCTTAAGGCTCACAAGAAGATAAAGCAAAAAAGACTAGTCTCAATCTCTCCCCCTTTGGCATCAAGGCACCAAAAGGGGAAAAATTGAGTGGAATCACTCATCGCCGCTCCCTTCCTCACTCTCGGTTCTATCTTCATCTTCATCTTCGTCTTCATGACCATGCTGAGGAGGAGGAGCGAAAACACCTGCAAGCCCAAAAGAACTAAACTCTTGTTAACTGAGTGGAGCCATCTCAGTGAAGTTTTCTTCAGAGTCTTCCAAAATCTGTGGTGATCCAACTGGCTCAATTTCTAGCTCCTCACAGATGGCTTTGATGTTGGCCTTCATGTATCTTTGATGTCTCTTTCGGGCCAAACTCTCCTTGTGTTGCTTAACTTCAACTTTGCGACAACAGCCAAAGATAGAGGAGAGCATCTTGAGCACACCAATGGAGGACTCTCTAGATGGTGGAGGAATAGGAGTAGCATCCGACGCCCTTGAGCCTTCATGAGTATGCTTGGATCTCCGTTCCACTGCAGGTGAGGCAGGAGCAGAGGGAACAGTGTAGACTATAGGCTTCTAGGGCTTGAGACCTGTGTGAGAGACATCTTTGACAAACTCAAGTCCTGTAACCTTCTCAATAATATACATGATATAAGATGCATAGCCACAGGACCTATTGGGAGTGATAGAGATGTTCACAATGTCATTGTAGATGTACTCAAAGACATTGAAGGTCCTTTTCTTGCTTCTCACTTTCATCAAGATCCTTAGGGTCCCTTGGATTGTCCCTGCATCTCCATTCTTTGGAGCTATGGTCTTTCTCAAAATCCTGTTGAGCACGGCAAAGAATGGCTTCAAGTACTTGGTAGTAGGAGGTACATATGGCATTCTTGTATCATACAAGAATTCCAACTCATTCTTCTCCAAAGGCTTCAAGTTGTGAATGACAATCTCATTTTCCAAGGTATTTTCAAGGTGAAGTATGTTGGAAAATTCCTCATAGGTGACACTGTATTTGGATCCATGTGTCATCCAAGTCATCTCATCCCCATCATCGTGGGCAAAGTAAAGAGTTGAGTAGAACTGTGTGATGACCTCATTGTTCCAATCATTTTGAAAGGATAGAAGATCCTTCAAGCGATGCCTCTCTAATGCCTCTTGGACCTCATGATAGGCCTGTCATCTCTTAGACTGCAAGTAAACAATGTTGAGCCACTGACTCTCAACAACAGGATTCTTCATCTTCATGTATACATGCTCATAGTAGTCAGCATGGAAGTTGCTCCAAAATATTGGGTCACCACATTGCTTTGGCTGCTCATAAACTTGAATTTTTCTGAACTTGTCAGCAAGTTCACTTCCCCTTCCAGCAAAGTCATCACTTGATTACTGCCTGTTGCGGTGAATGGTGGCCTTCTTCTTCAATGGACCAATAGGACCACTAGCAAGTCCTTTTCCCTTGCTAACACTTCTTCTAGGAGCCGTTGAGCTTCCAACAATATCTTTGCTTTGTGCTGTCTTAACAACCACTCTCCTCCTTTTAGGAAGAGAATCATCGGGAGGAGAGGATTGAGCAATGTGGTCATGTCTCTTCTTCATGACCTCAGAGGCTGACGACATCGTGCCTGACAGGAAAATCAAGGATTGATTGATGAGATGGATTGTAGATTTTGTGGAAATAAGAAGTTAGAGGTTCAATTGACAGGTAACCAGACTTGTCTGTTTTCAGAGTGCAGACTTGTCCAGAATACCGGACTTGTCCGCAGCCGATACCGAACTAGTCCGGACCTGCTGAAGAACCCTAATTTCCTATTTTCAATAAATCTAGCACAAATTGATGCAATACAAGGAGGGATACACTAGGAATGCATCGAGAAAGGTAATGCATGCCCTAGGAATCAGGAAAATTGAGCAAAAGTAGAGGAAAGATGAGAACTCGAGTTGAGAGAGATTTTACTGAAAAAGTGAAGATTTGAGTTGAAACGTGAAGTTTGATCCGGATGAGTCCAGAGAGAGGAATCCACGCATCGAGGAGAAGATTTCCCATGGAGAGGACTTCGATTTCGTTGGCCAAAATTGAAAATCCCCTTGGGGGCTAGGGTTTGAAGAGTGAGAAGCCAAAAGTGTTTGTGAGAGGAAGAGAACACTGGTTGGCACGGGTATAGACTTTTTAAACCTGGACATATGGACTAGTCCGGTGTAGGACCGGACAAGTCCGGTATGGCAGATCTATCCGGACTGGTATGAAGGAGCGGATTAGTCCGGTGTTCCAGGTCAACTGGACAGATAAGACTAGAAATCAGGGAAATATTGAGAATTTGATCTAATAGTGATCTAAGGACATAATTTTCACAAATAATCTTGATGAACATGCCCAGAAAGCAATCAAAAATTAGAAAATGGTCATTATTCATCAAGATTCACTAATTTAAATAGTTTTCAAGAGAAAATCAAGATAATTTCGCAAAGTAAGTAAGATTTTGAGGATTCAAGAAGGTATGCAGTGTTTCAAGCCACGTTCCGAGTGTCAAGTATATTTAGTTCATTCCTAAGCTCACAAAAGCGTTTTTCATCAAGTGGCTTGGTGAAGATATCAGCTAGTTGTTTCTCTGTTTGTACATGGGAAATGGCTATGTCTCCTTTGATTGAATGGTCTCTCAAAAAATGATGCCGGATATCAATATGTTTGGTCCTAGAGTGCTCAATAGGGTTATGTGCAATCTTAAGTGCACTCTCATTGTCACAAAGGAGCGGAAAACGGTTCATATTGTAATCGTAGTCCCTTAGAGTTTGTCGCATCCAAAGGAGCTTTGCACAACAACTCCCGGCTGCAACATACTCCGCTTCGGCTGTGGACAAGGCAATGGAGTTTTGCTTCTCGGAGGACCAAGATACTAGTGACCTACCCAAGAATTGGCAAGTCCCTGAGGTACTTTTTCTATCCACTTTGCATCCGGCATAATCTGCATCGGAGTATCCAATGATATTGTAACACCCTTAAATCCATTACCATGCATTGCATACATTTTTTATGTAGAGAAGCAATGTAAAAGAACTAGAAATGGAGAAAGAACTACAGAAATGAAGAATGAACCATAGAAATGGAGAATGAACCATAGAAATGGAGAAAAAACCATAGAAATGGAGGAAGAGAACCATAGAAATGGAGAAGGGAATATAGAAATGGATAATGGGACATAGAAATGGAGAATGGGACATTGAAATGGAGAGGGGAATGTAGCAATGGAAAAAGGGACGTAGAAATGGTGAGAAATGGAAAAAAGATAGCTGAAATGAGCATTCCCAAATTTCCCCCAAATTTTCCCCAAAATCTCCAAATTCCCCAATTCTCCAAAAGGGGAATTTTCCCCACATTTGGGGGAATTTTATCCCCAAGGCTGCCGTACCCAATTAAGGGGAAAAGTTGGTTGAATTCCAAATTGACTAGGACTCTTGGTTGAGTTCCAATTGGAGTAGGACTCCTCCTTTCTCCCCCTTATAAATACAACCCCCAGACCCCCCTTGGCCGCAGCTCCCCCCTCCCCAAGTCGCCGAGTTGGAGGCCCTCCCCCTCCAAGTCACCGAGTTGGCACCCCCCTGCCAGTGTTTGGTCGCCGGTGAGCCCCACCGTTGATCCCCGCTGACGAGCCCCGCCGTCGAGCCCATCATCGAGCCACGTCTTCGAGACCCGCCGACGAGCCCCGTCACGCCGCGCCGTCGCCAGAAAAGAAGCCCGACGATCTGTCCTACCCTAATCTTCCATAGAAAAATCC
This sequence comes from Neostapfia colusana, assembly GCA_030760725.1. Lineage (NCBI taxonomy): Eukaryota > Viridiplantae > Streptophyta > Magnoliopsida > Poales > Poaceae > Neostapfia > Neostapfia colusana. The sequence goes on from JASWHV010000001.1 coordinate 110,717,924, forward strand.
CCCGCTGCTGCCATTGCTAGGGGAAAGGCCCTGCCACAAGAAGGAAGTGTGGTAGGTCCTCATTACCCATCTTACGACGTCGCCGCTGTTTCTACGCATCCGTTTTCTTCGCCCCTTTCGAACATAAACTTTTGCGTGTGGACAGATCGCGTTTTGATTATTTTTTTACGGTGGAATTGATCTAGATCTTGAGTCAAGATCATCACCACGTACACACTTGATCCCTACACTCTTGTTCATCATAAAACACCATGAGAGCCCATTAAAACATGCAAGAACACGTACAAACTGGTTTAATAAAACAGCACCATAGGATTCTCATTCATCTACCCCATTGCATCTTGAGTAAAGTTTGTGCATGATGATTGATTGCTGTGAATTTTGTATGTGTGTGGTCGTGAGTAGAAGGACAAGCTCAAGAGGCCATCTACGAGGACCTACAGCACCAAGACTTCGAGACGCTTGAGCAACAAGAGCCACGGGAGCAAGGCAAGTGCCCCTTGACCATATTGATCCCATGTTTTGAAACTGTTTTGTTTGCGAAAATTCGTATGCTTGAGTCAACTTGATGGGACACCCTTTTATAGGAGTTTACTAGTTTTGTTAACCATCCTTGTCGCCGGGAAAGTTGATGAGTCGGGTATGGTCGTTTTTACTTTTTGCTTCGCTTAATCTACGGGATACGGCAAGCTGAATTAAAACATGTTTAGCTACTGCACTCATATGAATAATGAAGATGAGAACTTGTTGATGATAATGGGAATGGAATCAGGGAGATCTAGGCAAGATTTGTTCGTGGATGTTGCTGGATGAGATGGTGGTTTACTTGCCGTGGATCTAAAAACCGGTTCTACGAGAATATTCCAGGAAAATAGTGCCACCACAAGGCCAAGTATGGATGCGGCTTAGCTGATTAATTAGGTGTGTTGCTAGCTTGTTATGGACCGTTGATGGTGCGGGGAATGGGAGTCGAGAGGGATTGCCCTGGGAACTGCATGGCACAAGAGGGGGCCCGTGTGTGGAATAATGGAGATTCGAGCCTGCCAGTGAAACCTCAGTGGGTCCGTACATCCTAGTAGCCCCTTTGTAAAGACTATTTTGTGGTCCCTTGGCCATACACCGACGGTTTTGTACTGGTATACTGGAGGTTCTATTTAGTCGTCGATGGGTGACAAAATCACAAACTTGTGGGTAAAGTGGTGCCACCTCTGCAGAGTGTAAAACTATCATGATAGCCGTGCTTCCGGTCACAAGCACCTGGCCAACTTCCATGATTAGGGTCTAAACTTGAGATGGACATTTCGGTGTGGTTTTTGAGATTGGTTTTGGGACTGTTTTGAGTCATGAAAATGAGTTTGGTTTTGGTTATATGAATATGAGATGGTTATGAATATTTATGAGTATGAGATGAACTTGAGAAAGATTAATGGCTGGATGAGACATGATAAATGGTGAATTATGATGAGAGAATGTTGCTGAATTACTTGATTATGATGGGATGAATTTCACCTGGAAATAGTTGCTTTTTTATCATGTTTGTGAAATAAATTTGCTTGCTGCAATGAGCCTTTTTATTCCCTACCTTGTTGTAAGCTACATGTCATACTATTCCCGCACTTGCTGAGTATGACATGTACTCACCCTTGCATTCCCACATATACATCAGCTACAGGAGAAGAGTATTTTGTGGAACATGTGGAGTACTAGGCGGGAGCACTACCGTAAACATGCATGTGGAGATGAAGTTGGAGCCTGCTGTCTTAGCCATTTTCCGCTGTCGTTTAGCGTCTTCCACTGCAAGAATAAGTTAGATATTCATGAGTGAGACATTGAGTCATTGTAATAAAGTACTTAAACACTATTTGTTCATGGTTATATTCTGAATTCAGTTTGTGGAGTACATGCGTATGTGTGATGAATATCCTGGGCACACATATGCATTCACTTGGTTAATTTTCAGAACCGGGTGTCACAGATTGGTACCAGAGCCACGTTGACCTAGGACGCAAGCCTAGGTAGAATGGACACTCTAAAACATATAGGAACACCCCTCTAAACTGTTATTTTCAAAAATTGCTTGCTGCTGCACTTTAGTTGTCAAATCAGCCATTGCAATGTGCTATTTTCAGCCCCTCTTTTTCTCTTCTTTTGGACAGCAACACATTTGCTTTCTTGCTTCATAGCTTCCGAAGTTTTTGAGTTATTTTCTTCTTCTCTAAAGTTTCTCATGTCTTATTTATAGATGCCGCTAATTAGGAGCACAACACGCATAAGGACTCGTCCACCACCCCGTGGGAGTGCACTTAACCCCATTGAGGTGTCCGATGGACCATATTGGGAGGAGGTGAAGACGGAACCTCAGGATGAAGAGGAAGTCAATAGCTCTATGCATGAGGAAGAGGACGCACAAGAGCTGGAACCATTCGAAGACAATATGGAGGATGATCCACAAGAACGGCATTGGTACGCACCTCAGGAGGAGTTTCACGCGGGCTTACACCCCGTGGAGCCTCATGAAGCTGTGACGGGAGGAGATGAACCCGAGGAGGAGCCACCCCTTGCTGAGACCAATAATGAAAGTGATGAATGGGCCAACCATTCAGTTCAAGAATTTCGGTCCGACGGAATGGAGGGAGGACACATATCCAGGGAGCTCAAAGAATTTCTGGATTGCTGCAGCTTATACCCGGAATATCTTCTCAAGAAAGTCCCTCGTCTCGGACATGAAGAGTGGAAGGCTGAAGTAACCATCCTATCTAACAGTAGGGTTGTCACTCGGCACTTCGCACCCACATGGAGAGCTACAAGGGCAGAAGCTATTGATGATGCTGCATGGGATGCACTCACTGGACTATGCTACGCCTTCCGTGGGCAGCTTGAGGACACCACTTTTGAGCTGCACCCGTATTGGAAGAGTGGTACAAGGGAGATCATTGGACCCCATGTAACAGCTCATTCCAACCCACAACCTGCTGAAAAGTCTCAGAGGTTGCTCGTGGAGTTAGGAAACCGCTATGCAAGCGCACTAGAAGAGATCCATTACCTCCACAAGAAGCTGTATTTGCCGGAGAAACAAGAGGAGACTCGTGCCAATGCGGGAGCAAATGGAGCACCAGCGTAATCTAACCCTACATGGACTGCCGACTCACCATGGCGTGCGCCCATGTATGGACCACCCCCGTCACACGGCGAGAACAGCACCGGTTCTCACGATTAAGTTTAGGTTTCCATGGAATAAAGCTGTAATAGGAACGTTAAGATTGTTGTAGCTTGAATAAGAATTGTGTGCTGAACTTTTGTGATGATTGTTTGTGTTTATGTGCTGATGTGAGTTGTGGGATGCTTCGGCGAATGTCCACATCCACACATAGTGGAGAGATGTGAGACGCTTCGGCACGTGTTCACATCCTCATATAAGCTGAAATTAATAAAAGAAGATACTTAGTTCATACACCTTGATGCATATAGTTGGGGGGGGGTCAATCTAAACTTCTATTTTCTATTCTACTCTCTCTCACAGATGGTGAGGGAAAACTCCAACCGCCAAAGGAACGCTCGTGGCAACAATGAACCACAAGAGGATGGCGATGTTGAAGTTCCTGAAAATGCTAACCACGGGGCTGATGCAAACAACCTTGAACTGTTGATGGCTGTGCAGAACCAGCTCATGCAAACTATGATACAAATGTTAGGACAGCTGCAGGCCAACAACAACAACAATCCTAACCCCGTTCCTGCACCCCCACCGCCGCCACCGCCACCACCGCCGGCTCACAACAGATTTGGAGAGTTCATGAGGACTAGGCCGTCTAATTTTGCACAAGCTAATGATCCCATGGAGGCTGATGATTGGTTGAAGTCCATGGAAAAAAAGCTTGCTATTGTTCAGTGCAATGATCGGGAGAAAGTTCTCTTCGCATCGCACCAACTTATGGGAGCAGCCGCTGACTGGTGGGACGCTCTTTGCAATTCTCATGTCAACCAGGAGACTATCACTTGGGATGAATTCAAGGAGAGTTTCCGCTCTCATTACGTCCCTGCTGGAGTCATGATGCTTAAAAGACAAGAGTTTGAAGGTCTTCGCCAAGGAAGGAAGAGCGTGAATGAGTACCTCAACAAGTTCACGCAGCTGTCAAGGTATGCTCCAGAAGATGTCAACTCGGATCAAAGGAAGCAATACTTGTTCAAGAGAGGATTGAACAATGAGATCCAAGTTCAGCTGCTCAACAATTATTATGCAAATTTCCAGAAGCTTGTTGACAAAGCTATAGTGGTTGAGAGCAAGATCCGTGAGATCGAGCAAGAGGGCAAGAGGAAGATGCCATACCAAGGACAGCCACAAGGGAGCAATGTACGTCCCCGTTTTATGCCACCAGCTGCATCACATTATGGCTCGTCCACTTCTACTCTCCGCCCTGCAAACCCACCTTGCCCTAATCAGCCACCGCAGCAACGTCCTGTTATGCAAGCACCTCGTACACCTTTGCCTCCTGCGCCCTGTCCCAACATGGGCGCCTATGCTCAAAACCAGCCTCGCCCCAACATTCCTGCTGTTATGGGCAACAAAGCATGCTTTTCATGCGGAGAGGCGGGACACTTTGCAAACCAGTGCCCCAAAAAAGGCCTTGGACAGCCGAGCAACACACCAAAACAGAACCCACGACCGAATGGAGGAGCTACACAAGGTAACTGTGGGCAGCATGTGGCACCCGGTTCCGAAAACAGAACCAAGTTAATGCATATGTGTGTCTAGGATATTCATCACACATACACATGTAATCCACAAACTGAATTCAGAATATAACCACGAATAAATAGTGTTTAAGTACTTTATTACATCGACTAATTGTCTCACTCATGAATCTCTAACTTATTCTTGCAGCGGAAGTCTCTAAACGACAGCGGAAATAACTAAATAGCAGCAGGCTCCATCTTCAACTCCGTAGGCATGTTGACGGTAGTTTGCACGCCTAGTACTCCACATGGTCCCCGAAGTACTCTTCTCCTGTTGCTGATGTTTATGTGATAATGCAAGGGTGAGTACATGTCGTACTCAGCAAGTGCGGGAAAAGTATGACACGTAGCTTACAACAAGGTATGGAATAAAAAGGCTCATTGCAACAAGCAAATTTTATTTCACAAACATAATAAAAACAGCAACTATTTCTATGTGAGTTTAATCCATCATAACCATGTTATAACAGCAATTTTCCTTCATCATAATTCACCATTTATCATGTCTCAACCAGCCAATGATCTTTCTCATACTCATAAATATTCATATCCATCTCATATTCATATAACCAAAACCAAACTCATTTTCATGACTCAAACAGTCCCGAAACCAATCCCATACCATAACCATACTGGACATCCATCCCAAGTTTTCCCTCTAATCATGTGAGTTGGCCAGGTGCTTGTGACCGGAAGCACGGCTATCATGATAGTTTTACACTCTGCAGAGGTGGCACCACTTTACCCACAAGTTTATGATTTCGTCACCCGTCGGCGACTGCAGAACTTCCATTATACCAGTACACAACCATCGGTGTATGGCCAAGAGATCACAAAATAGCCTTTACAAAGGGGCTACTAGATGTATGGACTCACTGAGGTTTCACCGGCAGGCTCGAATCACCATTCTCCCACCCACGGGCCCCCTCTTGTGCCGTGCAGTTCCTAGGGCAGTCCCTCTCGACTCCCATTCCCCGCGCCATCCACGGTCCATAACAAGCTAGCAACACACCTAATTAGTCAGCTAAGCCGCACCCATATTTGATCTTGTGGTGGCACTGTTATCCTGGCATGTGCTGGCATGAACCGGTCCTTAGATCTACGGCAAGTAAACCACCATCTCATTCAGCAACATCCACGAACCAAGCTTGCCTAGATCTTCCCCGATTTCATGCTCATTAACATCATCAAATTCTCATCATCATTATTCATATGGGTGCAGTAGCTAACCATGTTTTAATTCAGCTTCCCGTATCCCGTGGATTAAGCGAAGCAAAAAGGAAAAACGACCATACCCGACTCATCAACTTTCCCGGCTACAAGGATGGTTAACCAAACTAGTAAACTCCTATAAAAGGGTATCCCATCAAGTTGACTCAAGCATACACGTTTTCGCAAATAAAACAGTTCCAAATCATGGGATCAATATGGTCAAGGGGCACTTGCCTTGCTCCCGTGGCTCTTGTTGCTCAAGCTTCTCAAAGTCTTGGCGCTGTAGTTCTTCGTAGATGGCTTCCTGAGCTTGTCCTTCTACTCACGACCACACACATACAAAATTTACAGCAATCAAACATCATGCACAACTCTACTCAAGATGCAATGGTGTAGATGAATGCAAATCCTATGGTGCTGTTTTATTAAACCAGTTTGTACGTGTTCTTGCATGTTTTAATGGCTTTCATGGGTTTTTATGATGAACAAGGGTGCAGGGATCAAGTGTGGACGTGGTGATGATCTTGACTCAAGATCTAGATCAATTCCACCGTCAAAAACCGATCAAAACACGATCTCTCCACACGTAAAAGTTTCTGCTCGAAGGGGGACGAAGAAACCGGATGCGTAGAAACAGCGACGACGTCGTAAGATGGTAACAAAGACCTACCTTACTTCCCTTATGATCGTTGGCTCTTTTCCGGTGACGGCGAGGCATGACGGGCTCGTCGGTGGGCTCACCGGCGACTGAACTACGGCGAGGGGGTGTGTGTGTCCAACTCGGCGAGTTGGGGGCTAGGACCTCCAAGTCGTCGACTTGGGAGGGAAAAAAAGAAAAGGGGTTACGGCCAAGGGGGGTTTGGGGTTCTATTTATAAGGGGGGGGAGAGTCCTACTCCAATTGGAGCTCAAATAAGAGTCCTATTCAATTTGTTTTGGATCTTAACAAACTTATCTTTTCAGTTATGTGCGCCAGCCTTGGGGATTTTATCCCCCCCCCCAAATGTGGGGAAAATTTGGGGAAATTGTGTCGGTACCCTCAGTACCGGGTACCCCCCGTGCACAGGAGGAAAACCCGCCTAAGGACCTCGCCTCCTCCGCAGGGGCGATCTCCGAAGGCGCCACGTATCCAGCGAGGGTCGGGCCTCCCCTCTCCTCAGAGGCGAGCTTCGGGCCTGCCGGCGGCCAGCGAAGCCGAGCCTCGCTCCCTCCGCAGGGGCGAGCTCCAAGGGCGCCACGTGTCCGGCGGGGGCCGGGCCTCCCTTCTCCTCAGAGGCGAGCCCCGGGCCTGCCACGTGTCCAGCAGTGCCGGACCTCCCATCTCCTCAGAGGCGAGCTCCGAGGGTGCCACGTGTTGCATAAGGCAATATATCCAGCTATGTCCCTTTTCATACCATCCTACCAATAGCAAGTTTTCAGGTCCTTGTACATCTTTGTACAGCCGGGATGTATGGAATAAGGTGAGTCATGTGCCTCCTGTAATATCGTGTCGCGAATGTGCTTCACGTTAGGCACACAAATCCTTTTCCCTAACCAAAGCGTGCCCTTCTTGTCTTCCTTGAAATCCTTTTCTATGCCTTGGCAGATTCTTTCCTTGATTTCCTCATCCGTTGCTTGGCCAACTCGTATCTCTTGTTCCAGCAAAGAGTTGAGTTCTATCACTTCCATCTCGTTCAAGAACCCAAGATGTAACCGTTCGAACTCCTTGCGCAGCTCGGGCGGTAGCTCCCGAACCGTGAGTTGGTGACATGCTCGCTTTCGGCTCAACGTATCAGCTACTACATTGGTCTTTCCGGGGTGATAGTTGATTCCAACATCATAATCCTTGATGAGTTCCAACCATCGATGTCGCCTCAAATTCAGATCCGTTTGGGTGAATATATACTTGAGGCTTTTGTGATCCGTATAGATCTCACATCGGTGGCCAAGGATATAATGCCTCCAAATCTTCAAGGCATGTACCACGGCTGCAAGTTCCAAGTCATGTGTGGGGTAATTCAGCTCGTGTTTCTTTAGTTGTATTGACGCATAGGCTACCACTTGTCCTTCTTGCATGAGCACACATCCAAGCCATTGTCTTGATGCATCACAATATATATCAAAACTCTTGCTCACGTCCGGCAATACTAAAACCGGCGCTGTGGTTAGTCTTTACTTGAGCTCCTCAAAGCTTTCTTGGCACACTGGTGTCCACTGAAATGCTTTTCCCTTCATTAGCAATTCAGTCATAGGCTTCACTATTTTGGAGAAATCCTTGATGAACCGTCGGTAGTACCCAGCCATCCCAAGGAAACTCCGAATATCTCTCATATTTTGTGGTTTGTTCCACTTCAGAACATCTCCCACTTTTCCGGGATCAACCGACACTCCTCTCTCGGAGATGATGTGTGGCCTAGGAACGATATCTCCTTTAGCCAAAATTGACACTTGCGGAACTTCGCATACAATTGATGCTCTCGCAGTTTCTGCAATGTCAATCTCAAATGTTCTTCATGTTCTTCCTCGCTTTTCGTATACACCATGATATCATCGATGAAAACCACGACGAACTTGTCCAAGTACTCCATGAAGACCTTATTTATGAGGTACATAAAGTATGCAGGTGCATTCGTTAACCAAAAAGACATAACGGTATATTCATACGAACCATACGATGTTCAAAATGCAGTCTTGGGTATATCGGAGGGCTTAATCTTCAGCTGGAAGTATCCCGACCGAAGATCAATCTTGGAGAAAATTCGGGCACCTTTCATTTGGTCGAACAGGTCCTCTATACGGGGCAGCGGGTATTTATTCTTGATCGTCACCTCATTGAGAGAACTATAATCCACACGCATCCTTTGGGTCCCATCCTTCTTGTCTACGAAGAGCACGGGGGCTCCCCACGGTGACGAGCTTGGGCGTATAAAACCCTTTTCTAGCTGCTCCTGAATTTGCTTCTTAAGTTCCACTAGTTCATTAACGGGCATCCTATATGGCCTTTTCGCTATAGGTGCAGTTCCAGGTACTAAATCAATGGAAAATTCAGTGTCCCGGTCAGGTGGCATATGATGAGGGCATCTCTCCTTTGCATACAAGGCAAGGACCGATCACTAGAGCACGTGCACGACAATTGGATCTCCAGGTACGTTCTAACCTTGTCAATTGTTTTTCAGAACTTACGCTTGTTTCCATGCATGTTTTATTGATTAGGAACAATGGAGAGGACCAGAAAGGGCTGGGAGGAGTCAAGGAGGAGGAGATAGGACGTGCACACCAAGGTGGAGCCCAAGTACAACTCGACTTCGACTCCATCTCGGGTTCCAGGAGCTGCCTTCACCAAAGCTGACGTCCCGGACACATACGGAGTCGGATTTGGGCGTTCTATATATGGTTGGAACCGTGATTTCATAAAGCTTCCAATGGAACCAGCCCCACCTCAAAATTCCTTCTAAGTTGACGGGAATCAGCAAAACAAGTGGGCGTCCAGAATCTGTCCGGTGCTGCGCCACCGCCTTTTGGGCTGCTGGCCCGTGTATCGTGTGGAAGCCCATTAGGGTTGCGTCCAGGGGTCTTGCACGCCCCTAAACTCCTTTTTATACAGCATCCGCCACCACATTAGGGTTGGGTTTTGCTTAGTTACAATATGTCATTGAACAGTGTCGCCGATCATCGGTTGTGAGACCCCAAATTCATGATCAATTCAGTTTTGATTGCAACTTCTCTGTTCTTGCTTGTGTTCTTGATTGCGCTTGCAGGGATAAGCCTTCGTGGCGAGGTCATTCGTGTGACGCGGGTGATAACCAACGGAGCAGTGGTGTTAGTGGTTGTGGGGTTTCATTCGTTCGGAGCCTTGGATCATCAACGTCGATATCTCCACCCAATCAAGTTTACCCTACCTCTCGGAAGATCGGGACTCATCCTCCTATCAATTGGTATCAGATTTCCAGGTTCACCGTGAGGTATACTTGTGTGCCCTTTAGATTTATTTTGTTTCAGTCCTATCGTCCACAAAAAGCCACAAATAAAAATTTTAATTTCCCTGACCTACAACCCCCGCTTAACCTTTTGCACAATTTAGTTTCGGAGTCCGTAGTTCTGAGTTCGTGTCCTAGGTTGAGTCTGGTTGCTGGTTTAGATTTGTTTTAGTTCACTTTTGCTTCTTCCATCCGCTGCCATCTACAAAAAACCAATCTACAAAAAAATTCCATCCACCGATTCGTTTCTGTTGCAGTTTCCACCACCACCAAAACCTGATTCGGGGTATCCTCCTTAAAACGGGCATAACTTTTCGCTCGTAACTCCGATTGAGGAGCATTTTTTCCTGGAAAGGTCTCGAAAAAGTCCACATACTATACACCAGCTACGCCGGTCATGGTGTTTTAAAAAAATTAAAAAAAATTAAGAAGGCCCTCGTTTCGAACTCCATAAGTTCCAGCACCAGTTTTTCCAATCGCTCCTGAATTTGTGCCGATCTCATCTTTCATCGGTTTGAGCTAATACTTGGTGCTGTTTCTATTCTTGTGCCCCTGGTTGAGAAAAAATATCAAAAAAAATAAAGAGAAAAAAAGACTTTGATTTCTACTAGTGCTTCAAGACAAAAACAGGAGGCTAAGGGGTTTTCTAGTTGTGCTATTTCTGTGTGAGTGCTGGATACTTGCTGATATTATCCTTGTTGTTCATCATCATTCATCCTTGTCCTTGCTTGTTGCCATAACTGTTCTAATACATTCTTAGGCCAGCAACTAGGTGAAATTCTTTGGACACTTATTCAGCATTGCTATCTGTTACTAACTTGTGTGCCACATACATATACTGCATTTGAGCCTTCCAAGCTCCACCTTCTCTCGAGCAGAACAGGTAACCTTTGCAATCACACCCACTCTCTGCTTGCTTCACACCGGTCACCGTTGGCCACCTGCAGTGCTGGTAAGAAACTTGTAAGAGCGGGGTAAGACGCATCTTACTGATCGATTTTCCACCCACTTCGGAGAGCGTAGTTATAGGGTTCTTCACGATCTTTTTTTCTTCGTTTCTGTTTTGTACTAACAATGACAGGAAAGAAGCATATGGATAAGACCTCTGATTCTACACCTCCGGATGATGATGAGTGCGTGTCCCATATGGAACTAAGGGACATGATGCGGGCAATGACCGAAGCTTTCAACAATTACCAGACCACTACAACAGCCACCTTTCAGAGGCTCCATACAAGTGTTGCTGGTCTGACCACTCGGTTGGACGAGATGGAGACTCGTCTTCCCTAACAAGCTACACCCTCTATCATCCTTGATGGTGATGCACATGCTCACTACGACACAGAGGATGACTTCAATAACGATGAGGTTGATGCACAGCAGCGCCGTCGCCCTCGACAAAATCGTCAAGGTATGGGAGGTAGACCTCGTCCTCATGCTCCTGAACAAGATAATGATCCTTATGCTAAGATTAAGTTTTCTATTCCAACATTTTATGGATCTTATGATGCTGAGACTTACTTGGATTGGGAGATGACGGTAGAACAAAAATTTAGCTCTCATCTTATTCCTGAGCGACATAGAGTTAGACAAGCCACTAGTGAGTTTAAAGATTTTGCTATAATTTGATGGAATGAACTTGTCAATACACGTAATGCACCATAGACATGGGCTGCGTTAAAAGAAGAGATGCGTGCTAGGTTTGTTTCTCCTTCATATAGACGTGATCTTCTTAAGAAATTGCAACGCTTTGATCAGGGTGACATGATTGTCCAAGAGTACTACCAAGAGTTGCAGAAAGGTATGCTTCGTTGTGGGGTAGTTGAGGATCAGGAAGACCAAATTGTTAGGTTTTATGGGGGCTTGCGGCGTGAGATCCAGGACATAGTTGACTACAAGGAATATCATTCTATTCAACGTTTATTTCAACTTGCTATGTTAGCAGAAAAAGAAGTGCAGAGTCGCCAACAGCAGCGGCGGAACAACACCTTCACGCCACGACAATTTCCGGTGCCATCCAAAGCAGCGCCCTCCTCGAGCGTACGTGCTTCTACACCACCCTCCACGTGTGTTGTACGCAGCAGCATCACACCTTGTACATCACGGGGACAAGATAACAGCAAGTCCCAGATGCCTCCAGGTGTTGCAGCAAAGGCGGCTGCACCTAACACTTCGACAAGTCGCAACTCCGACATCAAGTGCCACCGCTGCCACGGACTTGGCCATATGCAACGAGATTGCCCCAGCAAACGGGCGATCATTGCCACTGCTGATGGTGGTTATGTTAGTGCTTCTGATATTGAAGATGAAAATATTATTGCAACTAACATTTCAGGTTCGGATGATGGTGCTGAGGAGGTTCTTGGTACATCTGCGACAAACAACTATAGGACTTTGATTGTGCAGCGAGCTTTGAGTGCCACGGTTCGAGAGGATGACAACCACCAACGTCACAACCTTTTCAACATGTTTCTCGTCGTCAAGGACTGTCGTGTACATACCATCATTGATGGTGGTAGCTGCAACAATTTGATGAATGTTGAGGTGATCAAGAAGCTTGGCTTGACCACACGGGAGCATCCCCACCCTTATCATATTCAATGGTTTAACAACAATGGTAAGGTTAAGGTAACACAAACAGCAAGGATACATTTTTCCATTGGTTCTTATCATGATTTTGCTGATTTTGATGTGGTACCTATGGATGCTTGTTCTCTTTTGTTGGGACGTCCTTGGGAGTTTGATACTGATGCTATTCAACCATGGTCGATCTAATAATTATACTCTCATGCATAAGGGCAAGAAAATTGTTCCTATGAGTCCCACTGAAATTGTACAAATTGAGCAGGAGAAAAAGAATAATGCTAAGCAAAAGGGTGTTTTCAATTCTGAAATTCAGCAACCTATTAAGTTGAAAAATCCTATTTTGCTTGCAACTAAATCTGATCTTGATGATTTATACGCCTCTAATAGAACTTGCTATGCTTTAGTGTGCAAACATGCTTTATATTCCATTGAGGATACATCCATTGTCTTGCCACCTGCTGTTGCTAAACTTTTGCAGGAATATATGGATGTTTTTCCATCACAGATACCCCCTGGATTACCAACTGTGCGAGGCATTGAGCACAAGATTGATTTGGTTCTAGGGGCGAGCTTGCCAAACCGTGCTGCCTACAGGACCAACCCCGACGAGACTAACGAAATTCAGTGACAAGTCCAAGATCTTCTGGACCGTGGGTACATTCATGAGAGCCTTAGTCCTTGTTCTGTTCCTGTTCTTTTGGTTCCAAAAAAAGATGGCACTTGATGCATGTGTGTTGATTGTAGAGCCATCAATAACATTACCATTCGTTATCGCTATCCTATTCCTAGATTGAATGACATGCTTGATGATTTGAGTGGTTCTGTTATTTTCTCCAAGATTGATTTGTGTAGTGGGTATCATCAGATTCGTATGGCTTTAGGTGATGAATGGAAAACTGCTTTTAAAACTAAATTCGGACTTTATGAAAGGTTAGTCATGCCATTTGGTTTAACTAATGCGCCCAGCACATTCATGAGGTTGATAAATGAGGTTTTACGTGCTTTCATTGGTAAATTTGTGGTGGTTTACTTTGATGATATCCTTATTTACAGCAAGTCATATGATCAGCATCTTGAACATTTGTGTGCTGTTTTTAATGTCTTGCGCAATGCACGTTTATATGGTAACCTTGAGAAGTGCACCTTTTGCACCGATCGTGTGTCTTTTCTTGGGTATGTTGTTACTTCGCAGGGCATTGAGGTGGACGAGGCAAAGATTGTTGCCATCACGAGCTGGCCACTTCCGACTACGGTCACACAGGTTCGGAGTTTTCTTGGTCTCCAGGTTTCTACCGGCGTTTCGTGCAGGATTTCAGCACCATTGTGGCACCTCTCCATGAGTTGACAAAGCATGGAGTGTCGTTTCGATGGGGACCAGCACAACAACAAGCTTTTGATGTTCTAAAGTCGAAGCTCACACAAGCACCATTGCTGCAACTTCCTGATTTTGAGAAGACCTTCGAGCTTGAATGTGACGCGAGCGGCATTGGCATTGGAGGGGTGCTAATTCAAGGAGGTAAACCTGTTGCCTTCTTTAGTGAAAAATTGCATGGGCCTTCGCTGAATTATTCTACATATGACAAAGAACTTTATGCTTTAGTGTGTGTCTTGCAAACTTGGCAACATTACCTATGGTCTAAAGAATTTGTCATACATTCAGATCATGAGTCTTTGAAGTATCTTAAAGGACAATCTAATCTGAACAAACGTCATGCTAAATGGATTGAGTTCATAGAATCATTTCCTTACATCATTAAACATAAGAAAGGGAAAGACAATGTGATTGCCGATGCTTTATCTAGATGTTATACCATGCTGTCCCAACTTTCTCATAAAATCTTTGGTTTGGAAACCATAAAGAGGTTATATGCTACTGATTTGGACTTCAAAGATGCCTTTGAAAATTGTAGAGAGGGAAGAACGTGGCAAAAATTCCTGCTGCGTGAAGGCCTTCTCTACCGTGCTAACAAGTTGTGTGTTCCAGCTAGCTCCGTTCATCTTTTATTGTTGCAGGAAGCGCATGGAGGTGGTTTGATGTGACATTTTGGTGTTAAAAAGATAGAGGATGTGCTGGCCGCTCACTTCTTTTGGCCACGAATGAGGCGTGATGTGGAGCGCTATGTTTCACGTTGCACGACATGCAACAAAGCTAAGTCTCGACTTAACCCACATGGTCTTTATATGCCTCTTCCGGTTCCTAGTGCACCTTGGGAGGATATTTTTATTGACTTTGTTTTAGGATTGCCTAGAACAAAGAGGGGGAGGGATAGTGTCTTTGTGGTTGTTGATCGTTTCTCTAAAATGGCTCATTTTATACCCTGCCACAAGACCAATAATGCTTCACATGTTGCTGATTTGTTCTTTAATGAGGTTGTGCGTTTACATGGTGTTCCCAATACTATTGTTTCTGACAGGGATGCTAAGTTTTTGAGTCACTTTTGGAGAACTTTATGGTATAAATTGGGAACAAAGTTTCTGTTTTCTACTACTTGTCATCCACAAACTGATGGGCAAACGGAGGTAGTTAATCATACCTTATCTACTATGTTGCGGGCTGTTTTGAAAGACGATTTGAGGTTGTGGGAGGAGTGTTTGCCACATATTGAGTTTGCTTATAACAGGTATATTCACTCCACAACCAAGTTAAGTCCGTTTATGGTAGTCTATGGTTTCAATCCTCATGCTCTAATTGATTTGCTACCTTTACCACATATTGAAATTGTGAACTTAGATGCTACACAACGTTCTGAATTTATTCTTAAGTTGCATGAAACTACTAAGTTACAAATTGAAAAAATGAATGAAAAGTATCGCATTGCTGCTAGTAAAGGTATGAAGGAGGTAAAATTGGAACCCGGTGATTTGGTGTGGGTTCATTTGAGAAAAGATAGGTTCCCAGATTTGAGAAAGTCCAAACTCATGCCGCGTGCTGCTGGACCTTTTAAGGTTCTTGAGAAGATAAATGACAATGCATATAAACTTGAGTTGCCTCCCGAGTTTGGGGTTAGTCCCACATTTAACATTTCAGATTTGAAGCCATACTTGGGTGAGGAAGATGAGCTTGAGTCGAGGACGACTCTAATTCAAGAGGGGGAGGATGATGAGGACATCTCTCCTTTGCATACAATGCAAGGACCGATCACTAGAGCACGTGCACGACAATTGGATCTCCAGGTACGTTCTAACCTTGTCAATTGTTTTTTAGAACTTACGCTTGTTTCCATGCATATTTTATTGATTAGGAACAATGGAGAGGACCAGCAAGGGCTGGGAGGAGTCCAAGGAGTCAAGGAGGAGATAGGACGTGCACACCAAGGAGGAGCCCAAGTACAACTCGACTTCGACTCCACCTCGGGTTCCAGGAGCTGCCTTCACCAAAACTGACGTCCCGGACACATACGGAGTCGGATTTGGTTGTTCTATATATGGTTGGAACCGTGATTTCATAAAGCTTCCAATGGAACCAGCCCCACCTCAAAATTCCTTCTAAGTTTACGGGAATCAGCGAAACAAGTGGACGTCCAGAATCTGTCCGGTGCTGCGCCACCGCCTTTTCGGCTGCTGGCCCGTGTATCGTGTGGAAGCCCATTAGGGTTGCATCCAGGGGTCTTGCACGCCCCTAAACTCCTTTTTATACAGCAGCTGCCACCACATTAGGGTTGGGTTTTGCTTAGTTACAATCTGTCATTGAACAGTGTCGCCGATCATCGGTTGTGAGACCCCAGATTCGTGATCAATTCAGTTTTGATTGCAACTTCTCTGTTCTTGCTTGTGTTCTTGATTGCGCTTGCAGGGATAAACCTTCGTGGTGAGGTCATTCGTGTGACGCGGGTGATAACCAACGGAGCAGTGGTGTAGTGATTGCGGGGTTTCGTTCGTTCGGAGCCTTGGATCATCAACGTCGAGATCTCCACCCAGTCAAGTTTACCCTACCTCTCGGAAGATCGGGACTCATCCTCCTATCAGCATACCAGGAAGTTCTTCCGGGAACACATCTGAAAATTCTTGAACCACCGGAATGCTTTCCAATGTTGCTTCTTCGATGTGGTTCAGCACTGCCTTCTCAGTTGCCGGTTGGGCTGACTCGAACTCAATACGAGTACCGTGCTCATTTGTCAACTGCACGCTCCTCTCAGCACATTGAATTACTCCGTTGTGCTTGCTTAACCAATCCGTTCCATTTATTATATCAATCCCTTGGGAATCCAGGACAATAAGGTTGGCAAGAAAGTCAACCCCCCTTATTTTAAGGTTTACATTTGGACATACTATATTAGTCCTCATCTCTCCACCGGAAGAATTAATTAACATATTGTGTTTCATGTGTGATTCATGTTGCCACGAGCGTAGTTCTGCTGCCCACGGTTACCTTCCGTAGCTCCTCCATTTGGCCGTGGGTTTTGTTTTGGTGCGTTGGTCGACTTTCCAAGGCCTTTCTTCGGGCATTGACTTGCAAAGTGTCCCGCCTCTCCGCATGAAAAGCATGCTTTGTTGCCCAAAACAGCAGGAACGTTGGGGCGAGGCTGGTTTTGAGCATAGGCGCCCATGTTGGGACGGGGCGCAAGAGGCAAAGACATACGAGGTGCTTGCATAACAGGATGTTGCTGCGGTGATTGATTAGGGCGAGGTGGGTTTGCAGGGCAGAAAGTAGAAGCGGACAAGACATACTGTGGTGCAGCTGGTGGCATGAAACGGGGACGTACATTGCTCCCTTGTGGCTGGTATGGCATCTTCCTCTTGCCCTCTTGCTCGATCTCACGGATCTTGCTCTCAACCACTATAGCTTTGTCCATGAGCTTCTGGAAGTTTGCATAATGTCACACCCGGTTTTTCCGAAGAACAACCAAGGTGAATATCACATGTATGCCAGGATCATTTTCTCATACATGTGATGACAAATAGTGAAGCATCATTTATGACAAGCCAGGTGTCGAATATGAATAAATCTTACATAGCAAATGTCTCGATGGACAATAATAAGTTCATTACAAGTAAATAAACTAGCAGCGGAATATTATTATTGTGGGCTCCATTACAGGCGTTGCCCAGGGGTCTCCATGAACCTAGAAACCTTCTTCAGGTCCGAAGTCTTGGTCATTATACACCACCTCATTATCTTGACCTGAGCAGCAATATAAACCGACAAAATATGCAAGGTTGAGTACCAATGGTACTCAGCAAGTGTGGGAAAATTATATCATGCATGGCTAGAACAATGAGAGGTTGAACTCATGGTTAAGGCACTACGCAATTAATACCTATCACCTTAGCTTATTAAGCACCTACATTACTACACAGGTGAAATGGTCCCAATCTCCCATCCCATCATCATAATCAAATAATCATATCATCATTTCCAATGTTAAGCTCCCCGCTTAACATCCACAACTTCCATAACCATCAATCCTCTAATCATGAATAAGTCCAAGCCGCTCTTGACCGTGAGCACGGCTGTCATGACAGTTTTGACTCTGCAGAGTTTGTACCACTGTACCCACATGTAGTGATTTCATCCCCCGTTGCCGGGTGGACTAAAAGAACCTCCATTATGCCCGTGGCTACGAACCACATTCACACTTCCCAGGTGTGTAGCCAGGAGATCACTACGAAGCCTTTACAAAGGGATTCCCGACGAGCGTGGGCCCACTGAGGTTTCACCCCTAACAGCATACAAGAGGCTCCAACCCCACTGCAGTGGCCCCCTTTTGAACCTTGCGGTTCATATGGTACTCCAGCTGACACCTACTCCCCGCACCATCCAACACACCCATACTACGCCGGGGATACACCTAATTAATTGGCCAAGCTGCCCCATCTCATCATGTGGTTGGCACTGTAAAGCCAGGTTACATGCTCCATGAACCGGTCCTTAGGATCCAGGCAAGTACTAAACACAAACCCGAGTCTCGTGCACCCAGCACACAACCAAAACATCCAACTTGCCTTGATCCCTACCTCTACATAACTCACAATATCTCATTCAAGAATATGGTAAAATAAACTAATGATTTCTTATCCCAAATATCCCATTCTAAGCATGGCTAAGCATATGCATAATAATAAATGACAAGATAAAATGAATCCCAACCCAAGCTACAAGGAAACAAGGTAATGCAATTCTAGGGAAACTTCCTAGCATGGGTTTCATATTTCAATTGACAATGCAAATAACTCTAGCTACACATCCTAACATAGGATCAAAGTGGTCAAGGACACTTGCCTCCTTCCTGCTGCTCTTGAAATGGGTAGTCCTGATCTTGGAAAGGAATATCTTGCTCTTGAGCAGGTTCTACATCATACCATCACACATAGCAAAAGAAAAACAACAATCCGTAAGACATAGTTCACACTTCCACTTCATACAAACCACACATTCATATTTATGAAAGTCATTCACCATTATATGTGTTGTGGTTACTCTATGTGTGTTGATTTGTGGCTTGCATGCACTTTTAATCATGTGTATATGATTCCTACTTTTGTGTTCACATTTATACTTACATACTATATATATGAGTTTCCAATTTAAATAAATTCCTTATATTCAATTACTACACCTTTTAGCTACCAAATATGCATGAAAGTTATTTTCCTTCTCCATATGTGTCTTCAGAATTTCTACCAACCCTAAACTGAATTCTTTGGATTTTAGAACTCCATTTATCATTTACTAGTTGCTATATTTTCAGATTTATTTCCTATGCCTAAATGTGAACTTTATTATGAAAATAACAAGACACATCATCTAAACAGAATAGGTTCTGATCTAAAATATTTACTAATATATTTTTGACCTTTTCCTCTGATGTAAACTATTTTACAATTATTTTCCCTATTTTTCAGAACTATTCTTTACTTAAAAATGTGTCCCTAAATGTGAATAATAAATTAAACAGATTCACTTCAGCCCAAAATATATTTTTATCTCACTCCAAAGTTTTCTAAATACTTAGAAAGTTTTTAATTTAATTTTGACAATATGTTTGTCCCACTTTTTAAATTTTAAACACTAGCCACATATTCAATTTCCTAAATTAAATATTAAACAGGGCTAAAAAGGTAAACTCACCCCACTACAGGGTCTATAATATTATTTTAACAATTTTCAGGGGTCTAGCTATACATAACAGAGGAGTTTTTCCTAATTTTTATTAAGTCCAGGGGCTAAAACTGATTTTTAAATGAATTTACATGATTTTCTGAAGTTCCAGGGGCTAGATTAGAAGTTTCCGGGGCTAGCTCTTATTTTCTGAGAACCCCAGGGGGTAGCACGTAAGATTTCCAGTCTTTATAACGCGGGGCTGACGTGGACCGTCCGATTTAAAACAGACGACTGAGATTATAACGTCGAACCGGTACGCGGGGATTTAAACTCTACAGTGCGATTTAAAATATACGGCGCACAAGCGGCCACGTCGCTCTGATCGAGCGTAGGCGGCGCTGCCGGCGGCGCACGGCGGCGGGTGGCGGCGATCTCGCCGGAGAGTTTCGGATCTTCGTAAATTCTTCCTAGAACTGTGATTTTATGGCATAGATCGGTAGAGGGGAGGTCGGGGATCTCACCTCGGGGGTTTTCTTGAGCTCGGAGGTCCTGCAAGGTGGTCGGCGACGAGGTCCGAGGTGAATTCACGGCGAGGCTCGTCGGCACTGTGTTTGAGCCGCAAACCACCGAGTTTTCTGCACCTGCGAGGTTCCCCGGAGGCGGTGGATCATGACCAGCGAGTTAGATCGGAATTCCCGAGCGTAGATCGGGCAGAATTCACCGGAGGGGCTCGGGTTCTCACCGGAGTAAAAACGGCGGATCGCGTGGGAAAAACAGAACGAGGTCGGGGTTTTTATAGACAGGGGAGGGCGGCGGGGTGGTTTAGATCGAGTTTGCGTCGCCTACGAACGGAATTCGGCGGGGATGCGCAGGAATCCGGGTCGGTTTTGATCCGGGGTGAGAGAATCCCGGCGCGGGCGCGAGGTAGAAGGGCTGGCGGGCCCCGCCTGTCAGTGGGAGGAATGAGGCGCGCGCGGCTGCGGGCTGGCGCGGGGGCTGGTTGGGCTGGCTGGTGGGTTTCGGCCCACTGGCCGGTTTTTTTTTCTGTTTTCCTTTTTCTTTTTCTATTTCTTTTCTGTTTTGAGTTTAATTTGAATTCCAGTTTGAATTTGAATTTTTGCAAAACATGCAACACGTCCAAAAATTTTTAAATTCCCCATTTAACTTGATTTAGGGTCTTAACAATATTTTTGGGGTGTTACAGCTCTACTCCCCTTAAAAGAAATCTCGTCCTCGAGATTGGTGGTTCTAAGAAAACAATTCCGGAAATTGTTCCTTGAGCTCATCTTCCCGCTCCCAGGTGGCTTCCTCTTCTGAGTGATGCTTCCACTGCACCTTGCACATCCGGATTCTTCTATTTCTGGTGAGGCGTTCCATTTCTCCAAAATCTTGTATGGTTGCTCGGCATAAGACAAATCCTCAGCTACGTCCACTTCATTCATGGGTAACACCTCTTCAGGCGTCCTCAGGCATTTCTTGAGTTGTGACACATGGAATACATCGTGCACATCCGATAGACGAGCCGGTAACTCTAGTTGATACACCACTTCGCCTTTCCTTTCCAAAACTTGAAAGGGTCCGATGTATCGAGGTGACAACTTCCCTTTCACCTTGAACCGACGAAGTCCTCTGATAGGGGACACCTTGAGATAGACATAGTCTCCCACGTTGAAAACGAGCTCTCTTCTTCTTACATTGGCATAGCTCTTTTGGCGTGTCTGTGCTATCCTCAAATTGTTGCGAATTTCCCTCACCTTCGCCTCGGCTTCTTGTAGTACTTCTGGACCAAACACTTTACTTTCCCCCGTTTGGTTCCAAAATAGGGGAGTTCTGCACTTCCTCCCGTACAAGGCTTCAAACGGTGACATCTTCATACTAGCTTGATAGCTGTTGTTATAGGAAAACTCCGCATACGGTAAGTTCTTGTCCCAACTCCTATTGTTTTTGAGTGCACATGCCCTCAGCATATCTTCAAGGATCTGATTGGTCCTTTCCGTCTGCCCGTCAGTTTGGGGATGATAGGCAGAGCTAAAACTCAGATGGGTTCCCATGGTTTCATGCAACTTCTGCCAGAACCTTAAGGTGAACTGTGTCCCTCGATACGACACTATTTTCTTTGGCACTCCATGGTAACACACGATCCTTGACATGTACAACTCTGCCAATTTGGATCCGCTGTAGCTTTCTTTCACGGGGATGAAATGAGCTACCTTGGTTAGCCTGTCAATGACGACCCATATCGAATCATATCCTGATTGGGTCCTAGGCAGTCCTACTATGAAATCCATACCGATTTCTTCCCATTTCCATTCAGGCACTTTGAGTGGTTGCAATAATCCCGCGGGTCGTTGATGTTCTGCTTTCACCAACTGACATGTGTCACATAGGGCAACATGCTCCGCGACATCTCGCTTCATGCCATACCACCAATACCTGCTCTTGAGGTCCTGGTACATTTTCGTACTCCCAGGATGAATGGAATAGTCAGAATCATGAGCCTCCTTCAAAATCAATTCACGGATCTCCTTTACTTCTGGCACACAGATTCTTTTCCCGTGCCACACCGTTCCTTGTTCATCCTCTCTAAAACCAGGAGCTTTATTTTCCTTGATGAGTTGTTTGATCTCTTGTATCTTCTCGTCATTCTTTTGACCCTCGCGTATGTCTCGCTCGAGTGTGGAGTCCACTTCCATGGCGATGGCTTCACCACTATTAACCAGGCATAGATTGAGCCTTATAACCTCGTCCTTCAATTCTGCAGGCATGTCCTTTAAGCTCAACTTATTGACCTGCACTTTCCGACTTAAAGCATCGGCCACGACGTTTGCTTTCCCAGGATGATAGTTGATGCCCACATCAAAGTCATTGATTAGCTCTAACCATCTCCTTTGTCTGAGGTTGAGATCTGGCTGTGTGAAAATATACTTCAAACTCTTATGATCCGTATATATCTCTGTCCTCTTCCCCATCAAATAGTGTCGCCAAATTTTCAACGCGTGTACCACTGCGGCTAGTTCTAAGTCATGTGTAGGATAGTTTTTCTCGTGCTTCCGAAGCTGCCGGGATGCATATGCCACGACATGCCCTTCTTGCATGAGAACATATCCCAACCCGTTTCCAGAGGCATCGCAGTACACCGTGAAATTCTTCTGCATATCTGGCATAACCAACACTGGGGCTGTTGTCAATCTTTTCTTTAGCTCCTGAAAACTCGTCTCGCACTGTGGCATCCATGTGAATGTGATTCTCTTCTCCAACAGTTTGGTGAGGGGTCTCGAGATCTTAGAGAATCCCTCAATAAACCATCGATAGTATCCAGCCAATCCCAAGAAGCTTCAAACTTCCCCGACATTTTCAGGGGTCTTCCACTTCTGTATATCCTCGATTTCGGCAGGATCCACGGAGATTCCTCCCTCCGAGATTATATGTCCTAAGAAGAGAACTCTCTTCAGCCAAAACTCACACTTGCTCAACTTGGAGTATAGTTGGTGTTCTCTCAGCCTCTGCAACACCAACCTTAGATGTTTCTCATGTTCTTCTTCATCTTTGGAGAAGACGAGAATGTCATCTATGAAAACCACCACAAATTTGTCCAGATATTCCATGAATACCTTGTTCATGAGATACATGAAGTATGACGGGGCATTAGTTAGCCCGAAAGGCATGATAGTGTATTCATACAGTCCGTACCGAGATACGAAAGCTATCTTGGGAATATCAGATTGTCTTATCTTGAGTTGGTGGTATCCCGACCTGAGATCAATTTTCGAGAACACACAAGCGCCCCTCAACTGATCAAACAAGTCTTCAATGCGGGGTAATGGATACTTGTTCTTGATGGTTACTTCATTCAAGGCACGGTAATCCACGCATAACCTTTGGGTTCCGTCCTTCTTGGGCACAAATATCACTGGATCTCCCCATGGTGAGGAACTAGGACGAATATACCCCTTCTCCGTCAATTCTCTTAAATGATCCTTGAGTTCTTCTAGCTGCATGGAGTCCATCCGATAAGGTCTCTTGTATATCGGGGTTGTTCCAGGTACTAGCTCAATTGCGAATTCCACTTCACGATTGGGAGGCATACCTGGCAACTCCTCCGGAAAAACATCTGGATATTCCCTGATGGTCCTGATTTCCTCAACTTTCACCTCAACTTGATTTAATTTAATGTCCCTCCTAGGCTCGTGTATTGTTATGAACTTTACTCTTGTGCCACTAGGGTGAGTTAGTTCCACCGTTCTGGTCGAACAATGGATGATTCCTTTATGTTTTGTCAACCAATCCATACCCAAGATAATATCTATCCCTTGTGAATCTATCACTATGAGGTTAGCAGTAAATACCACCCCATTAATGTCTAGGTTCACTTTGGGACACACTTGTCTTGTCCTTATTTCTCCACCTGGAGAGTTTACGGCTAGCATATGGTTCATTTGTGTGGTTGCTAGGTCATGCTTCTTAACAAACCCTTGAGCAATGAACGAGTGGGTAGCACCAGAATCAAACAGCAGGGTTGCAATGTGTAATTGGCAGGAAAATTACCAACTACCATGTCGGGTGCCTCTTGTGCTTCCTCCATAGTGACGTGGTTCACCCGTCCTCTCATTACATTCTGCTGTTGTGGCTGCGTGGGCTTCTTCTTTGGGCACTTATGGGCTTAGTGCCCCACTTCACCACAGCTAAAACATTGCACCCCAACTTTAGGTGCCTGACCTTTATTGTCTTGGGGTTGGTTTGAAGGTCCTTGCACTGCTGGTCGAGGTGGATATGCGGGGCGAGGCTGCTGTACAAACTGACGTTGTGGCTGTGCTGGTGCTGCGGGAGGCCTGTAGTTCGGGTTGTACCCTCTTGGTGCTGAGTAGGGTACCGCAGCACGGTTCGTCTACCCTGCAGGTTGCTGCATCAGACGTGGGCGGGTGTTGCTCCCTGAGGCTTGATGTGACCACCCGGCCTTCCTCTTATTCTCATTTTCCAAGGCGTTTAGCTTCCTTTCTACCACAAACGCTCTGTCCACAATCTTTTGGAAGCTTTCATACTCATTTGAGGACATTGCACGCTGCATTTCTGTGGTAAGTCCTTCCACGAAACAATCTTGTTTCTGCTCATCAGTCTCTATGTACCGTGGGGCATAACGGGATAGTTGAGTAAATTTAGTGAGGTATTCCCTCACCGTCATGTTTCCCTGCTGCAGTCCCAAAAACTCCTTCCTCTTGTTTTTAAGTTCACCTCTTGGGATGTAATGGTTGCGGAAGCTACGCTTGAACTCTTCCCAAGTGATGTTCTCAGGGTCATGATGGGTGGCCACGTAGGCGGTCCACCAATCAGCAGCAGGTCCATGCAATTGATGAGAGGCAAACAGCACCCTCTCATACCCTTGGCACTGTATGATCCTCATCTTGCTTTCAATGGTCTTTAGCCAATCATCTGCCTCCAGAGGTTCAGCAGCACTTGCAAACTTCAGAGGTTGAGTTCCTAGAAACTCACTCAACCTTGGTTGGCGTGGTGCAGCTTGTGGAGGTGGAACTTGATGCAAGTTGGCCACCACTTGAGTCAAGTTCTGGATGAGCTGATTCTGATTCTCCAGCATTTGGTGGAGGGGATCAACTCCTTCACGGCGACCACCCCGGTCCTGGCCTCCAGAAAGATGAGGGTTGCATGCCTCATCGTTGTTGTTGGCGGGGTTGGCAGCACGTCCTTTTCCTCTTCCGGCCATCTGGCAGAATCAACCAATGTTAATTTGAAAGCATTTAGTATCATCTTGCTACTTTCATTTGTTTGTACTTTTGAAGTGTTGAGGCTTTGTTATACTTTTCTGAGGGTTTATTTCTCACACAAAAATAGATGCAATATTATTTCATGTGGGTTCACACACCAAAGCAAAACAATCTAAAGACAAGGCTGTGGACAATTGCTCATGGCTTCCACAACTCACGTCACACACCAAGCATTAACACACCATTAACTTAACGTAACGACTCGACTATTCGACATCTTGCTAACTAAGGGAAGGACTCTACACTACTCGTTTTCTTGAGCTGGCTCATTGGGATCTTCCTCATCATTTCGGCTGCCTTCTGACTCTGCTTTGGGTGGGGAGGCTGCTGGTGGAGAAGTGCGACGACGCCAGATCGCTTGGCAATCTGGGGAGTCAGGAGTCCATGTATCATTCACGGTGACACACAGTTCATTCTCATCTCCTCTTTCTCTCGCCCTCAAGCAGGCTCGCAGCAATGCCTCCGTTTCCTTCAGGGTGTCCCGAACATCCTGAAGTTCTTGCTGACACTCCTGCAGTCGAGTGCTGAGCATAGCAGCATCCTCCAAGCACAAGTCCATGTGCTCATGGGAAGTGCCTTGCTGCACTGGCGGGTACTTGTACTCCGTGGTACCACTCTCACGCTGGAGGACATACATGTACTCAGTTCTGTCCAGGTGGCGACGATAGATGTGACTCTGGCAGGTGATGGCCTCCCAGGTGACATCCTTCTCCGCATCGACCTGTGTCACTCTACAAGCTGGAGAGCGGTGGATCTTAAGCAGCCGATTTTCGTGTATAATCCTCATCTCTGAGCTCCATTCTTCCCTCTTCTCACGGATGGTCCTGGTGGAGTTATAGTGGATGATTAGCTTGCCCGTATTGCCGGCGGCTTCGAGCATACGTCGAAGACGATGCAACAAGCCTCCTACTGCCAATCCGTAGGAAAGGTACGTCACCGGACGGCTCTCCTCTCTTTCGGCAAGGGCAACTACGGGAACTCTCCCTCCTGTGGACTTGCGAGCGGTGTGAATCATGCGAACCATCTAAAAACAAAAAGCATTTAAACTTAGGTTAGATAAACTTTTTAAACAAAAATCCTATTTTGAATGAAAATTGGGGTAAGATGAAGAAAGTGACTCATTAAATCACACTTTTCAACACACATCTTGTAAAAATAGTTTTTAAGAAAATAGGGCCCTTAAATACATCCATTTCTACCTAGGTCCACGTTCCTACGGGCAACCTTGGCTCTGATACCACTTCTGTCACACCCGGTTTTTCCGAAGAACAACCAAGGTGAATATCACATGTATGCCAGGATCATTTTCTCATACATGTGATGACAAATAGTGAAGCATCATTTATTACGAGCCAGGTGTCGAATTTGAATAAATCTTACATAGAAAATGTCTCGATGGACAATAATAAGTTCATCACAAGTAAATAAACTAGCAGCGGAATATTATTCTTGTGGGCTCCATTACAGGCGTTGCCCGGGGGTCTCCATGAACCTAGAAACCTTCTTCGGGTCCAAAGTCTTGGTCATTATATACCACCTCATTATCTTGACCTGAGCAGCAATATAAACCAACAAAATATGCAAGGTTGAGTACCAATGGTACTCAGCAAGTGTGGGAAAATTATATCATGCATGGCTAGAACAAGGAGAGGTTGAACTCATGGTTAAGGCACTACGCAATTAATACCTATCACCTTAGCTTATTAAGCACCTACATTACTACACAGGTGAAATGGTCCCAATCTCCCATCCCATCATCATAATCAAATAACCATATCATCATTTCCAATGTTAAGCTCCCCACTTAACATCCACAACTTCCATAACCATCAATCCTCTAATCATGAATAAGTCCAAGCCGCTCTTGACCGTGAGCACGGCTGTCATGACAGTTTTGACTCTGCAGAGTTTGTACCACTGTACCCACATGTAGTGATTTCATCCCCCGTTGCCGGGTGGACTTAAAGAACCTCCATTATGCCCGTGGCTACAAACCACATTCACACTTCCCAGGTGTGTAGCCAGGAGATCACTACGAAGCCTTTACAAAGGGATTCCCGACGAGCGTGGGCCCACTGAGGTTTCACCCCTAACAGCATACAAGAGGCTCCAACCCCGCTGCAGTGGCCCCCTCTTGAGCCTTGCGGGTCATATGGTAGTCCAGCTGACACCTACTCCCCGCACCATCCAACACACCCATACTACGCCGGGGATACACCTAATTAATTGGCCAAGCTGCCCCGTCTCAGCATGTGGTTGGCACTGTAAAGCCAGGTTACATGCTCCATGAACCGGTCCTTAGAATCCAGGCAAGTACTAAACACAAACCCGAGTCTCGTGCACCCAGCACACAACCAAAACATCCAACTTGCCTTGATCCCTACCTCTACATAACTCACAATATCTCATTCAAGAGTATGGTAAAATAAACTAATGATTTCTTATCCCAAATATCCCATTCTAATCATGGCTAAGCATATGCATAATAATAAATGACAAGATAAAATGAATCCCAACCCAAGCTACAAGGAAACAAGGTAATGCAATTCTAGGGAAACTTCCTAGCATGGGTTTCATATTTCAATTGACAATGCAAATAACTCTAGCTACACATCCTAACATAGGATCAAAGTGGTCAAGGACACTTGCCTCCTTCCTGCTGCTCTTGAAATGGGTAGTCCTGATCTTGGAAAGGAATATCTTGCTCTTGAGCAGGTTCTACATCATACCATCACACATAGCAAAAGAAAAACAACAATCCATAAGACATAGTTCACACTTCAACTTCATACAAACCACACATTCATATTTATGAAAGTCATTCACCATTATATGTGTTGTGGTTACTCTATGTGTGTTGATTTGTGGCTTGCATGCACTTTTAATCATGTGTATATGATTCCTACTTTTGTGTTCACATTTATACTCACATACTATATATATGAGTTTCCAATTTAAAAAAATTCTTTATATTCAATTACTACACCTTTTAGCTACCAAGTATGCATGAAAGTTATTTTCCTTCTCCATATGTGTCTTCAAAATTTCTACCAACACTAAACTGAATTCTTTGGATTTTAGAACTCCATTTATCATTTACTAGTTGCTATATTTTCAGATTTATTTCCTATGCCTAAATGTGAACTTTATTATGAAAATAACAAGACACATCATCTAAACAGAATAGGTTCTGATCTAAAATATTTACTAATATATTTTTGACCTTTTCCTCTGATGTAAACTATTTTACAATTATTTTCTTTATTTTCCAAAACTGTTCTTTACTTAAAAATGGGTCCCTAAATGTGAATAATAAATTAAACAGATTCACTTCAGCCCAAAATATATTATTACCTCACTCCAAAGTTTTCTAAATACTGAGAAAGTTTTTAATTTAATTTTGACAATATGTTTGTCCCACTTTTTAAATTTTAAACACTAGCCACATATTCAATTTCCTAAATTAAATATTAAACAGGGCTAAAAAGGTACACTCACCCCACTACAGGGTCTATAATATTATTTTAACAATTTTCAGGGGTCTAGCTATACATAACAGAGGAGTTTTTCATAATTTTTATTAAGTCCAGGGCTAAAACTGATTTTTAAATGAATTTACATGATTTTCTGAAGTTCCAGGGGCTAGATCAGAAGTTTCCGGGGCTAGCTCTTATTTCCCGAGAACCCCAGGGGGTAGCACGTAAGATTTCCAGTCTTTATAACGTGGGGCTGACGTGGACCGTCCGATTTAAAACAGACGGCTGAGATTATAACGTCGAACCGGTACGCGGGGATTTAAACTCTACCGTGCGATTTAAAATAAACGGCGCACAAGCGGCCACGTTGCTCTGATCGAGCGCGGGCGGCGCTGCCGGCGGCGCACGGCGGCGGGAGGCGGCGATCTCGCCGGAGAGTTTCGGATCTTCGTAAATTCTTCCTAGAACTGTGATTTTATGGCATAGATCGGTAGAGGGGAGGTCGGGGATCTCACCTCGGGGGTTTTCTTGAGCTCGGAGGTCCTGGAAGGTGGTCGGCGACGAGGTCCGAGGTGAATTCACGGCGAGGCTTGTCGGCGCTGTGTTTGAGCCGCAAACCACCGAGCTTTCTGCACCTGCGAGGTTCCCTGGAGGCGGTGGATCAAGACCAGCGAGTTAGATCGGAATTCCCGAGCGTAGATCGGGCAGAATTCACCGGAGGGGCTCGGGGTTTTTATAGATGGGGGAGGGCGGCGGGGTGGTTTAGATTGAGTTTGCGTCGCCTACGAACGGAATTCGGCGGGGATGCGCAGGAATCCGGGTCGGTTTTGATCCGGGGTGAGAGAATCCCGGCGCGGGCGCGAGGTAGAAGAAGGGCTGGCGGGCCCCGCCTGTCAGTGGGAGGAAGAGGCGCGCGCGGCTGCGGGCTGGCGCGGGGGCTGGTTGGGCCAGCTGGTGGGTTTCGGCCCACTGGCCGGTTTTTTTTCTGTTTTCCTTTTTCTTTTTCTATTTCTTTTCTGTTTTGAGTCTAATTTGAATTCCAGTTTGAATTTGAATTTTTGCAAAACATGCAACACGTCCAAAAATTTTTAAATTCCCCTTTTAACATGATTTAGGGTCTTAACAAGATTTTTGGGGTGTTACACATAATCATTGTTGAGCAGTTGTACATGATCTCATTGTTCAATCCTCTCATGAACAAGTATTGCTTCCTTTGATCCGAGTTAACGTCTTCGGAAGCATACCTTGACAGCTGCGTGAACTTGTTGAGGTACTCATTCACGCTCTTCCTTCCTTGGCGGAGACCTTCAAACTCTTGCCTTTTTAGCATCATGACTCCAGCAGGGACGTAATGAGAGCGGAAACTCTCCTTGAATTCAGCCCAAGTGATAGTCTCTTGGTTGACATGAGCATTGCAAAGAGCGTCCCACCAATCAGCGGCTGCTCCCATAAGTTGGTGCGATGCGAAGAGAACTTTCTCCCGATCATCGCACTGAACAATAGCGAGCTTCTTCTCCATGGATTTCAACCAATCATCAGCCTCCATGGGATCATTAGCTTGTGCAAAAGTAGGTGGTCGAGTCCTCATGAACTTTCCCAACCTGTTGTGAGCCGGTGGTGGTGGCGGTGGTGGTGGTGAGGGTGCAGGGACGGGGTTAGGATTGTTGAGGTTGTTGGCTTGCAGCTGTCCCAACGTTTGTATCATAGTTAGCATGATCTGGTTCTGCATAGCCATCAACCATTCAAGGTTGTTTGCATCAGCCCCGGGGTTGGCATTTTCAGGAATTTCAACGTTGCCATCCTCTTGTGGTTCATGGTTACCACGTACATTCCTCCTTAGACGGCTGGCGTTTTCCCTCACCATCTGTGAGAGAGAGTTGAGTATAATAAAAGATAGAAGTTTAGATTGATCCCCCAACTATATGCATCATGGTATATGATTTAAATATCTTTATTAATTTCAGCCTATATGAGGATGTGAACACATGCCGAAGCGTCTCACCTCTCTCCACTTTGTGTGGATGTGGATATTCACCGAAGCGTCCCATAACTCACACCAGCACACAAACACAAGCAATCATCACAACAGTTCAACACACCACTCCTATTCACGCTACTACGATTTTAACGTTCCTGTTACAGCTTATTCAATGGGAATCCTAAACTTAATCATGTGAACCGATGCTGTTCTCGCCGTGTGACGGAGGTGGTCTATACATGGGCGCATGCCATAATGAGTCGGCAGTCCATGTAGGATTAGATGGCGCTGGTGCTCCTAGTCACCGGCATCTTATAATAAGACATGAGAAACTTTAGAGAAGCAAGAAATAACTCCAAAACTTCAGAAGTTATAGGGCAAGAAAGCAAAGGTGTTGCTGTCCAAAAGAAGAAAAAAAGAGAGGGGCTGAAAATAGCATTTTGCGGTGGCTGAATTGACAAGTAAAAATGCAGCAGCAAGCAATTTTCGAAAATAGCAGTTTATAGGGCTGTTCCTATGTGTGAGGAAGCCGAAACTACATGGGAGCGTGAGGAAGATGTCAAGGCAGAATTCCCTCATCTATTCTCCACTCTATCGAATCTCGAGGGCGAGATTCAGTAAGGGGGTAGGTTTGTAACACCCTCAAATTCATTACCATGCATTGCATATATTTTTCATGTACAGAAGCATTGTAAAAGAACTAGAAATGGAGAAAGAACTATATGTGACGCCCTCAATTCTGTGGGAAAACCACAGAACCGAGAACTAATTCATATGTGTGCCCAGGATGTTCATCACACATACACATACGTTCCACAAACTGAATTCTGATTATATATTACCACGAATAACAGAGTTTATTACAATACCTCATGAGTCTTGGACTCATGCTCACAGCGGAAGTCTTTATTCTAAAGCGGAAGCAAATCTAAGCAGAAGTGGCTCCATCTCTAATCCCTCCACAGGCAAAGTTTAGAACAGATCACACGCCATAATGCTCCACTTGGTCTTCATTATAGCCTTCTCTTGCTGTTGATGACGAAATAATAATGCAAGTTTGAGTACAATGATGTACTCAGCAAGTGCGGGAAAACACATGATATGCAGCTCATAAACAAGGTAGGTATAAAAGGCTTATTTGCAGAAAAGCAGATTTTGTAAAACCATGATAAAACAGCAACTTAACTTTAGATGTAATCCCAACATGTATTAAATTACCAACATACCTTCATCACTTCCCGTGTTCCATCTGAACATTAACCAATCCTTTATTCATACTCACGAATACCTCCTCGTATTCGCTATCATCTCACCTCGTAAATCAACCTCGTCTCACACCGAGACCAATCTCATGTCATGTCCCAACAGTCATGCAACCATCTCATCACCCAGACTCAACAGTCCCAACAACTAAACCATAACCAAATCCATAACCAAGAACCTTCCCTATAACTATCCCAACTAGTCATGGCAGTTTAGCCAGGTGCTCGTGACCGTAAGCTCGGCTATCATGATAGTTTTAAACTCTGCAGAGTGTGCACCTCTTTACCCACAAGTTTGTGATTTTGTCACCCGTCGGTGACTGCAGAACCTCCATTATACCAGTACACATCCGTCGGTGTATGGTCAAGAGATCACAAAATAGCCTTTACAAAGGGGTTACTAGATGTATGGACTCACTAAGGTTTCACCGGCAGGCTAGAATCTCCAATTCTCCCACCCATGGGCCCCCTCTTGTGCCATGCAGTTCCGAGGGCAGTCCTCACTCGACTCCCATTCCCCGCGCCTTCCACAGTCCATAACACTCTAGCAACTTACCTAATTACTCAGCTAAGCCGCACCCATACTTGGCCTTGTGGTGGCACTGTTATCCTGGCATGTGCATGCATGAACCGGTCCTTAGATCTACGGAAAGTAAAACCACCATCTCATGCTACCTCATTCACAAACCCAGGCTTTCCTAGATCTCCCTCCGATCCATGTTCATTAACATCATCAGTTTCTCTTATTATCATTACGAGTGCAGTTAGCTTGACACATCTATTCGCTCCCCAATCCCATAGACTCAGCGAAGCATAAAGCAAAAACCATACCCGACTCATAAACTTCCCAGGCGACAAGGGTGGTTTAACCAATACTAGTAAACTCCTATAAAAAGGGTTTCCCATCACGTTTGACTCAGCACACACACCTTTTTGAAAAACAAACAGTTTTATCCAAAACATAGGATCAATATGGTCAAGGAGCACTTTGCCTTGTTCTTGCGGTTCCGGTTGTTCTTGATTCTCAAAACCTGG
Source organism: Neostapfia colusana (assembly GCA_030760725.1). Lineage (NCBI taxonomy): Eukaryota > Viridiplantae > Streptophyta > Magnoliopsida > Poales > Poaceae > Neostapfia > Neostapfia colusana. The sequence goes on from JASWHV010000001.1 coordinate 110,750,981, forward strand.
TTGCTGCAGTTCGTCGTAGACAGCTCCCTGAGCTTGTCCTCACGTTCTTCTTGACTTCGAGGTCCTCCTCAGACCGCTCGGTTCTTCTCCGATGATCTCCCTTGTTGCGCTTCAGCGATGGTTTGCTCGGCGAGTTAGGGCTAGGGCTCTAAGTCGTCGGCTCAGGAGTCAAAGAGAAGTTTGTGGTTTCGGCCAGAGGTTTTGGGTTCTATTTATAATCGGGAAGAGAAGAGTCCTAATCTGATTGTATCCCGAATAAGAGTCTTATTCAGATCTTTGTTGGATCCTAACATCTTATCTTTAGTAACATCGTGGAATTTAGATCGGTTTCTGTTGCGTACCGGTATCTTTACGCGTAAAACCTGCTCCAGAACTCGTTACCTCCATGATGATGAGCTCCGGAAGCTCCAATTGTCCTCCGGGGCCTGGTATATCCTCGTCCGCAGAGACGAGCTCCGGTTGTGCCGCGTGTCACGAGCGAGACTTCCCCCTTCTTTGGAGGTGAGCTCCGCGCACGCCACGTGTTGGCGCCGGTCTTCCCTCTCTTCCTTCCTCAGGAACATGCCCCGAGGTCGACACGTGTCCAGCAACGACAGACCTCCCGGAGATAAGCTCCGGTGGCGACACGTGTTCGATAGATCCGGACTTCTCTGAGATGGGCTCCGAGATCGACACGTACGCCACGCGACTGGTCCTCAGATTTCCTCGAGGACTAGCTCCGAGGATGACATGTGTCTTGCGGAAATGCCTTTGCTTCCTCTGCAGAGGCTAGCTCCGTGGGCAACACGTGTCCCACAGGATCGGACCTCTCCCCTTTGTGGCAATGAGCCCCGAACCTGCCACGTAGCTCTTTCAGCGGCGGACCTCTCTTCACTTTGCAGGGACGAGCTCCGATCATGCCATGTGGCCAGCGGCCGCGGTAAGTTGTCTTCGGCGCTCTCGGAGGGCCTTATTGGCTATTCTTTTGATAATTCTTCTCTGTCCCTACTTTTCTTAAAGTGTTTCCTCTTCATAAAACATGAACCTATGCTGACACTCGAGATGAGGGTGTGACACTATAGAAATGGAGAATGAACCATAGAAATGGAGATGAACCATAGAAATGGAGAAAGAACCATAGAAATGGAGGAAGAACCATAGAAATGGAGAAGGGAATATAGAAATGGACTATGGGACATAGAAATGGAGAATGGGACATAGAAATGGAGAGGGGGATGTATAAATGGAAAAAGGGACGTAGAAATGGTAAGAAATGGAAAAAAGATAGCTGAAATGAGCATCCCCAAATTTCCCCGAAAATCTCCAAATTCCCCAATTCCCCAAAATGGGAATTTTCCCCTCATTTGGGGGAATTTTATCCCCAAGGCTGCCGCACCGAATTAAGGGGAAAAGTTGGTTGAGTTCCAAATTGACTAGGACTTTTGGTTGAGTTCCAATTGGAGTAGGACTCCTCTTTTCTCCCCCTTATAAGTACAACCCCAGCCCCCCTTGGCCGCAGCCCCCTCCCCAAGTCACTGAGTTGGAGGCCCTCCCCCTCCAAGTCGCCGAGTTGGCACCCCCCCTGTCGGTGTTTGGTCGCCGGTGAGCCCCGCCGGTAAGCCCCGCCGATGAGCCCCACCGTTGAGCCCCACCGACGAGCCCCGCCATTGAGCCCCGCCGTCGAGCCCGTTGTCGAGCCCCTTCGTTGAGACCCGCCGAGAGCCCCGTCACACCTCGCCGTCGCTGGAAAAGAAACCCGATGATCTGTCCTACCCTAATCTTCCATAGAAAAATCCCTCGCTGCTGCCATTGCTAGGGGAAAGGCCCTGCCACAAGAAGGAAGTGTGGTAGGTCTTCATTACCCATCTTACGAGGTTGCCACTGTTTCTACGCATCCGTTTTCTTCGCCCCTTTCGAACAGAAACTTTTGCGTGTGGACAGATCACGTTTTGATCGATTTTTGACGGTGGAATAGATCTAGATCTTGAGTCAAGATCATCACAACGTCCACACTTCATCCCCACACCCTTGTTCATCATAAAACACCATGAAAGCCCATTAAAACATGCAGGAACACGTACAAACTTGTTTAATAAAACAGCACCATAGGATTTGCATTCCCCTACCCCATTGCATCTTGAGTAAAGTTTGTGCATGATGATTGATTGCTGTGAATTTTGTATGTGCGTGATCATGAGTAGAAGGACAAGCTCAAGAGGCCATCTACGAGGACCTACAGCACCAAGACTTCGAGACGCTTGAGCAACAAGAGCCACGGGAGCAAGACAAGTGCCCCTTGACCATATTGATCCCATGTTTTGAAACTGTTTGTTTACGAAAACTCGTATGCTTGAGTCAACTTGATGGAACACCCTATTATAGGAGTTTACTAGTTTTGTTAACCATCCTTATCGACGGGAAAGTTGATAAGTTACGTATGGTCATTTTTCCTTTTTGCTTCGCTTAATCTACGGGATATGGGAAGCTGAATTAAAACATGTTTAGCTACTGCACTCATATGAATAATGACGATGAGAACTTGATGATGATAATGGGCATGGAAATGGGGGAGATCTAGGAAAGATTGGTTCATGGATGTTGCTGGATGAGATGGTGGTTTACTTGCCATGGATCTAAGGACCAGTTCATGCGAGAATATGCCAGGAAAACAGTGCCACCACAAGGCCAAGTATGGGTGTGGCTTAGCTGATTAATTAGGTGTGTTGCTAGCTTGTGATGGACCGTTGGATGGAGCGGGGAATGGGAGTCGAGAGGGACTGCCCTGGGAACTGCATGGCACAAGAGGGGGCCCGTGGGTGGGAGAATGGAGATTCGAGCCTGCCGGTGAAACCTCAGTGGGTCCGTACATCCTAGTAGCCCCTTTGTAAAGGCTATTTTGTGATCTCTTGGCCATATACCGTCGGTCGTGTACTGGTATAATCGAGTTTCTATTTAGTCGCCAGCGGTTGAGGAAATCACAAACTTATGGGTAAAGTGGTGCCACCTCTGCAGAGTGTAAAACTATCATGATAGCCGGTCACAAGCACCTGGCCAACTTCCATGATTAGAGTCTAAACTTGGGATGGACATTTGGGTATGGTTTTTGGGATTGGTTTTGGGACTGTTTTGAGTCATGAAAATGAGTTTGGTTTTGGTTATATGAATATGAGATGGTTATGAATATTTATGAGTATGAGATGAACTTGAGAAAGATTAATGGCTGGATGAGACATGATAAATGGTGAATTATGATGAGAGAATGTTGCTGAATTACTTGATTATGATGGGATAAATTTCACCTGGAAATAGTTGCTGTTTTTATCATGTTTGTGAATTAAAATTTGCTTGCTGCAATGAGTATTTTTATTCCCTACCTTGTTGTAAGCTACGTGTCATACTATTCCCGCACTTTCTGAGTACGACATGTACTCACCCTTGCATTCCCACATATACATCAGCTACAGGAGAAGAGTATTTCGAGGAACATGTGGAGTACTAGGCGGGCACACTACCGTCAACATGCCTGTGGAGATGAAGTTGGAGCCTGCTGTATTAGCCATTTTCCGCTGTTGTTTAGAGTCTTCCGCTGCAAGAATAAGTTAGATATTCATGAGTGAGACATTGAGTCATTGTAATAAAGTACTTAAACACTATTTATTTGTGGTTATATTCTGAATTCAGTTTGTGTAGTACATGTGTATGTGTGATGAACATTGAACCGGGTTCACATATGCATTCACTTGGTTCTATTTTTGGAACCGGGTGTCATAGAGATTGAACTTTGAACCTTTAGGATACCAAAGGCCTAGGTTGGGTGTATGAACTAAATATCGCAAGATCCTCTTTACGATTGTCAAATAACATTCCTTAGGATCGGCTTGAAACCTTGCACACATACAAACACTCAACATAATATCAGGCCTAGATGCACAAAGATAAAGTAGAGAGCCAATCATGGAACGGTATACCTTTTGATCCACGTTAGGTCCATCTTCATTAAGGTCTAAATGTCCATTTGTTTCCATGGGAGTCTTTATGGGCTTCGCTTTGTCCATGCCAAATTTCTTGAGAATGTCTTGGGTGTACTTTGTTTAGCTTATGAACGTTCCTTCCTTGAGTTGTTTCACTTGGAATTCCGAAAAGTATCTCAACTCTCCCATCATAGACATCTCGAATCTATCTGTCATGATTTTACTAAACTCTTGACAAAAAGATTTGTTAGTTGAACCGAATATGATATCATCAACACAGATTTGACAAATGAATAGATCATCATTAAAGTGCTTGGTAAACAAGGTGTAATCAGATTAACCAATTTTGAAGCCATTTTCAATTAGAAAATCTCTAAGGCACTAATACCAAGCTCTAGGAGCTTGTTTGAGGCCATAGAGAGCCTCACGCAGTTTGAACACATTGTCGGGGTACTCTTGATGTTCAAACCCAGGGGGTTGCTCCACGTACACCTCCTCCTTGATAGGTCCATTGAGGAAGGCGCTTTTGACATCCATTTCATACAGCTTGGAATCATGGTGAGTAGTATATGCAAGTAATATACGAATTGATTCAAGCCTAGCTTTTTTTTGAGTCGGGTGTTTGTCACCCAAGCTCATGGCAGGGATCAAACCCTGGACGCGAGCAGCCTGTTTTACAGGCAATGACCAGGCGAGCTTCTAGCTACGGGAGCAAAAGTCTCGTCGAAATCCAAACATTCGACTTGTGAGAACCTTTAGCCACAAGTCGTGCATTGTTTCTTGTTACCACTCCGTGTTCGTCTTGCTTGTCGCGGAAGACCCATTTAGTGCTGACAATGTTGGACTTTGGTATTTCAACAAGTTTCCATACTTCGTTCCTCTTGAAGTTGTTCAATTCTTCTTGCATCGCCATCACCCAGTCCGGATCTCTTAGTGCATCTTCAACCCTGTATGGTTCTAAAGAGGTTACAAAAGAATAGTATTCACAAAAATTAGCCATACGAGATCGAGTTGTCACTCCCTTTTGGATATCACCAATTATGTTGTTGACGGGGTGATCTCTTTGTACGCTTTGGTGTACTCTTGGATGTGGCACTTGTGGTGTTGAATTCTCATGATCATCATCTTCTTCGGCTCCCCCTGGATTGTTTCCATCATTAATGCTTTAATCATCTTGTTGATATTCATGATCTTGATTTTGTGCATGAGCTCCCCCTTGATCATAGCTCTCCTGTTGAGGTTCATCTTGAGCACTTGATTCTTGTGATTGTTCTTGAGGTCGAATATCACCAAGTTCCATTCTCCTCAATGCTTGACATGGGGCTTCTTCTTGATCTAGCACACACTTATCAACTTGCTCCGCTTGGGAGCCATTAGTTTCATCGAACACTATGTCACATGCCACTTCAACAAGTACGGAGACCTTGTTGAAGACACGATAAGCGTAGGAGTTCGAATCATAACCAAGCAAGAAACCCTCATCGGACTTCGAAGCGAACTTCGAGGTCCTAGCCTTCTTGTTTAGAATATAACATTTTGAACCAAAAACTCAAAAGTATGAAATATTTGGTTTGTTACCGGTGAGTAGTACATATGAGGTTTTCTTGAGTAGGCGATGAAGGTACAGTCAGTTTGTTGCATGACAAACGGTGTTATAGCTTCAGCCCAAAATTGGTCAGAGGTCTTGTATTCGTCAAGCATTGTCCTTGCCTTCTCAATGAGCGTTCGGTTCTTCCTTTCGGCTGCCCCGTTTTGTTGTGGGGAGTAGGGTGCCGAAAGTTCATGCTTTATTCCTTCTTCATCTAGATATTCATCGACTTGTGTATTCTTGAATTCTGTTCCATTGTCACTTCTTATGTTCTTGATCGTCAATGAGAATTCATTTTGGGCTCGTCTGAGAAACTTCTTGAGTGTTTCTTGAGTTTCTGACTTATCATGCAAAAAGAAAACCCACGTGAAGTGTGAAAAATTATCGACAATGACTAAATCATATTTATTACCGCCGATGCTTATATAAGCAATTGGACCAAATAGGTCCATGTGGAGGAGCTCGAGCGGTCTTGTTGTAGTCATGACATTCTTCGCAAGATGCGGTGCTCCTACTTGCTTCCCGGCTTGGCACGCGCTACAAGGCCTGTCTTTCTCAAAAACAACATCCTTCAAACCTCGGATGTGATCGCCCTTTAGAAGTTTTTGTAGATTCCTCATACTAACATGTGCTAGCCGTCTATGCCACAGCCAACCCATGTTGGTCTTTGCAATCAAGCATGTGTCAAGTTCGGCTTTATCTTTGTTGAAACCAACTAGATAAAGTTTTCCCTTTAACACACCCTTGAAAGCAATAGACTTATCACTCCTTCTAGAGACCGTCACACCCTCATTAGTGAATAAACAATTATAACCTTTGTCACATAGTTGAGATATGGACAAGAGGTTATAATCTAAGGAATCAACATGTAAAACATGAGAAAGTGTGTGTTGTGATGAAATAGCTATTTTACCGGTACCTAGCACCTTTCCTTGACTATTATCACCAAAACAGATGCCTTCGCTTGAGTCTTCATTTTGTTCGTACTCCACAAACATTTTTCTTTCTCTGGTCATGTGATTGGTGCATCCACTATCTAGCACTCATTTTGCTCCACCGGATGCATATGCCTGCAAGAAAGAAATTATTCTTTGCTCTTATGTTCCCAAGCTTGCTTGGGTCCTTTGACGTTAGTGACAAGTGACTTGGGTACCCACACACGAGACTTGGTGTTCTCATGGCGTGGCCCAACATATTTAGCATGAACTTTTCCAAGACTATTTTTCATAAGCACATATGAAGCATCAAAGGTTCTAAACAAGATTTATTGTTCATATGAGTTTTCAATGTTAATTTTATCAACATTATTATGTTTTCCAACTTGGGAAGAGTTTCCCTTGACAAAGACAATGTGTTTCTTGTCATTCTTGTGGCTTCTAGTGTTTTGCCTTTGACCATAAGAATACCCAATGCCATGTTTAACATTAGGAGGTCTTGTGACCAAGTATGCACTACGTGCATACTTGACCTTCTCCTTGTCAAACATGCCACTTTGGGAGGGATGCTTGTCTTTTGTCAAGTTTGACTTTTCTTTCAAGTTGGTGTCATTTTTAGCACATGTACAAGTTATGAGAGTTTTGGATTCAACATGTTGAGAAGGTGAGCTTAAAGAGGATGAATAACCACTTTGCTTGAGTGACTCAACTTGCGCCTCAAGAATCTTGTTAACCTTGGTTATGTTAGCAAGTTCATCCTTGACTGCAATGTTTGAGTCTTTTAGCTTCAAACAAGTCTCCTTGCTTGAAGCTAACTCAAGTCAAGTGATTTGCTTCGCTCCTTTTCAATCTCAAGAAGCCCTTCAATCTCAAGATATTTCTCCTTTTGGAGAATGATCATATCTTCTTGGCGATTGACTAGCTCCTCCTTATCAACAATCTCATCCATTAGAATTTTCATTTTAGCTATAGTATTTTTATCTAACCCTCCAAGCATGTCTTCATCATCACTAGAATTATTAATATTACTAGTAAAGGAATGCATGGAGGAAGATTTAGTTTTAACCTTTTTTTTCCTTCCTTGCCCATTAGGCATGTGTGGTTGGTGTCCTTCCATGCTCCCATGGTTGGGAAGAGAGTGGACTTCATGGTAGGCTTCTTGATAGCTATAGTGGTCATCTCCTCTTCTTCTTTAGAGGAGGACTCATCTTTGGATTCCCATTCCTTCCCTAGATGTGCTTGGCCATATTGCTTCCTTTTCTTGAATATTTTCTTTTGTTGAGGCTTGTTGTCTTTACTTTTCTTCTTATTGTCTTCATGTGGACAATCCACCATGAAATGATCATATTCTCCACAATTGTAGCATGCGCGCCTCGTCTTGGATCTTTGTTTGTCCTTATATATTCCTTCATTTGAGTTGCCACCCTTTCTTCTTCTCATCATTTTCTAGAAGTTTTTGATGAACAGGATCATGTCTTCATCATCGATATCAGTGCTTTCATCATCACCATCATCGTCCTCAGGAGCTTCTCGAGTTTCTTTTGATGTTGGCTTGCATGTTGCCTTTAGTGCAACTCCTCTCTTCATTGCCGAGGTAAGGTCGGCAAGTTCCTTGACATGCTTGGCTTTCTTCTCCATCATTTCAAAGTTGATGGTCTTGCCAAGAATCTCGTCCGGGGTCATTTTGTGAAACCCGGGACTTTCTCTAACCATGGAACAGAGTGTCAAGTTTCGAGGCATAAATGCTCTAAGAATCAATTTGACCACTTCATGATTCGTCCACTTATTGCTACCATAGGCTCGGACCTTATTGATGAGATATTTTAGTCGATTGTACATCTCTTGGGGTGATTCACCTTCCTCGATAGCAAACCTTCCCAATTCACCTTCTATCATTTCGATCTTAGCTTCACGCACATGACGATCACCTTCATATGCGGTTTTGAGAGTGTCCCAGATTTCCTAAGCAATTTCGAGTCCATCCACCTTGGTGAACTCGTCTCGGCTCAATGATGAGGTGATTATTGCTGCGGCTTGAGCATTCTGATGAATAGCTTGTTCTTGATCCAGGGTTAGCTCTTCATCATCATCAGTTATATCTAGACCTGTACACACTATATGTGTGGCGCCCCTGTTCCGAGAAACCATGGAACCGAGCTGATGCATATGTGTGCCCAGGATGTTCATCACATATACACATGTAATCCACAAACTGAATTCAGAATAATACCATGAATAACAGGGTTTTATTACAATGTATCATGAGTTTCTAACTCATTCTAGCAGCGGAAGTCTTATTCTAGCAGTGGAAGTCTTCTACACTATAGCGGAAGCAAACTAAGCAATGGCAGCGGCTCCATCTCCTACTCCACATGCAAGTTGATGGTAGATCACACGCCTAGTACTCCACATGGTCCTCGAAGTACTCTTCTCCTGTTGCTGATGATGAGGTAATAATGCAAGTTTGAGTACATGACATACTCAGCAAGTGCGGGAAAATATGATATGTAGCTTACAGCAAGGTAGGCATAAAAAAAGCTTATTGCAGAAAAGCAAAGTTTATTTCACAAAACATGATAAAAATAGCAACTATCTTTAAGTGAATATAATTCCAACATATATTCAATTATAACATCAACATACCTCTTTCATGGTTCACCACTTTTCATATCTCATCCGAACATTTATCTTTCTCAACTTTTCCTCATGAATACCATCTCATATTCATGATCATCTCATCTCATATTCAATGCCATCTCATAACCGAGACCAAAGCTCATTGTTTCGACTCAACAGTCGGAAACCTTTCTCATTACCAAGACTCAACAATCTCAAAACCAAAACCTCAATGACCAAACAATAAACAAACCAATGACATCCCAATAACCAAACCGAACCATCCATCCCAACAACCATCCCACCTAATCATGGAAGTTGGCCAGGTGCTTGTAACCATAAGCTCGGCTATCATGATAGTTTTAGACCCTGCAGAGTTTGCACCACTTTACCCACAAGTTTGTGATTTCATCACCCGTCGGACACTGTAGAACCTCCATTATACCAGTACACAACCGTCGGTGTATGGCCAAGAGATCGCAAAATAGCCTTTACAAAGGGATTACTAGATGTATGGACTCACTAAGGTTTCACCAGCAGGCTCGAATCACCATTCTCCCACCTATGGGCCCCCTCTTGTGCCATGCAGTTCCCAGGGCAGTCCTCACTCGACTCCCATTCCCCGCGTTTTCCACGGTCCATAACAATCTAGCAACTTACCTAATTAGTCAGCTAAGCCGCACCCATACTTGGCCTTGTGGTGGCACTGTATTCCTGGCATGTGCTTGCATGAACCGGTCCTTAGATCTACGGCAAGTAACCACCATCTCATTCTACCACATCCAAAAACCAAGCTTGCCTAGATCTTCCCGATTCAAGTTCATTATCATCAAGTTCTCATTAACATTATGAGTGCAGTAGCTAGACACATTCTATCGCTTCCCATATCCCATAGATTAGCGAAGCATAAAAGAAAAACGACCATACCTGACTCATAAACTTCCCTGGCTACAAGGGTGGTTAACAAAACTAGTAAACTCCTATAAAAGGGTTGCCCATCAAGTTGACTCAGCATACACAGTTTTCGCAAACAAAACAGTTTCAAAAAAACATGGGATCAATATGGTCAAGGGGCACTTGCTTTGTTCCTATGGCTCTAGTTGTTCACATGTCTCGAAGTTCGGGTGATGTAGTCCTTCGTAGATAGCTCCCTGAGCTTGTCCTTCTACTCACGATCACGCACATACAAGATTTACAGTAATCAATCATCCTGCACAATCCTTATTCAAGATGCAATGGTGCATACGCATTCTAATCCTATGGCGCTGTTTCATCAGATCAGTTTGTATGTGTTCTTGCATGTTTTAATGGGCTTGCATGGGGTTTTATGGTGATCAAGGGTGTAAATATCAGGTGCAGACGTGGTGATGATCTGGACTCAAGATCTAGATCAATTCCACCGTGAAAACTGATCAACACGTGATCTGTCCACACAAAAAGCTTCTGTTCGAAGGGATCGAAGAAACAGATGCAAAGAAACCGCGATGATGTTGTAAGGTGGTAATGGAGACCTACCTTACTTCCTGCGGGTCCTTCCTGCTAGCAATGGTCAGCAAAACAGATCGTCGGCTCTCTCCAGCGATCGTGTCAGGCTCGTTGGCGGTATCACTGGTGGTTGAACTCCGGCGAAGGGGGTTAACTCGGTGAGTTTGGGGCTAGGGCCTTTAAGTTGTCGGCTTAGGAAGATGTTACGAGCAAGGGTGTTTCGGGTTCTATTTATAACCGGGAAAAGAAGAGTCCTATTCCGATTGGATTTCAAATAAGAGTCCTATTTCTTTTTGTGTTTGGATCTTAACAACTTATCTTCAATAGATTTGGTGCAGTATCAATCGTAGAAGAAATCGTGTCGGTTTCTTCTGTATCAGGCGCTCATGCACAGGGCAAAAACCGCTTAAGGACCTCGTCCTTCCGCAGAGATAAGCTCCGGATGCTCCACGTGTCCAGCGGGGGCCTGGGCTTCCCCTTTCCTTAGGGGCGAGCTCTGGTTGCGCCACGTCTCCGGCGGGCGGGGCCTCCCTCTTCCTATGAGGCAAGCTCCGTGTGCGCCACGCGTCCTGGCGGGCGGGGACCTCCCCTCTTTCTAGAGACGAGCTCTGCGTACGCCACGTGTCAGTGCCGGACCTCTCCTCTCTTCGGAGGTGAGCTTCGAGAGTGCCACGTCAGTGCTGGACCCCCCCTCTCTTCGGAGGTAGCTCCAAGAGTGCCACGTGTTAGTGCCAGACCTCCCCTCTCTTCGGAGGTGGGCTCCAGAAGTGCCACGTGTCCTAGCAGTGTTGGATCTCCTTTCTGCTTAGAGATGAGCTCCGAGGTCGACATGTGTCCAACTACGTCGGACCTCTCTTCTCTCCGGAGGTAATCTCCGAGAACGACATGTGTCAAGAAGTGTCAGACCTCCCGGAGGTGTGCTCCGAGGATGACATGTGTCAAACAGGGCCGGACCTCTCGGAGACGAGCTCCGAGAGCGACACGTGTCCCGTTGGTTGGACCTCCCGTTTCTCCGCAGTGACTAGCTCCGAAGGCGACACATGTCCTGCGGGGCTGGCCTCGCTCCTCCGCAGAGGCTAGCTCCGGGGGCAACACGTGTCCCACGGGGTCGGACCTCGCCCCTTTCGTAGAGGCAAGCTCAGAGCCTGCCACGTGGCCAATTAGCAGCGGATCTCTCCCCCTCTGTGGGGATGAGCTCCGAAGGCGCCACGTGGCTAGCGGGCCACGGGAAGTGTCTATGGCGCTCCTCGGCAAACTAGAACTGGCTCTTTTTTAGCTATCTTTCTAATTCTTTCTTCGTTTCTACTTCTTTAAAATGCTTCTCTACATGAAATATGAATGCATGCATGAGTTACGAAATTGAGGTGTTACAAACCTACCCCCCTTAAATTGAATCTCGCCCTCGAGATTCGATAGTGTAGAATAGATGAGGGAATTCTGCCTTGAGGTCTTCCTCACGCTCCCATGTAGCTTCGGCTTCTGTGTGATGGCTCCATTGTACTTTGCACCAACGGATCACTTTGTTCCTCGTGACCCTTTCCTTCACGTCCAAAATTCGGACAGGGTGCTCTACATAGGTCAGATCCTCTTGAAGTTCGAGCTCATCCACCGGTACTTGTTCTTCTAGAACTCTCAAGCACTTCTTGAGCTGGGATACGTGAAACACGTCATGCACGTCAGAGAGGTGCATTGGGAGCTCTAGTTGATAGGCTACCTCTCCTCGCTTGCCTAAAATCTTGAACGGCCCGATATAGCGAGGTGCTAGCTTGCCTTTAATGTTGACACGTCGTTTGCCACGGATAGGCGATACTTTAAGGTATACGAAGTCTCCTACTTCGAAGGTCAACTTTCTTCGCCTATTGTCCGTATAGCCCTTTTGGCGTGACTGAGCGGCCTTCAAGTTTTCCCGTATCGTTTGGACTTGCTTCTCAGCCTCTTGCAGCACTTCTGGTCCAAACACTTGGTTCTCTCCGGTCTCGTTCCAGAACAACGGTGTTCTACACCGTCTACCATACAATGCTTCAAAAGGTGACATCTTCAAACTTTCTTGGTATCTGTTGTTGTACGAGAACTCAGCGTACGGCAAGCTCCTATCCCAACTACGTCCATGTTTCAATGCACAGGCTCTCAACATGTCTTCCAAAATTTGGTTTGTCCTCTCAGTTTGCCCGTCGGTCTGCGGGTGGTGTAAGCGGAGCTAAAATCCAGTCGTGTACCCATAGCTTCATGCAGCTTCTTCCAGAACCTAGAGGTAAATTGAGTACCCCGGTCTGAAACTATCCTCTTCAGGACTCCATGACGGCACACGATTTGCTCCATGTATAACTCGGCTAGTTGTGCAACGTTGTACTTAATTTTAATAGGAATAAAATGAGCTGTTTTTGTCAATCGGTCCACAATAAACCAGATGGAGTCGTAACCTGACTGAGTACGTGGCAATATGACTATGAAATCCATACTGATGTCTTCCCACTTCCAATGGGTACTTTCAATGGTTGCAACAGTCCAGCGGGTCTTTGATGTTCGGCCTTCACCCGTTGGCACGTGTCGCATAGGGCAACATACTCAGCTATGTCCCTTTTCATACCATCCCACCAATAATAGGTCTTCAGGTCCTTGTACATCTTTGTACTGCCGTGATGTATGGAATAAGGTGAATCATGTGCCTCTTTTAATATTGTGTCGCGGATATGCTTCACGTTAGGCACACAAATCCTTTTTCCTAACCAAAGCGTACCCTTCTCGTCTTCCTTGAAGTCCTTTTCTACGCCTTGTCGGATCCTTTCCTTGATCTCCTTAATTTCCTCATCCGACGCTTGGCCATCTCTTATCTCTTGTTCCAATGAAGAGTGGAGTTCCATCACTTCCATCTCATTCAAGAAACCGAGATGTAACCGTTCGAACTCCTTGCGCAGCTCGGGCGGTAGCTCCCGAACCGTGAGTTGGTGACATGCCCTCTTTCGGCTCAATGCATCAGCTATTACATTGGCCTTTCCGGGGTGATAGTTGATTCCAACATCATAGTCCTTGATGAGTTCTAACCATCGACGTTGCCTCAAATTCAAATCCGTTTGCGTGAATATATACTTGAGGCTTTTGTGATCCGTATAGATCTCACATCGGTGGCCAAGGATATAATGTCTCCAAATCTTTAATGCATGCACCACGGCTGCGAGTTCCAAATCATGCGTGGGGTAATTCAGCTCATGTTTCTTGAGTTGCCTCGACGCATAGGCTACCACTTGTCTTTCTTGCATGAGCACGCATCCAAGCCCTTGTCTTGATGCGTCACAATATATATCGAAGCTCTTGCTTACGTCCGGCAATACCAAAACCGGTGCTGTGGTTAGCCTTTTCTTGAGCTCCTCAAAGCTCTCTTGACACGCTTGTGTCCACTGAAATGCTTTTCCCTTCATTAGCAATTCAGTCATAGGCTTTGCTATCGTGGAGAAATTCTTGATGAACCGGCGATAGTATCCAGCCATCCCAAGGAAACTCCGAATATCCCTCACGTTCTACCGATGGTTCCACTTCAGAACATCTCCCACTTTTCCGGTATCAACCGATACTCCTTCCTCGGAGATGATGTGGCCTAGGAACGATATCTCCTTTAGCCAAAATTGACATTTGCTAAGTTTGGCATACAATTGATGCTCTCGCAGTTTCTACAATGTCGATCTCAAGTGTTCTTCATGTTCTTCCTCACTTTTTGAATACACCATGATATCGTCGATGAAAACCATGATGAACTTGTCCAAGTACTCCATGAAGACCTTATTCATGAGGTACATGAAATATGCGGGTGCATTCGTTAAACCAAAAGACATAAGGGTATATTCATACGAACCATACCATGTTTGAAAGGTAGTCTTGGGTATGTCGGAGGGTTTAATCTTCAGCTAGAAGTATCCTGACCGAAGATCAATCTTGGAGAAAACTCGGGCTCCCTTCATCTGGTCGAACAGGTCCTCTATACGGGGCAGAGGGTACTTGTTCTTGATCGTCACCTCATTGAGCGATCTATAATCCACGCACATCCTTTGGGTCCCATCCTTCTTGTCTACGAAGAGCACGGGGGCTCCCCATGGTGACGAGCTTGGTCGTATAAACCCTTCTATAGCTGCTCCTGAATTTGCTTCTTGAGCTCCACTATTCATTAACGGGTATCCTATATGGTCTCTTTTCTATAGGTGCAGTTCCGGGTATCAAATCAATGGCAAACTCCCCGGTCAGGTGGCATATCTGGAAGTTCTTTCGGGAACACGTCCGAAAATTCTTGAACCATCGGAATGCTTTCCAATGTTGTTCCTTCGACGTGGTTCAACGTTGCCTTCTCAGTTGCCGGTTGGGCTGACTCGAACTCAATACGAGTACCGTGCTCATTTGTCAACTGCACGCTCCTCTCAGCACATTGGATTACTCCGTTGTGATTGCTTAACCAATCCATTCCAAGTATTATGTCAAGCCCTTGGGAATCCAAGACAATAAGGTTGGCAAGGAAGTCTACCCCCCTTATTTTTAGGTTTACTTTCGGACATACTATATTAGTCCTTATCTCTCCACCGGGGGAATTAACCAACATAGTATATTTCAAGTGTGATATGGGTAGATTATACTTGGCAACATATTTGGATGATATGAATGAATGCGATGCTCCGGAATCAAATAAAATGGTGGCTGGGTTGGAGTTGGCAAGGAACATACCAATCACGACGTCCTCAGCCTGTTGCGCTTCCTCAGCAGAGACATGGTTCACGTTGCCACAAGCGTAGTTCTGCTGTCCACGGTTACCATGCGTAGCTCCTCCGTTCGGCCGTGGGTTCTGCTTGGGCGCTTCGCTTGGTTGTCCAGAAACTTTCATCGGGCACTGACTTGCAAAGTGTCCCATTTCTCCGCATGCAAAGCATGCCTTGTTGCCCAAGACAGCGGGGACGTTGGGGCGGGGGTTTTGTGCATAGGTGCCCATGTTAGGATGAGGCACCAGAGTCAAGGGCACACGAGGTACTTGCACAACGGGACGTTGCTGTGATGGTTGATTAGGGCGAAAAGTGGAAGTAGACGAGCCATACTGTGGTGCAGCTGGGGGCATGTACCTGGGGCATATTGCTCCCTCGTGGCTGTTATGGCATATTTATTTTGCCCTCTTGCTCGATCTCTCGGATCTTGCTCTCAACCACTATGGCTTTGTCAACTAGTTTCTGGAAGCTCGCATAGTCATTGTTGAGGAGCTGAACCTGGATCTCATTGTTCAACCCTCTCATGAACAAATACTGCTTCCGTTGGTCCGAGTTGACATCCTCAGGGGCATACCTTGACAGTTGCGTGAACATGTTGAGGTACCCATTCACGCTCTTCCTGCCCTGGCGGAGACCTTCAAACTCTTGTCTTTTGAGCATCATGACTCCAACAGGGATGTAGTGAGAGCGGAAGCTCTCCTTGAACTCCAAGTTATAGTCTCCTGGTTGACATGAGCGTTGCATAGAGCGTCCCACCAGTCAGCGGCTGAACTATGGCAAGCTTCTTCTCCATGTACTTCAACCAGTCATCAGCCTCCATAGGGTCATTAGCTTGTGAAAAGGTAGGGGGTCGAGTCCTCATGAACTCTCCCAATCGGTTACGAGCCGGCAGTGGTGGCGGTGGTGGTGGCGGAGGTGCATGAACGGGGTTGTTGTTGTTGTTGGCTTGCATCTGACTCAAAGTTTGGATCATAGTTTGCATGAGCTTATTCTGCATAGCCATCAACCTTTCAAGGTTGTTTGCACCAGCTCCGGGGTTAGCATACTTAGGAACCTCAACGTGGTCATCCTCTTGTGGTTCAGGGTTGCCACGGACGCTCCTCCTTTGCTGACCAGCGTTTTCTCTCACCATCTGTGAGAGAGTTGGGTAGAATAGAAGTTAGAAGTTTAGATGGACCCCCCAACTATATGCATCAAGGTGGATGGACTACATGTATTAGTCTTTATGAAAATGTGAACACATGCCAAAGCATCTCACATCTCTCTACTATGTGTGGATATGGACAATGCTTGAGACGTCCCACAACTCACACTAAGCACACAAACACAAGCAATCATCAAAAAAGTTTCAACACTCAACTCCTATTCAAGCTTATTCAATGGGGGTCCTATGTGGTTTGGGGTGATACCAATCTGTTACTTCGTCCTACGGTCAATGGGGTTCTAATGCCAATCTGTGACTTCTACCTAGGCTTGCGTCCTATGTTCTGCGTGGCTTCTAATACCAATCTGTTACTAGGCCTGCGTCCTATGGTCAACGTGGTAGCTATGATAACAATCTATGGCGCCCCTGTTCCGATGTAACACCCCAAATTTCGATTCAAAACTCTAAACCATGTTCAGAGGGGAATTTAAAAATTTTTGGACGTGTTGCATGTTTTGCAAAAATTCAAATTCAAACTGGAATTCAAATTAGATTCAAAACAGAAAAGAAATGGAAAAAGAAAAAGAAAAACGGGAAAAAAACCGGCCAGTGGGCCGAAACCCGCCAGCCGGCCCAGCTTTCCCCGCGCCAGCCCGCCCCCGCGCGCGCCGCGCTGCCTCTCACAGACGGGTGGGACCCGCCTGTCATCCCTAACCCCGTGACCCCGGACTTTTCCCCGAGCGCGCGCAATCTTAACCGATCGGAAAACCCGTCCCCCAGCCCGAATTCCGGTCCCGGAAGAATCCAACTCGATCACAACTGACCCACCACCCTCCCCCGGCTATAAAAACCCCAGCTCCGATCAGTTTTTCCCACGCGATCGCCGATTTTTACTCCGGTGAGCACCGAGACTTCGCCGGTGAATTCTGGCCGATCTAAGCTCGGAAACTCTGATCTAACTCGCTGGTCTTGATCCACCGCCTCCGGAGAACTTTGCAGGTGCAGAAAACTCGGAGAGTTACGGTGTAAACACAGCGCCGACGAGCTTCGCCGTGGTTTTGCCTCGGACCTCGCCGCCGATCACTTTCCATAACCCCCGAGCTCGAGAAAACCCCCGAGGTGAGATCCCTGACCTCCCCTCTACCGATCTAGGCCATAAGATCACAGTTTTAGGCAGAATTCTCGAGGATCCGAAACTTTCCGGCGAGATCGCCGCTTCCCGCCGCCGTGCACCGCCGGCAGCGCCGCCCGCGCTCGATCAGAGCGACGTGGCCGCTTGTGCGCCGTTTATTTTAAATCGCACGATAGACTTTAAATCCCCGCGTACCGGTTCGATGTTATAATCTCAGCCGTCGGTTTAAAATCGGACGGTCCACATCAGCCCCGCAATATAAAGACTGGAGTTCTTACGTGCTACCCCCTGGGGTTCTCTGGAATTGAGAGCTAGCCCCGGAAACTTCAGATCTAGCCCCTGGAACTCCAGAAAATCATGTAAATTCATTTAAAAATCAGTTTTAGCCCCTGGACTTAATAAAAATTAGGAAAAACACCTCTGATAAGTGTAGCTAGACCCCTGGAAATTATGAAAATAATATTATAGACCCTGTAATGGGGAGAGTTCATTATTTTAACCCTGTTTAGTAATTAATTTAGAAAATTGAATATGTAGCTAGTGTTTAAAAATTAAAAAGTGGGACAAACATAATTGTCAAAATTAATTAAAAACTTTCTCAGTACTTAGAAAACTTTGGAGTGAGATAAAAATATATTTTTGGGCTGAAACGAATCTGTTTCATTTATTATTCACATTTATTAGTATAGGGACACATTTTTAAGTAAAGAATAGTTATAGAAAAATAGGGAAAATAATTATGAAATAGTTTACATCAGAGGCCAAGGTCAAAATATGTTATTCAATTATTTAGGACCAAAACCTATACTGTTTAGATGATGTGTATTACTAATTTCATAATAAAATACACAATTATACATAGGAATATAACTCTGAAAATATAGCAACTAATAAAGATAAATGGAGATTTTAAAATTCAAAGAGTTCAGTTTAGGGATTGATAGAAATTATGAAGGCACATATGGAGAAGAAAAATACTTTTCTTACATACTTAGTAGTTTAATAAAGGGAATTTATTTAAAACTGAAACACACACACACATATATATATATATAGTATGTAAGTATAAATATGAACACCAAAGTAGGAATCATATACATATAAATAAAAGTGTGTGCAAGCCACAGATCAACACACAAAGTGACCACAACACATATAAGGGTGAATGAATTTCATAAATATGAATGTGTGGTTTGTATGAAGTAAGAAGTGTGAACTATGTCTTATGATTGTTGTTTTTCTTTTGCTATGTGTGATGGTATGAAGTAGAACCTGTTCAAGAGCAAGTTATTTCTTTCCAAGATCGGGACTACCCATTCCAAGAGCAGCAAGAAGGAGGCAAGTGTCCTTGACCACTTTGATCCTATGCTAGGATGTGTAGATAGAATTATTTGCATTGTCAAGTTAATTATGAAACCCATGCTAGGAAGTTTCCCTAGAATTGCATCACCTTGTTTCCTTGTAGCTTGGGTTGGGATTTATTTTGTCATGTCATTTATTTACAAGCATATGCTTAGCCATGCTTAGTATGGGATATTTGGGATATGAGATCATCAGTTTATATTACCATACTCTTGAATGAGACATTGTGAGTTATGTAGAGGTAGGGATCAAGGCAAGTTGGATGTTTTGGTTGTGTGCTGGGTGCACGAGACTTGGGTTTGTGTTTAGTACTTGCCTGGATCCTAAGGACCGGTTCATGGAGCATGTAACCCGGCTTTACAGTGCCAACCACATGCTGAGATGGGGCAGCTTGGCCAATTAATTAGGTGTATCCCCGGCGTAGTATGGGTGTGTTGGATGGTGCAGGGAGTAGGTGTCAGCTGGACTACCATATGAACCGCAAGGCTCAAGAGGGGGCCACTGCAGCGGGGTTGGAGCCTCTTGTATGCTGTTAGGGGTGAAACCTCATTGGGCCCACACTCGTCGGGAATCCCTTTGTAAAGGCTTCGTAGTGATCTCTTGGCCGCACACCTGGGAAGTGTGAATGTGGATCGTAGCCACTGGCATAATGGAGGTTCTTTTAGTCCACCCGGCAACGGGGGATGAAATCACTACTTGTGGGTACAGTGGTACAAACTCTGCAGAGTTAAAACTGTCTTGACAGCCGTGCTCACGGTTAAGAGCGGCCTGGACTTATTCATGATTAGAGGATTGATGGATTTGGAAGTTAAGCGGGGAGCTTAACATTGGAAATGATGTTATGGTTATTGGATTATGATGATGGGATGGGAGATTGGGACCATTTCACTTGTGTAGTAAGGTAGGTGCTTAATAAGCTAAGGTGATAGGTATTAATTGCGTAGTGCTTTAACCATGAGTTCAACCTCTCCTTGTTCTAGCCATGCATGATATAATTTTCCCACACTTGCTGAGTACCATTGGTACTCAACCTTGCATATTTGTTGGTTTATATTGCTGCTCAGGTCAAGATAATGAGGTGGTGTATAATGACCAAGATTTTGGACCCGAGGAAGGATTTTAGGTTCATGAAGACCCCCGGGCAACGCCTGTGATGGAGCCCTAAAAGAATAATATTCCGCTGCTAGTTCATTTACTTGTGATGAACTTATTATTGTCCATCGAGACATTTACTATGTAAGACTTACTTATATTCGACACCTGGCTTGTAATAAATGATGCTTCACTATTTGTCATCACATGTATGAGAAAATGATCCTGGCATACATGTGATATTCACTTGGTTGTTTCTTCGGAAAAACCGGGTGTGACAGAGGTGGTATCAGAGCCAAGGTTGCCCGTAGGAACGTGGACCTAGGTAGAAATGGACGTATTTAAGGGCCCTATTTTCTTAAAAACTATTTTCCAAGGTGTGGGTGGAAAAGTGTTATTAAAGGAGTCATTTTCTTCATCTTACCCCAACTTTCATTCAAAATAGGATTTTTGTTTGAGAATTTATGTAACCTAATTCTAAATTCTTTTGTTTTTAGATGGTTCGCATGATTCGCACCGCTCGTAAGTCCACAGGAGGGAGAGTTCCCGTAGTAGCCCTTGCCGAAAGAGAGGAGAGTCGTCCAGTGACGTACCTTTCCTACGGATTGGCAGTAGGAGACTTGTTGCGCCGTCTTCGACGTATGCTCGAAGCCGCAGGCAATACGGGCAAGCTCATCATCCACTATAACTCCACCAGGACCATCCGTGAGAAGAGGGAAGAATGGAGTTCGGAGATGAGGATTATACACGAGAATCAGCTGCTTAAGATTCACCACTCTCCAGCTTGTCGAGCAACACAAGTTGACGCGGAGAAAGATGTCACCTGGGAGGCCATCACCTGCCAGAGTCACATCTATCGTCGCCACTTGGACAAAACTGAGTACATGTATGTCCTCCAACGTGAGAGTGGTACCACGGAGTACAAGTACCCACCGGTGCAGCAAGGGACTTCCCATGGGCACATGGACTTGTGCTTGGAGGATGCTGCGATGCTCAGCACTCGACTGCAGGAGTGTCAACAAGAGCTTCAGGATGTCCGAGACACCCTGAAGGAAACGGAGGCGTTGCTGCGAGCTTGCTTAAAGGCGAGAGAAAGAGGAGATGGGAATGAACTGTGTGTCACCGTGAATGATACATGGACTCCTGACTCCTCGGATCGCCGAGCAATCCGGCGTCGTCGCACTTCTCCACCAGCAGCCTCCCCACCCAAAGCAGAGTCAGAAGGTAGCCGAAATGAGGAGGAAGATCCCGAGGAGCCGGCTCAAGAGGACGAGTAGTGTAGAGTCTTTCCCTTAGCTAGCAAGAGGTCGAGTAGTCGAGTCGTTACGTAGTTAATGGTGTGATAATGCTTGGTGTGTGACGTGAGTTGTGGAAGCCATGAGCAATTGTCCACAGCCTCGTCTTCAGATTGTTTTGCTTTGGTGTGTGAAACCACAGGAAATAATAGTACATTTATTTGGTGTGAGATATAAATCCTAGTAAAATTTTAACAACGCCTTAACACCTCAAAGTACACACAAATGAAAGTAGTAGGATGATACTAAATGATATCAAATTAACATTTGTTGATTCTGCCAGATGGCCGGAAGAGGAAAAGGACGTGCTGCCAACCCCGCCAACAACAATGATGAGGCATGTAACCCTCATCTTTCTGGAGGCCAGAACAGGGGTGGTCGCCATGAAGAAGTTGATCCTCTCCACCAAATGTTGGAGAATCAAAATCAGCTCATCAAGAACTTGACTCAAGTGGTGGCCAACTTGCATCAAGTTCCACCTCCACAAGCTGCACCACGCCAACCAAGGTTGAGTGAGTTTCTAGGAACTCAACCTCCTAAGTTTGCAAGTGCTGCTGAACCTCTGGAGGCAGATGATTGGCTGAAGACCGTTGAAAGTAAGATGAGGATCATACAGTGCCAAGGATATGAAAGGGTGCTGTTTGCCTCCCATCAATTGCAAGGACCTGCTGCTGATTGGTGGACCGCCTACGTGGCTGCCCATCATGACCCTGAGAACATCACTTGGGAAGAGTTCAAGCGTAGCTTCCGCAACCACTACATCCCAAGAGGTGAACTCAAAAACAAGAGGAAAGAGTTTCTGGGACTGCAGCAGGGAAACATGACGGTGAGGGAATACCTCACTAAATTCACTCAATTATCCTGTTATGCTCCACGAGACATAGAGACCGATGAGCAGAAACAAGATTATTTCGTGGAAGGGCTTACCGCAGAAATGCAGTGTGCAATGTCCTCAAATGAGTATGAGAGCTTTCAAAAGATGGTGGACAGAGCATTTGTGGTGGAAAGGAAGCTAAAGGCCCTGGAAAATAAGAATAAGAGGAAGGCTGGGTGGTCACATCAAGCCTCAGGGAGCAACACCCGCCCACGTATAATGCAGCAACCTACGGGGCAGACTAGCCGTGCTGCGGTACCCTATTCAGCACCGAGAGGGTACAACCCAAACTACAGGCCTCCCGCAGCACCAGCACAGCCGCAACGTCAGTTTGTGCAGCAGCCCCGCCCCGCATATCCACCTCGACCAGCAGTGCAAGGACCCCCAAACCAACCCCAAGACAACAAGGGTCAAGCATCTAAGATTGGGGTGCAATGTTTCAGCTGTGGTGAAGTGGGGCACTACGCCCATAAATGCCCAAAGAAGAAGCCTGCGCCGCCACAACAGCAGAATGTAATGAGAGGACGGGTGAACCACGTCACTATGGAGGAAGCACACGAGGCACCCGACGTGGTAGTTGGTAAGTTTTCTGCCAATTTACACCTTGCAACTCTGCTGTTTGATTCTGGTGCTACCCACTCGTTCATTGCTCAAGGGTTTGTTAAGAAGCATGACCTAGCAACCACACAAATGAGCCATATGCTAGCCGTAAACTCTCCAGGTGGAGAAATAAGGACAAGACAAGTGTGTCCCAAAGTGAGCCTAGACATTAATGGGGTAGTATTTACTGCTAACCTCATAGTGATAGAATCACAAGGGATAGATATTATTTTGGGTATGGATTGGTTGACCAAACATAAAGGAATCATCCATTGTTCGACCAGAACGGTGGAACTAACTCACCCCAATGGCACAAGAGTAAAGTTCATAACGATACACGAGCCTAGGAGGGACATTAAATTAAATCAAGTGGAGGTGAAAGTTGAGGAAATCAGGACTATCAGGGAATATCCAGATGTTTTTCCGGAGGAATTGCCAGGTATGCCTCCCGACCGTGACGTGGAATTCGCAATTGAGCTAGTAGCGGGAACAGCCCCGATATACAAGAGACCTTATCGAATGGACTCCAAGCAGCTAGGAGAGCTCAAGGATCATTTGAGAGAATTGACGGAGAAGGGGTATATTCGCCCTAGTTCCTCACCATGGGGAGCTCCGGTGATATTTGTGCCCAAGAAAGACGGAACCCAAAGGTTATGCGTGGATTACCGTGCCTTGAATGAGGTAACCATCAAGAACAAGTACCCATTGCCTCGCATTGAAGACTTGTTTGATCAGTTGAGGGGAGCTTGTGTGTTCTCGAAAATTGATCTCAGGTCGGGATACCACCAACTCAAGATAAGGCAATCTGATATTCCCAAGACAGCTTTCGTATCTCGGTACGGACTGTATGAATACACTGTCATGCCTTTTGGGCTAACCAATGCCCCGGCATATTTCATGTACCTCATGAACAAGGTATTCATGGAATATCTGGACAAATTTGTGGTGGTTTTCATAGATGATATTCTCGTCTTCTCCAAAAATGAAGAAGAACATGAGAAACATCTAAGGATGGTGTTACAGAGGCTGAGAGAACACCAACTATATGCCAAGTTGAGCAAGTGTGAGTTTTGGCTGAAGAGAGTTCCTTTTTTAGGACATATAATCTCGGAGGGAGGAATCTCCGTAGATCCCGCCAAAATCGAGGATATCCAGAAGTGGAAAACCCCTGAAAATGTCGGGGAAGTTCGAAGCTTTTTGGGATTGGCTGGATACTATCGACGGTTTATTGAGGGATTCTCCAAGATCTCGAGACCTCTCACCAAACTGTTGGAAAAGGGAATCACATTCACCTGGACGCCACAGTGCGATACGAGCTTTCAGGAGCTAAAGAAGAGATTGACAACAGCCCCAGTGCTGGTTATGCCAGATATGCAGAAGAATTTCACAGTGTACTGCGATGCCTCTGGAAATGGGTTGGGATGTGTTCTCATGCAAGAAGGACATGTCGTGGCTTATGCATCCCGGCAGCTTCGGAAGCACGAGAAGAACTATCCATGACCTAGAACTAGCTGCAGTGGTACACGCGTTGAAAATTTGGCGGCACTATTTGATGGGGAAGAGGACAGAAATATATACGGATCATAAGAGTTTGAAGTACATATTCACACAACCAGATCTCAACCTCAGACAAAGGAGATGGTTAGAGCTAATCAATGACTTTGATATAGGCATCAACTATCATCCCGGGAAAGCAAACGTCGTGGCCGATGCTTTGAGTCGGAAAGTGCAGGTCAATAAGTTGAGTTTGAAGGACATGCCTGCAGAATTGAAGGACGAGGTTATAAGACTAAATCTATGTCTAGTAAATAGTGGTGAAGCCATCGCCATAGAAGTGGACTCCACACTCGAGCAAGACATACGCGAGGGCCAAAAGAATGATGAGAAGATACAAGAGATCAGACAGCTCATTAAGGAAAATAAAGCTCCTGGTTTTAGAGAGGATGAACAGGGAACGGTGTGGCACGGGAAAAGGATCTGTGTGCCAGAAGTAAAAGAGATCCGTGAATTAATTTTGAAGGAGGCTCACGATTCTGACTATTCCATTCATCCTGGGAGTACGAAGATGTACCAGGACCTCAAAAGCAGGTATTGGTGGTATGGCATGAAGCGAGATGTCGCGGAACATGTTGCCCTATGTGACACATGTCAGTTGGTGAAAGCTGAACATCAACGACCCGCGGGATTATTGCAACCACTTAAAGTACCTGAATGGAAATGGGAAGAAATCAGCATGGATTTTGTCGTGGGATTGCCTAGGACCCAATCCGGGTATGATTCAATATGGGTCATTATTGATAGGCTAACCAAGGTAGCTCATTTCATTCCTGTGAAAGAAAGCTACAGCGGATCCAAATTGGCAGAATTGTACATGTCAAGGATTGTGTGTTACCCATGAATGAAGTGGATGTAGCTGAGGATTTGTCTTATGCCGAGCAACCATACAAGATTTTGGAGACAATGGAACGCCTCACCAGAAACAAGAGGATCCGGATGTGCAAGGTGCAGTGGAAGCATCACTCAGAAGAGGAAGCCACCTGGGAACGGGAAGATGAGCTCAAGGCACAATTTCCGGAATTGTTTTCTTAGAAACACCAATCTCGAGGACGAGATTTCTTTTAAGGGGGGTAGAGCTGTAACACCCCAAATTTCGATTCAAAACTCTAAACCATGTTCAGAGGGGAATTTAAAAATTTTTGGACGTGTTGCATGTTTTGCAAAAATTCAAATTCAAACAGGAATTCAAATTAGATTCAGAACAGAAAAGAAATGGAAAAAGAAAAAGAAAAACGGGAAAAAAACCGGCCAGTGGGCCGAAACCCGCCAGCCGGCCCAGCTTTCCCCGCGCCAGCCCGCCCCCGCACGCGCCGCGCTGCCTCTCACAGACGGGTGGGACCCGCCTGTCATCCCTAACCCCGCGACCCCGGACTTTTCCCCGAGCGCGCGGGATCTTAACCGATCGGAAAACCCGTCCCCCAGCCCGAATTCCGGTCCCGGAAGAATCCAACTCGATCACAACTGACCCACCGCCCTCCCCCGGCTATAAAAACCCCAGCTCCGATCAGTTTTTCCCACGCGATCGCCGATTTTTACTCCGGTGAGCACCGAGACTTCGCCGGTGAATTCTGGCCGATCTAAGCTCGGAAACTCTAATCTAACTCGCTGGTCTTGATCCACCGCCTCCGGGGAACTTTGCAGGTGCAGAAAACTCGGAGAGTTACGGTGTAAACACAGCGCCGACGAGCTTCGCCGTGGTTTTGCCTCGGACCTCGCCGCCGATCACTTTCCATAACCCCCGAGCTCGAGAAAACCCCCGAGGTGAGATCCCTGACCTCCCCTCTACCGATCTAGGCCATAAGATCACAGTTTTAGGCAGAATTCTCGAGGATCCGAAACTTTCCGGCGAGATCGCCGCTTCCCGCCGCCGTGCGCCGCCGGCAGCGCCGCCCGCGCTCGATCAGAGCGACGTGGCCGCTTGTGCGCCGTTTATTTTAAATCGCACGATAGACTTTAAATCCCCGCGTACCGGTTCGATGTTATAATCTCAGCCGTCGGTTTAAAATCGGACGGTCCACATCAGCCCCGCATTATAAAGACTGGAGTTCTTACGTGCTACCCCCTGGGGTTCTCTGGAATTGAGAGCTAGCCCCGGAAACTTCAGATCTAGCCCCTGGAACTCCAGAATCAGTTTTAGCCCCTGGACTTAATAAAAATTAGGAAAAACACCTCTGATAAGTGTAGCTAGACCCCTGGAAATTATGAAAATAACATTATAGACCCTGTAATGGGGAGAGTTCATTATTTTAACCCTGTTTAGTAATTAATTTAGAAAATTGAATATGTAACTAGTGTTTAAAAATTAAAAAGTGGGACAAACATAATTGTCAAAATTAATTAAAAACTTTCTCAGTACTTAGAAAACTTTGGAGTGAGATAAAAATATATTTTTGGGCTGAAACGAATCTGTTTCATTTATTATTCACATTTATTAGTATAGGGACACATTTTTAAGTAAAGAATAGTTATAGAAAAATAGGGAAAATAATTATGAAATAGTTTACATCAGAGGCCAAGGTCAAAATATGTTATTCAATTATTTAGGACCAAAACCTATACTGTTTAGATGATGTGTATTACTAATTTCATAATAAAATACACAATTATACATAGGAATATAACTCTGAAAATATAGCAACTAATAAAGATAAATGGAGATTTTAAAATTCAAAGAGTTCAGTTTAGGGATTGATAGAAATTATGAAGGCACATATGGAGAAGAAAAATACTTTTCTTACATACTTAGTAGTTTAATAAAGGGAATTTATTTAAAACTGAAACACACACACACACATATATATATATAGTATGTAAGTATAAATATGAACACCAAAGTAGGAATCATATACATATAAATAAAAGTGTGTGCAAGCCACAGATCAACACACAAAGTGACCACAACACATATAAGGGTGAATGAATTTCATAAATATGAATGTGTGGTTTGTATGAAGTAAGAAGTGTGAACTATGTCTTATGATTGTTGTTTTTCTTTTGCTATGTGTGATGGTATGATGTAGAACCTGTTCAAGAGCAAGTTATTTCTTTCCAAGATCGGGACTACCCATTCCAAGAGCAGCAAGAAGGAGGCAAGTGTCCTTGACCACTTTGATCCTATGCTAGGATGTGTAGATAGAATTATTTGCATTGTCAAGTTAATTATGAAACCCATGCTAGGAAGTTTCCCTAGAATTGCATCACCTTGTTTCCTTGTAGCTTGGGTTGGGATTTATTTTGTCATGTCATTTATTTACATGCATATGCTTAGCCATGCTTAGTATGGGATATTTGGGATATGAGATCATCAGTTTATATTACCATACTCTTGAATGAGACATTGTGAGTTATGTAGAGGTAGGGATCAAGGCAAGTTGGATGTTTTGGTTGTGTGTTGGGTGCACGAGACTTGGGTTTGTGTTTAGTACTTGCCTGGATCCTAAGGACCGGTTCATGGAGCATGTAACCCGGCTTTACAGTGCCAACCACATGCTGAGATGGGGCAGCTTGGCCAATTAATTAGGTGTATCCCCGGCGTAGTATGGGTGTGTTGGATGGTGCGGGGAGTAGGTGTCAGCTGGACTACCATATGAACCGCAAGGCTCAAGAGGGGGCCACTGCAGCGGGGTTGGAGCCTCTTGTATGCTGTTAGGGGTGAAACCTCATTGGGCCCACACTCGTCGGGAATCCCTTTGTAAAGGCTTCGTAGTGATCTCTTGGCCGCACACCTGGGAAGTGTGAATGTGGATCGTAGCCACTGGCATAATGGAGGTTCTTTTAGTCCACCCGGCAACGGGGGATGAAATCACTACTTGTGGGTACAGTGGTACAAACTCTGCAGAGTTAAAACTGTCTTGACAGCCGTGCTCACGGTTAAGAGCGGCCTGGACTTATTCATGATTAGAGGATTGATGGATTTGGAAGTTAAGCGGGGAGCTTAACATTGGAAATGATGTTATGGTTATTGGATTATGATGATGGGATGGGAGATTGGGACCATTTCACTTGTGTAGTAAGGTAGGTGCTTAATAAGCTAAGGTGATAGGTATTAATTGCGTAGTGCTTTAACCATGAGTTCAACCTCTCCTTGTTCTAGCCATGCATGATATAATTTTCCCACACTTGCTGAGTACCATTGGTACTCAACCTTGCATATTTGTTGGTTTATATTGCTGCTCAGGTCAAGATAATGAGGTGGTGTATAATGACCAAGATTTTGGACCCGAGGAAGGATTTTAGGTTCATGAAGACCCCCGGGCAACGCCTGTGATGGAGCCCTAAAAGAATAATATTCCGCTGCTAGTTTATTTACTTGTGATGAACTTATTATTGTCCATCGAGACATTTACTATGTAAGACTTACTTATATTCGACACCTGGCTTGTAATAAATGATGCTTCACTATTTGTCATCACATGTATGAGAAAATGATCCTGGCATACATGTGATATTCACTTGGTTGTTTCTTCGGAAAAACCGGGTGTGACATCCGAGAAACCTCAGAACTGAGCTGATGCTTATGTGTGCCCAGGATGTTCACCACACATACACATGTAATCCACAAACTGAATTCAGAATAATACCACGAATAACAGGGTTTTATTACAATGTCTCATGAGTCTCTAACTCATTCTAGCAGCGAAAGACTTATTCTAGCAGCGGAAGTCTTCTACACTATAGCGGAAGCAAACTAAGCAATGGCAGCGGCTCCATCTCCTACTCCACAGGCAAGTTGATTGTAGATCACACGCCTAATACTCCACATGGTCCTCGAAGTACTCTTCTCCTGTTGCTGATGATGAGGTAATAATGCAAGTTTGAGTACATGACGTACTCAGCAAGTGCGGGAAAATATGATATGTAGCTTACAGCAAGGTAGGCATAAAAAAAGCTTATTGCAGAAAAGTAAAGTTTATTTCTCAAAACATGATAAAAATAGCAACTATCTTTAAGTAAATATAATTCCAACATATATTCAATTATAACATCAACATACCACTTTCATGATTCACCACTTTTCATATCTCATCCGAACATTTATCTTTCTCAACTTTTCCTCATGAATACCATCTCATATTCATGATCATCTCATCTCATATTCAATGCCATCTCATAACCGAGACCAAAGCTCATTGTTTTGACTCAACAGTCCGAAACCTTTCTCATTACCAAGACTCAACAGTCTCAAAACCAAAATCTCAATGACCAAACCATAACCAAACGATTGACATCCCAATAACCAAACCGAACCATCCATCCCAATAACCATCCCATCTAATCATGGAAGTTGGCCAGGTGCTTGTAACCGTAAGATCAGCTATCATGATAGTTTTAGACCCGGTAGAGTTTGCACCACTTTACCCACAAGTTTGTGATTTCGTCACCCGTTGGCGACTGCATAACCTCCATTATACCAGTACACAACCGTCGGTGTATGGCCAAGAGATCACAAAATAGCCTTTACAAATGGGTTACTAGATGTATGGACTCACTAAGGTTTCACCAGCAGGCTCGAATCACCATTGTCCCACCTACGGGCCCCCTCTTGTGCCATGCAGTTCCCAGGGCAGTCCTCACTCTACTCCCATTCCCTGCGCCTTCCACGGTCCATAACAATATAGCAACTTATCTAATTAGTCAGCTAAGCCGCACCCATACTTGGCCTTGTGGTGGCACTGTATTCCTCGCATGTGCTCGCATGAACCGGTCCTTAGATCTACGGAAAGTAACCACCATCTCATTCTACCACATCCACGAACTAAGCTTGCCTAGATCTCCCCCGATTCATGTTCATTATCATCAAGTTCTCATTAACATTATGAGTGCAATAGCTAGACACATTCTATCGCTTCCCATATCCCGTAGATTAGCGAAGCAGAAAAGAAAAACGACCATACCCGACTCATAAACTTCCCTGGCGACAAGGGTGGTTAACAAAACTAGTAAACTCCTATAAAAGGGTTTCCCATCAAGTTGACTCAGCATACACAGTTTTCACAAACAAAACAGTTTGAAAAAACATGGGATCAATATGGTCAAGGGGCACTTGCCTTGTTCCTGTGGCTCTGGTTGTTCACGTGTCTCGAAGTTCGGGTGCTGTAGTCCTTCGTAGATAGCTCCCTGAGCTTGCCCTTCTACTCACGATCATGCACATACAAGATTTACAGTAATCAATCATCATGCACAATCCTTATTCAAGATGCAATGGTGCATACGCATTCTAATCCTATGGCACTGTTTCATCAGATCAGTTTGTACGTGTTCTTGCATGTTTTAATGGGCTTGTGTAACACCCCAAAATCTTGTTAAGAGGAGAATTTAAAAAATTTTGGACGTGTTGCATGTTTTGCAACAATTTAAATTCAAACTGGAATTCAATTTAAACTCAAAACAGAAAAGAAACAGAAAAAGAAAAAGGAAAACAGAAAAAAACCGGCCAGTGGGCCGAAACCCACCAGCCGGCCCACCCTGCTCCGCGCCAGCCCGCGGCCGCGCGCGCCCCTTCCTCCCACTGACAGGCAGGGCCCGCCAGCTTTCTTCTTCCTCGCGCCCGCGCCGCGATCGGCCGGGACTCTCTCACCCGAATCAAAACTGATCGGGAATTCTCGCGTATCCCAGCCGATTTCCGGACCCCGAAGACTCCAGCTCAATCTAAACCAACCCGCCGCCCTTCCCCGTCTATAAAAACCCCGGCCTTGTCCCATTTTTCTCACGCGATCCGCCAATTTTCTCTCCGGTGAGAACCCGAGTTTCTCCGGCGAATTCTGGCCAATCTACGCTCGGAAATTCCGATCTAACTCGCTGGTCTTGATCCACCGCCTCCGGGGAACCTTGCAGGTGCAGAAAACTGGGTGACTTGCGGTTCAAACACAGCGCCGACGAGCCTCGCCATGAATTCACCTCGGACCTCGTCGCCGACCGCCTTCCAGGACCTCCGAGCTCAAGAAAACCCCCGAGGTGAGATCCCCGACCTCCCCTCCACCGATCTATGCCATAAAATCACAGTTTTGGGAAGAATTCCCGAAGATCCGAAACTCTCCGGCGAGATCGCCGCCTCCCGCCGCCGTGCGCCGCAGGGCAGCGCCACCCGCGCCCGATCAGAGCGACGTGGCCGCTTGTGCGCCGTCTATTTTAAATCGCACGGTAGACTTTAAATCCCCGCATACCGGTTCGACGTTATAATCTCAGCCGTCTGTTTTAAATCGGACGGTCCACGTCAGCCCCACGTTATAAAGACTGGAAATCTTACGTGCTACGCCCTGGGGTTCTCGGGAAATAAGAGCTAGCCCCGGAAACTTCTGATCTAGCCCCTGGAACTTCAGAAAATAATGTAAATTCATTTAAAAATCAGTTTTAGCCCCTAGACTTAATAAAAATTAGGAAAAACCCCTCTGTTATGTGTAGCTAGACCCCTGAAAATTGTTAAAATAATATTATAGACCCTGTAGAGGGGTGAGTTTACCTTTTTAACCCTGTTTGATATTTAGTTTAGGAAATTGAATATGTGGCTAGTATTTAAAAGTTAAAAAGTGGGACAAAAATATTGTCAAAATTAAATTAAAAACTTTCTCAGTACTTAGAAAACTTTGGAGTGAGATAAAAATAGATTTTGGTCTGAAATGAATCTGTTTAATTTATTATTCACATTTATTAGTTATAGGGACACATTTTTAAGTGAAGAATAGTTCTGAAAATTAGGAAAATAAATGTAAAATAGTTTACATCAGAGGAAAAGGTCAAAAATATGTTATTAAATATTTTATATCAGAACCTATTCTGTTTAGATGATGTGTCTTATTATTTTCATAATAAAGTTCACATTTAGGAATAGGAAATAAATCTGAAAATATAGCAACTAGTAAATGATAAATGGAGTTTCTGAAATCCAATGAATTCAGTTTAGGGTTGGTAGAAATACTGAAGACACATATGGGGAAGGAAAATACCTTTCATGCATACTTGGTAGCTAAAAGGTGTAGTAATTGAATATAAGGAAAATTATTTAAATTGGAAACTCATATATAAAGTATGCAAGCATAAATGTGAATACAAAAGTAGGAATCATATACACATGATTAAAAGTGCATGTAAGCCAAAGGTCAACACACATAGAGTAAACACAACACATAGAAGTTGTGAATGGCTTTGTTACATGTGAATGTGTGGTGTGTATGAAGTGGAAGTCTGAACTATGTCTTATGGATTGTTGTTTTTCTTTTGCTATGTGTGATGGTATGATGTAGAACCTGCTCAAGAGCAAGTTATTCCTTTCCAAGATCAGGACTACCCATTTCAAGAGCAGCAGGAAGGAGGCAAGTGTCCTTGACCACTTTGATCCTATGCTAGGATGTGTAGATAGAATTATTTGCATTGTTAAGTTAAATATGAAACCCATGCTAGGAAGTTTCCCTAGAATTGCATCACCTTGTTTCCTTGTAGCTTGGGTTGGGATTTATTTTATCATGTCATTTATTATTATGCATATTCTTAGCCATGCTTAGAATGGGATATTTGGGATATGAGATCATCAGTTTATTTTACCATACTCTTGAATGAGATATTGTGAGTTATGTATAGGTAGGGATCAAGGCAAGTTGGATGTTTTGGTTGTGTGCTGGGTGCACGAGACTCGGGTTTGTGTTTAGTACTTGCCTGGATCATAAGGACCGGTTCATGGAGCATGTAACCTGGCTTTACCGTGCCAACCACATGCTGAGATGGGGCAGCTTGGCCAATTAATTAGGTGTATCCCCGCGTAGTATGGGTGTGTTGGATGGTACGGGGAATAGGAGTCAGCTAGACTACCATATGAACCGCAAGGCTCAAGAGGGGGCCACTGCAGCGGGGTTGGAGCCTCTTGTATGCTGTTAGGGGTGAAACCTCAGTGGGCCCAAGCTCGTCGGGAATCCCTTTGTAAAGGCTTCGTAGTGATCTCCTGGCTACACACCTGGGAAGTGTGAATGTGGTTCGTAGCCACTGGCATAATGGAGGTTCTTTTAGTCCACCCGGCAACGGAGGATGAAATCACTACATGTGGGTACAGTGGTGCAAACTCTGCAGAGTCAAAACTGTCATGACAGCCGTGCTCACGGTCAAGAGCGGCTTGGACTTATTCATGATTAGAGGAGTGATGGTTTTGGAAGTTGTGAATGTTAAGCGGGGAGCTTAACATTGGAAATGATGTTATGGTTATTTGATTATGATGATGGGATGGGAGTTTGGGACCATTTCACCTGTGTAGTAATGTAGGTGCTTAATAAGCTAAGGTAATAGGTATTAATTGCGTAGTGCTTTAACCATGAGTTCAATCTCCCCTTGTTCTAGCCATGCATGACATAACTTTCCCACACTTGTTGAGTACCATCGGTACTCAACCTTGCATATTTTGTTGGTTTATATTGCTGCTCAGGTCAAGATAATGAGGTGGTGTATAATGACCAAGACTTTGGACCCGAAGAAGGTTTCTAGGTTCATGGAGTCCCCGGGCAATGCCTGTGACGGAGCCCACAAGAATAATATTCCGCTGCTAGTTTATTTACTTGTGATGAACTTATTATTGTCCATCGAGACATTTGCTATGTAAGACTTATTTATATTCGACACCTGGCTTGTAATAAATGATGCTTCACTATTTGTCATCACATGTATGAGAAAATGATCCTCGCATACATGTGATATTCACCTTGGTTGTTCTTTGGAAAAACCGGGTGTGACAGAAGTTGCATCAGAGCCAAGGTTGCCCGTAGGAACGTGGACCTAGGTAGAAATGGACGTATTCAAGAGCCCTATTTTCTTAAAAACTATTTTTACAAGATGTGTGTTGAAAAGTGTTATTTAATGAGTCACTTTCTTCATCTTACCCCAATTTTCATTCAAAATAGGATTTTTGTTTAAAAAGTTTATCTAACATAAGTTTAAATGCTTTTTGTTTTTAGATGGTTCGCATGATTCGCACTGCTCGCAAGTCCACAGGAGGGAGAGTTCCCGTAGTTGCCCTTGCCGAAAGAGAGGAGAGCTCTCCGGTGACTTACCTTTCCTACGGATTGGCAGTAGGAGGCTTGTTGTGCCGTCTTCGACGTATGCTCGAAGCCGCCGGCAATACGGGCAAGCTAATCATCCACTATAACTCCACCAGGACCATCCGTGAGAAGAGGGAAGAATGGAGTTCAGAGATGAGGATTATACACGAAAATCGGTTGCTTAAGATCCACCGCTCTCCAGCTTGTAGAGCGACACAGGTCGATGCGGAGAAGGATGTCACCTGGGAGGCCATCACCTGCCAGAGTCACATCTATCGTCGCCACCTGGACAGGACTGAGTACATGTATGCCCTCCAGCGTGAGAGTGGTACCACGGAGTACAAGTACCCGCCAGTGCAGCAAGGGACTTCCCATGAGCACATGCACTTGTGCTTGGAGGATGCTGCTATGCTCAGCACTCGACTGCAGGAGTGTCAGCAAGAGCTTCAGGATGTCCGGGATACCCTGAAGGAAATGGAGGCGTTGCTGCGAGCCTGCTTAAGGGCGAGAGAAAGAGGAGATGGGAATGAACTGTGTGTCACCGTGAATGATACATGGACTCCTGACTCCCCGGATCGCCGAACGATCAGGCGTCGTCGCACTTCTCCGCCAGCAGCCTCCCCACCCAAAGCAGAGTCAGAAGGCAGCCGAAACGATGAGGAAGATCCCGAGGAGCCAGCTCAAGAAAACGAGTAGTGTGGAATCCTTCCCTTAGTTAGCAAGATGTCGAATATTCGAGTCGTTACCTTAGTTAATGGTGTGTTAATGCTTGGTGTGTGACGTGAGTTGTGGAAGCCATGAGCAATTGTCCACAGCCTCGTCTTCAGATTGTTTTGCTTTGGTGTGTGAACCCACATGAAATAACATTGCATTTATTTTTGTGTGAGATATGAACCCTCAGAAAAGTATAACAAAGCCTCAACACTTCAAAGTACCAACAAGTGAAAGTAGTAAGATGATACGTAATGCTTTAAATTAACATTGGTTGATCATGCCAGATGGCCGGAAGAGGAAAAGGTCGTGCTGCCAACCCCGCCAACAACAACGATGAGGCCTGCAACCCTCATCTTTTTGGAGGCCAGGACAGGGGTGGTCGCCGTGAAGGAGTTGATCCCCTCCACCAAATGCTGGAGAATCAAAATCAGCTCATCCAGAACTTGACTCAAGTGGTGGCCAACTTGCAACAAGTTCCACCTCCACAAGCTGCACCACGCCAACCAAGGTTGAGTGAGTTTCTAGGAACTCAACCTCCAAAGTTTGCAAGTGCTGCTGAACCTCTGGAGGCAGATGATTGGCTAAAGACCATTGAAAGCAAGATGAGGATCATACAGTGCCAAGGGTATGAGAGGGTGCTGTTTGCCTCTCATCAATTGCATGGACCTGCTGCTGATTGGTGGACTGCCTACGTGGCTGCCCATCATGACCCTGAGAACATCACTTGGGAAGAGTTCAAGCGTAGCTTCCGCAACCATTATATCCCAAGAGGCGAACTCAAAAACGAACGGAAGGAGTTCTTGGGACTGCAGCAGGGAAACATGACGGTGAGGGAATACCTCACTAAATTTACTCAACTATCCCGTTATGCCCCACGAGACATCGAGACTGATGAGCAGAAACAAGATTGTTTCGTGGAAGGGCTTACCGCAGAAATGCAGTGTGCGATGTCCTCAAATGAGTATGAGAGCTTCCAAAAGATGGTGGACAAAGCATTTGTGGTGGAAAGGAAGCTGAAGGCCTTGGAAAATGAGAACAAGAGGAAGGCCGGGTGGTCACACCAAGCCTCAGGGAGCAACACTCGCCCACGTCTGA
The DNA here is from genome assembly GCA_030760725.1 of Neostapfia colusana. NCBI lineage: Eukaryota > Viridiplantae > Streptophyta > Magnoliopsida > Poales > Poaceae > Neostapfia > Neostapfia colusana. Next base: position 110,787,172 of record JASWHV010000001.1, read on the forward strand.
TGCAGCAACCTGCAGGGCAGACGAACCGTGCTGCGGTACCCTACTCAGCACCAAGAGGGTACGACCCCAACTACGGGCCTCCCGCAGCACCAGCACAGCCACAACGTCAGTTTGTACAGCAGCCTCGCCCCGCATATCCACCTCGACCAGCAGTGCAAGGACCTCCAAACCAACCCCAAGACAATAAAGGCCAAGCACCTAAGGTTGGGGTGCAATGTTTTAGCTGTGGTGAAGTGGGGCACTATGCCCATAAGTGCCCAAGGAAGAAGCCCACGCAGCCACAACAGCAGAATGTAATGAGAGGACGGGTGAACCACATCACTATGGAGGAAGCACAAGAGGCACCCGACGTGGTAGTTGGTAAGTTTCCTGCCAATTTACACATTGCAACCCTGTTGTTTGATTCTGGTGCTACCCACTCGTTCATTGCTCAAGGGTTTGTTAAGAAGCATGACCTAGCAACAACACAGATGAACCATATGCTAGCCGTGAACTCTCCAGGTGGAGAAATAAGGACAAGACAAGTGTGTCCCAAAGTGAACCTAGACATTAATGGGGTAGTATTTACTGCTAACCTCATAGTGATAGATTCACAAGGGATAGATATTATTTTGGGTATGGATTGGTTGACCAAACATAAAGGAATCATCCATTGTTCGACCAGAACGGTGGAGCTAACTCACCCTAGTGGCACAAGAGTAAAGTTCATAACAATACACGAGCCTAGGAGGGACATTGAATTAAATCAAGTTGAGGTGAAAGTTGAGGAGATCAGGACCATCAGGGAATATCCAGATGTTTTTCTGGAGGATTTGCCAGGTATGCCTCCCGATCGTTAAGTGGTTTTCGCAATTGAGCTAGTGCCTGGAACAACTCCGATATACAAGAGACCTTATCGGATGGACTCCAAGCAGCTGGGAGAACTCAAGGATCATTTGAGAGAATTGACGGAGAAGGGGTATATTCGTCCTAGTTCCTCACCTTGGGGAGCCCCGGTCATATTTGTGCCCAAGAAGGACGGAACCCAAAGGTTATGCATGGATTACCGTGCCTTGAATGAGGTAACCATCAAAAACAAGTACCCATTACCCCGCATTGAAGACTTGTTTGATCAATTGAGGGGCGCTTGTGTGTTCTCGAAAATTGATCTCAGGTCGGGATACCACCAACTCAAGATAAGGCAATCGGATATTCCCAAGACAGCTTTCGTATCTCGGTACGGACTGTATGAATACACTGTCATGCCTTTCGGGCTAACTAATGCCCCGTCATACTTCATGTATCTCATGAACAAGGTATTCATAGAATATCTGGACAAATTTGTGGTGGTTTTCATAGATGACATTCTCGTCTTCTCCAAAGATGAAGAAGAACATGAGAAACATCTAAGGTTAGTGTTGCAGAGGCTGAGAGAACACCAACTATATGCCAAGTTGAGCAAGTGTGAGTTTTGGCTGAAGAGAGTTCCCTTCTTAGGACATATAATCTCGGAGGGAGGAATCTCCTTAGATCCCGCCAAAATCGAGGATATACAGAAGTGGAAGACCCCTGAAAATGTCGGGGAAGTTCGAAGTTTTTTGGGATTGGCTGGATACTATCGACGGTTTATTGAGGGATTCTCTAAGATCTCGAGACCCATTACCAAACTGTTAGAGAAGGGAATCACATTCACATGGACGCCACAGTGCGAAACGAGTTTTCAGGAGTTAAAGAAAAGACTGACAACAGCTCCAGTTCTGGTTATGCCAGATATGCATAAGAACTTCACGGTGTACTGCTATGCCTCTGGAAACGGGTTGGGATGTGTTCTCATGCAAGAAGGGCATGTCATGGCTTATGCATCCCGGAAGCTTCGGAAGCACGAGAAGAACTATCCTACACATGACCTAGAACTAGCCGCAGTGGTACACGCGTTGAAAATTTGGCGGCACTATTTGATGGGGAAGAGGACCGAGATATATACGGATCATAAGAGTTTGAAGTACATATTCACACAGCCAGACCTCAACCTCAGACAAAGGAGATGGTTAGAGCTAATCAATGACTTTGATGTAGGCATCAACTATCATCTTGGGAAAGCAAACGTCGTGGTCGATGCTTTAAGTCGGAAAGTGCAGGTCAATAAGTTGAGCTTGAAGGACATGCCTGCAGAATTGAAGGATGAGGTTATAAGGCTCAATCTATGCCTTGTGAATAGTGGTGAAGCCATCGCCATGGAAGTGGACTCCACACTAGAGCGAGACATCCGCGAGGGTCAAAAGAAAGACGAGAAGATACAAGAGATCAGACAACTCATCAAGGAAAATAAAGCTCCTGGTTTTAGAGAGGATGAACAAGGAACGGTGTGGCACGGGAAAAGAATCTGCGTGCCAGAAGTAAAGGAGATCCGTGAATTGATTCTGAAGGAGGCTCATGATTCTGACTATTCCATTCATCCTGGGAGTACGAAGATGTACCAGGACCTCAAGAGCAGGTATTGGTGGTATGGCATGAAACGAGATGTCGTGGAACATGTTGCCCTATGTGACACATGTCAATTGGTGAAAGCAGAACATCAACGACCCGCGGGATTATTGCAACCACTCAAAGTGCCTGAATGGAAATGGGAAGAAATCGGTATGGATTTCATAGTAGGACTTCCTAGGACCCAATCAGGATATGATTCGATATGGGTCATCATTGACAGGCTAACCAAGGTAGCTCATTTCATCCCCGTGAAAGAAAGCTACAGCAGATCCAAATTGGCAGAGTTGTACATGTCAAGGATCGTGTGTTACCATGGAGTGCCAAAGAAGATTGTGTCAGATCGAGGGATACAGTTCACCTCAAGGTTCTGGCAGAAGTTGCATGAAACCATGGGAACCCATCTGAATTTCAGCTCTGCCTATCATCCCCAAACTGACGGGCAGACGGAGAGGACCAATCAGATTCTTGAGGATATGCTAAGAGCGTGTGCACTCAAAAACAATTGGAGTTGGGATAAGAACTTACCGTATGCGGAGTTTTCCTATAACAACAGCTATCAAGCTAGTATGAAGATGTCACCGTTTGAAGCCTTGTACGGGAGGAAGTGCAGAACTCCCCTATTTTGGAACCAAACGGGGGAAAGTAAAGTGTTTGGTCCAGAAGTACTACAAGAAGCCGAGGCGAAGGTGAGGGAAATTCGCAACTATTTGAGGATAGCATAGACATGCCAAAAGAGCTATGCCGATGTACGAAGAAGAGAGCTCGTTTTCAACGTGGGAGACTATGTCTATCTCAAGGTGTCCCCTATCAGAGGACTTCGTAGGTTCAAGGTGAAAGGGAAGTTGTCACCTCGATACATCGGACCCTTTCAAATTCTGGAAAGGAAAGGCATTACCGGCTCGTCTATCAGATGTGCATGATGTATTCCATGTGTCACAACTCAAGAAATGCCTGAGAACGCCTGAAGAGGTGTTACCCATGAATGAAGTGGACGTAGCTGAGGATTTGTCTTATGCCGAGGAACCATACAAGATTTTGGAGACAATGGAACGCCTCACCAGAAATAAAAGAATCCGGATGTGCAAGGTGCAATGGAAGCATCACTTAGAAGAGGAAGCCACCTGGGAACGGGAAGATGAGCTCAAGGCACAATTTCCGGAATTGTTTTCTTAGAACCACTAATCTCGAGGACGAGATTTCTTTTATGGGGGGTAGAGCTGTAACACCCCAAAATCTTGTTAAGAGGAGAATTTAAAAAATTTTGGATGTGTTGCATGTTTTGCAACAATTTAAATTCAAACTGGAATTCAATTTAAACTCAAAACAGGAAAGAAATAGAAAAAGAAAAAGGAAAACAGAAAAAAACCGGCCAGTGGGCTGAATCCCACGAGCCGGCCCACCCTGCTCCGCGCCAGCCCGCGGCCGCGCGCGCCCCTTCCTCCCACTGACAGGCGGGGCCTGCCAGCTTTCTTCTTCCTCGCGCCCACGCCGCGATCGGCCGGGACTCTCTCACCCGAATCAAAACCGATCGGGAATTCTCGCGTATCCCAGCCGATTTCCGGACACCGAAGACTCCAACTCGATCTAAACCAACCCGCCGCCCTTCCCCGTCTATAAAAACCCCGGCCTTGTCCCGTTTTTCTCACGCGATCTGCCGATTTTCTCTCCAGTGCGAACCCGAGTTTCTCCGGCGAATTTTGGCTGATCTACGCTCGGAAATTCCGATCTAACTCGCTGGTCTTGATCCACCGCCTCCGGGGAATCTTGCCGGTGCAGAAAACTCGGTGACTTGCGGTTCAAACACAGCGCCGATGAGCCTCGCCGTGAATTCACCTCGGACCTCGTCGCCGACCGCCTTCCAGGACCTCCGAGCTCAAGAAAACCCCCGAGGTGAGATCGCCGACCTCCCCTCCACTGATCTATGCCATAAAATCACAGTTTTGGGAAGAATTCCCGAAGATCCGAAACTCTCCGGCGAGATCGCCGCCTCCCGCCGCCGTGCGCCGCCGGGCAGGGCCGCCCGCGCCCAATCAGAGCGACGTGGCCGCATGTGCGCCGTCTATTTTAAATCGCACGGTAGACTTTAAATCCCCGCGTACAGGTTCGACGTTATAATCTCAGGCGTCTGTTTTAAATCGGACGGTCCACGTCAGCCCCGCGTTATAAAGACTGGAAATCTTACATGCTACCCCCTGGGGTTCTCGGGAAATAAGAGCTAGCCCCGGAAACTTCTGATCTAGCCCCTGGAACTTCAGAAAATCATGTAAATTCATTTAAAATCAGTTTTAGCCCCTGGACTTAATAAAAATTAGGAAAAACCCCTCTGTTATGTGTAGCTAGACCCCTGAAAATTGTTAAAATAATATTATAGACCCTGTAGAGGGGTGCGTTTACCTTTTTAACACTGTTTGATATTTAATTTAGGAAATTGAATATGTGGCTAATATTTAAAAGTTAAAAAGTGGGACAAACATATTGTCAAAATTAAATTAAAAACTTTCTCAGTACTTAGAAAACTTTGAAGTGAGATAAAAATAGATTTTGGGCTGAAATGAATCTGTTTAATTTATTATTCACATTTATTAGTTATAGGGACACATTTTTAAGTGAAGAATAGTTCTGAAAATTAGGAAAATAAATGTAAAATAGTTTACATCAGAGGAAAAGGTCAAAAATATGTTATTAAATATTTTAGATCAGAACCTATTCTGTTTAGATGATGTGTCTTGTTATTGTCATAATAAAGTTCACATTTAGGCATAGGAAATAAATATGAAAATATAGCAACTAGTAAATGATAAATGGAGTTTCTAAAATCCAAAGAATTCAGTTTAGTGTTGGTAGAAATTCTGAAGACACATATGGAGAAGGAAAATACCTTTCATGCATACTTGGTAGCTAAAAGGTGTAGTAATTGAATATAAGGAAAATTATTTAAATTGGAAACTCATATATAAATTATGCAAGCATAAATGTGAATACAAAAGTAGGAATCATATACACATGATTAAAAGTGCATGTAAGCCAAAGGTCAACACACAGAGTAAACACAACACATAGAAGTTGTGAATGGCTTTGTTACATGTGAATGTGTGGTGTGTATGAAGTGGAAGTCTGAACTATGTCTTATGGATTGTTGTTTTTCTTTTGCTATGTGTGATGGTATGATGTAGAACCTGCTCAAGAGCAAGTTATTCCCTTCCAAGATCAGGACTACCCATTTCAAGAGCAGCAGGAAGGAGGCAAGTGTCCTTGACCACTTTGATCCTATGCTAGGATGTGTAGATAGAATTATTTGCATTGTTAAGTTAAATATGAAACCCATGCTTTGAAGTTTCCCTAGAATTGCATCACCTTGTTTCCTTGTAGCTTGGGTTGTGATTTATTTTATCATGTCATTTATTATTATGCATATGCTTAGCCATGCTTAGAATGGGATATTTGGGATATGAGATCATCAGTTTATTTTACCATACTCTTGAATGAGATATTGTGAGTTATGTAGAGGTAGGGATCAAGGCAAGTTGGATGTTTTGGTTGTGTGCTGGGTGCACGAGACTCGGGTTTGTGTCTAGTACTTGCCTGGATCCTAAGGACCGGTTCATGGAGCATGTAACCTGGCTTTACCGTGCCAGCCACATGCTGAGATGGGGAAGCTTGGCCAATTAATTAGTTGTATCCCCGGCGTAGTATGGGTGTGTTGGATGGTGCGGGGAATAGGAGTCAGCAGACTACCATATGAACCGCAAGGCTTAAGAGGGGGCCACTGCAGCGGGGTTGGAGCCTCTTGTATGCTGTTAGGGGTGAAACCTCAGTGGGCCCACGCTCGTCGGGAATCCCTTTGTAAAGGCTTCGTAGTGATCTCCTGGCTACACACCTGGGAAGTGTGAATGTGGTTCGTAGCCACTGGCATAATGGAGGTTCCTTTAGTCCATCCGGCAACGGGGGATAAAATCACTACATGTGGGTACAGTGGTGCAAACTCTGCAGAGTCAAAACTGTCATGACAGCCGTGCTCACGGTCAAGAGCGGCTTGGACTTATTAATGATTAGAGGAGTGATGGTTTTGGAAGTTGTGAATGTTAAGCGGGGAGCTTAACATTGGAAATGATGTTATGGTTATTTGATTATGATGATGGAATGGGAGTTTGGGACCATTTCACCTGTGTAGTAATGTAGGTGCTTAATAAGCTAAGGTAATAGGTATTAATTGCGTAGTGCTTTAACCATGAGTTCAATCTCCCCTTGTTCTAGCCATGCATGACATAACTTTCCCACACTTGCTGAGTACCATCGGTACTCAACCTTGCATATTTTGTTGGTTTATATTGCTGCTCAGGTCAAGATAATGAGGTGGTGTATAATGACCAAGACTTTGGACCCGAAGAAGGTTTCTAGGTTCATGGAGTCCCCGGGCAACGCCTGTGACGGAGCCCACAAGAATAATATTCCGCTTCTAGTTTATTTACTTGTGATGAACTCATTATTGTCCATCGAGACATTTGCTATGTAAGACTTATTTATATTCGACACCTGGATTGTAATAAATGATGCTTCACTATTTGTCATCACATGTATGAGAAAATGATCCAGGCATACATGTGATATTCACCTTGGTTATTCTTCGGAAAAACCGGGTGTGACAGCTTGCATGGGGTTTTATGGTGATCAAGGGTGTAAAGATCAAGTGCGGATGTGGTGATTTTCTGGACTCAAGATCTAGATCAATTCCACGGTAAAAACTGATCAACACGTGATCTGTCCACACAAAAGCTTCTGTTCGAAGGGATCAAAGAAACAGATGCAAAGAAACCGCGATGATGTCGTAAGGTGGTAATGGAGACCTACCTTACTTCCTTTGGGTCCTTCCACCTAGCAATGGTCAGCAAAACAGATCATCGGCTCTCCTCCAGCGAACATGTCGGGCTCGTCGGCGGTCTCACTGGTGGTTGAACTCCGACGAAGGGGGTTATCTCGGCGAGTTTGGGGCTAGGGCCTTTAAGTTGTCGGCTTAGGAAGATGTTACGACCAAGGGTGTTTCGGGTTCTATTTATAACTGGGAAAAGAAGAGTCCTATTCCGATTGGATTTTAAATAAGAGTCCTATATGATTTGTGTTCGGATCTTAACAACTTATCTTCAATAGATTTGGTGCGGTATCAATCGTAGAAGAAATCGTGTCGGATTCTTCTGGATCGGGCGCTCGCGCATAGGGCAAAAATCGCTGAAGGACCTCGTCCTTCTGCAGAGATAAACTCCGGAGGCTCCACGTGTCCAACGGGGGCCTGGGCTTCCCCTTTCCTCAGGGGCGAGCTCTGGTTGCGCCACATCTCAGGCGGGCGGGACCTCCCTCTTCCTCAGAGGCGAGCTCCGCGTGCGCCACGCGTCCTGGCGAGCGGGAACCTCCCCTCTTTCCAGAGACGAGCTCCTCGTACGCCACGTGTCAGTGCCGGACCTCCCCTCTCTTCGGAGGTGAGCTCCGAGAGTGCCACGTCAGTGTCGGACCTCCCCTCTCATCGGAGGTGGCTCCAAGAGCGCCACGTGTCAGTGTCGTACCTCTCCTCTCTTCGGAGGTGGGCCCTGGAAGTGCCACGTGTCCTAGCAGCGCCGGATCTCCTTTCTGCTCAGAGATGAGCTCCGAGGTCGACATGTGTCCAACTGCATCGGACCTCTCTTCTCTCCGGAGGTAAGCTCCTAGAATGACACGTGTCAAGCAGTGTCGGACCTCCCAGAGGTGAGCTCCGAGGATGACATGTGTCCATCGGGACCTTTTCCTCGGAGGTGAGCTCCGAGAGCGACATGTGTCAAACAGGGCCGGACCTTTCGGAGACGAGCTCCGAGAGTGACACGTGTCCCGTTGGTTGGACCTCCCACTTCTCTGCAGTAACTAGCAACGAAGGGGACACGTGTCCTGCGGGGCTGGCCTCGCTCCTCCGCAGAGGCTTGCTCCAGGGGCAACACGTGTTTCATGGGGTCAGTCCTCGCCCCTTCCATAGAGGCAAGCTCCGATCCTGCCACGTGGCCAGTTAGTGGCGGACCTCTCCCCCTCCGCGGGGATGAGCTCCGAAGGCGCCACGTGTCTAGCGGGCCGCGGGAAGTGTCTACGGCGCTCCTCGGTAAACTGGAACTGGCTTCTCTTTAGCTATCTTTCTGATTCTTTCTTCTTTTCTACTTCTTTAAAATGCTTCTCTACATGAAATATGAATTCATGCATGAATTACGAAATTGAGGGTGTTACAATATGCCAAAGATTTTTGCTAAGAGATATAAGGTGCATTTTCATGTTTTGTTTCCACATTGTATAATCATTTCCATCAAAGTAAGGTGGTTTGCCTAATGGAATTGACAAGTAATGATTATTTGAATTTAAACACTCATAGTTAAAAGGATATCGGGAGTAGTCTTTGTGACTACCCCTTTTGCTTTTTGTCTTCAATCTTCTTCCCTTTGGGGGAGAGTGCATTCTTCCGCATAAGTGCCTTTAGTTGGAGCATCTCCTCATCATCATCCTCGCAGTCCTGAATGGCATTGAGGAGCTTCTCCAACTTTTGGTTTCCTTCGTCACTACCATTTTCGTGGTTGAAGTCCTTTTGTTCACCCTTGATTTGTGACATCGTCTCTTCGATCGGTGATTCTATTTTGAAGAGTTAGGCTCTTATACGAATTTAATGTAGCCTAGAGAGGGGTGAATAGGCTCTTTGAATTTTTTAATGATTCCCTGAAACACTTAGCAAACAGATAAAATTCAGGTAGGCCGAACTAGTCTGGTATGGTGCGGACTAGTCCGGTATGAGCGTAATTAAAAAGTTAAATTTAGACTTATTCTTACTTCAAGCATTTATGCAGCGGAAAGTAAATGACAACTTGAGTGTAATATGATAATGAAGTAAGAAACAACAACTATTAAGTTTAACACAAGATATCGATGTAAATTAAATGAGTACTAGCAAACCCTAATTGATAATTAAAAGAAGAATAAGAAGACACGAGACAAGATTTTTATCCCGAGGTTTGATTCCACTTAGGAATCTACGTCCTCGTTGAAGAGTCCACCAAGGACCGGGTCTTCACCAACCCTTCCCTCGTTGAATCGCCACAAAGGCCGATTCGAATCCACTAACCACACACATGGGTAAATAGTCGTACGTGGGGCGTTCTCACAATTTGACTAGGCCGGTACACTATGTAAAAGTGGTTCCAGAGAGTTGAACGTACTAGTCCGGTCCACGAGCAGACTAGTCCGGTGCACAGTGTTGTGAAGCATCAGAGAGTTGAATGGACTAGTTCGGTTTCTGAGCGGACTAGTCCGGTGCATAGTGAGTGATTAGGATATGTTTTAAGCCCTTACCCCTATGCAAAGATTTTGAGCTCTTGGGATGTGTCTCTCACACACATCCTATACAAGTAAGTCTACATTGCGCATTGTTCATGGATCGGTCCTTTTTCTTTTTCTTCATCACTTCATTTTTCACTTTTTGAGTGCACCAATCCTACCTTACACGAGTTAATATGCATTCATCTCAACAAGTTCATTAGGATCTCAATTCGTTTGTCATCAATCGTCCAAAACCCAAAAGGGGATGCCTAGATGCACTTTCACTTATGAAGCAAAGAAGCTTCTATGTCCGATATCGCTAGGTGTGACAAAAATACACGCTTCTCCGAACCATTGTATTCTATTTCGTAAAGAGCATGAGCTCGAACGAGATGCCCAATCTGTGGTGTCAGTAGATACAAGAAGGACTACAATCACCAATATGTTACCAATATGAATAAGACCCAGAAAAATAAGAAGAGTTCTATTGGACCTAAGGGTGATGATGATACTTCTGACGATGCAGACGGGAAGAAAAGAGAAAAATTCCTGCCTTGGTGATGTGGTACTTTCTAGTAATTGGTCACTTGAAACGTTTGTTCTCAAACCCTAGGGGGGCCGAGCTTATGCGTTGGCATTCTGAATAGCACAAAGAATGACAAATAGACCCGACACCCTAGTCATGCAACACAGTAGAAAATTTTTGATATTCAGTATCCAAACTTTATAAAAGAAATCAGAAATGTAAGTTTTGCTTTAGGTACAGATGGAATGAATCCGCTTAGTCAAAAAAGGAGCACACAAAGCACATGGCCCGTGGTCTTAACGATATACAACCTACCGACCTGGTTGTGTCACAAGAGGAAATACATTTTGTTATCTATTCTTATCCAAGGTTTGAAACAAGCTGGCGTTGAAATTGATGTGTTCCTGGAACCTCTAATGGAAGATATGGTGAAGCTGTGGAAAGAAGGGGTACATACTTGGATGAGTACAAACGGAAGTATTTCACGCTAAGAGCAATGATATTTGTTACCGTCCATGATTATCCCGTACTCTTTACATTATCGGGACAAACGAAAGGGGAGAAAGGTTGTGTAAGATCCGTGAATGGAACTGGTTTTTTGTACCTCACGTCATCTAGAAAGTTGGTGTACATGAGAAACCGGCGGTTCTTGACATATACACACAAGTACCGGAAGATGAAAAACAATTTAATAACAAAACCAAAAAAGGTACCGCACCAAAACCTTATAGTGGAAAACTCATGTTCGAAATGGTCTAGAACATTCATGTTGTTTTCGGTAAGGAAAAAAAATAAAGGTACAAAGATAATGAAAACTACACCTTCGGCTTCCACAACTTTCAAGAAACAATCGATTTTTTTCAAGTATCTTCCATACTGGAAGGACCTGGAAATTTTCCACAGTATTGATTTGATGCATGTTACAAAGAATGTATTTGACAGCATAATTGGAACCTTGCTGGATGCCGAGGAAGACAAAGGGTGGATTAAAATCATGTATAGACCTAGTAAATCTTGACATCAGACCAGAGCTTCAGCCAATAGAAAAAGGCAACGGGAAGCATTACCTTCCCCCAGCTAGCTACATCTTTACACTACAGGGAAAAAAAAGCAATTTGTGAATGCTTACGTGCGGTCAAAGTGCCCACGAGTTTCTCATCCAATATCAGCAAACTAGTCTCGATGAAAGACTTGTCTCTATTTTTCTACAATTCTCACGACTTTCATGTAATGATGACAGTGTTCCTCGCCATTGTAATAAGGGTCATCAAACAAGTTCATATAAAAGCCATGATCACATGTTTTTGTTACTTCTTCAATGCAGTATCGCAAAAGGTGATATCTTGTGAACACTAATTGGAGTATCTGAAAACGTACATCATCGAGACTATGTGCGGGGTTGAGATGTATTTCCCACCTTCCTTTTTCGATATGCAAGTACACCTAATAATACATCTCGTGGACCAGATTAAAGCATTAGAGCCACTATATTTACATCATATGTTTCCTTGGGAGAGATATTTAGCATTATCAAAGGATTATGTGCTGAATCGTGCTCACCTAGAGGGTTCAATTATGTAAGGCTACACTACGGAAGAAGTGATTGAGGGTTGCGCTTATTACATCAGAGATGGAAAACAGATAGGTGTGCCTATATACCAGTACATGCGGATAGACTACGTGGGAGCGGCAAAGTGGGTACAAAAGCTTTCAACGTTCAAGATTACAAATTAGTATATTGTGCACTGTCGGTACCCTGCGAACCGGGTACCCCAGCGTAGTGGATACAAAGCACCTGGGCCCCGCCTTCACCGGCTTAGGTGGGCCCCAGCGTAAGCCACGTGCCCTAGGCCCGATGGGCAGACACGGAATCGCCGCGTGTCTTTGGGCCCTGAGCCTGAAGACCGGCCGAGAGTGGCTCAAGAACCGTCACATGGCTGGTGGTGCTGGACCCCATCTTCCGTCAAGAAGGGCTCTAGTGCTGCCACATGCTCGGAGACTCCGGGCCGCACCCTGTGCTAGAAAGGGCTCCAAAGGGGCCACGTGTCATACGGCTCCGCGTTCAACTTAGAGTATGAGAGGGTTCCGGTGCGGCCATGTGAGCGACGGCTCCAAGAGTACCCTCCCTCCGAGGAAGGCCCCGGATGTGCCACGTGATCTGCAGCCCGGACGTGGCCTCTAGTACGGGAGGGCTCCGGAGCTGCCGCGTGCCCAACAACTCTGGATCACCCGATACTCTGCAAGACAGCTCCAGCAGGGGCACGTGCCTCGGGGGCCAGCCACCTGGGAAACACTCCGATGAGCAACGGGCAGGTGGCCAAGGAGTAAATAGGAAGGTATGGTGTCAGGCCGAGCATTCAAGGCTCGCGCCTTCCCCAAAAGAATGGCACACAGTGCACGCCTCCGTTCCCCGTCTGTGCACCATTACGGTGAAAGACAGGGCAACGAGGTGTGACGGGGCAACAGTACCACCCAACAGCACAGAGCCACCCAGCAGAGCGAGGAGGCGCGACAACAAGATGGGGACTTCATCATCACCAGCCGCCTGGACAGAGGTGCCCGGCGTAACAGGCGGCACGCCTTAACTCCACCAACTGTGACAAAGCATATAGCTGTAAATGCCTATAGTTCATGTATATGATACAGATAGCCGCGGGGCCACCTGTCGGGCCCCGGGCCACCTGTCGGGCCCCGGGCCACCTGTCGGGCCCCGGGCCACCTTGTAACTGCCCTGGCCCTTGGACTATAATAGGACCGGGGCGGCCTCCGGGCAAAGGGTTCGCAATCCAGCCAACTCACTCACTCATACGCGCGAACAATACAGCAAACACACCCGTGGACGTAGGGTATTATGCTCCGGCGGCCCGAACCATGTAAATCCTTGTGTCTTCCCCCTCGCCATTGTGTTCTGACCTTCGAGATCCACTAGCCCCACCGAAAAAAGAATCTCCGCGGGCTGCTTCCGAGCAGAACGGGGGAAGTGTCGTAGTGAACACTTCGACTTTTGGCGCACCAGGAAGAGGGGCTTTTGGTTCTAGAAGCCGTTCATGAGGCCCACAATGGTGAACATCCAGTCTTTCGGGGGTTCTTCCCGCCCCCACACCGCCAGTGGCAGAGTGAGCAGGAAGCGTCCTCTGGTCCCAGAGTAGAACCGCCTGCACCAGAACCAGTCCCTATGGAGACGGTGCCCATTGCCTCTTGGCAGCCTTCAGCGGCGATGGCGACAGCGTCGCAAGTGCCGACTGAAGCCAGCCCGGAGAGTGCGCTGTTGGCAGCCGGTGCGCTCCTTCACAACCCCCTGAGCGCGGGAGCTTCCCCATCCGCTACTGAACAATGGCGCAACGACGTCGACCACCTGGTCGTCGCCGTGCTCAACTCACAATGTCACCGAAGATGGTGGCCAGGGATGGGCAGCTACCGCCGCATAACCTAACAAGGGATTACAGGACGGCGACCACCCGCTCGACAGCGACGTCCAGGCTCCCCACCACAGACCTCAGGGGCGAGCTGGACCACCGCCGCTGTCTGAAAGAAGAAGGCCGCGTCACTATCGAGCGAGAACGCGAGTGGCGTCGTAGCCTCGGGGAGGAGTATGGCACCCCGAGTACCATGTGCCCATCCACGCGGGCCAGAACCCCGCCTCCCCAGGCTCAGTGGGAGGCTGCATGGCTCTAGCCCCGCGCCTTCATATGGCGGTGTGGCAACGCAAGTTCCGGCCGCACTTGCCGGAGAAGATCGACGGGACGGTCAACCCCATCGTGTTCCTGTAGATCTACTCCACCGCCATCCTAGCCATCATGGCTAACTACTTCCCCGTGGCCTTGACCGGGTCAGCCCAGTCGTGGCTCATGAATTTGTCCCAGGAGTCTATAACCTCATGGGAAGAGCTGTGCCGTCAGTTTACGGCCAACTTTGGGAGTTCCTACATCCGACCGGGCTCGGAGGCCGACCTCCGTGCCCTGCAACAGTAACTAGGAGAGTCGCTGCACTCCTTCATCCATCAGTTCTCCCAGGTTAGGAACACCATCCCCCGCATCTCCAATGCCTCCGTCGTCCTCGCCTATCGACAGGGCGTCCGCGAAAAGAAGATGCTCGAAAAGCTTGCCACGCACGACGTGCAGGACATCTCCGAGCTCTTCAGCCTGGCGCACAAGTGTGCCAGGGCCATGGAGGGCCGTAACTGGCACACACCGCCCAGGAAATGGGGATAGCCCACCAGGGAGGACCCTGGTTGCAGGAAGAAGAAGGCCGGTGGCAAGGACAAGCCACTGGCCGGCGCCTTCACTACAGCAGAAGTAGCGGCCGCAGGAGGCTGGGGGCCACGGGCTGACAAGTGCCCGCGACAGCCGTCCGGCAGTGATGACGGCGACCAGAGGTGCCCGGTCCATGGCACCAATCGGGACAGCGCTAGTAAGTGCCAAGAAATCCATAGGCTGGCGGAGCATTTCCGTGAGCTCCAGCAGCAGTGCCAGGATGGTGCACCCTCCTGCCAGTGGGAGGGCAAGCAAAAGGTTGACCTAGAAGTCAGCATAGACCAGGAGATGGAGTTCCAAAATGCCAAACGGGCGTTAAAGGTCATCTATCACCAAGATGAGAGCTCCAGCTCCGACGTCAGTGAGCAGTGCAAGACGCTCCATGCTGACCAGGCGTTCCTCCACTTCTCTGTGCGACAAGGGCTAACCCGACGCCCGGGTACATGGGGAGGAGTAGGCAGCTCAAGGGAGTGCTTCCTGGTGCCTCGGCCAGAGCTTTCTTGAGGAGGAGTGACAAGCGTTTCCCCCGACAAGAATGAGCACGCCGCCCAAGAGCGTCCGCCTTGCTGCAGGGGATGGGTACCTCTACCTAGACCACAGGCCATAGGACACCTCTATAAGTCTACCCCCAAGGTAGTGGTAGAATACTTTTTCTTTTTCTCTTTCTTGTAAGGGTAAAATAGAGACTAGGAATAGAGCTAGGACAGCTAAATTCCTGGAGGGTCCAGTCAATCTCAGTACCTGGGTGAATCGCTGCCTTCTTACACGGCCTGTTGCCCCCTATTGCCTGAAGAAAGCCAGAAATAAGAAAAAGTGTATCCTTTCCTGTGCACTCCATTAGAATCTATGTTGGCTCATGCATAGCAGTTATAAATGGCATGTCCAGAGCCATCCTACATGCTTTTCCTACACGATAGTCCTACACATTTGTGGCCGAATTGATTTCGTCTCCATACCACCTAGGGGGTCAAGACGACGGTGGCCCGGAGCTAGAGCCCCGGTTTTCATCGGACCCCACTAGACACTCTATATGACGTCCCTCACGCGAGCGAGGTGCCAAAGCGGAAGTCCTGCTCGCCTCGCAGTCAGGAGAGCAGTCCGAGTACATGGTGCATCTTGACTTCAAAGCTATTAATAGCATGGCAAAGTATGAAGCACTCATATTTGGCTTGAGTATAGCCCTTTCTCTAGGAATACAGCTGATGCTAGTTCAAAGGAGACTCCCAACTCGCCATCAAACAAGGCGAGCGAGGGTATCCCTACATGATCCACAGCTAGCTGCCTACCTTATCCATGTGCAAGGGATGGAGAAGGGATTTTATACTTTGGAGTAGCGCCATATCCCCCTCGCTGACAACGCGGTGGCAGACAACCTTTCAATAAAAGCCTCTGCATGGGCTCCGGTTCCCGAAGGCACCTTTGAAAGGAAGCTACTGCATCATACAGCCTAGCCTGCCGAACCCGGCGAAGGGGGCGAGCCCAGCACCTTGAAGCTGGCAGTCCCGACGGCCCTGCAACCATGGTGCTCGCCAAGTATCGTATGCGTCACCGAGCACTCCGTGCAACCCGGCGCCCAAGATCCAAAAAGCTCAAGTAGGTCCTGGTGCATGGATCTCGGAGGTCTGGACCTACTTGAAGGACAACATCCTTCCCAATGAACGTGTAACCGCTGAACTGATCGTTCGTACAGCTAGAAGATACACACTTGTAGACAGAGATCTCTACCGGCGTGGCGCCGACAGCGTTCTATTGTGGTGCATAACCCGGGAGGAGGGCTGCGAGCTATTCGTAGATATCCATGAGGGCGAGTGTGACAACTGCTTCATTCCGTACACTGTCCGGTAAAGCCTTCTGGCATGCCTTCTACTAGCCGATACCCCACCTGGACGCCGTCGAGCTGGTCGAGAGATGCAAGGCGTATCAGTTCCACGCCAAGCAGATCTACACACCCGCGCAGACGCTGCAAATGACCCTGCCCTCATGACCATTCGAAGCATGATGGCTGGGCATCCTGGCACTGCGACTCAGTGTCGGGGAACCAGGTGGCTCATGCCCCTGAGCAGGGCCTCAACTGCGTTCTGGACGACCACGTCGCCCAAGCTCGGACTGTCTCAATAGGTCCGTGGTGACCCAGACCCCCTGGGAGGCCCAATGCTAACACCCTGCCTCATCCAGTATACTTGGTAGGTGCGCCCTCCCACCAAGTGACCACACCTACCAAGGGGCCATCACGGTAAATCACGCGGGCAGGGCATCAGGCTACTCTAACAACGAGTAGAAGACCCATAGCGCCGGCTACGACAGGCTGAAGACAAGAGCCGAACTACCCTAGTGTCCTCGCGTTGCAAGGGGTCCAGAAGGAGTGGTAGCCACACTGCCCGGACGCTCTAGGTTTTTACGATGCTAAGGGACCGGAGGAGCAAGCTTGGGACATTGACAAAGTAATGCCCGCGTCAGCTAAGTCATTCTGGACCTTTGCGCTCCCTTACCCATACAGCTTTCCTTTTCAAAGCTTGCATATATTTTTGCGTCTCCCACCTCGTGTACTTAGTTGAGCTTTCTCTGCATCACCCTTGGCCAAGGTTATACTGTCCAAGCTACAAGGCGGAAATACCTAAGGCACCTGTGTTGTCTCCGCATTCTTCGGTTATCTTCCCGCTTGGGTCCGGTGGTGTTAGAAGGACCCTTCCTTTCTTCGCGCTAGCTCTGTCTTCCTACATTCTTTCTCTCTCACCTTACTCTATCTTTTGTTCTCTTATCCCTCATTCTACTTTCCTTTTCTTTTCTTTCCCTCTGTGTGGGTCCAAGCGGTGCCAGAAGGACATTCCCCTCTTCGGGGTGTCTGGCCAGCGGGAAGTCCAGAATGTGTAGCCTGCTTGACTGGCCCTGCGCCCTAAAGCATGCGCATCCTGCCTCTCCTAGCGCTGCACCCAAGTACGAGGAGTCCGGATGGCATACTGCCTTGAGAAGGATGATAACCAGGGTCCGTACACTACTACACTGAATTGCCCAGGTCCCGCAGCCTTAGCAGAGGATCACGAGCCATGATGGAGCTATCGAGCAGAGAAAATGCATCTACACTGCACGGTTATCCTTTTCTTTCAGTGCTTGTGCAAGCCATAGGGATCCGTCCACGGGACCATAACTCCAACTCTCTCAAGGGTCCACTCTCGGACCCCCAAAAGCTGGCGCCTCCCGAAGGCCCCGAAGCTTGTGTCTTACACTGGCACCTGTTTGCCAGGGGGGTCATCGCGACTGAACAAACTAAACAAGTTGCCCAGACTTGGCAACTCGTAAACGGAAGCGGGTACACATCTACAGCAAGCAACAAGGAAACATCAACTGCATTGGCGAGTTAGGGGACCCTCTGATCTTTGCGGCATCAAGGGTCAGGGGGCCCCACAAAAGCTAAAAATGGGTTTGCCTACCAAACCCAGCGCCAAGCGATTGATGGAAGGAAGATCAACAGAACAATTTTTTCATTCATCATTACAGAAATACAAGACAAGGCAATGAAAGACTTAAAACAGAGATATTTTCGTTGATATTGGGGTCCCGACATACAAAAGGGGATACAATACAACTAAGGAACTAGCAGCTACAAGCCAAGTAGTCTTCTGCTCCGTGGCCTGCTTGGTGTTCCCCGAGCCAATCTCTACGTAGTGAGACGGTCACTTACTATTAGAACAAGGTCGGCAGCAAAGCACACCGGACCAAGGGAACAGTAGCATCCAGTACCGGGTGGGCAAAATCGCCATCTATGGCAAATTTTGCTGTCTACCACAGTATTAGGAGGAAGGCATGATCACTATGGACTTAGCCTTTCTTTGGTACTGGCAGGCAGTCCTCCTGCGGTAGAGCACCTAGAGGACGTGCTCCACCCGACACAGGTGTTGGGGGTCACTGTGGGTCAAAGACCATGTCCCCGACAGCCTCCCCTACCGTCGGCACGCCATCAGGATGGCTTGTGCCTCTATCAAAGACCGTAAAGGAGAGGGATCCATCAGAGACCCTCACTCGAGGATGCACACACACGAACATCTCGCAGAAGTGGACGAAGACAACTACCAGTGAGGGAGTATCTGGTGGGCGAGAGCATCTGGAAGCGGCAACATCCAGTGCGCAAGAAAGAACAAAGGCCACATGGTGAGGAAAGGTGCCGACCCACACCGCAAGGCCTCCTTTTACACCCGCCCTCCGCCTCAGGCAGTACAACAAGCGCGGCGATTGGGTCACTATCACTCACGCCGTGGGCTATTCGCCTCACCCAGTAATGGGCTGAACTCTGGTCCACCCGTCAGCCACTGGGGGTCAGGACGATAACCCTTCGGGAACGACCGGTGGTTCCCGAGAAGAGCGGTGTGGCCGACTCATCGGCTACCACAGTGAATAACCCAGAGCGACCCCTCGAGTGCGTCGCCCTAGCACTTGCCAATGACAGGTAGGGCCTGGGCCCACCAGTTAGGCACCAGCAGGACAGGCGAGTATGAACTCAGGAACATCTAACAGTTCCCAAGGGGAGCGGCGCGGTACCCCGACGGTTCACGACCGGTCACAGTAATTGCCCCAAGGCAGCCCCTCGGCTGCCTCGCCGTGACTAGTCAAGTCAGAGTGGACACTACGAGGCACTGCCGCTTTGACTAAGTGCGTCCACTACACCGAGGATGAACAACCTCTTCATCTCCCAGGTACGGATGCTCGCCCATTATGTGAAAATCACAGCGCCACTTTGATTCCCAGAAATTGCAAGACCAAAACCACCACGCGGGAGAGATAGGGGCCCCACCTACGGACTCAATACCTCCCCCGAGATGGGCCCGGGGGCCACTGTCGGTACCCTGTGAACCGGTTACCCCCGCGTAGTGGATAGAAACACATGGGCGCCTTCACCGGCTTAGGCGGGCCCAGCTTAAGCCACGTGCCCTAGGCCCGATGGGCAGACCCAGAATCGCCGCGTGTCTTCGGGCTGGTGGTGCCGGACCCCATCATCCGTCAAGAAGGCTCCGGCGCTGCCACGTGCTCAGAGACTCCGGGCCGCACCCTCCGCCAAAAAGGGCTCCGGAGGGGACACGTGTCATACGGCTCTGGGTCCGACTTAGAGTATGAGAGGGCTCCGGTGCGGCCGTGTGGGCGACGGCTCCAAGAGTACCCTCCCTCCGAGGAAGGCCCCGGATGTGCCACATGACCTACGGCCCAGACCTGGCCTCCAGTACGGGAGGGCTCCGGAGCTACCGCGTGCCCAACAACTCCGGAACACCCGATACTCTGCAAGACAGCTCAAGCAGGGGCACGTGCCCCGGGGGCCAGCCACCCGGGCAACACTCCGACGAGCAACGGGCAGGTGGCCAAGGAGTAAAGAGGAAGGTACACTATCAGGCCGAGCATTCAAGGCTCGCGCCTTCCCCAGAAGCATGGCACATGGTGCACGCCTCCATTCCCCGTCTGTGCACCATTACGGTGAAAGACAGGGTGACGAGGTGTGACGGTGCAACAGTGCCTCCCAACGGCACAGAGCCACCCAGCAGAGTGAGGAGACGCGGCGACAAGACGGGGACTTCATCATCACCAGCCGCCCGGACAGAGGCGCCCGGCGTAACAGGCGACACGCCTTAACTCCACTGACAGTGACAAAGCATATAGCTGTAAATGCCTGTAGTTCATGTATAGGATACAGATAGCCGCGGGGCCACGTGTCGGGCCCCAGGCCCCCTTGTAACCGCCTCTATAAAAGGATCGGGGCGGCCTCCGGGCAAAGGGTTCGCGACCCAGCCAACTCACTCACTCATAGCGCGAACAATACAGCAAAACACACCCGTGGACGTAGGGTATTACGCTCCGGTGGCCCGAACCACGTAAATCCTTATGTATTTCCCCTCGCCATTGTGTTCCGACCTTCGAATCCACTACCCCCACCAAAAAAAAGAATCTCCACGGGCTGCTTCCCAGCAGACCGGGGGAAGTGTCGTAGCGAACACTTCGACATTCGGCACGCCAGGAAGGGGGGCCTTTGGTTCTTGAAGCCATTCTTGAGGCCCACAGTGTTGAACATCCAATCTTTCGAGGGTGCTTCCAGCCCCTCAAGCCGCCAGCGGTAGAGTGAGCATGAAGCGTCCTCTGGTCCCAGACCGGAACCGCCTGCACCAGCACCTGTCCCTACGGCGATGGTGTCCGTTATCTCCTGGCAGCCTTCAGCGGCAACGGCGACAGCAACGCAAGTACCGACTGAAGCCAGCCGGGAGAGTGCGCTGTTGGCAGCCCGTGTGCTCCTTCAAGACCCCTCGAGCACGGGAGCTTCCCCATCCACTGCTGAACAATGACACAATGACGTCAACCACCTGGTTGTCGCCGCACTCAACTCGTCGTGTCATCAAAGACGGCGGCCAGGGATGGGGCAGCTACCGCCCCGTAACCTAACAAGGATTACAGGACGACGACCATCCGCTCGACAGCGACGTCCACGCTCCCCATCACAAACCTCAGGGGTGAGCTAGACCCCCACCGCTGTCTGAAAGAAGAAGGCCGCATGACCTTGCTGGACTCACTCATACGCGCGAACAATACAGCAAACACTCCCGTGGACGTAGGGTATTACGGTCCGGTGGCCCGAACCACGTAAATCCTTGTGTCTTTCCCCTCGCCATTGTGTTCCGACCTTCAAGATTCACTAGCCCCACTGAAAAAAAGAACCTCCACGGTCTGCTTCCGAGCAGACCGGGGGGAAGTGTCGTAGCGAACACTTCGACATGCACATTTTGGTGTAGTACAACAGCTCAGGATAGCTGAGCCGTAGATCGAGGAACACCAAATTGTGATTCGCAGAGAAAACCAAGGCCGAGGAGAGGAGTGGATCATGAAAGAGCACATAAGTTGTTTCACTGAATGGTTAATGGACAAAAAATATACCACACGGAGACTCTATAGAAAAGGCAACAATGAAGAAGTTAGCTTCTAGCCTATCTGCTTTGGTGACATCATGGCAAGCATATGAAATCAATGGATACACATTTTACAGTAAGGCAAAAGATAGTAAGAGTGTTGTAAAAATAGTGAAATTCGTATAGAGGCTTATGATTCACTAGGGCAGAAGACCACATACTTCGGATACATAGAGGAAATATGGGGACTCAATTATGGAGAAAGAATGCAAATACCCGTGTTTAAGTGCAAATAGGTCAAACACCCTGATGGTGTGAAAGTTGACAACTACGGGCTCACACTGGTAGACTTAAACAAAGTGGGCTATAAAGATGACCCGCAGCTTCTCGCCGATCGCACTACATAAGTTTTTTATGTACAAGATCCAGAAACTGAGAAGATGCACGTAGTTGTTTCTGGAAAGCAAAATATTGTTGGAGTTGAGAATGTGAGAGATAATGAAGAGTAATATAATTAATATGAAGAGAAGTCCCTCTTCACAGCAAGCCAAGCATGTTAAGGAAATTGCCGATCTCACCTCGGCAAAGAAGAAAGGAGTCGACTTGAAGTCAACTTGTAAACCCGTATCAAAGGAAGCTCGAGAAGCTTATGGAGATGACGACAGCGACGATGAAAGCAGTGATATCGATGAAGAAGACGTGATCTTGTTCATGAAGAAGTTCAAGAAAATGATGAGAAGAAGAAAGGGCAACATCTCAAATGAAGGAAGACTAAGGGACAAACAAAGACCCAATATGAGACGGGCGTGCTATAACTGCAAAGGATACGATCACTTCATAGTAGATTGTCCACATGATAAAAACAAGAAGAAGACAAAGGATTACAAGTCTCAACCAAAGAAAATGTTCAAGAAGAAGAAGCAATATGGCCAAGCGCATCTAGGGAAGGAGTGGGACTCCAATGATGAATCTTCATCTGAAGAAGAAGAGGAGATGGCCACCATAGCCATAAAGAAGACTACAAAGAAATCCACTCTCTTCCCAACCATGGGCGCAAGGAAGGACACCGGCAACACCTGTCTAATGGCAAAGGAAGGTAAACGAAAGGTACCGACTAAATCTTCCTTCTCGCATTCTCTTACTAGTGACAGTGATAATTCTATTGAGGATGATAGCAGTGATGAAGATGAATATATGCTTAGGGGTTTAGACAAAAAGACAACTGCTAAAATGAAATTTCTACTTGATAAGCTTGTTGATATGGAGAAGCTAGTCAATCGTCAGGAAGATATGATCATGTCCCAAAAGGAGGAATATCTTGAGATTGAAAAGCTTCTTGAATTTGAAAAGGAACAAAATAAATCACTAGAGCTTGAATTAGCTTCAAGCAAGGAGGCTTGCTTGAAGCTAAAAGACTCAAACACCACCATCAAGGATGAACTTACTAACTTAACCAAAGTTAACAAGATCCTTGTGGGACAATTCGAGTCACTCAAGCAAAATGGTTCTTCATCAACTACTAGCTCACATTTTCAACACACAAAGTCTGAAACTAGCATTACTTGTACATGTGCCAAAAATGATACTAACATGAAGAAAAAGCCAAACTTGACAAAGAACAAGCAATCTTCTCAAAGTGGCAGTGCATACTCGGTCACAAGACCTCCTAATGTCAAATATGGCATTGGATATTCTAATGGTGAAAAGCACAATGCTAAAAACCACAAGAATAACAAGGGTTGCATTGCCTTTGTCAAGGGAAACTCTTCTCAAACTACAAAGCTTAGTAATGTTGATAAATTTAACAATGTGAACACATATGAACAACAACTTCTATTTAGAACCATTGATGCTTCATATGTACTTATGAAAAATAATCTTGCAACAGTTTATGCTAAATATGTTGGGCCATGCCATGGGAATACCAAGTCTCATGTGTGGGTGCCCAAATCACTTGTGACTAACCTCAAAGGACCCAATCAAGCTTGGGTACCTAAGACCAAGGCATAATTTATTTTTTGTAGACTTATTCATCCGGCGGAGCAAAATGGGTGCTAGATAGTGGATGCACCAATCACATGACCGGAGAAAGAAGAATGTTCATGGAATATGAAGAAAATGAAAATTCAAGCGAAGGCATTTACTTTGGTGATAATAGTCAAGGAAAAGTGCTTGGTACCGGTAAAATTGCAATTTCATCACAACATACTCTCTCTCATGTTTTACATGTTGACTCCCTGGATTATAATCTTTTGTCCATATCTCAATTTTTTGACAAGGGTTATAATTGCTTATTCACTAATGAGGGTGTGACTGTTTTTAGAAGGAGTGATAACTCAATTGCATTCAAGGGTGTGTTGAAGGGAAAACTTTATCTAGTTGACTTCAACAAAGATAAAGCTCAACTTGACACATGCTTGATTGCAAAGACCAACATGGGTTGGCTGTGGCATAAACGGCTAGCACATGTTGGTATGAGGAATCTTCAAAAACTCCTCAAAGGCGATCACATCCGAGGCTTAAAGGATGTTGTTTTTGAGAAAGACAGGCCGTGTAGAGCATGTCAAGCAGGAAAGCCAGTAGGAGCACCCCATCCCGCGAAGAATGTCATGACTACAACAAGACCCCTTGAGCTCCTTCACATAGATCTATTTGGTCCAGTTGCCTACATAAGCATCGGTGATAATAAATACGGTCTAGTCATTGTTGATGATTTTTCACGCTTCACGTGGATTTTCTTTTTGCATGATAAGACAAACTCAAGGAACCCTAAAGAAATTCATCAAGCATGCCCCAAATGAATTCTCATTGAAGATCAAGAACATACGAAGTGACAATGGGACAAAATTCAAGAACACTCAGGTTGAAGAGTATCTAGATGAAGAAGGAATAAAGCACGAATTTTCAGCACCATATACTCCCCAACAAAACGTAGTAGCCGAAAGGAAGAACAGAACTCTCATTGAGATGTCGAGGACAATGCTCGATGAATACAAGACTTCGGGCAGGTTTTGGGCTGAAGCAGTTAACACCGCTTGTCACGCCATAAACCGACTATATCTTCATTGGCTGCTCAAGAAAACCTCTTATGAGCTACTCACGGGTAACAAGCCAAATATTTCATACTTTCGAGTTTTTGGTTCAAAATGTTATATTTTAAATAAGAAGCCAAGGGCCTCGAAGTTTGCTTCGAAGTCCGATGAAGGTTTCTTACTTGGCTATGATTCAAACTCCTACGCTTATTGTGTCTTCAACAAAACCTCCGGACTTGTGTTCGATGAAACTAACGGCTCTCAAGAAGAGCAAGTTGATCAGTGCGTGCTAGATCAAGAAGAAGATCCATGTCAAGCATTGAGAAGAATGGCTTTGGGCAATGTTCGACCACAAGTGCCACCTTCAAATGCGAATGAAAAAAATGAACCACAGATGGAGGAAAATGATCAAGGGGGAGGTTCCATACAAGATCAATCTCAAGAAAATCAAGAAGGCCTAAACATCAATGAGGGAAACTATCCAGGGGGAGAAGAATATGATAATGAAGATTCAAGACCACAAGTGCCACATCCAAGAGTACACCAAACCATCCAAAGAGATCACCCCGTTGACAACATAATCGGTGACATCCAAAAGGGAGTAGTAACTCGATCTCGCATAGCTAATTCTTGTGAACACTATTCCTTTGTATCTTCTTTGGAACCATATAGGGTTGAGGGTGCACTAAAAGATCCGGATTGGGTGATAGCAATGCAAGAAGAATTGAACAACTTCAAAAGGAATGAAGTGTGGGAGCTTGTTGAAAGATCCAAGTCCAACGTCATCGGCACTAAATGGGTCTTCCACAACAAGCAAGACGAACATGGAGTGGTAACAAGGAACAAGACACGACTTGTGGAAAAAGGGTACTCACGAGTCGAAGGTCTGGATTTCGATGAGACTTTTGCTCCTGTAGCTAGGCTTGAATCGATTCGTATATTACTTGCATATGCTACTCACCATGATTTCAAGCTTTATCAAATGGACGTGAAAAGCACCTTTCTCGACGGACCGATCAAGGAGGAGGTGTACGTGGAGCAACCACCCAGTTTTGAAGATCAAGAGCACCCCGACTACGTGTTCAAACTGCGTAAGGCTCTCTATGGCCTCAAACAAGCTCCTAGAGCTTGGTATGAGTGCCTTAGAGATTTTTTAATTGAAAATGACTTCAAGAGTTACACCTTGTTTACTAAACACTTTGATGATGGCCTCTTCATTTGCCAAATCTATGTTGACGATATAATATTTGGTTCAACTAACAAATCCTTTTGTCAAGAATTTAGCAAGATTATGACAGATAGATTTGAGATGTCCATGATGGGAGAGCTGAGGTACTTCTTGGGATTCCAAGTGAAGCAACAAAAGGACAGGACATTCATAAGCCGAACAAAGTACACTCAATACATTCTCAAGAAGTTTGGAATGGACAAAGCAAAGCCCATAAAGACTCCCATGGCGACAAATGGGCAGTTGGATCTAAATGAAGACAGACCAAATGTGGATCAAAAGGTATATCGTTCCATGATTGGCTCCCTACTCTATCTATGTGCATCTAGGTCTGATATCATGTTTAGTGTATGTCTATGTGCAATGTTTCAAGCCAATCGTAAGGAATGTCATTTGACAACCATTAAAAGGATCTTGAGATATTTAGTTCATACACCCAACCTAGGCCTTTGGTATCCCAAAGGTTTAGAATTCAATCTCATTGGATACTCTGATGCAGATTATGCCGGATGTAAGGTAGATAGAAAAAGTACTTCTGGTACTTGCCAATTTCTAGGTAGATCCTTAGTTTCTTTGTCCTCCAAGAAACAAAATTCAATTGCTCTATCCACAGCCGAAGCGGAGTATGTTGCGTCCGGGAGTTCTTGTGCACAACTCCTTTGGATGCGACAAACTCTAAGGGATTACGGTTACAATATGAGCCGTATTCCACTCCTTTTTGACAACGAGAGTGCTATCAAAATTGCCCATAACCCTGTTGAGCACTCTAGAACCAAACATATAGATATCCAACATCATTTTTTGAGAAATCACTCAATGAAAGGAGACATAGCCATTTCCCATGTCAACACTGAAAAACAACTAGCCGAGATCTTTACCAACCCACTTGATGAAAAATACTTTTGTGAGCTCTGAAATGAACTAAACATCCTTGATGCTCGAAATGTGGCTTGAAAACTTGCATATCTGTATGCCATCCTCAAAATCATGTTAATGATATTGAAAACTCATCTCTCTCTATTTTTCTCTTAAAAACTATGTCAATTACTTGATCTTGGTGAATTATGGTCATAGCTTGATTATTGTATGTTCACTGATCATATTCATCAAGAATACCTATGTGCCTTTGTACCTTATTTCCCAATAGAAACCCTTGAATATATATATATATATATATATATATATATATATATATATATATATATATATATATTATACACCTTTGTAAAAGGGACCATGGACTAGTCCGTGGTCACCCCGGACTAGTCCGCACTTAGTCCGTTAGTCCGGACGAGTCCGGACAACCACAGACTAGTCAGACTTTCTCTCTAGAAAGAAAATGGACTAGTCCGATATGGTCCGGACTAGTCCGATATTTTGACTCCATAACCCTAAGGACGGCTCAAACCTAATCTCCTTCATGCTCATAACCCTCCCAACTCTCTCTCTCCTCACTCAAGTGCTCCCAAGGTGAATTTGCAAGTTCTCCACCAAAACCTCTCAAATTTACGTGGAAATCGTTCTCCACCGCCAAGGGATCAATGACCCCAGACTAGTCCGGATCAAAAACTTCCTCAACACCTCGAATCGAAGGATTTGGTAAACTTCTCTCAAAACCCTAGAACCTTCGATCTTCCTTGTTTTTGCTCAAATAGCTTAGCTCCTCTAGTCAATACATGCTTCATTGATGTATTACATGTACCCTAGATCACATTTGCAATGAATAATCTCAAATTTCAACAAATTAGGGCTTGAGCAGCCACATAACGGACTAGTCCGTTATTAGGGCGGACAAGTCTGGTACTCCGGACTAGTCTGACCCTGAACACCGGACTAGTCCAATATGCCCTGACTCAGAGATCTTGTTAGGAAATCCTAGCTTATGTCAACACAATGCAATCCTTTGTCATCCTTGATTATTCATACCCATTTTATCTTCCTTGTCAGAAATCATGTCGGGATAAAATGAAAGTCTCTCCGACTTTGAGGCTGAAATGGATCAAGATATAATATCTCATCATCCGGAGTCTCGCTCCAAAAAGAGACAATATCATGCTGACGATCCCTCGCTCACCCAACGTAGAGTTCGCCGAAAAGTCACAATCAAGAGACCAGCTTCAAGAGCAAATGTGGCTGGTTCTAGCTCGGCGGCTCAACGCCAAGTCAAGGGCAAGGGAAAGGAGCTTTCTTCCAGCCCGATTGGTCCCCTAAAGATGACAGCTCCAAGGCAGGGAAATAGAGATCCATCGGAGCAGAAATTCAATGGCAAAGGGAGCGAAGTGGCATGGAACGTGAGGAAGGTTGATGCCTACAGCTCCGGCAAGAAGGCAGCCGACAAGAGATTTTGGAGTAATTTTCACTCGGACTACTACAGTTCAGTGTACCTCCAAATGAACACTCCAGTGGTCCCAAGTCAATGGATCGACTGGACGTACTTTGAAAGGAAAAGCTGTGAAGCTTTTGAGGAGGTCATAGAGGCTGTAGAGAGACATGGACTCAAGGACCTGCTCGCCTTCAGGTACAACTGGAATGATGAGATCATTGCCCAGTTTTACTCGACCTGCCACTTTGCTCATGTTGCAGAAGACAAAGTGACTTGGATGACACATGGATCCAAGTACACAATCTCCTACACTGAGTTTGCCAGACTGCTGCATCATGAGGACACCGAGGATGATGAGATTGTGATTCACAATCTGGGAGTGGTGGAGAAGGACAAGATGGAGTTTCTTTATGATACTCGACTTCCATTCAACCCTCCCTCGACCAATAACATGAATCCCTTCTTCATTGTTCTCAACAGAGTGCTCCGGAAGACCATCGCTCCAAAGGATGGAGATGCCAGGGGCGTCTAAGGTTATCTGAGAACCTTGATGAGAGTGATCAGCAGGAGGAGAAGATTTAATATCTTCGACTATATTTGGAATGACATGGTAAACATATCCTGCACACCAAACCGTTCCTGTGGTCATGCTCCTTACTTGATGTTCATGATTGAGAAAGTCACAGGAATTGAGTTTGTGAAGGATGTAGAGCACACTGCTCTAAGGTCTCTCTCCCAGCTGCTCCCTCACCTGGATCACCTGAAGAACATCCAGAGAGAGCGCATGAAGAGGCTAGGCCTGCATCCAAGACTAGGGCCTCTCCATAGAAAGGTTCCTCCAGTGGGATCATGAAGTTTTTGGCTGCTATCTTCAGCTCTTGCCGCAAAACTGAGGTGAAGCTTCATAAGATGAACAAGGCAAGAAAAGAAGAGCTGAGATACATGAAGGCCAATGTCAAAGAAATATGCCAAAAACTGAAGATTGAGCCCATTGGATCCCCGGTCATCTCAGAGGACTCTGTATCTGAGTTTACAGAGCTTCCTCCTCTCTCTCCTTCAGAGCGTGCCTACTTTGGCACGACGAGTGGTTCCTCTCCTCCTATTCCTCAGGCTGATGATGAAGATGAAGAAAGCACTGACAGCGAGGAGTGAGCCGGCGAGGACAAGTAAATCCCTCCTCTCCTTCTTTTTGGTGCCTTGATGCCAAAGGGGGAGAGATTGAGGGGGAGTCCTAGGTCGTAGGTCTTTCCTTTTGTATGTTAGCTTAAGATATGAGCTTGTGTAAGACTTATGCTACCATTATGCGTTTGTAAGACTTATGTTATCATTATTCTTTTGTGAGATGACTATGTTATGATTTTTATGAATGATGTATGTTTAAAACTGCTATGAAGAATTGAGACTCCTGATGATTATGCTCATTATGATATTTACATCAAAATTATTGCTCACACATGTAGTTTTGCACCCCACCATAAAGAGTGCACATATGTTTCATGTCTTCATTGCCTATTTTGTTCAAAACTCATATGTGCACACTCTATGAAAATCTGAATTCTTATTGTCATATTTGTGAGATCTCAATTGGTTGTCATCAATCACCAAAAAGGGGGAGATTGAAAGTGCATCTAGGCACCCCTTGTGGGTTTTGGTTGATTTATGACAAACAAATGAGACCCTAACAAAATTGTTGAGAATGAGCACAGGTTCTCAAAGAAATTAAGAAGAAAAGAGCAAAAAGAAAGGAGAAGAAGGATCCAAAGTGATAAGAGCTCAAGAACTGAAAAAAATAGATCACTTAGTATAGAGTGTGTTGGAGAAACACACCCCAAGAGCTCAAGAGAAAGAAATCAAACTAACTGCACAATTTCAACACGTCCGGACTAGTCCGATATCAGCCGGACTAGTCCGATTTTCTTTCTGACCAGAAAAAGGACTAGTCCGATATCATCCAGACAAGTCCGATTTTGTCTCTGGACAGAAAACGGACTAGTCCGCAAAATCACGGACTAGTCCGATATCTCACGACACTTAGGGTTTTCTAAACACCACACACCGGACTTGTCCGGAGTCAAACATGGACTAGTCTGGACATCGCAAACCCTAATGTACCCTTTGGAAACCCGACTATAAAAAGAGGTGTACGGCCATACCAACAAAAAGTTCGACCCCCCCCCCCCGCGCCTTCACACCTCCCAATAGCTCAAAATTCACCTCTCTCCATGCATTCTAACCCAAGAAGGATCAATTCTTTTGGATTGGCAATTGATTAAAGGAGAGACTAGGTCTACACCTCTTGAGCTCTTGGGTTTGATCTCTCGCACACTTTTCATTGTTAATTGTTCATCTATTGAGTGTGTTGAGACGTGTTCATTCATTCGTTGTAATTCTTGGGGAGCCCTCAACTTGTGAGAAGGCCCCTTGAACAAGTTTATTGCCTTTTGTGATTAGTGGAAGAGAATCGGCCTTTGTGGCGATTCAACGAGGGTAGGGTTGGAGAAGTCCCGGTCCTTAGTGGACTCCTTAACGGGGACGTAGATTGCCTTCGTGGAATCAAACCTCGGGATAAACACTTGTCTCCCACTCTTGTTAATTAATTGTTCATCATATCCGAGTGTTTAATCAATCCTTTGAAATTCACGTTCAAACATTAAAATCAAGTTGATTCCTGTCATTCATTATATTATTGTTGCAATACATCTAAGTTATCGTTTAATTTCTGCTGCATAAAGTATTATAAGTGAACATTGATCAATCTTGATCTCCTTAGTCCACGTATACCGGACTAGTCCACCAAGTACCGGACTAGTCCACCAAGTACCGGACTAGTCCGATTTTTCTTTGTTTAGAAAACGGACTAGTCTGCACTCTACCGGACTAGTCCGATTTTCCTGTATTTGATAGACTACTAAGTGTTTCAGGTTTCAACAAAGCGTCAAAAAGCCGATTCACCCCCCTCTAGGCTACATTCATGTCCGGTAGTGTTGGACCTCCCGGAGGTGAGCTCCGGAGGTGACACGTGTCTAGTAGGACCGGACCTCTCGGAGGTGTGCTCCGAGAGTGACACGTGTCTAGCGGGGCCGGACCTCTCGGAGGTGAGCTCCGAGAGCGACACGTGTCCCGCGCGACTGGTCCTCTCTTATTTGCGGGGATGAGCTCCGAACATGCCACGTGGCCAGCGAGCCGCGGGAGTTGTCTTCGACGCTCTCTGTAAACTAGAATTTTGCTCTTTTTGGCTAACTTTTTAATATTTTCTCTGTTTCTACTTATTTTAAAAATGTTTTTCTACATGAAACATGAATACATGCAGAAACCGAAAATGAGGGTGTCACAGATACGATTAAAGAAAAGGTAAAGACCTATGTACAACAAATATTGCACGAACTTAGAGAATCTAGACAATTGTCATCTGAGAATAAATCGTTGTTGCCCAATGAACATGTGGCTTTGCTATCTCCAACTATCCTGCCTAGTAGCGTAGGATCAGCGCCAACTTCCTTCCCTGTCGATGATATTGTTGAGGACAAATCTTGTCGTCTTCTTGTCCCCATCGGTAGAACAGGGAACAATACAAAAATGATTGTCACTGCTATGGCAAAACAATATCAAGTCGTCAACGATAATCCCCTTCTTATGCACTATGTTGTGGTGCAAGTTCTTAAGATCATTGAATATAATTTTGAAGATTATGAAATAGACCCCAACACTCCTGAGGGGGTCACAATACTGGGGCAGGCTGTCAACTAGTAATCCTTTGGCACTGACGCGACATCATGTTGGACGATGAGCCGATGTCGAGCCCTATCGTCGCATCTTTGAAGATCTCAAACTCGTCTTCTACGTTAAATACTCACGAGCATCCACTCCCGCTATCTTCGAACAAGGACGATAGTAAAGATAAACAAGGGCAACCATTTGAACAACAAGTTAAAGTAGTACAGGAGCACGGTGAAGAAGTTAAACCTCAGGTTGAAGCAGTTTTAGAGCATGCTGAAACCGTCCAACCTTTAACAACTGCTCCTGCCACAATTCATATGCAAGTTTGCTCATACCAGAATAAGTAACCTTCAGAGTTAGTGACGAAGTATATGGAAAAGATGAAGAAAACAAATTCAACAACATCCCATGCTCCATACGTGCCGAAAATACAAAATAATGAGACGTGGGAAGAAAACGGGGAAGTTCATAGTCGAGACTCTTGTTGTGTTAAAAATAGGATTTCGATATACAAGGAGGACATCCCTCCAGAATTTGAGAATGGGAAGCCGATCATGACAACGGTACAACTTAGCAAACAACTTACGCGGTCAGAAGAATGCACGAGTGTTATATGACGTGCAGCAAAAAATATGATATTGCTAATATCACATTTAGTGTGCCGGAAGAAGAATTTTGGGGCGGAGGAGGAAACAATAAACGACCTATTTTCTTTGAAGATATGTGGGGTTTGTTCTATCGAGGAATGCTCGAAATCAACTTTTTACTCATCTGGTGCTTGTAAGTGTCTCTAATCTTTCGTACTTGCTTTTCTTACTACACACATACATTGCATGATTTTATAACGATTCTGGACTTATTCTTTAGTATGCAATATATGGACAATGAAAAAGTGAAGGGTAACACGGGTATCCTTGACCCGACAAGGATTGCCACGTCGACTTTTGAAATGACAGTGAAGCGAGATTCAGCCCAATACCGGCACATGATACAAAAAGAGTTTACAAAGACAATCAATTATACGATAAAGAAGAAAAAGATGGAAGTGGCAACCTAAACAGGACGAGCCATGTATAACTTTGTCAAAGATTGCAAGGACCTCATAAAGGCTCCGTACCACTTTGAGTAAGTTCGATACATGACGTTAAAACTGCAATTATTGTTAATCGTTAACTTAGCACATGGTTCGTACGTGTGTAGTAATCACTATATTTGTATCTTCATCAACCCAAAGCATGGTTCAGCGTCGGTCATGGACTCGTCTGGTTTCGACCCAAGCAGATTTAATTACCATTTTAAAAAGGTACTGCTATTCTATACTGTTATATACACAAATATATAGGTTGACAATTCTTATATGACATTCCTTATATGACAGCGCTTGGGCATTCTACTAGAAAAAACTCGGCGGTGAGCGACCTAAGTATAGGACCGTATTGAACGTATCGACAAGTTTTCCTTGTTCCAAGCAGCCTTCTGGTAGTGTCCTCTGCGGATATTATGTCTGCGAGAATCTTCGTGTCACCGGTGAATATAGAGTGAATCATGAGGTTGTAAGTTATCCTTACTGTCGATGTTGTATTTTATTACTTTTGAGTTAAATTTTCAGTGTCACTATCATATTCTAATACTTTTATTATGTTTTCATAGCAGCACAGGAATGTGAATAGGGATTAGCTGATTGCTAGGGATATGGTCAAAGGAGTCGATAGGATTGTGGGTGAACTGTGTATGTTCATGGGTCGCGAAGTTATTCACCGAAGTGGGCTGTTCTTCGACGCCACATGCCCACATGCCGATGTGCCAGAACTCTTCAATTATGAATCAACTACTTTTTAGAGAAACTTATAAAATATCCATTCTATGATTGAGATATACATGTAAATGCAAGGTATGTATATGATACTTATATTTTATGATTGTTGTGTGAATGTTTATTTGAATCTGAGTGGGTGCAAATTATGTTTGTGTTGTTTGTATTTGAATTTGAGCCGGAAATTAGAAATAACAACATATAGTTCTATATAGGCACTACAGGAATCCGGACAATAGACGACGGCCGGAAACCGTCGTCAATAAGAACACTACCGTCGTCAATAAGTTATTGACGACGGTAAAACTTTATAGACGATGGTTTTCAGCTGTCGTCAATTATTAGTCGTCAATAAATTTATTGACGACGGTAACCGTCGTCAATAATCTTATTGACGACAGCTGAATCTAGTTGTCGTCAATAAACTTATTGACGACGGCCAGGATTTCAACCGTCGTCAGTAACCATGGCTTATTGATGACAGTTTCCACTCGGCCGTCGTCAATAACAATGGCTTATTGACGACGGTTTTTGGTACCTGGCTGTCGTCAATACTAATGGCTTATTGACGACGGCCAAGTACCAGAAACCGTCGTCAATAAGCTTTCCAATTTTTTTTAAAAAAACAGAAAATCCTGCCTTGGCTTCGAGGCCATCCCCGGCTCGATGGCCAGATCACAGGCAATCAAAATATACATCACAGGCAGGCATAAAAACACTATACGCACGCCACACTACCCTACGCTACCCCGACCGCTGCCACCGGAGTCCAGGAAGTCATCGTGCGCTCGTCCAAACGCTGGTTGCTGAGGGGATGGAGTTTCCTGAGCCCGCGTCGCCGATCCCTATGATGTACATGTATAGTTAGACAAATTAGAGGTTCACAAATGTGTATATGATTAAATAAACTCATTACAAGTTAGAATTGAGCAAGTTAGCTGGATTTGGCTATGTTTGAGTAAGTTTGCTCATATTTTACTATGTTTGAGAAGTATGGACTAGTAGTGTTTGTGTTTGAGCTAGTTCAAATAGTTTTGGCTATGTTTGAGTAAGTTTGGACATATTTGACTATAGTTGAGTAAGTTGTACCATATTTTACTCAGTTTGAGGATGTTTAACTAGTTTTCTCTAAGTTTAAGTAAGTTTGATCAAATTCAACTAAATTTGAGCAAGTTTGACTAGTTGCAGCTATTATGAGAAATTTTGTACCTGTGCTCCTGACGCCGGCCCCTGTGGTAGCTGTATCGGTGGCGGCGCCCACTGAGGAAAGACAACGGGCTGTCCTGTGGCCATAGCCTGCAAATATGAAGTAAATTATTATACATGTCATTTATATATTAGAAACGTTGAGTACAATGATCTGAACTTACCTGCATGGCAGCTTGCAGCTGTAGCATGTACAAGTGTTGATACTCGTCCCTAGCCCGGATCTCGGCTGCCTGCCTCTCATTCGCGAGCCTCAGCGCTTCCTGCGTCCTCTGGAGCTCCTCCTGGACACTCGGAGCTCCAGATCACGGCTGCCACGCCTGCTGGATCCACCCTGCGATGAAGAGGCCCTCGAGTAAGACCGCGCCTCCCTCGAGTCTACTACTCCATCGAAGATTGCCAACCTATACAACGAAGTAAGAGTATTAAAGTTTCGTGTCTCAAAGTTCATGAAAGTAAATGAAATACAACAGAACTCACCGGTCGTGAGGTTTACCGCCACCGCTTGCATAGGCGGCTTCAGGTACAATCGGCGAGTTCTGCCAATCGTAATCGTCGCCTCGAAGCCTCCGCACCTCCTCCCCATACTTTTCCTGAAAATATAGAAAATTAAAGTCATCAGAAGTTTTAAATAGAATACAATTAAGTCAACTAAAGAACTCACCAACGTCTCCGTCGCTGTCTGAGAAGACAGCTGATCAGGCTGCGAGGGGTCACTTCCCATGTGACCCCTCCTCCACACCTGGATAACGGTCGGCTCCTGACCACAGGCGTCGGGGGTTAAAAACGGCCTGTGATAATAGATTATCACAGGTGGCGGTTCGCCAAGAACCGCCTGTGGTAGTAGGTTTTCAAAGGCGGTTGCTTAGTTTGAACCATCGATGATAATAGATTTCCACAGGTGACCACATATAGAGAGCCACTTGTGATAACAAATTTTCACAAACAATCCGCCACGAAGAACAGTCTGTGATATGCTTTTTTACAAGCGGTTCTCCATAAAGAGCTGCCTGTGATATTCAATTTCACAAGCGGTCTGTAACGAAGTAGCCCTACGATATCCATTTCCATGAGCGGTCCTTCATTTAGGGCCGTCTGTGGTAGTCCATTTTCACAAGAGGTCGTACATAAAGAGTCGTCTGTGATAGTCCATTTTCATAAGCGGTCTTTCCTGAGCCGTCTGTAATAATTCTTTGTCAAAAGCGATCTACTTTAATGAACCGCCTGTGATAATATATTTTCACAGGCGGGTTTCGATGCCGCCTATGAAAATGGATCGTTTTCACAAGCCCTTTGTCACAGGCGGTTTTCAAAACTGACTGTGATAATATGTTTATAGCCGCCTGTAAAATGTTTTCCTACCTATTTTCATAGGCCCTATGTCATAGACGGTTTTCAAAACGGCTGTGATAATATGTTTATAGAGAGAATTTGTTCAAATTGGAAATTCATATATATTGTGCAATTAAAAATCTGAATACAAAAGTTAGAAGTAATATGTAGATTTAAAAGTGCATGTAGGACTAAAATCAACACATCTAGGGTAACCACAACACTTAAAAATGTGAATGACTTTCATATGTATGTATGTGTGGTTTGCATGAGTGGAAGTGTGGACTATGGCTTATGGAATGTTGTTTTCTTTTGCTATGTGTGTATTGGCATGAGTAGAACCAGCCCCAGAGCAGGTTCTCACCTTTCAAGATCAAGACTTTCCATTCCCAGAGAAGCAGGAAGAAGGCAAGTGCCCTTGACCACTTTGATCCTATACTAGGATGTGTAGTTAGAATTTAATTAATTGCATTGTCAATTTGGAATATGGAACCCAAGCTAGGAAGTTTCCCCAGATTTTCATTATCTTACTTCCTTGTAGCCTGGGTTGGGATTTATTTTATTATGTCATTTATTTATATACTTATGCTTAGCCATGCTTAGAATGGGATAAGTGGGATATGAGATCATCAACTTATTTACCTTACTCTTGAATGAGATATTATGAGTTATGTAGAGGTAGGGATCGAGGCAAGTTGGATGATTTGGTTGGTGCCGTGTGCACGAGACTCGGGTTTGTGTTTAGTGTTTGCCTGGATCCTAAGGACCGGTTCATGGAGCATGTAACCTGGCTTTACCGTGCCAACCACATGCTGAGATGGGGCAGCTTGGCCAATTAATTAGGTGTATCTCCGGCGTAGTATGGGTGTTTGGATGGTGCGGAGAATAGGTGTCAGCTGGACTACCATATGAACCGTAAGGCTCAAGAGGGGGCCACTGCAGCGGGGTTGGAGCCTCTTGTATGCTTTTAGGGGTGAAACCTTAGTGGGCCCACGCTCGTCGGGAATCCCTTTGTAAAGGCCTCATAGTGATCTCCTGGCTACACACCTGGGAAGTGTGAACGTGGTTCGCGACCACTGGCATAATGGAGGTTCTTTTAGTCCACCCGGCAACGGGGGATGAAATGACTACATGTGGGTACAGTGGTGCAAACTCTGCAGAGTCAAAAACTGTCATAACAGTCGTGCTCGTGGTCAAGAGCGGCTTGGACTTATTCATGATTAGAGGATGATAAATTTGGAAGTTGAGGATGTTAAGCGGGGAGCTTAACATTGGAAATGTTGTTATGGTTACTTGATTTTTGATGATGGGTTGGGCGATTGGGACCATTTCACCTATGTAGTAATGTAGGTGCTTAATAAGCTAAGGTGATAGGTACTAATTGCGTAGTGCTTTAACCATGAGTTCAACCTCTCCTTGCTCTAGCCATGCATGACATAACTTTCCCCCACTTGCTGAGTACCAACGGTACTCAAGCTTGTTTTTCTGTTGGTTTAAATTGCTGCTCAGGTCAAGGGGATGATGTGGTGTTCAATGACCAAGACTTCGGACCCGAAGAAGGATTCTAGGTTCACGGAGTCCCCCGGGCAACACCTGTGACAGAGCCCACAAGATTTATATTTCGCTGCTGTTTTATTTACCTGTTATGAACATATTATCGTCCATCCAGACATTATGATATGTAAGACTTATTTTATATTCGAACTCTTGGCTTGTAATAAATGATGCTTCACTATTTTTCATCACATGTATGAGAAAATGATCCTGGCATACATGTGATATTCACTCGGTTTCTCTTTGGAGAAACCGGGTGTGACATTATAAAGACAAGTTTAAAACTGGAACTCTGTTTAAGAATTTAAAATGACACTGGGTGATAGTGGTTTAGGTTTGGTGTAGCACTATGCTCAAGTGAGATGTGTGTTTCCTCCCTTGTTGTTAATTATCTAAGAGGTTAAACAGAACAGTACTGATTCAGGGCTCCAATGGATCTGAAACTTTTCTTGTGAGTTCTCTGTCAATAAGAAAGCCACCTGGACCAAAATTCAGAATATTTCACTGAGTAGATCACTCAGAATAATTCCCTAAGCATTTAGGCAAAAGAAATTAATTCTGAATAAATTTGCACTTTCATGCAAATTCAAGTGAATTACAATTCCATACATAGCTCAGGGAGCATGCATGAATTTTCCTAAGATTTTTGGAGTTAAGGAATGCCCAGAACTGAATTTCCAAGGTTTGGAAATTCCCTGAAAATGTTTCTGTATTCATTTGAATACAGAAATTTGAAATCAGGATTACTGTAAGCAAAACAACTCCAAATGAGCTGAAACTTTTACAGGAGTTCATTAATAGCCTACAGAATATCCTGGCAAAATTTGGGGATTTTTGGATGAACCAAACTCCCTCTAAAATTCTTTTTCTGGAAAGATTTAAAGAATTTTGCAGAATTTTCTATTGGGTTTCATGCAAACTGAAATACATATCTGGATAGAGCTCTTCATCCTGAATCCAACCCGATTTGAATCACTAAATTTGGAGCTTCCTAGCACAAGTTATGCCTTCCCAAAATTTGAATCAAATCTGGTATTTGAAATAAACCGGGGAAAAGTTTAAATTCTGACCGTGGGCCCAGGGCCACGTGTCGACCACTGGAACTGAGCCACACGGGGCCACAGAATCGTTCCCGCGTTGTCACAGTCCGATCCGAGGCCACAAAGGATCCCGCACGTTTGACTCCAGCCGCTGACGAGTGGGGCCGACCCCCTTTGTCTTCCTCCAGCTCCCGCGTGACCCCCGCCGCCGAGCTCGCCGGAGCTCTCGCCGGAAGGAGGTTCCCGTGCTCAGAACTCACTGATTTTCGCCGCCCCCATGTATTCTCGTGTGAGGAACACGTTGCCGGTCTCATCTCAGATCGAGGATGTCCGGAACCCTAGGCGCGACGGCAACAGTGGCTGCGGCAACTCCGGTGATGTCGCTAGGGCGCTATACTGCACTAAACACATCGCCATTTGCTCGTACAGCACTACTGCACCGAGGTAAACACGGATCCCACCGCTGATCTCGCGGAAACTCGCCGGGAGTACGACCTCACCGTCGGGCTAGGTCAAAATCGGGCGAAAATTGGAAAACTCGATGAACAGAGGCTTTGCTCGATGGTTCTCGGTGGTTCTTGATCCTATGAACGCGCACGGAGGTATAGAAGGTGTATTCTACGTTGTGTGTGGAGTGGTTCGACGTGTGAGATGATTTTGCCAAGTTTCTCCCCTCGGTCATTATTGTATGTCGTCGGTAAAAACAAAATTCTGGCGAGCACCGTACATGATAGGCAGCCGAGGCTGCGGCGAAGCGAGAAGAGGTATAGGCAAACCTTTTTGCTTTTTCAACTCGATGGGAGAAGCTCTACAGTGGCCGGGCGACGTAATCTTGTCACGGCAACTTTCCTCGGTGCCGTGGAGACAAACTGAGCTCGATGCCGAGGTTCCCGTGGGTTTAGCACTGGTTCCTTGCGTCGGCCACGTTCAGTGAGGTCTGGCGATGCTGTGGAGAGGTTCAGCGAGGTGTGCAGCGGCGTGGTATAGCCGGCCGGCGGTGAACCGATCGAGCGCACGCCGTCGGGGAAGAAACCTCTCGGGGAGGCCGTATTCGAGTGAAAGAGTGCGCTGCAGTTGCGAGGAGCGTGTGACCAGGGCTGTGGCCGGCAGGGATATTCGTGTCGATCGCAACTGAGGCGGTTCACTCGTGGAGAAAGCCAGGAGGCCTCGGGCGCGTGCGCTGTCGCCGCTGTGCTGCTGCTGTCAAGCGTTCGGGAGAGGAAAAACAGAGACCTGGGTTCCCTCTCACAGACAACTGGGCCCCAGTGAACAGGCAGAGAAAACTTAAGGAGCAAGTTTATTTGGCTCAATGGCAAGTGGGTCCACCCATGCTCCTCCCCAAAAGATCTTCTAAGCTTGGCACAATGCAAATTTAAATATGAGGAACTCAAATTCAAAATCCATTTGGCAATTTGACAAGTTTTGACTCAGTTTCAAATTTGAATTCAAATTTCGATGAAATTTACAAGTCTCTTTGATATACCTATCAAAGCACCTCCAAATTTGCTCAAAATTTGCCTTCCTCATAATTTGGACCTGATGAATTTAAATATGCCATCTGATTTTTTAGTTAGCCAATGCAAATACAACTTCTTAAACAACAGTTTGAACTTCCCTTTTGGAAATGGCCTTCTTCTCTTTGAAGAGAACCTTTCATCAAACCGAATTTAAAGTCCTCCTGCAAATGCTCAGCCAACATACTTCCCCATGTGGTGAAAATTTATATTACCACAAATTTGGGCTGAGGATTTGCATTATGGAATCAACTTTTAAATTTGGTTACTGCTCCTAGAATGTTTGCAACCACAGTTTGTATTCACTTTTTGAAATGGCCACTTTGAAATTTAGTGATCAAGTTTGGTTTGCTCATAACACATACTTGGTCACTTTTTGGTCCTAGCCTAAACCTCACCCGTTCAGTTTAAACTTTGCCCTTTTTATTGTGACTTCATCACAAATTCAACATGGTCCTAATTCACTCCTTTTTGGCTCACCCTAAAAGCAGAAAGTTGCCACCATAGATCTTCTCAACTTCAAATGCATGAGGTCCCATGTGCATTCAAAAGTTTGGTGGCAACTTGAGGTGAGCATTTGAATCCAAAGACCATATTTTTATTCTTTCTTAACCACGTGTATGATTACACATGAGTTTAACTTCACCTTGGCCCAACACATTCAAAAGCATGCTTGAACCCATGTGGTTGCACCTCATGTATACCATCCCATGTAAGAAAGTTTTTGTAAGTCCCATTTTTCATGAACCAAAAACACGATGACATTCAATCACCCGTTTCTTTGCATTCACGTTTTTGGGACTTTTACATTTGCTATCCCCACCGGCGACTGAACTCTGGCAGGAGGTTCAACTCGGTGAGTTGGGGGCTAGGGCCTCTAAGTTGTCGACTTGGAAAAGGTGTTACGGCCAAGGGGGTTTTCTAGTTCTATTTATAAAAGGAAAAGAAGAGTCCTACTCCGATTGGATTTCAAAAAAGAGTCCTATTCAATTTGTTTTGGATCTTAACAACTTATCTCCAATTGATTTGGTGCGGTAGCAACGTGGAAATCGTGTTGGTTTCCTCAGTACCGGGTATTCCCGCGTGCACAGGAGAAAAACCGCTTAACGATCTCGTCACCTCCGCAGGGTGAGCTCCGGAGGAGCCACGTGTCCAGCGGGGGCCGGGCCTCCCTTTTCCTCAGAGGCGAGCTCCGGGTGCGCCACGTGTCTGGTGGGCGGGACCTCCCTTCTCCTCAGAGGCGAGCTCCGCGTGCGCCATGTGTCTGGCGGGCGGGACCTCCCCTCTCTTCATAGGCGAGCTCCGCGTGTGCCACGTGTCTAGCGGGGTCGGACCTCCCTTTCCCTCAGAGGCGAGCTCTGGGGGCGCCACGTGTCAGTGTCAGACCTCCCCTCTCCTCAGAGGTGGGCTCCGAGAGTGCCACGTGTCCAGCAGCACCGGACCTCCTTTCTCCTCAGAGACGAGCTCCGAGAGCGACACGTATCCTGCGGGGCTGGCCTCGCTTCTGTGACACCCTCATCCCGGGTGTCAGCATATGTTCATGCTTTACAAAGAGGAAACATTTTAAGAAAAGTAGGGACAGGGGAAAATATCAAAACGATAGCCAATAAGAGCCGAATCCAGCTCTCAGGAAGCGCCGAAGACAACTTGCCGCGGCCGCTGTCCACGTGGCATGTTCGGAGCTCATCCCTGCGAAGTGGGGAGAGGTCCGCCGCTAAATTAGCTACGTGGCAGGTTCGGGACTCATCTCCGCAAAAGGGGAAAGGTCCGATCCTGTGGGACACGTGTTGCCCACGGAGCTAGCCTCCGCGGAAGAAGCAAAGGCATTTCCGCAGGACACATGTCATCCTCGGAGCAAGTCC
This sequence comes from Neostapfia colusana, assembly GCA_030760725.1. Lineage (NCBI taxonomy): Eukaryota > Viridiplantae > Streptophyta > Magnoliopsida > Poales > Poaceae > Neostapfia > Neostapfia colusana. The sequence continues at coordinate 110,829,227 of JASWHV010000001.1, forward strand.
TCGCGGAAATCAGAGGACCGGTCGCACGGGATACGTGTCGATCTCGGAGCCCACCTCCGAGGGGTCCTGTTCTATTGGACACGCGTCATCACCGGAGCTTATCTCCGGGAGGTCTGTCGCTGCTGGACACATGTCGACCTCGGGGCATGTCCCTGAAGAAAGAAGAAAGGAAAGACCGGCGCCAACACGTGGCGTGCACGGAGCTCACCTCCAAAGGAGGGGGAGGTCTCGGTCGATTGACACGCGGCACAACCGGAGCTCGTCTCTGCGGAAAAGGAGAGACCAGGCCCCGGAAGGACACGTGGAGCCTCCGGAGCTCATCGCCGCGAAGGTAACGAGTTCTGGAGCGGTTGTTAAGCGTAAGAATACCGGACGTAAAGGAAACCGATCTGAATTCCACAACGTTACCGCACCAAATCAACTAAAGATAAGATGATAGGATCCAACGACGATCTGAATAAAAATCTTATTCGGGATACAATCAGATTAGGACTCTTCTCTTCCCGATTATAAATAGAACCCAGAACCTCTAGCCGAAACCACAAACTTCTTTTCCAACTCCGGAGCCGATGACTTAGAGCCCTAGCCCTAATTCGCCGGGTAAACCATCACCGAAGCGCAACAAGGAAGAATGCCAGAGAAAAGCAGAGCGGTCTGAGGAGGACCTCGAAGGCCGAAAGGAACGTAAGGTAGGCCCCAATACCGCCTTACGATATCGTTGTGTTTTCTTTGCATCTGTTCTTTGATTCCTTTCGAACAGAAGCCTTCTCATGGACAGATCACTTGATGATCAGGTTGATCTAAAGACAAAATCATTGCCACGTCCACCTTTGATCCGAACACCTCTGTCATGCAAGCCATGCAAGAACACACCAATCTAATAAAAAGATCATAGGATAGCATGCATGTGCATCATCGCATCTAGTTTAAGGTTTGTGCATGATATTGATTGCTGTGAATCTTGTATGCGCGTGATCCTACCTAGCAGGACAAGCTCAGGGAGCTGTCTACGATGAACTGCAGCAACCAGGTTTTGAGATTCAAGAACAACCGGAACCGCAAGAACAAGGCAAGTGCTCCTTGACCATGTTGATCCTATGTTTTGGGTAAAATTGTTTTGTTTTGCAAAAAGGTGTGTGTGCTGAGTCAAACATGATGGGAAACCCTTTTTATAGGAGTTTACTAGTTTTGGTTAAACCACCCTTGTCGTCTGGGAAGTTTATGAGTCGGGTATGGTTTTTGCTTTATGTTTCGCTGAGTCTATGGGATTGGGAAGCGAGATAGATGTGTCTAGCTAACTGCACTCGTAATGATAATAAGAAACTGATGTTAATAATGGACATGGATCGGAGGGAGATCTAGGCAAGCCCGGGTTTGTGAATGAGGTAGCTTGAGATGGTGGTTTACTTGCCATAGATCTAAGGACCGGTTCATGCATACACATGCCAGGATAACAGTGCCACCACAAGGCCAAGTATGGGTGCGGCTTAGCTGAGTAATTAGGTAAGTTGCTACAGTGTTATGGACTGTGGAAGTCGCGGGGAATGGGGGTCGAGTGAGGACTGCCCTGGGAACTGCATGGCACAAGAGGGGGCCCGTGGGTGGGAGAATTGGAGATTCTAGCCTGCCGGTGAAACCTTAGTGAGTCCATACATCTAGTAACCCCTTTGTAAAGGCTATTTTGTGATCTCTTGACCATACACCGACGGATGTGTACTGGTATAATGGAGGTTCTGCAGTCGCCGACGGGTGACGAAATCACAAACTTGTGGGTAAAGAGGTGCAAACTCTGCAGAGTCTAAAACTATCATGATAGCCGAGCTTACGGTTACAAGCACCTGACTAAACTGCCATGATTAGTTGGGATGGTTATTGGGATAGACATTGGGAAGGTTCTTGGTTATGGTTATTGGTTTGGTTACGGTTTGGTTGTTGGGACTGTTGAGCCCGGGTGATATGATGGTTGCATGACTGTTGAGTCATGGCAACGAGATTGGTCTCGGTGTGAGACGAAGTTGTTTTGAGATGGTAGCGAATACGGGGAGGTATTCGTGAGATGGTAGCGAATACGAGGAGGTATTCGTGAGTAAGAATGAGGTTGGTTAATGTTCGGGTGGAACATGGAAAGCGATGGAGGTATGTTGGTAATTTAATACATGCTGGGATTACATTCATCTAAAGTTAAGTTGCTGTTTTATCATGGTTTTATAAATCTGCTTTTCTGCAAATAAGCCTTTTTATACCTACCTTGTTTATAAGCTGCATATCATGTGTTTTCCCGCACTTGCTGAGTACATCATTGTACTCAAACTTGCATTATTATTTCATCATCAGCAGCGGGAGATGCCTACTATGAAGACCAAGTGGAGCATTACGGCGTGTGATCTATTCTCAACCTTGCCTGTGGAGGGAGTAGAGATGGAGCCACTTCTGCTTAGATTTGTTTCTGCCTTAGCTAAATTGCTTCCGCGTTAGAATAAAAACTTCCGCTGTGTAGAAATAAGACTTCCGCTGTAAGCATGAGTCCAAGACTCATGAGGTATTGTAATAAACTCTGTTATCCGTGGTAATATATAATCTTAATTCAGTTTGTGGAACGTATGTGTATGTGTGATGAACATCCTGGGCACACATATCCATTAGTTCTTGGTTCCGTGGTTTTTCCACAGAATTGAGGGCGTCACATATTGGTATTAGAGCCACGGGTTGACAGTAGGTTACACGCCTAGATAGAAACCTTAGATTGTATATTAGAGCCACGGGTTAGCAACAAGTTACACCCCTAAGTAGGAGTCACAGGTAGCTAAGCCACGCTGACCAAAGGAAGCATACTAGGGTGAATAGCTTAGATTGGCCTTGAAACCACCTTGGCATAGGGAACCATCCTTGAATAGGAGTTGTGTGGGCCCTTGTGATGATTATTTGTGATTCTGTGCTTAGTGAGAAGTTGTGGGACGTCTCAAAACATTGTCCATATCCACATATAAGAGGAAAAGAGGTATGAGATGTTTCGGCACTTGCTCACATCTTCATATGGGCTAATATATACATAGCCCAACTCACCTTGATGCATATAGTTGAGGAATCTAGCTAACCTTCTAACATTCTATTCTATTCCGATCTCTCTCACAGATGGTGAGAGGAAACGTCGGCCGAAGGAACGTCCACGAGGATGACCATGATGAAGTTCCTGCTAACCCAGGAGCTGGCGAAAACCATCTGGAAAGGTTGATGGCCATGCAAAACCAGCTTATGCAAACCATGATCCAAACCTTGGGTCAGTTGCAGGCCAACCAAAACCCCGTTCCGGCACCGCCGCCACCACCACCGCCGGCTCATAACAGGTTGGGAGAGTTCATGAGGACTCGACCACCCACCTTTTTTCAAGCTAGTGATCCCATGGAGGCCGATGATTGGGTAAAATCCATGGAGAAAAAGCTTGCCATTGTTCAGTGCAATGACCGAGAGAAGGTTCTCTTCGCGTCGCACCAACTTACAGGAGCCGCTGCTGACTGGTGGGATGCCCTGAGCAACGCTCATGCCAACCCGGAAACAATCACTTGGAGTGAGTTCTATGATATCCTGACTCCCGGCTTAATAGGATTGATAGAGTACTCATACCACCAAGGTATACCTTCTTTTCCGGAAGCCCACCTGCAAAGAACTCCGGGGTTAAGCGTGCTTGGCCCGGAGGAATTTGGGGATGAGTGACCGACCGGGAAGTTTTCCCGGGTGCGCACGAGTGAGGACAAAGTGCGCAGAAAAGACGAGTGGTGGTATGTGGGGCCAGTCTATGATCCTGGAGAGCCATCACAAATGGTATCAGAGCCGACCCTCGCAGTTTCACGGGTGCGTACGGGTCAGTGAGAAGGATACGGTAGTGTACGGGTCGGGGACATGGGTACGTATGCATGACGCGTGGGTCCTCTGTGTGGGACACGATATGGTACATATGCTGCTAACCGGATGTACGGTATGCGTATGCCAGCACTGAATGTACGGACGTGGCTAAGAGGGGACGTTCCTGTCTTGGCGTTGACCGACGAGGACGTCGGTCTTCTAAGGGGGGTGGATTGTGTGATATCCTGACTCCCTGCTTAATAGGATTGATAGAGTACTCATACCACCAAGGTATACCTTCTTTTCCAGAAGCCCACCTGCAAAGAACTCCGAGGTTAAGCGTGCTTGGCCCGGAGGAATTTGGGGATGGGTGATCGACCGGGAAGTTTTCCCGGGTGCGCACGAGTGAGGACAAAGTGCGCAGAAAAGACGAGTGGTGGTATGTGGGGCCAGTCTATGATCCTAGAGAGTCATCACAAGTTCAAGGAGAGTTTCCGCTCTCATTACATCCCTGCTGGTGTAATGATGATCAAAAGGCAGGAGTTCGAAGGTCTCCGCCAAGGACAGAAAAGTGTGAATGAATATCTCAACAAGTTCATACAACTGTCCCGGTATGCCCCCGAAGATGTCAACTCAGATCAGAGAAAGCAGTACCTGTTCATGAGAGGGTTGAACAATGAGATCCAGGTTCAGCTCCTCAACAATGACTACGTAAGCTTTCAGAAGCTGGTTGACAAGGCCATAGTGGTTGAAAACAAGGTCCGAGAAATCGAGCGCGAGTGCAAGAGGAAGATGCTATACAAGCCCCAAGGGAGCAACGTACGACCTAGGTACATGCCTCCTGCACCGCAGAATGGACCGACCACTCCTGCGTACCGCCCTGGTCAGCCACCACAGCAACAATTCGTTGCACCGGCACCTCGTGTGCCCATGCCTACTGCGCCCCGACCTAACAATGGCGCCCCTGTTCAAAACCCCCGCCCCAACGCACCTGCTGCCATAGGCAACAGGGCATGCTTTGCATGCGGGGAGGTAGGCCACTTCGCGAACCAGTGCCCGAGGAGAGGCCCTGGACAGCAAAGTAACGTGCCCAAGCAGAACCCGCGACCGAACGGAGGAGACAATCAAGGGAACCGTGGACAGCAGAACTATGCTCGCGGCCACATGAACCATGTCACTGCCGAGAAAGCACAACAGGCTGAGGACGTCATAATTGGTATGTTCCTTGCAAACTCCAACCCAGCCACCATCTTATTTGATTCTGGAGCATTGCATTCCTTCATATCATCCAAATACGTTGCCAAGCATCATCTACCCGTATCCCACTTAGAATGTTCTATGTTAGTTAATTCTCCCGGAGGAGAAATGAGGACTAATATAGTATGTCCTAAAGTAAGCCTTAAAATAAGGGGGGTAGACTTCCTTGCCAACCGCATTGTCTTGGACTCCCAAGGGATTGACATCATACTCGGAATGGATTGGCTAAGCAAGCACAACGGGGTAATCCAGTGTGCTGAAAGAAGCGTGCAGTTGACAAACGAGCACGGAATTCATGTCGAGTTTAAGTCAGCCCAGCAAACAACCGAAGGGGCAAATCTGAACCACGTTGAAGGAGCAACATTGGACAGCATTCCGGTGGTTCAGGAATTTTCGGACGTGTTCCCGGAAGAGCTTCCAGGTATGCCCCCTAATCGAGACATTGAGTTTGCCATCGATTTGGTACCCGGAACTGCGCCCGTAGCCAAGAGACCCTATAGGATGCCCGTCAACGAGCTAGTTGAACTCAAGAAGCAAATTCAGGAACAGTTGGAAAAGGGTTTTATCCATCCAAGCTCGTCACCATGGGGAGCTCCGGTGCTCTTCGTAGACAAGAAGGATGGAACCCAAAGGATGTGCGTGGACTATAGGTCCCTCAACGAGGTAACAATCAAGAATAAATACCCTCTGCCCCGTATAGAGGACCTGTTCGACCAAATGAAAGGAGCCCGAGTGTTCTCCAAGATTGATCTTCGGTCGGGATACTTCGAGCTGAAGATTAAGCCCTCCGATATACCTAAGACAGCCTTTCGGACACGGTATGGTTCGTATGAATATACTGTTATGTCGTTTGGGTTGACAAATGCACCCGCATACTTCATGTACCTTATGAACAAGGTCTTCATGGAGTACTTGGACAAGTTCGTCGTGGTTTTCATTGACGACATTATGGTATATTCAAAAAGTGAGGAGGAGCATGAAGAACATCTGATATTGACCTTGCAGAAGTTGTGTGAGCATCACTTGTATGCCAAGCTCAACAAGTGTCAATTTTGGCTAAAGGAAATATCCTTCCTAGGCCACATTATCTCCAAGGAAGGGGTATCGGTTGATCCAGGAAAGGTGAGAGATGTTCTGAAGTGGGACCAACCGAAGAGCGTGAGGGATATTCGGAGTTTCCTTGGGATGGCAGGATACTATCGACGCTTCATTAAAAACTTCTCTAAAATAGCAAAACCTATGACGGAGTTGCTAATGAAGGGAAAGGTCTTTCAATGGACACCAGCCTGCCAAGGAAGTTTTGAGGAACTCAAGAAAAGGCTAACCACAGCACCAGTTCTGGTATTGCCAGACGTAAGCAAGAGCTTTGACATATACTGTGACGCATCCAGACAGGGGCTCGGATGTGTGCTCATGCAGGAAGGACAAGTGGTAGCCTATGCCTCACGGCAATTAAAGAAGCACGAGCTTAATTATCCTACGCATGACTTGGAGCTAGCAGCAGTGGTGCATGCATTGAAGATTTGGAGACATTATATCCTTGGTCATCGATGTGAGATCTATACGGATCATAAAAGCCTCAAGTACATATTTACACAAACGGACTTGAATTTGAGACGACGTCGATGGTTAGAACTCATCAAGGATTATGATGTTGGAATCAACTACCACCACGGGAAGGCCAATTTAGTAGCCGATGCATTGAGCAGAAAGGGAGCATGTCACCAACTCACGGTTCGGGAGCTACCACCCGAACTACGTAAGGGGGTTCGAACGGTTACACCTCGGATTCTTGAATAACATGGAAATAATAGAGATCCACTCCTCATTGGAGCAAGAAATAAGAAAGGGCCAAGCAATGGACGAGGAGATCAAGGAGATCAAGGAAAGAATCCGACAAGGAATAGAGAAGGATTTCAAGGAGGACGAAAAGGGTACGCTCTGGCTAGGAAAAAGGATTTGTGTGCCGAACATAAGACACCTCCGCGACATGATATTGAAGGAGGCACATGATTCCCCCTATTCCATACATCCCGGAAGCACCAAAATGTACAAGGACTTGAAAACTTGTTATTGGTGGGATGGTATGAAGAGGGATATAGCCGAATACGTTGCCCTATGCGACACATGCCAATGGGTGAAGGCCGAACATCAAAAACCCGCTGGATTGTTGCAACCCTTGAAGATACCCGGATGGAAGTGGGAGGACATCAGTATGGACTTCATCATCGGATTACCACGTACTCAGTCAGGATACGACTCCATCTGGGTCATTGTGGACCGGTTGACGAAAACCGCCCATTTTCTTCCGGTAAAGACCAGTTACAACGTTGCACAATTGGCAGAGTTGTACATGGAGCAGATTGTGTGCCGTCACGGAGTTCCGAAGAGGATAGTCTCAGATCGAGGTTCTCAGTTTACCTCTAGATTCTGGAGGAGGCTGCAGAAAGCCATGGGGACACGACTGGATTTTAGCTCCGCCTATCACCCACAAACAGATGGGCAAACCGAAAGGACGAACCAAATTTTGGAGGACATGTTGAGAGCTTTCGCCTTGAAACGTGGGCGTAGTTGGGATAGGAGTTTACCGTATGCCGAGTTCTCCTATAACAACAGCTATCAAGCTAGCTTGAAGATGTCGCCTTTTGAAGCCTTATATGGTAGACGGTGTAGAACGCCGCTGTTCTGGAACGAAACTGGAGAGAACCAGGTGTTTGGTCCCGAAGTACTACAAGAAGCTGAAAGGCAGGTCCAAACAATACGGGAGAACTTAAAGGCTGCTCAGTCACGACAGAAAGGCTATGCGGACAATAGGCGTAGGAAGTTGACCTTTGAAGTAGGAGACTTCGTATACCTTAAGGTATCGCCTATCCGAGGCCAACAACGTTTCAAAGTCAAAGGCAAGCTAGCACCTCGCTACATCGGACCCTTTAAGATTTCGAACAAGCGAGGAGAAGTAGCCTATCAACTAGAGCTCCCAAACCACCTCTCCGACGTACATGACGTGTTTCATGTATCCCAGCTCAAGAAGTGCTTGAGAGTACCAAAGGAACAAGTGTCAATGGGAGAACTTGAACTTCAAGAGGACCTGACTTACGCAGAACACCCTGTCCGAATCTTGGACGTAAATGAAAGGGTCACCCGAAACAAGGTGATTCGATGGTGCAAGGTACAATGGAGCCATCACATTGAAGCTGAAGCCACATGGCAGCGAGAAGAGGATATCAAGGCAGAATTTCCCCATCTATTTTCTACTAATGAATCTCGAGGGCGAGATTCAATTTAAGGGGGGTAGATTTGTGACACCCTCATCTCGGGTGACAGCATATGTTCACGAGTTATGAAGAAGAAAACATTTTAAGAAGGAACAATGACAAAGGATAGCCAACAAAGCTTTCAGAGAGCACCAAAGGCAACTTCCTCGGCCAGCAGGCCACGTGGCGTGTTCGGAGCTCGCCCCTGCGAAGTAAAGAGAGGTCCGCCGCTAAACTGGCAACGTGGCAGGCTCGGGGGACACCTCCGCAATTGGAAAAAAGGTTCGACCCTGCGGGACACGTGTTGCCCACGGAGCTAGCCTCTGCGGAAGAAGCAAAGGCATTTTTCGTAGGACACATGTCATCCTCGGAGCTAGTCCTCGCGGAAATCAGAGGACCCGTCACGCAGGATACATGTCGAACTCGGAGCTTATCTCAGAGAAGCCCGGATCTATCAAACACGTGTCGCCACCGGAGCTTATCTCCGGGAGGTCTTTCGTTGCTAGACACGTGTCAACCTCGGGGCATGTTCATAAGGAAGGAAGAGAGGGAAGACCGGCGCCAACACGTGGCGTGCGCGGAGCTCACCTCCAAAAGAGGAAGAGGTCTCGATCGATTGACACGTGGCACAACCGGAGCTCGTCTCTGCGGAGGAGTAGATACCAGGCCCCGGGAGGACACGTGGAGCCTCCGGAGCTCATCACCGCGAAGGTAACGAGTTCTGGAACGGTTTTTACGCGTAAAGATACCGGTACGCAACAGAAACCGATCTAAACTTCCACGATGTTACCAAAGATAAGACAATTAGGATTCAACAAAGATCTGAATAAGACTCTTATTCGGGATCCAATCAGATAAGGACTCTTCTTTTCCCGATTATAAATAGAACCCAAAACCTCTGGCCGAAACCACAAACTTCTCTTTCAACTCCTGAGCCGATGACTTAGAGCCCTTGCCCTAACTCGCCGAGCAAAACATCGCTGAAGCGCAACAAGGGAGATCATCAGAGAAGGACCAAGCGGTCTGAGGAGGACCTCGAAGACAAGAAGAGCGTGAGGTAGGACTTCAATACCACCTTACGACATCATTGTGTTCATCTCTTGCATCTGTTCTTCAATTCCTTTCAATTAGAAGCCTTCTCGTGGGCAGATCACTCGATCATTAGTTTAATCTAAAAGACGAGATCATCGCCACGTCCACCTTTGATCCGAACACCTCTGTCCATGCAAGCCATGCAAGAGCACAACAATCTAATAACAATTATAGGATAGCATGCATGTGCATCATCGCACCTAGTTTAAGGTTAGTGCATAAATATTGATTGCTGTGAATCCTGTATGCATGTGATCCTACCTAGCAGGACAAGCTCAGGGAGCTGTCTACGACGAACTGCAGCAACAAGGTTTTGAGAATGAAGAACAACCGGAACCGCAAGTACAAGGAAAGTGCTCCTTGACCATATTGATCCTATGTTTTGGAAAACTATTTTGTTTTGCGAAAAGGTGTGTGTGCTGAGTCAAACATGATGGGAAACCCTTTTTATAGGAGTTTACTAGTTTTGGTTAAACCACCCTTGTCGCCAGGGAAGTTTATAAGTCGGGTATGGTTTTTGCTTTATGCTTCGCTGAGTCTATGGGATTGGGAAGCGAGATAGATGTGTCTAGCTAACTGCACTCATATTGATAGAAAGAAACTGATGTTAATAATGAACATGAATCGGAGGGAGATCTAGGCAAGACTGGGTTTGTGAATAAGGTAGCATGAGATGGTGGTTTACTTGCCATAGATCTAAGGACCGGTTCATGCATGCACATGCCAGGATAACAGTGCCACCACAAGGCCAAGTATGGGTACGGCTTAGCTGAGTAATTAGGTAAGTTGCTAGAGTGTTATGGATTGTGGAAGGCGCGGGGAATGGGAGTCGAGTAAGGACTGCCCTGGGAACTGCATGGCACAAGAGGGGGCCCGTGGGTGGGAGAATTTGAGATTCTAGCCTGCCAGTGAAACCTTAGTGACTCCATACATCTAGTAACCCCTTTGTAAAGGCTATTTTGTGATCTCTTGACCATACACCGACGGTCGTGTACTGGTATAATGGAGGTTCTGCAGTCGCCGACGGGTGACGAAATCACAAACTTGTGGGTAAAGAGGTGCAAACTCTGCAGGGTTATTAAAACTATCATGATAGCCGAGCTTACGGTCACGAGCACCTGGCTAAACTGCCATGATTAGTTGGGATGATTAGTTGGGATGGTTTTCGGGATGGTTATTGGGAAGGTTCTTGGTTATGGTTATTGGTTTGGAACTATTGAGTCTGGATGATGAGATGTTTGCATGACTGTTGGGATATGACATGAGATTGATCTCGGTGTGAGACGATGTTGTTTTATGAGGCAAGATGGTAGCGAATACGAGGAGGTATTCGTGAGTATGAATAAAGGATTGGTTAATGTTCGGATGGAACACGGGAAGTGATGGAGGTATGTTGGTAATTTAATTCATGCTGGGATTACTTTCATCTAAAGTTAAGTTGCTGTTTTATCATGGTTTTACAAATCTGCTTTTCTGCAAATAAGCCTTTTTTATACCTACCTTGTTATAAGCTGCATATCATGTGTTATTCCCGCACTTGCTGAGTACATCATTGTACTCAAACTTGCATTATTATTTCATCATCAACAGCAAGAGAGGGCTATTATGAAGACCAAGTGGAGCATTATGGCATGTGATCTGTTCTCAATCTTGCCTGTGGAGGGAGTAGAGATGGAGCCACTTCAGCTTAGTTTTGCTTCCGCATTAGTTTTTGCTCCCGCATTTAAATAAGGACTTCCGCTGCATAGAAATAAGACTTCCGCTGTAAGCATGAGTCCAAGACTCATGAGGTATTGTAATAAACTCTGTTATTCGTGGTAATATATAATCTGAATTCAGTTTGTGGAACGTATTGACACGACCCCATTGGTCCTGTCGAGCCAGGATCACGCTGAGGGGTGCTGCGTTGCAGCACCGTATAACACACGTCAAAGGTACAAAAGCGGAAGCGGAAATTTTATTACATAAACAAGTTTATGAACATGTTTACATCAAAATAAGTTCAGTCTACACTCGCGGGCGTAGACTAAGCATCAAGTGCACGTTCAGCCCTCGAACGTGTCCTTGCTAGCACACACGCACACTAACTCTGCGGCGTGCACGACTCCCACTCGACGGGGTTCCCCTCCTGGGGTTCCGTCTCCTCTTCGGGAGTCCCTTCCTCATAGAACCCTGCAAAAGCTTCAAACACAAGCAGTGAGCACGAAGGCTCAGCAAGTCTGACCCGTCTCACCTAAACATGGAACTTCTACATGAGGGTAATGGGTTACATGAGGTAAAAATCAGTTGCAAGGACTCGCCTAATTAGTAGAACCTTACTTTCAAGTTTTAGCAGCAGGTTGTGGAGAACCTTACGATAAGGCACATGAGAGAGCCGCAATCAAACAAGAAACACATTTCTCTCATGTACTTTGCCCAAAGTTTAAAAGAACTTCAGTTAGCTCTAAGCTACATCATATCATTAACAATCAATGTCCAGCTTTCAATCAGCAACATTTTAACATGTAACTAGCCTATTCTTTCTACGTCATGGTACAGTGAACAAGTGGTACTCACTGACCGCGAGGGACGGCGATTGTAATCGATTTACACCTGCAGGGTTACCCGAACAACCCGTCACGTACGCCCGTACTCGATGTTGCCTACAACAACCATCACGGACGCCGTACGCGACTACCTTTCACCCGTTAGCCAAATGTTGAACCGGTCCAATCGTCCCGAGCAAGAGGTATTTGCATGCGCATCTCAGTGCCGTCAGCCGATTTACACCTCGAGCTCTCAACCTACCCTCTGAACGACCAGCTATGCCTCAACACCAAGCTACCCGAGTTACATCAGTTTCCCGGTTCCCATATAGCCGGTAGGTCTTCGGTACTGTTCTAGCTTGTTCAACAGGCCCGCACACGGCTCGGTCCTCAATCGACACAAGCGGAGCTACAGCACACAGGCCCCAAAGTCCTGCTGCCCTTACTCTCCGCTTGGTCTCATTTTCTTGCCATGTGTTTCATGTGCTATCACTACCCGAGTCGAGTGCCTCTAGCCTATGCTCGCGAGTAGTTCCAACTACTCGACTTGTACCAAATCCTACACTATCTTAGCATTGCAGTAGCTAACGGGGTTTGCAATCCTAAACCCAACCCATGGTTCTCTTGGCTATGCAGTGGGGCTTCCAAACAAGACTCTAATGCAAAGAATACAGTAAACAAGTATGTGCTCAAAACAATAAAAATTTTATAAAAAGGTTAATGCAAACCGGAGCTTGCCTTGCTGCTCTTGGTCGTAGGCTAGCTGTTCCTCCGGAGTAACGAAGTCTAGGACTTCGGGTTCCTCCTCGACCTTAGCGACTACATGATAACAGCAATATATGTATCAATTTAACTGCATTTGTATTAACTTTGAAGTTGTGAAGTCTATAACCCTTGCTAGACAGACCTAATGACTGTGAAACTTTTACTGTGGCTTGGTTACAACCTAAACAGAGATTTGGTCAAGTTTTAGTTGCAGCAATGCTCATTTGAGCCCTCCATAATTAACTATGTCCTTGACCTTAATTGGAACTCTTAGGGTGTTCTAGGGATTTTCATGAAACAAACTATGACTTTATGAAAACTAGATTTCAGAGGGTTCTAATGGAGTTGGTCTCACTTAATTTGGAAGTTCCAGACTAAAGATATGAGCTAAACAATTTCAGAGAAAATTCTGAAAATGTTTCTGAACATTTTCTATTTTCTCTGGAACAGTTTCAGTAATCACACCATTAGGGGGATCAGATGAGCTCAAATGGATCTGAAATTTTTATTGTAGTTCAGGGATATTTTGGTGAACATCCCAGCAAAATTTCAGGATCTCCCTCTAAAGGATTCTCCAGATAAAATTCCAAACAGTTTAAACTTTGAGGAATTAATTCCGGAGAATTAAGGGTTTTCATGAAGTGAAACTTGATTTGCTGAAAAGTGCTCAAAGAGCTGAATCCAGCAAAATTTGGTTCACTCGATTTGGATCTTTCTAGCCAAAGTTATGAGGATGTGAAGTTTGGAAGAATTATGAAAATCGGGGGAAAAGTTTAAACTCTCGGGGCCCGAGGGGACACGTGTCGAGCGCGGAGGTGTCCGGCACACCGGGGATACCACACGTGTCGAGCGCGGAGGTGTCCGGCACACCAGAGCTCACAGGGTATTTGCACGCCAGCACAGCCGATCCCCGGCCACACCCGATCCCGATCTAAATTCTTCAGCCGCTGACACGTGGGCCAGCCGGCTTCGTCTTCCTCCCGCCGTTCTCTCGCGCCCGCGCCGCCGACCTCGCCGGAGCAGACTCGGGCTCGCCGGCTCGCCGCTGCCAGACCTCCCATGGTCTGAAACTCGCCGCCAGGGGGTTGTCGACGTCGAGGAACACGTCGGTGGTGTCAGGTCGGGCTGGGGGTGACCGGAAATAGCTCGACGACGTGCCGCGGCCTCGGTTGAGGTTCGGCACCGTCGACCGTGGTTTCTAAACCCACCAACACCTTGAACAAACGGCCTTACTGCATCAGCGTACCTCTAGGAAGCTCGACAAGGTGTCAAAAGGGTTCAGGGATGGCGGCAGGTTGGTCGGCACCGTGTGACCGATCGTGCTCGCCATGACCGCCCTTGATCGAGCTCGAAATTCGTCACTCCTAGACAGTTTCACGCTACGGATGCCGAAAAGAACTTGATTGCCGGCTAGTCCAGCATCTATGTGCAAGATTTGATGACCTCCGAAAGATCATAGAGCGAGAATTTAAAGAAACCGTACCGGAAGCTCAGTTTAAGGTTGCCGGAGCAAAAACTGAGAATTCGCCGGCGAGAGTTCACGGCGTGGCTTGAGCTTCAGGTGGAAGCAGCGTGGAGTCTGTGCGCTCCTGTTGCCGCTCTTGCTCGGCCGTGGAAGTGGTTGCAGTATGCTGCCCGCGTGAGACCGATCGCCGTCCTTCAGCTAAACTGCGGCGGTCGTCGTTGATCACGGGAATAGGGACCGAAACCCGGTGGTTCAGGCGTTGGGAGGGTGGTGCGCGACCTCAGGTGGCTGTCTAGCAGCTCAGGAACGAAGGAGGAGATGGTTTTGCTGGTTTTCCTGATTGAGCAGAGAGCTGCGGCAAGAAACAATGCCGCTGCTCGGGTTTGCCCGCGAGAAGATAAAGCCGGCCGACTCCTGCTCGGCTGAGGCGGTGCCGGTGCGTGGGGGCGCGAGCAAGCTGCCCTGGGCGCCAGCGCGCGGAGTGGGAAGCAGCTGGTGGCGCCGGTAGCTGCTCGGTGGCACAGCCGACAGCTGCTCGGTGGAATTTCCCACCGAGACTCTGACTTTGGGTGAAAGTTTCTCCTTCTTCCCTCTATGACATGTGGGTCCCACCCGGGGTTTTAACCTCTGGAATTTACTCCCAATCACTGTCGTAAACAGTGAGCCCCATAATACCCCTGGTGATTCAAATTATTCACCCCTGAGCCATTTGAATTGATCAAGGTTCAAATGAGGTTTGGTTTGAATGAATTTCAGCACAAGTTCAGTTTGAAATTCAAATAAAGTTCGAATTTCTCCCACTTAGCTCATGTCAAGATCAACTCCAAATGGAGTGAAAATTTGTGGGTGAGCTCACAAAAATGTGCTGAGTAAGAATATGCCTCCCACTTTTAAATTCATGGGATAAAAACAGTTTGAATTTGAATATAGTTTCAAACTGCCCTCTTTCTAGCTATACCCAAATTAACCTCAAAAAGGTTTGGAGTTTGGGTGAAACTTGGCATGGACATCCTTAGCAAAATATAGGAGTTTTCATATGTCCAGCCCCCCTTATATCACATGTGTGAAATACCACTTGGGCAATGTGTGAGTTTGTTCTCTAATGAGCATGTTGATAATTGTTACTTGCTCTTCATTTGTGTTCATCATCCTTCCTCAAATGAGGTGTGTGGTGTGGTGATGAACACAGCAAATGTGTGTCAAAAACTGAGGCCCTTACATTCCTCCCCCCTTAAAAGAATCTCGTCCCTAGATTATAAGGTGAAAATGTGAGAGAGGACGGTGGAAAATTACCGGATATGCGACGTGAAAAATTCGGGGTAGTTAGTGCGAAGGAATTCTTCGCTCTCCCATGTCGCTTCGTCCATGGAGTGATTACTCCATAGAACCTTGTAGAACCACAACGTACGGTTGCGTGTGGTTCGGGCCTTTTCATCAATAATTTGCACCGGTTCCTCCCGATAGGTGAGATTCGGTTGCAGTTCTTCAATGTCTTCCAGCTGAACGGTAGTTGCTAGCTTGAGACACTTCCTCAGCTGGGAAATGTGAAAGACGTCGTGCACACCGTAAAGTGCTTCTGGTAACTTCAGCCGGTATGCCACTGATCCACATCTTTCGGTAATCTGGAATGGACCGATGAATCGGGGTGCCAACTTTCCTCTCACCCCAAATCTGTTTACGCCCTTCATTGGAGACACCCGTAGGTATACGTGATCTCCAACTTCGAATTGTAATGGGCGCCTTCTCCGGTCCGCATATTGTTTCTGACGGGATTGAGCGGCTTTTAGGTTCGCTTGAATTAGTCGAACCTTTTCTTCCGTGTTGTTGACAAGGTCAATCCCGAAGGTAACCCTTTCGCCAGACTCACACCAGTTCAACGGTGTGCGGCATTTCCGCCCGTATAGCGCCTCGTAGGGCGCCATCTTGATGCTGGCTTGGTACCCATTGTTGTACGAGAACTCAGCTAGCGGCAAGTGATCATCCCAATTCTTGCCGTGGTTGATAGCGCAAGCTCGTAGCATGTCTTCTAAGATTTGATTTACCCGCTCCGTTTGCCCATCCGTCTGCGGGTGGTAGGCTGAACTATGGATCAGCTTCGTCCCCAAGGCAGCGTGCAGCTGCTCCCAAAAACGGGACACAAATAAAGTGCCCCGATCCGATATGATGGTACGGGGTACGCCGTACAAGCATAGGATCCGTGAGATGTACAGTTCAGGGTACTTCTTGGCGTTGTAGTTTGTGTTGACCGGGATGAAATGGGCAACTTTGGTGAGCCGGTCGACGATCACCCACACAGAATCATGTTTCTGCAAGGTGGTGGGTAAACCGACGATGAAGTCCATGCTCACATCCTCCCACTTCCAGGCAGGAATGCCCAGTGGTTGCAGCAGTCCCGGTTTCCGCATATGATCTGCCTTCACCCTTCGACATGTATCACACTCTGACACGTATTTTGCAACTTCGCGCTTCATCCGTGTCCACCAAAACTTCCTTCGGAGTTCTTGATACATCTTGTTGCTGCCGGGGTGAATAGAGAACTTTGATAAGTGAGCCTCATCAAAGATCTTCTTTCGTAGTTCCGGGTTTCGGGGTACGACGATCCGGTCCTTGAACCATAGGACGCCGTCTCCGTCCTTCCGGAAACATTTCAACTCCCCACTGTCTACACGTCTCCGCAAATGTGACATGCCCTTGTCATTCTTCTGGGCTGCCGCTATCTCTTCACGGATGGTGGGTATTAAAGCTAGGTTGTAGAGAGCTCCGTGTGGAATCACATGTAGTGGTGGTTCGCTCTCTTCCAACGGTGTGATGGTCAGATTATTGACGTGTGACTTGCGGCTCAGCGCATCTGCCACTACGTTTGCCTTGCCCCGGATGATAATGGATCTCTATCTCGTAATCCTTTATCAATTCTAACCATCTTCGTTGCCTCATGTTCAGCTCCTTCTGAGTGAATATGTACTTGAGGCTTTTGTGGTCGGTATATAAATGCACGAGGTTACCGAGTAGGTAGTGCCTCCACATCTTCAGTGCAAGTACCACGGCAGCGAGCTCCAAGTCGTGAGTTGGATAATTCTGCTCATGGTTCCTAAGCTGCCGTGATCCATACGCGACCACTCTTCGGTCTTGCATCAGCACACATCCGAGCCCAATGCCGGATGCATCGCAGTACACATCGAACGGTTTTGTTGTGTCTGGCTGTGCCAAAACCGGTTCTGATGTCAGGTGCTTGACTAAAGCCTTGAATGCTGCTTCACATGCTGGACTCCAAACATATTTGGTAGCCTTCTTCAGCAGCTTTGTCATTGGCTTGGCAATCTTCGAGAAGTTCGGGATGAACCTCCGATAATATCCCGCGAGTCCAAGGAAACTCCGTACCTCGTGAACAGTTCTCAGGGATTTCCAGTTCAGCACTTGAGTGATCTTGCTCGGGTCCACAGCGATACCCTCCGCTGAGATGATATGCCCGAGGAAAGGCACTTGCGATATCCAAAACTCGCATTTGCTGAATTTTGCGTATAACTTGTGATCCCGCAGCCGTTGCAAGACTATACGCAGATGTTTCTTGTGATCTTCCTCTGACTTGGAATATACCAGGATGTCGTCGATGAAGACCACGACAAACTTGTCCAGCTCCGGCATAAATACCGAGTTCATCAAGTACATGAAGTGAGCTGGAGCATTGGTGAGGCCGAAGGACATGACCAGGTACTCATAAAGTCCATACCTTGTCGAGAAAGCTGTCTTTGGAATGTCCTCCGCCCTTATCTTAATCTGATGGTACCCGGATCTTAAGTCCATATTGGAAAAGATCTTTGCTTCGACCAACTGATCAAACAACATGTCGATCCGTGGCAACGGGTACTTGTTCTTGATGGTTACGGCATTCAATGGACGATAGTCCACGCAAAGCCGCAACGTCTCATCCTTCTTCTTGACAAATAATGCCGAACAGCACCATGGCGAGGAGCTCGGCCTAATAAAACCCTTCTCCAGAAGGTCCGTGAGCTGAGTCTTAAGTTCAGCCAACTCCTTGGGCGCCATCTTGTACGGCCTTCGGGATATCGGCATGGTTCTCGGTGCGAGTTCAATCTTGAACTCCACCTCTCTATCAGGCGGCATCCCCGGCAAATCGTCCGGGAATACATCAGGGAACTCTCGGACCACTGGAATATCCTCCAATCTGAGGGTTGTGGCTTGATAGACACTTGGAAGTTTTATTTCTGGACTGTCCAGAAATAATGAGTGAGACTCGTGCACTTCTGAGTTCAAGTGCACGACTCGGAAGACGGTGTCTAAAACAGCGCCGTGGCGGGTTAACCACGACATCCCTAAGATGACATCGACCTTTTGTCCCTCTAAAATTATGAGAGACGTAGGGTAAACTCTACCCTCTAAGCACAATGGCGCTTTTGGGACCATCATGCTTGCTGAAATTTTCCCACCCGGTGAACAGATCACATAAGGACTATCGGTGGGTAGTATTTGCAAGCTATAGTTATCAATGAAAGCTTGGCTAATGAAACTATGCGTGGCGCCTGAATCAAATAGTACTATAGCGGGATGCTGGTGGAGTTGGAACATACCCGCAAGGATTGGCTCGCCCTCCGGCACGTCCTCAATGGCAAGCTGGTGGATGGTGCCGGGCCTAGGGTTTGCCCGCCGCGCATTAGTAGGGTTCCGGTGTTGATTCCTCCCCGGAAACTGTGGTGCCACTCCGCCGCCTTGCCTCTCCGGGCAACTGCTCGCGAAGTGCCCTGGGCGACCACACTTGTAACATGTGGCCGCTGCTGGTGGAGTGCTCGGTGGACGAAAGCCCGGCATGCGTTGCGGAGGTACAAACGCACGTGGCATCGCCCGCTGCTGCTGTTGTTGTTGCGGTGGTACTGGCAGTGCCGGCCTGAATGCCGGTGAAGAGTACGGCCGACTGCGGAATGGCATCGACCGCTGTGGTGGCTGCCAGCGTGGACCCGATGGTGGGCGATTCACCATCCGAAACTTCTGAGAAGGACCGCCTCCTTCTCCGCTGCTCTGCGGCGCGCTTCGCTTCCTCTCCGCCGCCGCTAACTCCTTGCCGGAGTCCTCCTGAACAATCGCAGCATCAATGATGTCGTTGAGGCTGCCGCGATTGAACATTGCCAACTTGTCCTTCAGGAGCGGGTTAAGCCCCTGGTAAAAGTGGTCTCGCTGCTTCTCGTCTGTATCAGCATGATACGACGCATATAGCGCGAGATCGTTAAACGCCCTGGAGTATTCCAGCGCGTTCCGGCTCCCTTGTTGCAGGTGTAAGAACTCCTGCATCTTCCTCTTCATTAAACCTGGCGGTATATGATAGGCCCTGAAGGCCGTCCGGAACTCCGTCCAGGTCATCACTCGGTCGGTGGGCTTTGAAGCACAGAAGTTGGCCCACCACGCGCTCGCGGATCCTTGGAGCTGCTGGACCGCGAACTGAGTCTTGCGCTGCTCGCTGATCTGGAGCAGCCCGAACTTCATCTCTATGGCGCGGAGCCAGTTGTCCGTGTCAAGTGGTTCATCCGCCCTTGAGAATACCGGGGGATGAGTTGCCAGAAAGTCGGAATAGGAGCTCTGTTGACGCTCCTCACGGTCTTGACGTCTCTCTGGGCGAGCGTATTGGCGATAAGAGTCTGCAGCAACTCTGTGTGTTGCTGATGCGAGCCCGCCACTGCTGCGACGATGTCGGCCAATGTAACCGTTGGCAGTGGCGGTGGCGGTGTTTGTTGTTGCTGTTGCTGTTGTTGCTGTTTTTGTCCCGAGGAGTCCTCGAGAGGTGGTTGGGAGGTCTCTCCCCCTTGACTGGTACCCCCAACGTCAGGGTTGGCACGAGTACGCGTCATTCTGAAATTCAAACAGCAGCGATTAGCACATGTCTTACTTAAAATTCCATAAGCAACAGTAGGTCTTGAAGTGACACATGACTAATTTGCACAACATTCACATATATTGATAAAGCATAAACTTTATACAAGATACATTATTCTCGGATCTCCGAGAAGTCGTGCTCATGTCGTCACTACCTATACATACGCTACTGTCTACACGACATGTCACCGATTTCAAAAGTTGGGTTAAGCTACCCTAGCTGCCCTACATGGTAACTGTAACCCTCTACTCAGAGTAGAACTCGACCTCCTGTGGGTCGTCCTCCTCCGGTACCTCTGCTGGTGGCTCTGGATCTACCACCTCTTCTCCCATTCCGGGTTCTCCCATTGCTGGAAGACCCAAGACCACCGGTACGCCTAACACCGGGGGTACGAGGTCCTGCAAAGCATGCACCTCGTCCATAGCTTGGTTGTAGTCCTCTTCCCAGCCTTGTCCTTCCTCGATAGCATCGTCCCGCTCTTGAGCAAAGTCCTCATGCTGCTGGGTTAGGGTCTGCACCAGTTCTCATAACGCCGCGATGTCGACACGGCTTTTTCTCTTCGCCTTCTTCAGACGATGCAACTGATTGTGCTGTTCATTCAGTCGCTTGATCGTCGGAAGGAGCACATTGCGGAGTGCGCTGTGAGCACTCTCGAAATGATCTCCACGGCTTGTGCTCTCCTTGAGCTTTGTGACGAGATGCTCCGTATGAACAGCTTGGCTGTCCATCACGGCGTTTCCCGCCCTCATCTGGAGGCTGAGATTTGCCTCCGCGGGGTTGTACCTTGGGAAACTCGGGTCCGTTGCCTACAGGTACCTCTCTTCCCACACCTGCTGAGCTCGTCCCTCCACCGGAACGAGTGCGTATGGAGTGCCCTCCATAGCCTGCACGTGTAGTTGGCAGAAACGTGACATAGTGTTACGGGCTGCCACTTGCCACACCCCTTCCGGTTGTTTTCCTCTCACCGTGATGGTGAATGGCACCCAACCGGGTGGCGTAGGTCCTGCAGGAACCTCGACATGGATCGTCCACGTCTTGTTCCCTTCTTTGCCTTCTTCCTTGGCGAAGTATTGCGGCATCTGGTTGTACCCGAAATATTGGAGCATTTGCCACAATGCTTCCGGGTAGCCGCTACGGTCAGAACAGTGGGAAACCACCCACCCGTTCTCCAACTGTTTATCTGCTGTCATCTGTAAAAATATATTTGAGAAATGTCAAATATTTATTTAAACAGTAAACCATTGAGTTATAACATAAGACATGTCATTGAACCCACAAAACTTGGAAATATAGTTCAAATTTTAAACAAATTTGACTGCTGATCTGCTGTTCCCATGACAGCCCTGACCAGTTTCCATATCAACCTGATTTAGGCTATGTTGAAGGCAAAACCAATTCTGGAACTCAACATCAAAGTTAAAGCTAACTTCAATAGATTTCCATAAAGTATTTGCTTGGCCTAAGATCTGTCCTGGTTCAAAAGTTATGAGATGTCAAAGTTAACAGAATTCCTGGAGAAAATTGGACAGCACCTCCCTGCCTTAGGTACTGATTTGATCCAAGAATCCCAGTTACTTCTGTTCCTAATCTGACAAAACTTTCTGTTACAAAGTTGTAACCTATCTCATAAGCTTTCCAGAACTACCTCATTTTCTATTTTTGGATTTTCATGCAGGAAGTTATGCTTAATTTATAAGAGTCTACAGAGAGTCTTTGCTCTGCCCTGTTTTCTGGACAGTTTCAACTCTACTGCATTTTTCGATTGGTTAAGGGATGAAACACCTCTGGACCTCTACAGAAAAGTTTTAAAGCTCTTCCAAAGCTTTCCAGAAATGTATCATATGACCCCAACCTCGAAAGAACTCAACCTCTAACCTCTGATTAACTTCAGCCTTGATTCAGCTGAAAACAGAGTGCCCTGTCCTTAACAACCTATAAGTTGAAAACTTGTTAACTTTGAATATCCTGTTCCAGGGAAGGAGTTACGTCAAATTTAACTACTTTGGATCAAAACCTTCAAGTTTTTAAATGAAGTTGTTCATTTAATGGGGTGTGACGTCGATGCGTCACCAGATTATGTCGGTACTACGTCCTCACAAAGAAAACCTATACCGGACTTAGCCGGCTTCGTTATTTCAGTGGCACTAAACGTCACTCGCACACGGATGCTACACGTCTACCGTTTTGTGGTCAGGCTACCTGCAGAAACTCAAGCAATCATCGGACTCGGCTGCACACCGAGCCCGGAATCCATACAGTTCGTACACCCGGCCGTCATCACTCGCCCAGATGTTCTCAAGCCAACTATGCCTTGAGTTACGTGTTCACGTTTCAGACCACGTGACGGGGTCTCCCATGTTGCACCACGCACGCCAGGGACAGACGTTGCTCGAATACCCCAAACGACATGAAGAGTCGTAGAGGATACTAAAGCGGGTCGGGTTACCTGCCACCCGTGGGGCTCCACCCTTCAGCTTGTGCGCACTGGTGGACAGCGCTTACGTGCACCCCCCAAGACATGAACGTTCCGAGATGCACGATTTTCCGACATAACACATAGGTTAATATGCCACTTTATATATGCTAATAACATCCTTATACGGGCTACTAACTCGTTCCTCACTGGATTTTTGAAAAAGAAGACCTTTGTAATGTGTTAAACCTCAAGCGAGCTCTGATACCAACGCTGACACGACCCCATTGGTCCTGTCGAGCCAGGATCACGCTGAGGGGTGCTGTGTTGCACAGCACCGTATAACACACGTCAAAGGTACAAAAGCAGAAGCGGAAATTTTATTACATAAACAAGTTTATGAACATGTTTACATCAAAATAAGATTAGTCTACACTCGCGGGCGTAGACTAAGCATCAAGTGCACGTTCAGCCCTCGAACGTGTCCTTGCTAGCACACACGCACACTAACTCTGCGGCGTGCACGACTCCCACTCGACGGGGTTCCCCTCCTGGGGTTCCATCTCCTCTTTTGGAGTCCCTTCCTCATAGAACCCTGCAAAAGCTTCAAACACAAGCAGTGAGCACGAAGGCTCAGCAAGTCTGACCCGTCTCACCTAAACATGGAACTTCTACATGAGGGTAATGGGTTACATGAGGTAAAAATCAGTTGCAAGGACTCGCCTAATTAGTAGAACCTTACTTTCAAGTTTTAGCAGCAGGTTGTGGAGAACCTTACGCTAAGGCACATGAGAGAGCCGCAATCAAACAAGAATCACATTTCTCTCATGTACTTTGCCCAAAGTTGAAAAGAACTTTAGTTAGCTCTAAGCTACAGCATATCATTAACAATCAATGTCCAGCTTTCAATCAGCAACATTTTAATATGTAACTAGCCTGTTCTTTCTACGTCACGGTACAGTGAACAAGTGGTACTCACTGACCGTGAGCGACGGCGATTATAATCGATTTACACCTGCAGGGTTACCCGAACAACCCGTCACGTACGCCCGTACTCGATGTTGCCTACAACAACCATCATGGACGCCGTACGCGACTACCTTTCACCCGTTAGCCAAATGTTGAACCGGTCCAATCGTCCCGAGCAAGAGGTCTCTGCACGCGCATCTCAGTGCCGCCAGCCGATTTACACCTCGAGCTCTCAACCTACCCTATGAACGACTAGCTATGCCTCAACACCCAGCTACCCGAGTTACATCAGTTTCCCGGTTCCCATATAGCCGGTAGGTCTTCGGTAATGTTCTAGCTTGTTCAACAGGCCTGCACATGGCTCGGTCCTCAATCGACACAAGCGGAGCTACAGCACACAGGCCCCAAAGTCCTGCTGCCCTTACTCTCCGCTTGGTCTCATTTTCTTGCCATGTTTTTCATGTGCTATCACTACCCGAGTCGAGTGCCTCTAGCCTATGCTCGCGAGTAGTTCCAACTACTCAACTTGTACAGAATCCTACACTATCTTAGCATTGCAGTAGCTAACGGGGTTTGCAATCCTAAACCCAACCCATGGTTCACTTGGCTATGCAGTGGGGCTTCCAAACAAGACTCTAATGCAAAGAATACAGTAAACAAGTATGTGCTCAAAACAATAAAAATTTTATAAAAAGGTTAATGCAAACCGGAGCTTGCCTTGCTGCTCTTGGTCGTAGGCTAGCTGTTGCTCCGGAGTAACGAAGTCTAGGACTTTGGGTTCCTCCTCGACCTTAGCGACTACATGATAAGAGCAATATATGTATCAATTTAACTGCATTTGTATTAATTTTGAAGTTGTGAAGTCTATAACCCTTGCTAGACAGAGCTAATGACTGTGAAACTTTTACTGTGGCTTTGATACAACCTAAACAGAGATTTGGTCAAGTTTTAGTTGCAGCAAAGCTCATTTGAGCCCTCCACAATTAACTATGTCCTTGACCTTAATTAGAACTCTTAGGGTGTTCTAGGGATTTTCATGAAACAAACTATGACTTTCTGAAAACTAGATTTTCAGAGGGTTCTAATGGAGTTGGTCTCACTTAATTTGGAAGTTCCTGACTAAAGATATGAGCTAAACAATTTCAGATAAAATTCTGAAAATGTTTCTGAACATTTTCTATTTTCTCTGGAACAGTTTCACTAATCACACCATTAGGGGGATCAGATGAGCTCAAATGGATCTGAAATTTTTATGGTAGTTCAGAGATATTTTGGTGAACATCCCAGCAAAATTTCAGGATCTCCCTCTAAAGGATTCTCCAGTTAAAATTCCAAACATTTTAAATTTGAGGAATTAATTCCGGAGAATTAAGGGTTTTCATGAAGTGAAACTTGATTTGCTGAAAAGTGCTCAAAGAGCTGAATCCAGAAAAATTTGGTTCACTCGATTTGGATCTTTCTAGCCAAAGTTATGAGGATGTGAAGTTTGGAAGAATTCTGAAAATCGGGGGAAAAGTTTAAACTCTCGGGGCCTGCGGGGACACGTGTCGAGCGCGGAGGTGTCCGGCACACCGGGGATACCATACGTGTCGAGCGCGGAGGTGTCTGGCACACCGGAGCTCACAGGGTATTTGCGCGCCAGCACAGCCTATCCCCGGCCACACCCGATCCCGATTTAAATTCTTCAGCCTCTGACACGTGGGCCAGCCGGCTTCGTCTTCCTCCCGCCGTTCTCTCGCGCCCGTGCCGCCGACCTCGCCGGAGCAGACTCGGGCTCGCCGCCTCGCCGCTGCCGGACCTCCCATGGTCTGAAACTCGCCGCCAGGGGGTTGTCGACGTCGAGGAACACGTCGGTGGTGTCAGGTCAGGCTGGGGGTGACCGGAAATAGCTCGGCGACCTGCCGCGGCCTCGGTTGAGGTTCGGCACCGTCGACCGTGGTTTCTAAACCCGCCAACACCTCGAACAAACGGCCTTACTGCATCAGCGTACCTCTAGGAAGCTCGACAAGGTGTCAAAAGGGTTCAGGGATGGCGGCAGGTTGGTCGGCACCATGTGACCGATCGTGCTCGCCATGACCGCCCTTGATCGAGCTCGAAATTCGTCACTCCTAGACAGTTTCACGCTACGGATGCAGAAAAGAACTTGATCGCCGGCTAGTCCAGCATCTATGTGCAAGATTTGATGACCTCCGAAAGATCATAGAGCGAGAATTTAAAGAAACCGTACCGGAAGCTCAGTTTAAGGTTGCCGGAGCAAAAACTGAGAATTCACCGGCGAGAGTTCACGGCGTGGCTTGAGCTTCAGGTGGAAGCAGCGTGGAGTCTGTGCGCTCCTGTTGCCGCCCTTGCTCGGCCGTGGAAGTGGTTGCAGTATGCTGCCTGCGTGAGACCGATCGCCGTCCTTCAGCTAAACTGCGGCGGTCGTCGTTGATCACGGGAACAGGGACCGAAACCCGGTGGTTCAGGCGTTGGGAGGGTGGTGCGCGACCTCAGGTGGCTGTCTAGCAGCTCAGGAACGAAGGAGGAGATGGTTTTGCTGGTTTTCCCGATTGAGCAGAGAGCTGCGGCAAGAAACAATGCCGCTGCTCGGGTTTGCCCGCGAGAAGATAAAGCCGGACGACTCCTGCTCGGCTGAGGTGGTGCCGGTCGCGTGGGGGCGCGAGCAAGCCGCCCTGGGCGCCAGCGCGCGGAGAGGGAAGCAGCTGGTGGCGCCGGTAGCTGCTCGGTGGCAAAGCCGACAGCTGCTCGGTGGAATTTCTCACCGAGACTCTGACTTTGGGTGAAAGTTTCTCCTTCTTCCCTCTATGACATGTGGGTCCCACCCGGGGTTTTAACCTCTGGAATTTACTCCCAATCACTGTCGTAAACAGTGAGCCCCATAATACCCCTGGTGATTCAAATTATTCACCCCTGAGCCATTTGAATTGATCAAGGTTCAAATGAGGTTTGGTTTGAATGAATTTCAGCACAAGTTCAGTTTGAAATTCAAATAAAGTTCGAATTTCTCCCACTTAGCTCATGTCAAGATTAACTCCAAATGGAGTGAAAATTCGTGGGTGAGCTCACAAAAATGTGCTGAGTAAGAATATGCATCCCACTTTTAAATTCATGGGATAAAAACAGTTTGAATTTGAATATAGTTTCAAACTGCCCTCTTTCTAGCTATACCCAAATTAACCTCAAAAAGGTTTGGAATTTGGTTGAAACTTGGCATGGACATCCTTAGCAAAATATAGGAGTTTTCATATGTCCAGCCCCCCTTATATCACATGTGTGAAATACCACTTGGGCAATGTGTGAGTTTGTTCTCTAATGAGCATGTTGATAATTGTTACTTGCTCTTCATTTGTGTTCATCATCCTTCCTCAAATGAGGTGTGTGGTGTGGTGATGAACACTGCAAATGTGTGTCAAAAACTGAGGCCCTTACACGTATGTGTATGTGTGAAGAACATCCTGGGCACACATATGCATTAGTTCTCGGTTCTGTGGTTTTCCGACAGAATTGAGGGCGTCACAATTTAAGATTCTGAATAAGAAAGGAGAAGTAGCCTATCAACTAGAGCTCCCAAAGCACCTCTCCGACGTACATGACGTGTTTCATGTGCCCCAGCTCAAGAAGTGCTTGAGAATACCAGAGGAACAAGTATCAATTGGAGAGCTTGAACTTCAAAGGGACCTGATTTACGCGGAACACCCTGTCCGAATCTTGGACGTAAAGGAAAAGGTCACCCGGAACAAGGTGATTCGATGGTGCAAGGTAGAATGGAGCCATCACACCGAAGCCGAAGCCACATGGGAGCGTGAAGAGGATATCAAGGCAGAATTTCCCCATCTATTTTCTGCTAACGAATCTTGAGGGCGAGATTCAATTTAAGGGGGGTAGATTTGTGACGCCCTCATCCCGGGTGTCAGCATATGTTCATGCTTTACAAAGAGGAAACATTTTAAGAAAAGTAGGGACAGGGAAAAATATCAAAAGGATAGCCAATAAGAGCCGAATCCAGCTCTCAGGAAGCGCCGAAGACAACTTGCCGCGGCCGCTGGCCACGTGGCGTGTTCGGAGCTCATCCCTGCGAAGTGGGGAGAGGTCCGCCACTAAATTAGCTACGTGGCAGGTTCGGAACTCATCTCCGCAAAAGGGGAAAGGTCCGATCCTGTGGGACACATGTTGCCCACGGAGCTAGCCTCCGCGGAAAAAGCAAAGGCATTTCCGCAGGACACGTGTCATCCTCGGAGCAAGTCCTCACGGAAATCAGAGGACCGGTCGCACGGGATACGTGTCGATCTCGGAGCCCACCTCCGAGGGGTCCTGTTCTATTGGACACGCGTCGTCACCGGAGCTTATCTCTGGGAGGTCTGTCTCTGCTGGATACGTGTCGACCTCGGTGCATGTCCCTGAAGAAAGAAGAAAGGAAAGACCGGTGCCAACACGTGGCGTGCGCGGAGCTCACCTCCAAAGGAGGGGGAGGTCTCGGTCGATTGACACGCGGCACAACCGGAGCTCGTCTCTGCGGAAAAGGAGAGACCAGGCCCCGGAAGGACACGTGGAGCCTCCGGAGCTCATCGCCGCGAAGGTAACGAGTTCTGGAGCGGCTGTTAAGCGTAAGAATACCGGTACGTAAAGGAAACCGATCTGAATTCCACAACGTTACCGCACCAAATCAACTAAAGATAAGATGATAGGATCCAACGACGATCTGAATAAAACTCTTATTCGGGATACAATCAGATTAAGACTCTTCTCTTCCCGATTATAAATAAAACCCAGAACCTCTAGCCGAAAACACAAACTTATTTTCCAACTCCGGAGCCGACAACTTAGAGCCCTAGCCCTAACTCGCCGAGTAAACCATCACCGAAGCGCAACAAGGAAGATCGCCGGAGAAAAGCACAGCGGTCTGAGGAGGACCTCGAAGGCCGAAAGGAACATAAGGTAGGCCCCAATACCACCTTGCGATATCGTTGTGTTTTCTTTGCATCTGTTCTTTGATTCCTTTCGAACAGAAGCCTTCTCGTGGACAGATCACTTGATGATCAGGTTGATCTAAAGACAAAATCATTGCCACGTCCACCTTTGATCCGAACACCTCTGTCATGCAAGCCATGCAAGAACACACCAATCTAATAAAAAGATCATAGGATAGCATGCATGTGCATCATCGCATCTAGTTTAAGGTTTGTGCATGATATTGATTGCTGTGAATCTTGTATGCACGTGATCCTACCTAGCAGGACAAGCTCAGGGAGCTGTCTACGACGAACTGCAGCAACCAGGTTTTGAGATTCAAGAACAACCGGAACCGCAAGAACAAGGCAAGTGCTCCTTGACCATGTTGATCCTATGTTTTGGGTAAAACTGTTTTGTTTTGCGAAAAGGTGTGTGTGCTGAGTCAAACATGATGGGAAACCCTTTTTATAGGAGTTTACTAGTTTTGGTTAAACCACCCTTGTCGTCTGGGAAGTTTATGAGTCGGGTATTGTTTTTGCTTTATGCTTCGCTGAGTCTATGGGATTGGGAAGCGAGATAGATGTGTCTAGCTAACTGCACTCGTAATGATAATAAGAAACTGATGTTAATAATGGACATGGATCGGAGGGAGATCTAGGCAAGCCCGGGTTTGTGAATGAGGTAGCATGAGATGGTGGTTTACTTGCCATAGATCTAAGGACCGGTTCATGCATGCACATGCCAGGATAACAGTGCCACCACAAGGCCAAGTATGGGTGCGGCTTAGCTGAGTAATTAGGTAAGTTGCTAGAGTGTTATGGACTGTGGAAGGCGCGGGGAATGGGGGTCGAGTGAGGACTACCCTGGGAACTGCATGGCACAAGAGGGGGCCCGTGGGTGGGAGAATTGGAGATTCTAGCCTGCCGGTGAAACCTTAGTGAGTCCATACATCTAGTAACCCCTTTGTAAAGGCTATTTTGTGATCTCTTGACCATACACCGACGGATGTGTACTGGTATAATGGAGGTTCTGCAGTCGCCGACGGGTGATGAAATCACAAACTTGTGGGTAAAGAGGTGCAAACTCTGCAGAGTCTAAAACTATCATGATAGCCGAGCTTACGGTTACGAGCACCTGGTTAAACTGCCATGATTAGTTGGGATGGTTATTGGGATGGTTATTGGGATGGACATTGGGAAGGTTCTTGGTTATGGTTATTGGTTTGTTTATAGTTTGGTTGTTGGGACTGTTGAGTTCGGGTGATATGATGGTTGCATGACTGTTGAGTCATGGCAACGAGATTGGTCTCGGTGTGAGACGAAGTTGTTTTGAGATGGTAGCGAATACGGGGAGGTATTCGTAAGATGGTAGCGAATACGAGGAGGTATTCGTGAGTAAGAATGAGGTTGGTTAATGTTCGGGTGGAACATGGAAAGCGATGGAGGTATGTTGGTAATTTAATACATGCTGGGACTACATTCATCTAAAGTTAAGTTGCTGTTTTATCATGGTTTTATAAATCTGCTTTTCTGCAAATAAGCCTTTTTATACCTACCTTGTTTATAAGCTGCATATCATGTGTTTTCCCGCACTTGCTGAGTACATCATTGTACTCAAACTTGCATTATTATTTCATCATCAGCAGCGGGAGATGCCTACTATGAAGACCAAGTGGAGCATTACGGCGTGTGATCTATTCTCCTTGCCTGTGGAGGGAGTAGAGATGGAGCCACTTCTGCTTAGATTTGTTTCCGCCTTAGCTAAATTGCTTCCGCGTTAGAATAAAGACTTCCGCTGTGTAGAAATAAGACTTCCACTGTAAGTATGAGTCCAAGACTCATGAGGTATTGTAATAAACTCTGTTATTCGTGGTAATATATAATCTGAATTCAGTTTGTGGAACGTATGTGTATGTGTGATTAACATCCTGGGCACACATATGCATTAGTTCTTGGTTCCGTGGTTTTTCCACAGAATTGAGGGCGTCACAGCTTCTCTGCAGAGACTAGCTCCGAAGTCAACACGTGTCCCGCGGGGCTGAGCCTCGCTTCTCCATAGAGACTAGCTCCGAAGGTGACACGTGTCCAGCGGGGCCGGACCTCCCTTCTCTTCGGAGGTGAGCTCCGAGGACGACACGTGTCCAGCAGTGTCGGACCTCCCTTCTCCTCGGAGGTGAGCTCCAAGGACGACACGTGTCCAGCAGCGTTGGACCTCTCGGAGGCGAGCTCTGAGGGTGACACGTGTCCAGTGGGGCTGGACCTCTCGGAGGCGAGCTCCGAGGGCGACACGTGTCCCGCGGGGCCGAACCTCATCCCTTCCATAGGGGTGAGCTCCACGGGAGCCACGTGTCCCACGGTGCCGGACCTCGCTCCCTCCGCAGGGGCGAGCTCCGAAGGCGCCACGTGGCCAGCAGGCCGCGGGAAGTGTCGACGGCGCTCCTCGGCGAATTGGAATTGGCTCTTTTCAGCTATCTTTCTCCCATTCCCCACCATTTTTATGATTCTTTCTCCCGTTCTTCTTTTATAATGTTTCTCTATATGCAATGCATGGATATGAAATTGAGGGTGTTACAAACCAACCCCCTTAAACTGAATCTCGCCCTCGAGATTCGTTAGAGTAGAGAATAGATGAGGGAATTCTGCCTTGAGGTCTTCCTCACGCTCCCATGTAGCCTCGGCTTCCGTGTGATGGCTCCACTGTACCTTGCACCAACGGATCACTTTGTTCCTCATGACCATTTCCTTCACGTCCAAAATTTGGACAGTGTGCTCTACGTAGGTCAGATCCTCTTGAAGCTTGAGCCCATCCATCGGTACTTGTTCTTCTAGTACTCTCAAGCACTTCTTGAGCTGGGATACGTGAAACACGTCATGCACGTCGGAGAGGTGCGTTGGGAGCTCTAGTTGATAAGCTACCTCTTCTCGCTTGCCCAAAATCTTAAATGGCCCGATGTAGTGAGGTACTAACTTGCCTTTGACGTTGAAACGTCATTGTCCACAGATAGGTGATACCTTAAGGTACACGAAGTCTCCTACTTTGAAGGTCAACTTTCTTCGCCTATTGTCCGCATAACCTTTTTGTCATGACTGAGCAGCCTTCAAGTTCTCCCGTATTGTTTGGACTTGCTTCTCGGCGTCTTGCAGCACTTCGGGTCCAAACACTTGGTTCTCTCCGATCTCATTCCAGAACAGCGGCGTTCTATACCGTCTACCATACAATGCTTTGAAAGGTGACATCTTCAAGCTGGCTTGATAGCTGTTATTGTATGAGAACTCAGCATACGGCAAGCTCCTCCCAACTACGCCCATGTTTCAAGGTGCAGGCTCTCAACATGTCTTCTAAAATTTGATTTGTCCTCTCAGTTTGCCCGTCGGTTTGCGGGTGATAAGAGGAGCTGAAATCCTGGCGTGTACCCATAGCTTCATGCAGCTTCTTCCAGAACCTAGAGGTAAATTGGGTACCCCAATCTGAAACTATCCTCTTCGGAACTCCATGACGGCACACGATTTGCTCCATGTACAGCTCCGCTAGTTCTGCGATGCGGTACGTGGTTCTAACAGGAAGAAAATGGGCTGTTTTCGTCAATCGGTCCACAATAACCCAGATGGAGTCATAACCCGACCGAGTACGTGGTAGTCCAACTATGAAATCCATGCTGATATCTTCCCACTTCCACTCGGGTACTTTCAATGGTTGCAACAGTCCAGCAGGTCTCTGATGTTCGGCCTTCACCCGTTGGCACGTGTCGCATAAGGCAACATACTCAGCTATGTCCCTTTTCATACCATCCCACCAATAACAAGTTTTCAGGTCCTTGTACATCTTTGTACTGCCGGGATGTATGGAATAAGGTGAGTCATGTGCCTCCTTTAATATCGTGTCATGGATGTGCTTCATGTTAGGCACACAAATCCTTTTCCCTAACCAAAGCGTACTCTTCTCGTCTTCCTTGAAATCCTTTTCTATGCCTTGTAGGATTCTTTCCTTGATTTACTTGATTTCCTCATCCGTTGCTTGGCCATCTCATATCTCTTGTTCCAGCGAGGAGTTGAGTTCTATCACTTCCATCTCATTCAAGAACCCGAGATGTAACCGTTCGAACTCTTTGCGCAGCTCGGGCGGTAGCTCCCGAACCGTGAGTTGGTGACATGCTCCCTTTCGGCTCAACGCATCAGCTACTACATTGGCCTTTCCGGGGTGATAATTGATTCCAACATCATAATCCTTAATGAGTTCCAACCATTGACGTTGCCTAAAATTCAGATCCATTTGTGTGAATATATACTTGAGGCTTTTGTGATCCGTATAGATCTCACATCGGTGGCCAAGGATATAATGCCTCCAAATCTTCAAGGCATGTACCATGGCTGCGAGTTCCAAGTCATGTATGGGGTAATTCAGCTCGTGTTTCTTTAGTTGTCTCGATGCATAGGCTACCACTTGTCCTTCTTGCATGAGCACACATTCAAGCCCTTGCCTTGATGTGTCACAATATATGTCGAAACTCTTGCTCACGTCCGGCAATACCAAAACCGGCGCTGTGGTTAGCCTTTTCTTGAGCTCCTCAAAGCTTTCTTGACACGCTGGTGTCCACTGAAATGCTTTTCCCTTCATTAGCTATTCAGTCATAGGCTTCGCTATTTTGGAGAAATCCTTGATGAACCGGTGATAGTATCCAGCAATCCCAAGGAAACTCTGAATATCCCTCACGTTCTGCAGTTGCTTCCACTTTAGAACATCTCCCACTTTTCCGGGATCAACCGATACTCCTCTCTCGGAGATGATGTGGCCTAGGAACGATATCTCCTTTAGCCAAAATTGACATTTGCTGAACTTAGCCTACAATTGATGCTCTCGCAGTTTCTGCAATGTCAATCTCAAATGTTCTTCACGTTCTTCCTCGCTTTTCGAATACAACATGATATCGTCGATGAAAACCACGACGAACTTGTCCAAGTACTCCATGAAGACCTTATTCATGAGGT
Organism: Neostapfia colusana; assembly: GCA_030760725.1. NCBI lineage: Eukaryota > Viridiplantae > Streptophyta > Magnoliopsida > Poales > Poaceae > Neostapfia > Neostapfia colusana. The sequence goes on from JASWHV010000001.1 coordinate 110,862,623, forward strand.
ACATAAAATATGCGGGTGCATTTGTTAACCCAAAAGACATAACGGTATATTTATACGAACCATACGTGTTCGAAATGCAGTATTGGGTATGTTGGAGGGCTTAATCTTCAGCTGGAAGTATCCCGACCGAAGATCAATCTTGGAGAAAATTCGGGCACCATTCATTTGGTGGAACAGGTCCTCTATACGGGGCAGCGGGTATTTATTCTTGATCGTCACCTCATTGAGAGCCCTATAATCCACACACATCCTTTGGATCCCATCCTTCTTGTCTACGAAGAGCACGGGGGATCCCAATGGTGACGAGCTCGGGCGTATAAAACTCTTTTCTAGCTGCTCCTGAATTTGCTTCTTAAATTCCACTAGTTCATTAACGGGCATCCTATATGGCCTCTTCGGTATAGGTGCAGTTCCAGGTACTAAATCAATGGCAAACTCAATGTCCCGGTCAGGTGGCATACCTGAAAGTTCTTACGAGAACACGTCCGAATATTCTTGAACCACCGGAATGCTTTCCAATGTTGCTTCTTCGACGTGGTTCAACGTTGCCTTCTCTGTTGCCGGTTGGGCTGACTCGAACTCAATACGAGTACCGTGCTCATTTGTCAACTGCACGCTCCTCTCAGCACATTGGATCACTCCGTTGTGCTTGCTTAACCAATCCATTCCAAGTATTATATCAAGCCCTTGAGAATCCAAGACAATATGGTTGGCAAGGAAGTCTAACCCTTATTTTAAGGTTTACTTTTGGACATACTATATTAGTCCTCATCTCTCCACCGGGAGAATTAACCAACATAGTATATTTCATGTGTGATATGGGCAGATTATACTTGGCAACATACTTGGATGATATGAATGAATGCGATGCTCCGGAATCAAATAAAACAGTAGATGGGTAGGAGTTGGCAAGGAACATACCAATCACGACGTCCTCAGCCTGTTGCGCCTCCTCAGCGGAGACTGATTCACGTTGCCATGAGCGTAGTTCTGCTGTCCACGGTTACTTTGATTAGCTCCTCCGTTCGGCCGTGGGTTCTGCTTGGGCGCGTTGGTCGGCTGTCCAAGGCCTTTCCTCGGGCACTGACTTGCAAAGTGTCCCGTCTCTCCGCATGAAAAGCATGCCTTGTTGCCCAAGACAGCAGGAACGTTGGGGCAAGGGTGGTTTTGAGCATAGACGCCGATGTTGGGACGGGACGCAGAAGGCAAAGGCACACGAGGTGCTTGCATGACAGGATGTTGCTGCGGTGGCTGATTAGGGCGAGGTGGATTTGCAGGGCGGAAAGTAGAAGCGGACGAGCCATACTGTGGTGCAGCTGGGGGCATGAAACGGGGACGTACATTGCTCCCTTGTGGCTGGTATGACATCTTCCTCTTGCCCTCTTGCTTGATCTCTGTCACACCCGGTTTTTCCGAAGAACAACCAAGTGAATATCACATGTATGCCAGGATCATTTTCTCATACATGTGATGACAAATAGTGAAGTATCATTTATTACAAGCCAGGTGTCGAATATAAATAAGTCTCACATAGCAAATGTCTCGATGGACAATAATAAGTTCATCACAAGTAAATAAACTAGCAGCGGAAAATTATTCTTGTGGGCTCCGTTACAGGCGTTGCTCGGGGGTCTCCATGAACCTTGAAACCTTCTTCAGATCCAAAGTCTTGGTCATTATACACCACCTCATTATCTTGACCTGAGCAGCAATATAAACCAACAAATATGCAAGGTTGAGTACCGATGGTACTCAGCATGTGTGGGAAAGTTATGTCATGCATGGCTAGAACAAGGGGAGTTTGAACTCATGGTTAAAGCACTATGCCACTAATACCTATTACCTTAGCTTATTAAGCACCTACATTACTACACAGGTGAAATGGTCCCAATCTCCCATCCCATCATCAAATAACCATAACATCATTTCCAATGTTAAGCTCCCCGCTTAACATCCACAACTTCCAAAACCATCAATCCTCTAATCATGAATAAGTCCAAGCCGCTCTTGACCGTGAGCACGGCTGTGATGACAGTTTTGACTCTGCAGAGTTTGTACCACTGTACCCACATGTAGTGATTTCATCCCCCGTTGCCGGTTGGACTAAAAGAACCTCCATTATGCCAGTGGCTACGAACCACATTCACACTTCCCAGGTGTGTAGCCAGGAGATCACTATGAAGACTTTACAAAGTGATTCCCGACGAGCGTGGGCCCATTGAGGTTTCACCCCTAACAGCATACAAGAGGCTCCAACCCCGCTGCAGTGGCCCCCTCTTGAGCCTTGCGGTTCATATGGTAGTCCAGCTGACACCTACTCCCCGCACCATCCAACACACCCATACTACGCCGGGGATACACCTAATTAATTGGCCAAGCTGCCCCATCTCAGCATGTGGTTGGCACGGTAAAGCCAGGTTACATGCTCCATGAACCGGTCCTTAGGATCCAGGCAAGTACTAAACACAATCCCGAGTCTCGTGCACCCAGCACCAACCAAAACATCCAACTTGCCTTGATCCCTACCTCTACATAACTCACAATATCTCATTCAAGAGTATGGTAAAATAAAGTGATGATCTCATATCCCAAATATCCCATTCTAAGCATGGCTAAGCATATGCATAATAAATGACATGATAAAATAAATCCCAACCCAAGCTACAAAGAAACAAGATAATGCAATTCTAGGGAAACTTCCTAGCAGGGGTTTCATATTTCATTTGACAATGCAAATAATTCTATCTACACATCCTAGCATAGGATCAAAGTGGTCAAGGACACTTGCCTCCTTCCTGCTGCTCTTGGAATGGGTAGTCCTGATCTTGGAAAGGAAGAACTTGCTCTGGAGCAGGTTCTACCTCATACCATCACACATAGCAAAAGAAAAACAACAATCCATAAGACATAGTTCACACTTCCACTTCATACAAACCACACATTCACATTTATGAAAGTCATTCACAATTATATGTGTTGTGGTTACTCTATGGGTGTTGATTTGTGGCTTACATGCACTTTTAATCATGTGTATATGATTCCTACTTTTGTATTCACATTTATGCTTGCATACTATATATATGAGTTTCCAATTTAAATAAATTCCTTATATTCAATTACTACACCTTTTAGCTACCAAGTATGCATGAAAGGTATTTTCCTACTCCATATGTGTCTTCAGAACTTGTACCAACCCTAAACTGAATTCTTTGGATTTTGGAAACTTCATTTATCATTTTCTAATTATTCATACCTAGCTTGCTATATTTTCAAATTTACTTCCTATGCCTAAATATGTACTTTATTATGAAAATAGTAAGACACATCATCTAAACAGAATAGGTTCTGATCCAAAATAGTTAATAATATATTTTTTTAATCTTTTTCTCTGATGTAAACTATTTTACATTTATTTTTCTAATTTTCAGAATTATTCTCTACTTAAAAATGTGTCCCTCTAACTAATAAATGTGAATAATCAATTATGCAGATTCATTTCAGCCAAAAATCTATTTTTATCTCACTCCAAGGTTTTCTAAGTACTGGGAAAGTTTTTAATTTGAATTTGACCCTATGTTTGTCCCACCTTTTAAATTTTAAATACTAGCCACATATTCAAATTCCTAACTTTTATATCAAATACGGTTAAAAAGGTAAACTCACCCCACTACAGGGTCCATTAATTTATTTTAAGAATTTCCAGGGGTCTAACCATACTTAACAGAGGGGTTTTTCCTAATTTTTATTAAGTTCAGGGGCTAAAACTGATTTTTAAATGAATTTACATGATTTTCTGAAGTCCCAGGGGCTAGATCAGAAGTTTCTGGGGCTAGCTCTTATTTCCCGAGAACCCCAGGGGGTATCGCGTAAGAATTCCAGTCTTTATAATGCGGGGCTGATGTGGACCGTCCGATTTAAAATAGACAGCTGAGATTATAACATCGAACCGATACGCGGGGATTTAAACTCTACCGTGCGATTTAAAATAAACGGCGCACAAGCGGCCACGTCGCTCTGATCGAGCGCGGGCGGCGCTGCCCGGCGGCGCACGGCGGCGGGAGGCGGCGATCTAGCCGGAGAGTTTTGGATCTTCATCAATTCTTCCTAATACTGTGATTTTATGGCATAGATCGGTGGAGGGGAGGTCGGGGATCTCACCTCAGGGGTTTTCTTGAGCTCGGAGGTCCTGGAAGGCGGTCGGCGACGAGGTCCGAGGTGAATTCACGGCGAGGCTCGTCGGCGCTGTGTTTGAACCGCAAACCACCGCGTTTTCTGCACCTGCGAGGTTTCCCGGAGGCGGTGGATCAAGACCAGCGAGATAGATCGGAATTCCCAAGCGTAGATCGGGCAGAATTCGCCGGAGGGGCTCGGGTTCTCACCGGAGAGAAAATCGGCGGATCGTGGGGAAAAAGGGACGATGCCGGGGTTTTCATAGAAGTGGGAAGGGCGGCTGGTTGGTTTAGATCGAGCTGGAGTCTTCGGGGTCCGGAAGTCGGCTGGGATACGCGACATTTTCCGGTCGGTTTTGATTCGGGTGAGAGAGTCCGGCCGAGCGCGGGCGCGGGCGCGAGGAGGAAGAAAGGTTGGCGGGCCCCGCATGTCAGTGGGAAGAAGGGGGGGGCGCGCGGCTGCGGGCTGGCGCGGGATCGGTGGGCCGGCTGGTGGGTTTCGGCCCACTAGCCATTTTTTTTCTGTTTTCCTTTTTCTTTTTTCTATTTCTTTTCTGTTTTGAGTTTAATTTGAATTGCAGTTTGAATTTGGATTTTTGCAACACATGCAACACGTCCAAAATTTTTTAAATTCCCCTCTTAACAGGATTTTTGGGGTGTTACAATCTCACGGATCTTGCTCTCAACCACTATAGCTTTGTCAACGAGCTTCTGGAAGTTTGCATAATCGTTGTTGAGCAGCTGAACTTGGATCTCATTGTTCAACCCTTTCATGAACAAGTATTGCTTCCTTTGATCCAAATTGACGTCTTCTGGAGCATACCTTGAAAGCTGCGTGAACTTGTTGAGGTACTCATTCAAGCTCTTCTTTCCTTGGCGGAGACCTTCGAACTCTTGCCTTTTAAGCATCATGACTCCAGCAGGGACGTAATGAGAGCGGAAACTCTCTTTGAACTCAGCCCAAGTGATAGTCTACTGGTTGTCATGAGCATTGCAAAGAACGTCCCACCAGTCAGCGGCTGCTCCCATAAGTTGGTGCGATGCGAAGAGAACTTTCTCCCGATCATTGCACTGAACAATAGCAAGCTTCTTATCCATGGACTTCAACCAATTATCAGCCTCCATGGGACCATTAGCTTGTGCAAAAGTAGGCGGTCGAGTCCTCATGAACTCTCCCAATCTGTTGTGAGCCGGCGGTGGTGGCGGTGGTGGTGCAGGAACGGGGTTAGGATTGTTGTTGTTGTTGGCTTGCAGCTGCCCCAAAGTTTGTATCATGGTTTGCATGAGCTGGTTCTGCATAGCCATCAATCGTTCAAGATTGTTTGCATCAGCCCCGGGGTTGGCATTTCAGGAACTTCAACGTTGCCATTCTCTTGTGGTTCAGGGTGGCCACGAACGTTCCTCCTTTGGCGGCTGGCGTTGTCCCTCACCATCGTGAGAGAGAGTTGGGTAGAATAGGAAAAAGAAGTTTAGATTGACCCCCCCAACTATATGCATCAAGGTGTAGGAACTATATATCTTCCTTCATTAACTTCAGCCTATATGAGGATGTGAACTCATGCCGAAGCATCTCACATCTCTCTACTATATGTGGATGTGGACTTTCGCAGAAGCGTCCCACAACTCACACTAGCACACAACACAAGCAATCATCACAAAAGTTCAACACACCACTCCTATTCAAGTTACTACAATTTAAACGTTCCTATTACGGCTTATTCAATGGGAGTCCTAAACTTAATCATGTGAACTGGTGCTGTTCCCGCCGTGTGGCGGGGGTGGTCCATCGGACATCTTAATGGGGTTAAGTGCACTCCCACGTGGTGGTGAACGAGAACTCGTTCTCCGGATCTCTGGCATCTATAAATAGGACATGAGAAACTTAGAGAAGGAGGAAAATACTTCAAAACTTCAAAAGCTATGAAACAAGAAAGCAAGGTGTTGCTGTCCAAAAGAAAAGAGAAGAGGGCTGAAAATAGCACTTTGCGGTGGCTGAATTGACAAGAAAAGTTGTAAGGGCCTCAGTTTTCAACAAATAGTTGAAGTGTTCATCACCATACACACACACTTCATTTGAGGAAAGATGATGAACACAAATGAAGAGCAAGTAACCACCATCAACATGCTCATTAGAGAACAAACTCACATATTGCAAAAGTGGTATTTCCCATATGTGATATAGGTGGGCTGGACATATGAAAACTCCTACACATTGCTAAAGATGTCCATGCCAAGTTTCACCCAAATTCAAAACCTTTTTGAGGTCATTTTGGGTATAGCTAGAAAGAGGGCAGTTTGAAACCATATTCAAATTCAAACTGTTTTTACCCCATGAATTTAAAAGTGGGAGGCATATTCTTATTCAGCACATTTTTGTGAGCTCACACACCAATTTTCACTCCATTTGGAGTTGATCTTGACATGAGCTAAGTGGGACAAATTCAAACTTTATTTGAATTCAAAACTGAACTTGTGCTGAAATTCATTCAAACCAAACCCAATTTGAATTCTACTCAATTTAAATGGCTCATGGGTGAATAATTTGAATACCCAGGGTTATTTTGGGACTCACTGTTTACAACAGTGATTAGGAGTGAATTTTAGAGGTTAAAACCCCGGGTGGGTCCCACATGTCAGCCACAGAGAAGAATCAACCGACTGAGACTTTTCTCACTTGGGTCGCCGAGCCGCCGCTGCGATCGCCACCGAGGGGAGATGCCGCGCCAGCAGCTGCTTGGCCACGCGCGGACATGAGGCGGTTCAGAGCCTTCTTAAGGCGCCTTCCCCCCTCCCCCCTCCTCTGCCGAAGCCTCGCCCATTTCTTCCCCGCAAGAACTCAGCGCCGGCAATTTCCATCCGCAGCCCGGAATCGATCGGAGAGCGCCGATCACAGCCTTCCCGTCCCCTCTTGAGCTACGGCAAGGTACTAGGAACTCTTCTCCTTCCTCCCTGTTGCAAAAACTCAGCTGAAACCGATTGATCTCGGCTATGCCGAAAGATCAATTCGGTGATTTAAAACCGCCGCACCTCGGGCTCCCGTGGACAGCCCAACTGGGGCGTTGTCACGCCCGAGCCAAGGCACCCCTGGACGCTCTGGTGACCGGTGCTGCTCACCCCCGAGCCATAGCCCGAGTGTTTGCTTACCGGCGGCGAATTTCCAGTTTTCCCCTTTCTGTGGGCAGAACGACCTTCGGGTACAGTTCCGTCGAATTCGTACTCTAGAAAGGATTAGAGGGCCTCAATCCAGTCTCACACAAACTAGACACGGTAACGCACAAGTTGCCTTCACAACCTTTGGCCGAAGGACCTCTGTACCCTGCGTAACTCGAAGTTTACCGACGGCGGAATAAACGGGAGGCATCGGGCGCGCGGTGAGGACCTACTTCGGGCCTCCCCCGAGCTGCCTCAAGCTCATGTCGACCTTCCCTGAGGTCCACTGATGCTTCCCGACCGGTTGCTCGAGTAGTTGAGATGCTAGGGGAGTCAGCCGACACGGCCGAAGTTTTTCCGAGGCGGCGGCTCGTCGCCGACCATGTACCGGCCGTTGTCATGACAAGCTGACCCCAAAATCCTGTTCCCCGAGTGAAAGTAGGCAGGGGCGGCCAAGATCGTGAAGTTTGGAGCTTTACAGAAGCTGCCGGCGAGCTCTCCGCCGAGGTCCCTTGGCGGCGGAGCGCGGGCGGCGAGAGGTTGAAGAAGGGGGTGGACCCCAGCTGTCAGCGACCGATAATTTAAATTGGGATGGGGCTGCGGCCGGGATCGGCTGTGCTGGCGCACAAATACCCTGTGGGCCTCAATGTGCCGGACACCTCCGCGCTCAACACGTGTCCCTGCGGGCCCCGGCAGATTTAAACTTTTCCCCGGATTTTCAGATTTCTTCCAAACTTCAAATCCTCATAACTTTGGCTAGGAAGCTCCAAATCGAGTGAACCAAATTTTGTTGGATTAATCTCTCTGAGCACTTTCCAGCAAATCAAGTTTCACTTCATGAAAACCCTTATTTCTCCAGAATTAATTCCCCAAATTTAAACTGTTAGGAATTTTAACTGGAGAATCCTTTGGAGGAAAATCCTGAAATTTTGCTGGGATGTTCACCAAAATATCCCTGAACTACCGTAAAAATTTCAGACCCATTTGAGCTCATTTGATCCCCCTAATGGTGTGATTAGTGGAACTGTTCCAGAGAAAATATAAAATGTTCAGAAACATTTTCAGAATTTTCTCTGAAATTGTTTAGCTCATATCTTTAGCTAGGAACCTTCAAATTAAGTGAGACCAACTCCATTAGAACCCTCTGAAAATCTAGTTTTCAGAAAGTCATATTTCGTTTCATGAAAATCTTTAGAACACCCTAAAAGCCTTCAATTAAGGTCAAGTGCATAATTAATTGTGGAGGGCTCAAATGAGCTTTACTGCAACTAAGACTTGACCAAGTCTCTGTTTAGGTTGTAACCAAACCACAGTAAAAGTTTCACAGTCATAGAGTCTGTCTAGTGGGACTTAGAAGCTTCACAAGTTCAAACTTAATACAAATACATGTAAATTAATACATATGTTTCTTCCATCATGTAGTCGCTAAGGTCGAGGCGGAACCCGAAGTCCTAGACTTCGTTACTCCGGAGGAGCAGCTAGCCTACGACCAAGAGCATCAAGGCAAGCTCCGGTTTGCATTAACCTTTTTACAAATTTTTATTGTTTTGAGCACATACTTGAATACTATTGTTCCTTGCATTAGAGCCTTGTTTGGAAACCCAAGTGCATAGCCAAGAAAACCATGGGTTGGGTTTAGGATTGCAAAACCCCGTTAGCTATTGCAAAGCTAACTTAGTGTAGAATTCGGTACAAGTCGAGTAGTTGGAACTACTCGCGAGCATAGGCTAGAGGCACTCGATTCGGGTAGTGATAGCACATGATACACATGGCAAGAAAAATGAGACCGAGCAGAGAGTAAGGGCAGCAGGACTTTGGGGCCTGTGTGCTATAGCTCCGCTCGTGTCGATTGAGGACCGAGCCGTGTGCGGGCCTGTTGAACAAGCTAGAACAGTACCGAAGACCTACCGGCTATATGGGAACCGGGAAACCGATGTAACTCGGGTAGCTGGGTATTGAGGCATTGCCCGTCATTCAGAGAGTAGGTTGAGAGCTCGAGGTGTAAATCGGCTGGCGGCACTGAGATGCGCGTGCAGAGACCTCTTGCTCGGGACGATGGGACCGGTTCAATATTTGGCTGACGGGCGAAAGGTGGTTGCGTACGGCGTCCGTGATGGTTGTTGTAGGCAACATCGAGTACGGGCGTACGTGACGGGTTGTTCAGGTAACCCTGCAGGTGTAAATCGATTATAATCGCCGTCCCTCACGGTCAGTGAGTACCACTTGTTCACTGTACCGTGACGTAGAAAGAACAGGCTAGTTACATGTTAAAATGTTGCTGATTTAAAGATGGACTTTGCTTGTTAATGGTTTGTTGTAGTTAGAGCTAACTAAAGTTCCTTTCAACTTTGGGCAAAGTACATGAGAGAAATGTGTTTCTTGTTTGATTGCGGCTCTCTCATGTGCCTTAGCGTAAGGTTCTCCACAACCTGCTGCTAAAACTTGAAAGTAAGGTTCTACTAATTAGGGGAGTCCTTGCAAATGATTTTTACCTCGTGTAACCCAGTACCCCTCATGTAGAAGTTCCATGTTTAGGTGAGACGGGTCAGACTTGCTGAGCCTTCGTGCTCACTGCTTGTGTTTGAAGCTTTTGCAGGGTTCTATGAGGAAGGGACTCCCGAAGAGGAGACGGAACCCCAGGAGGGGAACTCCGTCGAGTGGGAGTCGTGCACGCCGCAGAGTTAGTGTGCGTGTTTGCTAGCAAGGACACGTTTAAGGGCTGAACGTGGACTTGATGCGTAGTCTACGCCCGTGAGTGTAGACTGGACTTATTTTGATGTAAACATGTTCATAAACCAGTTTATGTAATAAAATTTTGCTTCCGCTTTGTACCTTTGATGTGTGTTATCCGGTGCTGTGCAACGCAGCACCCCTCAGCGTGATCCTGGCTCGACAAGACCGTGGGGTCGTGTCAAAAGTGCAGCAGCAAGCCATTTTAGAAAATAGCAGTTTAGAGGGGTGTTCCTATGTGTTTTAGAGTGTCCATTCTACCTAGGCTTGCGTCCTACGGTCAACGTGGCTCTGATACCAATCTGTGACGTCTGGTCCCGTAAAACACGGAACCCAACTAATGCATCTGTGTGCCCAGGATGTTCATCACACATACACATGTAATCCACAAACTGAATTCAGAATATAACCACGAATAATAGGCTTTAAGTACTTTACTACATCAATCTCTAACTTATTCTTGCAGCGGAAGTCTCTAACTTATTCTAGCAGCGGAAGTCTCTAAACGATAGCGGAAGCAACTAAACAGCAGCGGCTCCATCTTCAACTCCAGAGGCAAGTTGACGGTATCTCGCACGCCTAGTACTCCACATGATCTTCGAAGTACTCTTCTCCTGTTGCTGATGTTTGTATGATAATGCAAGGGTGAGTACATGTCGTACTCAGCAAGTGCGGGAAAAGTATGACATGTAGCTTTCAACAAGGTATGAAACAAAAGGCTCATTGCAGAAAAGCAAATTTTGTTTCATAAACATGATAAAAACAGCGACAATGTCTAGGTGAATTTAATCCCAATACAACCATGTAAAACAGCAACATACCTCCATTATAAATCACCTTTTCTCAAGTCTCAACATTCATTCATCATAATTCTCTTTTTCTCAAGTCTGAACCAGCCATTGATCTTTCTCAAGTTCATCTCATGCTTATAACCATCTCATATTCTCATAACTGAAACCAGACTTATTACCAAGACCCAAACAGTCCCGAAACCAATTCCAATGACCATACCATAACCATACCAAATAACCATCCCAAGTTCTCCCATCTAATCATGTGAGTTGGCCAGGCGCTTGTGACCGTAAGCATGGTTATCATGATAGTTTTACACTCTGCAAAGGTGGCACCACTTTACCCACGAGTTTCAGATTTCGTCACCCGCCAGCGACTGTAGAACCTCCATTATACCAGTACACAACCATCGGTGTATGGCCAAGAGATCATAAAATAGCCTTTACAAAGGGGCTACTAGATGTATGGACTCACTAAGGTTTCACCAGCAGGCTCGAATCATCATTCTCCCACCTACGGGCCGCCTCTTGTGCCATGCAGTTCCCAGGACAGTCCTCTCTCGACTTCCATTCCCCTCGTCTTCCATGGTCCATAACAATCTAGCAACTTACCTAATTAGTCAGCTAAGCCGCACACATATTTGGCCTTGTGGTGGCACTGTTTTCCTGGCATGTGCTGGCATGAACCGGTCCTTAGATCTACGGCAAGTAAACAACCATCTCATTCTACCACATCCACGAACAAAGCTTGCCTAGATCTCCCCCGATTCTATGCTCATTATCATCATCAAATTCTCATTATCATTATTCATATGAGTGCAGTAGCTAGACATGTTCTATCTCGGCTTCCCGTAACCCGTAAGCTAATGTGGCGGACCGGGATCCGCTCATCCAGGATCGCAGAGGGTGGTGCCGCGCGATGTGACACCCGATAGCACACGTAATAAGAACACAATATATTACATGGGAAAAACAACTGAACTGTACAAACAGATACAATACTCAGTTACAAACTATTGTCTTTATTACACAGCGGAAGTCTACTTTTCTACACTCACGCCCGCCTATCTAGCAAAAGTCGGTTGCCCAGCTATAGGGCAACCCACACTAGCTGCACGTCTCAGCTCAGCACGGCGTGTACGGCTCCCACTCAGCCGTGGTCCCCCACGGAGGGTAACCCTCGCCGGTGGACTCGTACTCCGAGTCCGTGGGTGGCTCCTCACCTGAAAAACACTTAAGCAGCAACCGTGAGCACGAAGGCTCAACAAGACTTAACCGACTCACCTAAGCATGAAACTCTACATGAGGTGTACAAAGCACATGGGATAGTAACATTGCAGCAAATGGACACGCCTACAAGTTCGTCCTTAATTCATCTTTAAGAACAAGTTAACAGTTCAGGAATCTGAAATTTAGTAAGCAGTATTTGGTGGCACACATGTAGCAATACAATTATATCAATCAGCAATATTGAAGCATAACATTTCATACATTAACTACGTTACGATGCAGTGAACAAGCACTCATCACCGTGAGGGACGGCAAATCAACTCGATATACACCTGCAGGGAAACCCAAAGAACACGTCACGTACGCCCACCCGTGGAGCTGCGCAGCACGCTCACTCGATGTCGTACGGGACAACCTTTCACCCAACAGCGCAAACGTCGAACTGGTCGCACCAAAATGAGCAGGAGGTTCCCCACACGGAGCATCTCTCTATGCCCGTTGGCAGATTTCCACCTTGCTTCCCTCAACCTATACCTATAAATCGGTGTGCTATGCCTCGACGCCCGGAGGTTTAGGCTACATCAGTTTCTCGGGGCCCATATATCCGATATGCCTTCGGTACGTTCAATACTTGTTCAGCAGGGCCGCACACGGATCCGTCCTCAATCGACACGGACAGGGATGCGCACACAAGACTTCCTCTTGCTGCGCCCTAGCCCCTGTCTAGTCTCATTTTCATTACTAAAGTGAACTCACGTCACTCGAACCAAACCCGTGTGTCCCAACCCTAACTCGCGAGTAGATTCCAACTACTCGACTTGTACCGAAGTCCTGTGAATTATTAAGCATAGCCTGTCTACTCGAGATCTTAGACACTACCCTCACTCTTATGGAAACATTCTGGTCATGCAAGTGGGGTTCCATTCATCCTACACCTAATGCACATTCATACATCACCCTAAATATGCGAACAAAGCAAAACATGATAAAAGAGTTAATGCAAACCGGGGCTTGCCTTGTTGCTGCTGGTCAGGGTTTAGTTCTTCTTCCGGAAGGAGGAAGTCCAGCACTTCCGGAGTCTCTTCGCCTTCAGCGACTACACGTTAATGAAATATGCTACATGTCAATGTAAATGCAAACTGTAACTTAAATACATACTTACTAATAACTCTAGTTAGCCCTCCCCTTTGGTTCTGAAATTTTTATGGTGGCTTGGTAGGGTCCTAACCAGAGCCTTGACCAAGTTTCATTTGAAACAAAGTTCATTTGATCTTTGTACAAATAAAAGCCTATTTGGTCAATAATTGAGCCTCTAAGCAATTCCAGGGGTTTTCATGGCACCAACCATTACTTTCTAGAAACTAGAATTTTAGATGGTTCTTATGGAATTGGTTTAATGTCATTTGAAGAATTCTACTGAAAGTTATGACCTGATTAAGATTTGAGAAAATCTGAAAAATGTTTCTGTACATTTTTCTATTTTGTCAGGGCAGTTCTCTTAATCACCCAATTAGGGTAATAAATGAACTTGGATGAGTCTGAAAATTTTACTGGGATTCAGGGATTTTCCAATGAACCTTTCAGCCAAATTTCAGAAATTTTCATAAAGTAGTTCTCCAGATAAAATTCCCAACAGTTTAAAGTTTAGGGATTTAATTCTGGAAAGCTATTCACTTTCATGAGCTGAATTTTATTTTTCTGGAAAGTACTCAGAATTCTGAGTTCAGCAAAATTTGGTTCATCGAATTTGGAGTTTCCTAGCAAAAGTTCTATCCATTTGAAGTTTGAGCTAAAACTGGAAATTCGAATAAAGTTTAAACTGTCGGGTGGGGTCCCCCGGGCTACGTGTCAGCCTCCCAGCTAACCCATACCGGAGCCCGCAGAATCAACCGTGCAGCCGCATGGGATCCCGGTGCCGCAGCAAATCCAGATTGCTCTCAGCACAGACTGACACGCGGGGCCCGCAAGGCTTCTTCAACCTCGCGCTCCCGCGGCTCCCCGCCGCCCACCTCGCCGGAATACTCGCCGCCGGGCATTCTGCTGCCCGACCTCCGACGAAACTCGCCGCCTATGCCTATTTTGGCCTGGGGAACACGGTGGTGCCCTCACCAGAGCTTGACAACGGCCGGAACAGTGCTCCCGACGGCAACAGCGGCCGGGAGCTCACCGGCGACATCGAACTCGGCGTCCCCTACACCTTTTTCGATGCGGTTTGCTCGGGGACCTCCGCTGACACCCGCTAATCACGGACATGGGCACCGATCCCCGTGAAAACGGCTGCAACTACAACCTCACCGGTGACCTAGACCGGAAATTGGCGCCGATGCAAAAAGCTCGAAGAACATCACCCATACTCGATGAAACTCGATGGTTTCTGATCTCAGAGACGCGTGGGCGAGTCTAGATCACGCCTTTAGCTCCGTCCAAGGAGTGGTGGCTTACTTGCTACGAATTCCCGGATTTCGCATGGTTCGGTTCTAAACACTCCGACGCGCTAATCCCCCAAATTCTCTGCCGACCGTGCGAGAGAGGGCGAGGTCAGTACGGTTATGATCAGTATCTCGGAGCGGACCTTTCTTGTATAGCTCGTCGGGCACGAGAACGCCTGTGCTGGCCGGGCGCCGGTGATGAGCGAGGTCGGCCGGGCGGACAGCTTCGATCGTGCGAGGAAGGAAGGGGAGTGCGAGGACTGCACGTGGTCACGGGGTTACTCGATCCTGGCGTCGCCTCTGCGCCCTTAGCCTCTCCCCCGAGCAGGAGGTGGCACCGGTTGAGTCGGTCGGGCGCCGGTGCGATCGCGCTGGCGCGCGCGCGACTTCGGCCGAGGAGAAAAATCACCCGGGGAGACTTCTCTGTTAAGACTACTGACATGTGGGCCTCCCCTCTAATTCCTTTTTAAATTTTTCTCAATTCTGTTTGTGCCAAAATATCCTCAGCTACTCACAATTGAATGTGAGACTTGGCCCCCAAGTTTTGGATTGAATTTGAGTTCTACATTTTGAAATTTGGTTGGTCCAATTTGCTTCATATTTAAACTGAATTTCAAATTCAGTTTTGAATTATTGCAAATTTGGCTCCCGACAAGATGAAGTCCAATGGGGATGAAAATTGGTGGGCTAACTCAGAAAAATGTGCTGAGTTTGAATATGAATCTAACTTTTGAATTTGAGTGATGGAAGTTGCTGCAATTTGAATTTACATTCAAATTGGCCCCCTTTTTCAAATACCTCCAAAAGTGCCTCAAAAAGTGTTGGATTTACATGAAACTTGGCTTGAACCTTCCCAAGACTTTTCAAGTCCTAGGGGTGAGCTCAACCTCTCATGTTCATGTGTAAAATTCCCACTTTTTGAAGGTGAAGGCTTTCCCCTCTAATCACTCTTTTGATGGAGGTTACTTGCTCTTTACAATTTTTCCTAAGATATCCATAATACAAACTGAGGTGTTGTGAGGTCATGAAAAGTTTTTGCAAGTCCCTTTTCTTGGGCTTTTACATCCCTCCCCCTTAAAAGTATCTCGTCCCGAGATTACAAAAGAAGAGATAGCGATGAAATAGGGACTTACCCGTGCTGAGATGCCATGAACTCCGGGTAATTTGAGCGAAGGAATTCCTCGCTCTCCCACGTCGCTTCTTCGGTGGTGTGGTTGCTCCAGAGTGTTTTGTAGAATCACAACGTTTGGCTACACGTGGTTCGGGTTTTCTCATCAAGAATTGCCACCGGATACTCATCATACGTTAAATCCGGTTGCAACTCGCCGATGTCTTCGGTAGTAACAGCAGCGGTATGCTTCAGACATTTTCTCAGCTGTGAGACATGGAAAATGTCATGGACACCAGCAAGAGATGCCGGTAGCTCCAGTCTATACGCCGCTGGTCCACACTTCTCGGTGATTGCATAGGGTCCAATGAAACGGGGAGCGAGCTTCCCCTTGACGCCGAACCGGTGCACACCCTTCATCAGAGACACGCGGAGGTACACGTGTTCACCGACGTCAAAGTGCAACGGTCTACGCCTCTTATCAGCGTAGCTCTTCTGCCGGGATTGAGCAGCCTTCAGGTTGGCTTGAATCGTCCGAACGCGCTCTTCGGCGTCGTTCACCACATCAACCCCGAACGTGACCCTTTCACCGGACTCGCACCAGTTTAATGGGGTGCGACATTTTTGACCATAGAGAGCTTCGTAGGGTGCCATCTTGATACTCGCCTGATAGCCGTTGTTGTACGAGAATTCTGCCAACGGTAGGTGATCATCCCAGTTTCTACTGTGGTGGAGGGCACATGCTCTCAACATGTCTTCTAATACTTGGTTCACCCTCTCTGTTTGCCCATCTGTTTGAGGGTGATAGGCGGAGCTCCTGATCAGCTTAGTACCAAATGCAGCGTGTAGCTGCTCCCAAAAGCGAGATACAAATAATGCACCTCTATCCGAGACGATGGTCTTGGGTACCCCGTATAAGCATAAAATCTTTGCTATGTACAGCTCCGCATATTTGCCGGCATTGTAGCGTGTATTCACCGGGATGAAGTGAGCCGTCTTGGTTAACCGATCAACGATTACCAAAATGGAGTCATGTTTGTTGGAAGTTAGGGGTAATCCCACAATGAAATCCATGCTCACATCTTCCCATTTCCATGCCGGGATCTTCAGGGGTTGCAACAGCCCTGATTTCTTCATGTGATCCGCTTTCACTCGTCGGCACGTATCGCACTCGGATACGTACTTCGCTACCTCCCGCTTCATCCGTGTCCACCAAAATTTCTTTTTCAAATCTTGGTACATTTTGTTGCTGCACGGATGAATGGAGTACTTGGACAAGTGAGCTTCATAAAGGATTTTCTTCCTCAGCTCCATATCCCGGGGTACGACTATGCGGTCATTGAACCACAGCGTCCCCTCATCATCTTTCCGGAAACATTTGATCTCTCCATTGTCTATCCATCTCCGGAGATGTGCCATGCCTTTATCCGTCTTCTTAGCTGCAATGATGCCCTCCATAATAGTAGGGATGAGGGCAAGGTTGTACAGCGATCCATAAGGAACCAAGTATAAACTTGGCTCTTCCTCCTCCACCGCTGTAATAGTGAGGTGATGGACATGTGATTTCCGACTCAGTGCGTCAGCAACCACATTCTCCTTGCCGGGGTGGTAATGAATCTCAATTTCATAATCTTTGATCAGTTCTAACCACCTCCTTTGCCTCATGTTCAGCTCCTTCTGGGTGAAAATGTATTTTAAGCTCTTGTGGTCGGTGTAGAGATGCACCAGATTCCCCAGGAGATAGTGCCTCCACATTTTTAGCGCCAACACCACGGCAGCAAGCTCAAGATCATGAGTAGGATAATGCTGCTCATGGTTCCGAAGTTGGCCGGAGCCATATGCGACCACACGTCCTTCCTGCATCAACACGCAGCCGAGCCCAATACCGGACGCGTCACAATACACGGCGAAGGGCTTTGTTGTATCCGGCTGAGCTAAGACCGGAGCTGTGGTGAGATGCTTCACCAATGCTTGGAACGCTCCTTCACACGCTGTGTTCCAAACATATTTCGTCCCTTTCTTCAGCAATTCTGTCATCGGCTTAGCGAGCTTGGAGAAGCTTGGAATGAACCTCCGATAGTATCCCGCTAACCCGAGGAAGCTTCTGACTTCATGGACAGAAGTGGGAGCTTTTCATTTCAGCACTTGCTCTATTTTGCTTGGGTCAACCGCAATGCCTTCTGCTGAGATGATATGTCCAAAGAATGGCACTTGGCTGATCCAAAACTCGCATTTACTGAACTTGGCGTAGAGCTTGTGGTCTCGCAATCGTTGAAGAGCGATCCTCAAGTGTTTGGCATGTTCGGCTTCTGCCTTGGAGTAAACCAAGATATCATCGATGAACACTACCACGAACTTGTCCAGCTCCGGCATGAAAACCGAGTTCATGAGATACATGAAATGGGCTGGAGGGTTTGTGAGACCAAAAGACATGACGAGATATTCATATAGTCCATATCTCGTCGGGAAGGCCGTCTTCGAGATATCCTCCGCCCGGATCTTTATCTGGTGATATCCAGAGCGAAGGTCCATCTTGGAGAACACACTTGCACCCACAAGTTGATCAAACAATATGTCGATGCGGGGCAGTGGGTACTTATTATTGATGGTGACGGCGTTGAGCGGCCGGTAGTCCACACACAGCCTTAAGGTTTCATCCTTCTTCTTCACGAACAGCGCCGAGCATCCCCAAGGCGAGGAACTCGGCCTAATGAAACCTTTGCTCAACAGATCATTGAGCTGTTCTTTCAGTTCAGCCAGATCATTTGGAGCCATTTTGTATGGTCTCCGTGATATGGGCGTAGTCCCGGGTGCAAGTTCAATCTTGAACTCGACATCCCACTCAGGTGGCATACCCGGAAGATCATCCGGGAACACGTCGGGGTACTACCGGACTACGGGGATGTCTTCTAACTTGAGATCTTCAGGATTATTAGTTGCCGAAATTTCCCGTACTGGCGTGTCTAACACCATGGAATGTGGACGGTGAAATGGAGAGTTTAAATAAACCGTCCGTGTCCGAGTCTCCAGGACAGCGCCATGGTATTGTAGCCATGACATCCCTAAGATTGCATCAATCTTTTGCCCCATAAGGATTATCAAAGTGGTGGGATATAGTTTCCCACATAAGCACAGAGGTGCCTTTGGGATCATCATATTTGCTGAGATCTTCCCTCCCGGTGAGCAGATCATATAGGTGCAGTCGGTTGGGAAGACTTGCATTTGATGCTTAGCCACATAGGATGCACTTATAAAGCTGTGGGTTGCACCAGAATCAAAAAGTATGATGATGGCTTGATTGTTGAGAGTAAACGTACCCGCTAGCACGTTGTCTCCCTCTGGGCCGTCCTCATTGTCGAGGTTGCGGACGCCCCCAGTCCGCTGACCAACCTTCTTGGCCGGAGGTTGGCCTCGAGCGCCGCCCTGAAACTGGGCTTGCCCGCTGCTATGCTGCCCCTGGGGACAGTCCTTCGCGAAGTGGCCCTCCTGGCCACACGTCAAGCAAGTGAAACGGGGCGGTCCCCCGCTGATCGGTTGATAGAAACCCGGGGCGCGTTGTGGCGGTGGAAACGCCCGGTGTGCTGTCTGCTGCTGCTGCTGCTGTCTTGGTGGTGGCATCGATGGACGGAACGGAGGTGACTGAAAAGGACGTCCCCCGAACCGTTGAGGTCGCGCAAGTGGGTGCCACTGCTGCCCGGATGGCGTCCGATACACCATCTGGTACTTTTGGGGAGCACCACCCCCGCTGCTAGGTGGAGTGCTGCGCTTCCTCTGCTCAGCTGCCAACTCCCACTGAGTATCCTCTTGCATAATCGCGGCATTGACTAGGTCGTTGAAGGTGCCGCAATTCCACTGAACGAGATGTGTCTTCATTTCGGGGTGTAACCTCCGATAGAAATGTTCCCGCTTCTTCTCTTCAGTGGATATGTAGTCTGACGCATATTGTGCCAGATGGTTGAAGGCACAGGAGTAGTCATGGGCACTCCTCCCTCCCTGCTTCAGTTCCAAAATTCTTGGAACTTCCTCTTCATGATCCCGGGAGGGATATGGTAGGCGCGGAACGCCTCCCGGAACTCTTCCCACTCCACGGCATGGCCAGCCGGACGTGAGGCAACATAATTCGCCCACCACGCACCAGCGGCACCATGAAGTTGCTGCGCTGCGAACAAAGTCTTTTGCCGCTCCGTGCACTGGAGCAGCCCGAACTTGGACTCGATGGTCCGCAGCCAGTTATCGGCCTCCAGCGGTTCTTCAGCTTCCGTGAACACTGGAGGGTGCGTACTCATGAAGTCCGAGTACGACACTTCATGGGGCTCACGAGGCCCTCTGTCTTGACGCCCCCCCCCCCCCGCCTGGGACGTATTCTGCACGATCGTGCGGAGCAGGTCGGTCTGCTCCTCACGACCACCCACCAGTGCCGCTATCACATCCGCTAGAGTAAGCGGAGGCGGCGGTGGTGGCTGCTGCTGCGGGGTGCTGTCGTGGGCCGGTGGCTGGGAGTCATCACCTCCCTGTTGTCTAGAGCCACCAACCTCGTGCTTGGTCCTAGTGCGAACCATCTGCAACCATACGACAATAAACATCAGTCCCGCAACATATTGCATGCAGTCCAATAACAATAGGCGTAAAAACATCATGACAATATAAACATGCGATACATCTCGTATGTAGATAATGTAATAACTTTGCACAAGCTACACCATTACCAGACCAAACACAAGCTAGCTTAATCCAATTTGATGAACCTCCTCTTTGGAAGCTCACCTCAACTAGGTTTGGTCACTACGAGACGTTACTATCGCTTTGTCATCACGTAAACCGCCCTTTTATCTTCAATACGACACAAACATGGTCTCTAGTAAAAGAACTTGAGTGAGACCTATACTCAAATCTTTCACTAGATGAAGATAACCTCTCATGAGTATGTTCTACCCCATTGGAAGTACTTAAACCCCCCTTAGGTTACAACAATCTCTCACACGAGTTAAACTGCCATTCCTATGTCAGAATGACCAGTTTCTACATATCCAAGATTTTGATCTGGTTCTAGGCATTTTCATGACTCAAGCTGAATACAAAAGTTAAAGTTAACTTTTCAGTATATTTCCAAAGAGTACTTATTTGCCCTAAGATCAGCTCTGGTTAAAAAGTTATGGTAATCCAAAGTCAGCAGAATTTCTGGAAGAATTTTAACAGCACCTCCCCTGGGAAGTTGCTGTTTTCAACTCTTGTTTCCACTGAAATCTATGCTGAAATTTCAGAAACTTTGAATTGAAAAGCTGTAACACATATTCTACCCTTTCTAAGGATATATCATATGAAAATTTTACATTTTTCTACTGGGAGTTAGATTTGAAAAACAGAACAGTCCAGAGAATGTTTCACTCTGTCCTGATTCTGGACAGTTTACATTTCTCTGGGATTTAAACCATCTTAAGGTGAGTTTCAGCTCTGGAAGTCTACAACAAAATTGTAGAATACTAAAATACCTTTCCAGAAATATATACCACACCTCCCTTGGCTAAAATACCTGTGAGTTGTGCTCTGTTGAAGTTCAGCAAACTTGCTGCCCAAAACAGAGCACTCTGTTTTTCAATCTTTTTGAAACTACACTCATCACTAACCAATTTGTCTACCCAACCAGGGTCCTAATTGTTGAACCTAATGATTTTAATTCCTTTTTATCATTATTTTCATGCATATGCCTACAATATCTCGGTACTACGTTCCTCACAAAAGAAAATCCTAACCGGATTATACCGGCATATACGTTTCAAGTGTGGCACTAAACGGTCTCTCGCACACGTTTACTACACGGATACATACGCGGTTAGTACCTGCAGAAGACCACACAATAATGGTGCACTCAATGGTTGTTCATTTCAGGCAGGACCATATTTAAAAGTAAATACAAATGCCCGTATCATTGCCATACGGCCGTCCTTGAGTTAGGTCACGTCTGAAGGTACGTGATCGTGTTTCAATACCACACGATGGGGAACCCGAGTAGGTCATGAACAGGTCATCACGGTTGGGAATGTTATCAACCCAACAGATACCACCTACTGCCCTGCAGGGCACGCCGATGGCAAGCGCTGCGTATGTCCTCATGGGCTATTTCCGGACGAACACACTTTCGCGTTACTGACCACGCGATGGGGTCTCCACTTACTTGCCTAATGCACGCTAGGGATCAGCGTTTCATATGAACTCAGGAACATGAAGAGTCCAAGAGTTTCATATTAACGTCTCATACCAAGCTGTGAGACCTATCCCTGAGCCACGTTCCTCGTCAGGGGAGCTAACCGAAATTGAACCGCTTTCGGTAGCGTTCCTTACCATGCTTACCAGAGCGTAGGTGCATCGTTACATAATGAAAATTCAGAATTATAACACATAGGTTAGTCTTGCCACTTTAAGTAACTATGCTAGTATAGTCCTTACTTGGGCAACTACCGAATCCTCACCGTACCTAAGTTTTCCCGTAATACAGTCCTTAAGTACTGTGCTATCCCCAATGCAGCTCTGATACTAGGCTGTGGCGGACCGGGATCCGCTCATCCAGGATCGCAGAGGGTGGTGCCGCGCGATGCGACACCCGATAGCACACGTCATAAGAACACAATATATTACATGGGAAAAACAATTGAACTGTACAAACAGGTACAATACTCAGTTACAAACTATTGTCTTTATTACACAGAGGAAGTCTACTTTTCTACACTCACGCCCGCCTATCTAGCAAAAGTCAGTTTCCCAGCCCTAGGGCAACCCACACTAGCTGCACGTCTCAGCTCAGCGCGGCGTGTACGGCTCCCACTCAGCCATGATCCCCGACGGAGGGTAACCCTCGCCGGTGGACTCGTACTCCGAGTCCGTGGGTGGCTCCTCACCTGAAAAACACTTAAGCAGCAACCGTGAGCACGAAGGCTCAACAAGACTTAACCGACTCACCTAAGCATGAAACTCTACATGAGGTGTACAAAGCACATGGGATAGTAACATTGCAGCAAATGGACACGCCTACAAGTTCGTCCTTAATTCATCTTTAAGAACAAGTTAGCAGTTCAGGAATCTGAAATTTAGTAAGCAGTATTTGGTGGCACACATGTAGCAATACAATTATATCAATCAGCAATATTGAAGCATAACATTTCTTACATTAACTACGGTACGACGCAGTGAAGAAGCGGTACTCGTCACCGCGAGGGACGGCGAATCAACTCGATATACACCTGCAGGGAAACCCAAAGAGCAGGCCACGTACGCCCACCCGTTGAGCTGCGCAGCACGCTCACTCGATGTCGTACGGGACAACCTTTCACCCAACAGCCCAAACGTCGAACCGGTCGCACCAAAACGAGCAGGAGGTTCCCCACACGGAGCATCTCTCTATGCCCGTTGGCAGATTTCCACCTTGGTGCCCTCGACCTACACCTATAAATCAGTGTGCTATGCCTCGACGCCCAGAGGTTTAGGCTACATCAGTTTATCGGGGCCCATATATCCGATATGCCTTCGGTACGTTCAATACTTGTTCAGCAGGGCCGCACACAGATCGGCCCTCAATCGACACGGACAGGGCTGCGCACACAAGACTTCCTCTTGCTGCGCCCTAGCCCCTGCAGCCTAGTCTCATTTTCATTACTAAAGTGAACTCACGTCACTCGAACCAAACCCGTGTGTCCCAACCATAACTTGCGAGTAGATTCCAACTACTCGACTTGTACCGAAGTCCTATGAATTATTAAGCATAGCCTGTCTACTCGAGATATTAGACACTACCCTCACTCTTATGGAAACATTCTGGTCATGCAAGTGGGGTTCCATTCATCCTACACCTAATGCACATTCATACATCACCCTAAATATGCGAACAAAGCAAAACTTGATAAAAGAGTTAATACAAACCTGGGTTTGCCTTGTTGCTGCTGTTCAGGGTTTAGTTCTTCTTCCAGGAGGAGGAAGTCCAGCACTTCCGGAGTCTCTTCGCCTTCAGCGACTACACGTTAATGAAATATGCTACATGTCAATGTAAATGCAAAGTGTAACTTAAATCCATACTTACTAATAACTCTAGTTAGCCCTCCCCTTTGGTTTTGAAATTTTTATGGTGGCTTGGTAGGGTCCTAACCAGAGTCTTGACCAAGTTTCATTTGAAACAAATTTCATTTGAGCTTTGTACAAATACAAGCCTATTTGGTCAATAATTGAGCCTCTAAGCAATTCCAGGGATTTTCATGGCTCCAAACATTACTTTCTGGAAACTAGAATTTAAGATGGTTCTTATGGAATTGGTTTCATGTCATTTGAAGAATTCTACTGAAAGTTATGCCCTAATTAAGATTTGAGAAAATCTGAAAAATGTTTCTGTACATTTTTCTATTTTCTCAGGGCAGTTCTCTTAATCACCCAATTAGGGTAATTAATGAACTTGGATGAGTCTGAAAATTTTACTGGGATTCAGGGATTTTCCAATGAACCTTTCAGCCAAATTTCAGAATTTTTCATAAAGTAGTTCTCCAGATAAAATTGCCAACATTTTAAATTTAGGGATTTAATTCTGGAAATCTATTCACTTTCATGAGCTGAATTTGATATTTCTGGAAAGTACTCAGAATTCTGAGTTCAGCAAAATTTGGTTCATCGAATTTGGAGTTTCCTAGCAAAAGTTCTATCCATTTGAAGTTTGAGCTAAAACTGGAAATTCGAATAAAGTTTAAACTGTCGGGTGGGGTCCCCCGGGCTACGTGTCAGCCTCCCAGCTAACCCACAACGGAGCCCGCAGAATCACACGCGCAGCCGCACGGGATCCGGTGCCGCAGCAAATCCCGAGTGCTCTCAGCAGAGACTGACACCGCAAGGCTTCTTCAACCTCGTGCTCCCGCGGCTCCCCGCCGCCCACCTCGCCGGAATACTCGCCGCCGGGCGTTCTGCTGCCCGACCTCCGACGAAACTCGCTGCCTATGCCTATTTCGGCCTGGGGAACACGGTGGTGCCCTCACCAGAGCTTGACAACGGCCGGAACAGTGCTCCCGACGGCAACAGGAGGTGGCACCAGTTGAGTCGGTCGGGCGCCGGTGCGATCGCGCTGGCGCGCGCGAGACTTCGGCCGAGGAGAAAAATCAACCAGGGAGACTTCTCTGTTAAGACTACTGACATGTGGGCCTCCCCTCTAATTCCTTTTTAATTTTTTCTCAATTCTGTTTGTGCCAAAATATCCTCAGCTACTCACAATTGAATGTGAGACTTAGCCCCCAAGTTTTGGTTTGAATTTGAGTTCTCCATTTTGAAATTTGGTTGGTCCCATTTGCTTCATATTTAAACTGAATTTCAAATTCAGTTTTGAATTATTGCAAATTTGGCTCCCGACAAGATGAACTCCAATGGGGATGAAAATTGGTGGGCTAACTCAGAAAAATGTGCTGAGTTTGAATATGAAGCTAACTTTTGAATTTGAGTGATGGAAGTTGCTTCAATTTGAATTTACATTCAAATTGGCCCCCTTTTTCAAATACCTCCAAAAGTGCCTCAAAAAGTGTTGGATTTACATGAAAACTTGGCTTGAACCTTCCCAAGACTTTTCAAGTCCTAGGGGTGAGCTCAACCTCTCATGTTCATGTGTAAAATTCCCACTTTGTGAAGGTAAAGGCTTTCCCCTCTAATCACTCTTTTGATGGAGATTACTTGCTCTTCACAATTTTTCCTAAGATATCCATAATACAAACTGAGGTGTTGTGAGGTGATGAAAAGTTTTTGCAAGTCCCTTTTCTTGGGATTTTACAGCTAAGCGAAGCGAAAAGCAAAAACGGCCCCGACTCATCAACTTTCCCGGCGACAATGATGGTTAACAAAACTATTAAACTCCTATAAAAGGGTTTCCCATCAAGTTGACTCAAGCCATCACATTTTCGCAAACGAAACAGTTCTCAAAACATGGGATCAATATGGTCAAGGGGCACTTGCCTTGCTCCTGTGGCTCTTGTTGCTCATGTGTCTTGATGTCTCGGTGTTGTAGTTCTTCGTAGATGGCTTCCTGAGCTTGTCCTTCTACTCACGACCACGCACATACAAAATTATAGCAATCAAACATCATGCACAAACTTTACTCAAGATGCAATGGTGCAAATCCTATGATGTTGTTTTTTTAGACCAGTTTGTACGTGTTCTTGCATGTTTTACTGGGCTTGCATGGGGTTTTATGGTGAACAAGGGTGTAAGGATCAAGTGTGGATGTGGTGATGATCTTGACTCAAGATCTAGATCAATTCCACCATCAAAAACCGATCAACACGTGATCTGTCCACACGAAACAGCTTCTGTTCGAAGGGAACGAAGAAAACAGATGCGAAGAAACCGCGACGATGTCGTAAGATGGGTACGAAGACGTACCTCACTTCTCTTTGGTGGCGGGGCCTTCCTCCTAGCAATGGCAGCAGCGACGGCGAGGCGCGACAGCGCTCGTCGGCGGGCTCACCGGTGGGGCTCACCAGCGACTGAACTCCGGCAGGGGGTTCAACTCGGCGAGTTGGGGGCTAGGGCCTATAAGTTGTCGACTTGGGAAAGGTGTTACGGCAAAGGGGGTTTTCGGGTTCTATTTATAAAAGGAAAAGAAGAGTCCTACTCGGATTGGTTTTCAAATAAGAGTCCTATTCAATTTGTTTTGGATCTTAACAACTTATCTCCAATTGATTTGGTGCGGTAGCAACGTGGAAATCATGTCGGTTTCCTCAGTACCGGGTATTGCCGTGCGCACAGGAGAAAAACTAGTTAAGGATCTCGTCACCTCTGCAGGGTGAGCTTTGGAGGCGCCACGTGTCCAGCGGGGGCCGGGCCTCCTTTTCCTCAGAGGCGAGCTCCGGGTGCGCCACGTGTCTAGCGGGCGGGACCTCCCTTCTCCTCAGAGGCGAGCTCCGCGTGCGCCATGTGTCTGGCGGGCAGGACATCCCCTCTCTTCAGAGGCGAGCTCCGCGTGCGCCACGTGTCTGGTGGGGTCAGACCTCCCTTTCCCTCAGAGGCAAGCTCTGAGGGCGCCACGTGTCAGTGCCGGACCTCCCCTCTACTCGGAGATGGGCTCCGAGAGTGCCACATGTCCAGCAGCGCCGGACCTCCTTTCTCCTCAGAGACGACCTCTGAGAGCGACACGTGTCCCGCGGGGCTGGCCTCGCTTCTCTGCAGAGACTAGCTCTGAAGTCAACACGTGTCCCGCGGGGCTGAGCCTCGCTTCTCCGCAGAGACTAGCTCTGAAGGCGACACGTGTCCAGCGGGGCTGGACCTCCCTTCTCCTCGGAGGTGAGCTCCGAGGATGACACGTGTCCAGCAGTGTCGGACCTCCCTTCTCCTCAGAGGTGAGCTCCGAGGACAACACGTGTCCAGCAGTGTCGGACCTCTCGGAGGCGAGCTCCGAAGGTGACACATGTCCAGCAGGGCCGGACATCTTGTCACATCCGGTTTCTCCGAAGAAAAACCGAGTGAATATCACATGTATGCCAGGATCATTTTCTCATACATGTGATGACAAATAGTGAAGCATCATTTATTACAAGCCAGGTGTTGAATATAAATAAGTCTTACATAGCATATGTCTCGATGGATGACAATAAGTTCATAACATGTAAATAAAATAGCAGCGGAAAATTTATTCTTGTGGGCTCCGTCACAGGCGTTGCCTGGGGGTCTCCATGAACCTAGAATCCTTCTTCGGGTCCAAAGTCTTGATCATTAAACACCACATCATCCCCTTGACCTGAGAAGCAATTTAAACCAACAAATATGCAAGGTTGAGTACCATTGGTACTCAGCAAGTGTGGGAAAGTTATGTCATGCATGGCTAGAACAAGGAAAGGTTGAACTCATGGTTAAAGCACTACACAATTAATACCTATCACCTTAGCTTATTAAGCACCTACATTACTACAGAGATGAAATGGTCCCAAACTCACATCCCATCATCATAATCAAATAACAATAACATCATTTCCATTGTTAAGCTCCCCGCTTAACATCCACAACCTCCAAGGTCATCATCTTCTAATCATGAATAAGTCCAAGCCGCTCTTGACCGTGAGCACGGCTGTCATGACAGTTTTGACTCTGCAGAGTTTGAACCACTGTACCCACATGTAGTGATTTCATCCCCCGTTGCGGGTGGACTAAAAGAACCTCCATTATGCCAGTGGCTACCAACCACATTCACACTTCCCAGGTGTGTAGCCAGGAGATCACTACGAAGCCTTTACAAAGGGATTCCCAACGAGCGTGGGCCCACTGAGGTTTCACCCCTAACAGCATACAAGAGGCTCCAACCCCGTTGCAGTGGCCCCCTCTTGAGCCTTGCGGTTCATATGGTAGTGCAGATGACACCTATTCCCCGCACCATCCAACACACCCATACTACGCCGGGGATACACCTAATTAATTGGCCAAGCTGCCCCATATCAGCATGTGGTTGGCACGGTAAAGCTAGGTTACATGCTCCATGAACCGGTCCTTAGGATTCAGTCAAGTACTAAACACAAACCCGAGTCTCGTGCACCCAGCACCAACCAAATCATCCAACTTGCCTTGATCCCTACCTCTACATAACTCATAATATCTCATTCAAGAGTATGGTAAATAAACTGATGATCTCATATCCCAATTATCCCATTCTAAGCATGGCTAAGCATAAGCATATAAATAAATGACATGATAAAATATATCCCAACCCAAACTACAAGGAAACAAGGTAATGCAATTCTAGGGAAACTTCCTAGCATGGGTTTCATATTTCAATTGACAATGCAAATAATTCTATCTACACATCCTAGCATAGGATCAAAGTGGTCAAGGACACTTGCCTTCTTCCTGCTGCTCTGGGAATGGATAGTCCTGATCTTGGAAAGGAAGAACTTGCTCTGGAGCAGGTTCTACTCATACCATCACACATAGCAAAAGAAAAAAACAATCCATAAGACATAGTTCCCACTTTCACTTCATACAAACCACACATTCACATTTATGAAAGTCATTCACATTTCTATATGTTGTGGTTACTCTATGTGTGTTGATTTTGGGCTTACATGCACTTTTAAACATGTGCATATGATTTCTTACTTTTGTATTCAGATTTATTGTTTGCACACTATATATGAATTTCTAATTTAAACAAATTCCTTATATTCAATTGATACACATCTTAGCTACCAAGTATGCATGGAAGGTATTTTCTTACTCCAAATGGGTTTTCAGATCTTCTACCAAATCCTAATCCGAAATCTTTGGGTTTTGGAGATTTCATTTACCATTTTCTAGTTATGCATACCTATTTTCCTATATTTTAAGATTTATTTTCTATACCTAATTGTGAACTTTATTATGAAAATAGTAAAACACATCATCTAAACAGAATAGGTTCTGATCTAAAATAGTAAATAATATATTTTTGAACTTCTTCTCTGATGTGAACTATTTTACATTTATTTTACAAATTTTCAGAATTATTTCCTAGCCTAAAATGTGTTTCTAGATCAAATAAACATGAACACACCCAATCAGATTTCATTTCAGCCTAAAATTTATTTTTAGCTCATTCTAAAGTTTTCCAATTGTTAGTGGAGTTTAAACTTGAATTTACAATGTGTGTGCCTCACCCTTTTAAATTTAAATCTTAATTACATATTCAAATTCCTAAATTTAATATTATATAAGTTTAAAAGTAAACTCACCCCACTACAGGGTCTATTATTTTATTTGATAAATTTCCAGGGGTCTATCTACACATAACAGAGGGGTTTTCCTTATTTTTATTAAGTCCAGGGGCTAAAACTGATTTTTAGTTGAATTTACATGAATTTTTGAAGTTCTAGGGGCTAGATCTGAAGTTTCCGGGGCTAGCTCGTATTTTCCGAGATCCCCAGGGGGTAGCGTGTAAGAATCCCGGTCTTTAGAACGCGGGGCTGACGTGGACCGTACAATTTAAAACAGACGGCTGAGATTATAACGTCAAACCGGTACACGGGGATTTAAATTCTACCGTGCGATTTAAAATCGACAGCGCACAAGCGGCCACGTCGCTCTGATCGAGCGCGGGCGGCGCTGCCTGGCGGCGCGCGGTGGCGGGAGACGGCGATCTCGCCGGAAAACTTCGGATCTTCATCAATTCTTCCTAAAACTGGGATTTCATGGCATAGATCGGTAGAGGGGAGGTCGGGGATCTCACCTCGGGGGTTTTCTTGAGCTCGGAGGTCCTGGAAGGCGGTCGGCGATGAGGTCCGAGGTGAATTCACGACGAGGCTCGTCGGCGCTGTGTTTGAAGCGCAAACCACCGAGTTTTCTGCACCTGCGTGATTCCCCGGAGGCGGTGGATCAAGATCACCGCGTTAGATCAGAAATCCCGAGCGAAGATCGAGCGAAATTGGCCGGAGAAACTCGGGTTCTCACCAGAAGGAAAAATGGCTGATCGTGGGTGAAAATCGGGAAGATGCCGGTGTTTATATAGCCGGGGGAGGGTGGCGGGTTTGTTTAGATCGAGTTTGAGTCTTCTGGGACCGAGAGTCGGGCTGAGGGACGCGGAAATCCGGGTTGGTTACGATCGCGCGCGTGGAAGAGTCCGGGGTCGGCGCGAGCGAGAGTTCGGGGATGACAGGCGGGCCCCGCATGTCAGTGAGAGGGAAGCGGGCGCGCAGCTGCGGGCTGGCGCGGGGGTGAGGTGGGCCGGCTGGTGGGTTTCGGCCCACTGGCCGGGGAGGTTTGATTTTTCTTTTTCTTTTTCTTTTCTGTTTTGAGTTTAATTTGAATTCCAATTTGAATTTAAATTTCTGCACCACATGCAATACGTCCAAAAATTTTTAAATTCTCCTCTTAACAGGTTTTGGGGTGTGACAGCTCTACCCCCCTTAAAAGAAATCTTGTCCTCGAGATTGGTGGTTCTAAGAAAACAATTCCGGAAACTGTTCCTTAAGCTCGTCTTCTCGCTCCCATGTGGCTTCCTCTTCCGAGTGATGCTTCCACTGCACCTTGCACATCCGGATTCTTTTATTTCTTGTGAGGCGTTCCATTGTCTCCAAAATCTTGGATGGTTGCTCGGCATAAGACAGATCCCCAGCTACGTCAACATCATTCATGGGTAACATCTCTTCAGGTGTTCTCAGACATTTCTTGAGCTGTGACACATGGAATACGTCATGCACATCCGATAGGCGAGCCGGTAATTCTAGTTGATACGCCACTTCGCCTTTCCTCTCCAGAACTTGAAAGGGTCCGATGTATCGAGGTGATAACTTCCCTTTCACCTTAAACCGACGAAGTCCTCGGATAGGGGATACCTTGAGATAGACATAGTCCCCCACGTTGAAAACGAGCTCTCTTCTTCGTACATCGGCATAGCTCTTTTGTCGTGTTTGTGCTATCCTCAAGTTGTTGCGGATTTCCCTCACTTTCGCCTCGACTTCTTGTAGTACCTCGGGTCCAAACACTTTTCTTTCCCCCGTTTGGTTCCAAAATAGTGGAGTTCTACACTTCCTCCCGTACAAAGCTTCAAACGGTGACATCTTCATACTAGCCTGATAGCTGTTGTTATAGGAGAACTCCGCATACGGTAAGTTCTTATCCCAACTCCGATTGTTTTTGAGTGCACACGCTCTCAACATATCCTCAAGGATCTGATTGGTTCTTTCCGTCTGCCTGTTAGTTTGGGGATGATAGGCAGAACTAAAATTTAGATGGGTTCCCATGGTTTCATGCAACTTCTGCCAGAACCTTGAGGTGAACTGTGTCCCTCGATCCGACACTATCTTCTTTGGCACTCCATGGTAACACACGATCCTTGACATGTACAACCCCGCCAATTTGGATCCGCTGTAGCTTTCTTTCACGGGAATGAAATGAGCTACCTTGGTTAGCCTGTCGATGATGACCCATATCAAATCATATCCTGATTGGGTCCTAGGCAATCCCACTATGAAATCCATACCGATTTCTTCCCATTTCCATTCAGGCACTTTGAGTGGTTGCAATAATCCTGCGGGTCGTTGATGTTCCGCTTTCACCAACTGACATGTGTCACATAGGGCAACATGTTCCGCGACATCTCGCTTCATGCCATACCACCAATACCTGCTCTTGAGGTTCTGGTACATCTTCGTACTCCCAGGATGAATGGAATAGTCGGAATCGTGAGCCTCCTTCAAAATCAAATCACGGATCTCCTTTACTTCAGGCACACAGATTCTTTTCCCGTGCCACACCGTACCTTGTTCATCCTCTCTGAAACCAGGGGCTTTATTTTCCTTGATGAGTTGTCGGATTTCTTGTATCTTCTCGTCATTCTTTTGACCATCGCGTATGTCTTGCTCTAGTGTGGAGTCCACTTCCATGGCGATGGCTTCACCACTATTCACCAGGCATAGATTTAGTCTTATAACATCGTCCTTCAATTCTGCAGGCATGTCCTTCAAGCTCAACCTATTGACCTGCACTTTTCGGCTTAAAGCATCCGCCACGACATTCGCTTTCCCAGGATGATAGTTGATTCCCACATCAAAGTCGTTAATTAGCTCTAACCATCTCCTTTGTCTGAGGTTGAGATCTGGCTGTGTGAAAATGTACTTTAAACTCTTATGATCCGTATATATTTTTGTCCTCTTCCCCATCAAGTAGTGCCGCCAAATTTTCAACGCGTGTACCACTGCGGCTAGTTCTAGGTCATGTGTAGGATAGTTCTTCTCGTGTTTCCGGAGCTGCCGGGACGCATAAGCCACGACATGCCCTTCTTGCATGAGAACACATACCAACCCGTTTCCAGAGGCATCGCAGTACACTGAAAAGTTCTTCTGCATATCTGGCATAACTAGCACTGGGGCTGTTGTCAATCTTTTCTTTAGCTCCTGAAAACTCGTCTCGCACTGCGGCGTCCATGTGAATGTGATTCCCTTCTCCAACAGTTTGGTGAGGGGTCTCGAGATCTGGGAGAATCCCTCAATGAACCGTCGATAGTATCCAGCCAATCCCAAGAAGCTTCGAACGTCCCCGACATTCTCAGGTGTCCTCCACTTTTGTATATCCTCGATCTTTGCGGGATCTACGGAGATTCCTCCCTCTGAGATTATATGTCCTAAGAAGGGAACTCTCTTCAGCCAAAACTCACACTTGCTCAACTTGGCATATAGTTGGTGTTCTCTCAGCTTCTGCAACACCAACCTTAGATGTTTCTCATGTTCCTCTTCATGTTTGGAGAAGACGAGAATGTCATCCATGAAAACCACCACAAATTTGTCCAGATATTCCATGAATACCTTGTTCATGAGATACATGAAGTATGCCGGGGCATTAGTTAGCCCGAAAGGCATGACGGTGTATTCATACAGTCCGTACCGAGATACGAAAGCTGTCTTTGGAATATCAGTTTGCCTTATCTTAAGTTGGTGGTATCCCGACCTGAGATCAATTTTCGAGAACACACAAGCTCCCCTCAACTGATCAAACAAGTCTTCAATGCGGGGTAATGGGTATTTGTTCTTGATGGTTACTTCATTCAAGGCACGATAGTCTACGCATAACTATTGGGTTCCGTCCTTCTTCGGCACAAATATCACTGGAGCTCCCCATGGTGAGGAACTAGGACGAATATACCCCTTCTCCGTCAATACTCTTAAATGATCCTTGAGTTCTCATAGCTGTTTGGAGTCCATACGATAAGGTCTCTTGTATATCGGAGCTGTTCCAGGCACTAGCTCAATCACGAATTCCACTTCACGATCGGGAGGCATACCTGGCAACTCCTCTGGAAAAACGTCTGGGTATTCCCTGATAATCCTGATCTCTTCCACTTTCACTTCAACTTGATTTAATGTAATGTCCCTCCTAGGCTCTTGTATTGTTATGAACTTTACTCTTGTGCCACTAGGGTGAGTTACTTCCACCGTTCTGGTTGAACAATGGATGATTCCCTTATGTTTGGTCAACCAATCCATGCCCAAAATAATATCTATCACTTGTGAATCTATCACAATGAGGTTGGCAGTAAATACTACCCCATTAATGTCTAGATTCACCTTGGGACACACTTGTCTTGTCCTTATTTCTCCACCTGGAGAGTTTACTGCTAGCATATGGTTCATTTGTGTTGTTGCTAGATCATGCTTCTTAACAAATCGTTGAGCAATGAATGAGTGGGTAGCATCAGAATCAAACAACAGGGTTGCAATGTGTAAATTGGCACGAAACTTACCAACTACCACGTCAGGTGCCTCTTGCGCCTCCTCCATGGTGACGTGGTTCACCCGTCCTCGCATTACATTCTGTTGCGGCTGCACGGGCTTCTTCTTTGGGCACTTATGGGAGTAGTGCCCCACTTCACCACAGTTAAAGCATTGCACCCCAACCTTAGGTGCCTGGCCTTTGTTGTCTTGGGGTTGGTTTGGGGGTCCTTGTACTGCTGGTCGAGGTTGATATGCGTGGCGAGGCTGCTGTCCAAACTGACGCTGTGGTGGTGCTGGTGCTGCCGGAGGCCTGAAGTTCGGGTTGTACCCTCTCGGTGCTGGGTAGGGTACCGCAGCACGGCTCGTCTGCCCTGCGGGTTGCTGCATCAGACGTGGGCGGGTGTTGCTACCCGAGGCTTGGTGTGACCACCCGGCCTTCCTCTTGTTTTCACTTTCCAAGGCCTTCAGCTTCCTTTCTACAACAAATGCTCTGTCCACCATCTTTTGGAAGCTTTCATACTCGTTGGAGGACATTGCACACTGCAGTTCTGCTGTAAGTCCTTCCACGAAACAATCCTGTTTCTGCTCATCAGTCTCTATGTCCCGTGGGGCATAACGGGTGAGTTGAGTGAATTTAGTGAGGTATTCCCTCACGGTCATGTTTCCTTGATGCAATCCCAAGAACTCCTTCCTCTTGTTTTTGAGTTCACCCCTGGGTATGTAATGGTTGCGGAAGCTACCCTTGAACTCTTCCCAAGTGATATTCTCAGGGTCATGATGGGCGGCCACGTAAGCGGTCCACCAATCAGCAGCAGGTCCATGCAATTTGTGAGAGGCGAACAGCACCCTCTCATACCCTTGGCATTGTATAATCCTCATCTTGCTCTCAAAGATCTTTAGCCAATCATCTGCCTCCAGGGGTTCAGCAGCACTTGCAAACTTTGGAGGTTAAGTTCTCAGAAACTCATTCAACCTTGGTTGGCGTGGTGCAGCTTGTGGAGGTGGAGCTTGATGCAAGTTTGCCACCACTTGAGTCAGGTTCTGGATGAGCTGATTTTGATTCTCAAGCATTTGGTGGATGGGATCAACCCCTTCACGGCGACCACCCCTGTCTTGGCCTCCAGAAAGATGAGGGTTGCCGGCCTCATCGTTGTTGTTGGCGGGGTTGGCACCACGACCCTTTCCTCTTCCGGCCATCTATCATGATTAACCAGATGTTAATTTAAAGCGTTACGTATTAACTTACCAGTTTTTGCTTGTTTAAACTTTAAGATTTTGAGAACTTATTTCATTTATATTTTCTGAGGATTTCTTGTCTCACGTGAACATAAATGCACTCTTAATTCATATGGGTTCACACACCAAAGCAAAACAACTTGAAGACGAGGTTGTGGACAAACGCCCATGGCTTCCACAACTCACGTCACACACCAAGCATTAACACACCATTAACTAAGGTAACGACTCGACTACTCGACATCCTGCTAAACTAAGGGAAGGACTCTACACTACTCGTATCACTGAGCTGGCTCCTCGGGATCTTCCTCATTATTGCGGCTGCCTTCTGACTCCGCTTTGGGTGGGGAGGCTGCTGGTGGAGAAGTGCGACGACGCCTGGTCGCCCGGCGATCTGGGGAGTCAGGAGTCCATGTGTCGTTCACGGTGACACACAGTTCATTCCCATCTCCTCTTTCTCTCGCCCTCAAGCAGGCTCGAAGCAACGCCTCGGTTTCCTTCAGGGTGTCACGAACATCCTGAAGCTCCTGTTGATACTCCTGCAGTCGAGTGCTGAGCATAGCAGCATCCTCCAAGCACAAGTCCATGTGCTCATGGGAAGTCCCCTGCTGCACTGGCGGGTACTTGTACTCCGTTGTACCACTCTCGCGCTGGAGGACATACATGTACTCAGTCCTGTCCAGGTGACGGCGAGAGATGTGACTCTGACAGGTGATTGCCTCCCAGGTGACATCCTTCTCCGCATCGACCTGTGTCGCTCGACAAGCTGGAGAGCGGTGGATCTTGAGCAGCTGATTTTCGTGTATAATCCTCATCTCTGAACTCCATTCTTTCCTCTTCTCACGGATGGTCCTGGTGGATCTATAGTGTATGATTAGCTTGCCCGTATTGCCGGCGGCTTGGAGCATGCGTCGAAGACGGCGCAACAAGCCTCCAACTGCCAATCCATAGGAGAGATACGTCACCGGACGGTTCTCCTCTCTCAGGGCAAGGGCAACTACGGGAACTCTCCCTCCGGTGGACTTGCGGGAGGTGCGGATCATGCGAACCATCTAAAACATAAAGCATTTAAACTTAAGTTAGATAAAATCTTAAACAAAAATCCTATTTTGAATAAAAGTTGGGGTAAGATGAAGAAAGTGACTCCATTAAATAACACTTTTTAACCCACACCTTGTAAAATAGTTTTTAAGAAAATAGGGTCCTTAAATACGTCCATTTCTACCTAGGTCCACGTTCCTACGGGCAACCTGGCTCTGATGCCACTTCTGTCACACCCGGTTTCTCCGAAGAACAACCGAGTGAATATCACATGTATGCCAGGATCATTTTCTCATACATGTGATGACAAATAGTGAAGCATCATTTATTACAAGCCAGGTGTTGAATATAAATAAGTCTTACATAGCATATGTCTCGATGGACGACAATAAGTTCATAACATGTAAATAAAATAGCAGCAGAAAATTTATTCTTGTGGGCTCCGTCACAGGCGTTGCCCGGGGGTCTCCATGAACCTAGAATCCTTCTTCGGGTCCGAAGTCTTGATCATTAAACACCCCATCATCCCCTTAACCTGAGCAGCAATTTAAACCAACAAATATGCAAGGTTGAGTACCGTTGGTACTCAGCAAGTGTGGGAAAGTTATGTCATGCATGGCTAGAACAAGAAAAGGTTGAACTCATGGTTAAAGCACTACGCAATTAATACCTATCACCTTAGCTTATTAAGCACCTACATTACTACATAGATGAAATGGTCCCAAACTCCCATCCCATCATCATAATCAAATAACCATAACATCATTTCCATTGTTAAGCTCCCGGCTTAACATCCACAACCTCCAAGGTCATCATCTTCTAATCATGAATAAGTCCAAGCCGCTCTTGACCGTGAGCACGGCTGTCATGACAGTTTTGACTCTGCAGAGTTTGTACCACTGTACCCACATGTAGTGATTTCATCCCCCGTTGCCGGGTGGACTAAAAGAACCTCCATTATGCCAGTGGCTACCAACCACATTCACACTTCCCAGGTGTGTAGCCAGGAGATCACTACGAAGCCTTTACAAAGGGATTCCCGATGAGCGTGGGCCCACTGAGGTTTCACCCCTAACAGCATACAAGAGGCTCCAACCCCGCTGCAGTGGCCCCCTCTTGAGCCTTGCGGTTCATATGGTAGTCCAGCTGACACCTATTCCCCGCACCATCCAACACACCCATACTACGCCGGGGATACACCTAATTAATTGGCCAAGCTGCCCCATCTCAGCATGTGGTTGGCACGGTAAAGCCAGGTTACATGCTCCATGAACTGGTCCTTAGGATCCAGGCAAGTACTAAACACAAACCCGAGTCTCGTGCACCCAGCACCAACCAAATCATCCAACTTGCCTTGATCCCTACCTCTACGTAACTCATAATATCTCATTCAAGAGTATGGTAAATAAACTGATGATCTCATATCCCAATTATCCCATTCTAAGCATGGCTAAGCATAAGCATATAAATAAATGACATGATAAAATAAATCCCAACCCAAGCTACAAGGAAACAAGGTAATGCAATTCTAGGGAAACTTCCTAGCATGGGTTTCATATTTCAATTGACAATGCAAATAATTCTATCTACACATCCTAGCATAGGATCAAAGTGGTCAAGGACACTTGCCTTCTTCCTGCTGCTCTGGGAATGGATAGTCCTGATCTTGGAAAGGAAGAACTTGCTCTGGAGCAGGTTCTACTCATACCATCACACATAGCAAAAGAAAACAACAGTCCATAAGACATAGTTCCCACTTTCACTTCATACAAACCACACATTCACATTTATGAAAGTCATTCACATTTCTATGTGTTGTGGTTACTCTATGTGTGTTGATTTTGGGCTTACATGCACTTTTAAACATGTGCATATGATTTCTTACTTTTGTATTCAGATTTATTGTTTGCACACTATATATGAATTTCTAATTTAAACAAATTCCTTATATTCAATTGATACACATCTTAGCTACCAAGTATGCATGGAAGGTATTTTCCTACTCCAAATGGGTTTTCAGATCTTCTACCAAATCCTAATCCGAAATCTTTGGGTTTTGGAGATTTCATTTATCATTTTCTAGTTATGCATACCTATTTTCCTATATTTTAAGATTTATTTTCTATACCTAATTGTGAACTTTATTATGAAAATAGTAAAACACATCATCTAAACAGAATAGATTCTGATCTAAAATAGTAAATAATATATTTTTGAACTTTTTCTCTGATGTGAACTATTTTACATTTATTTTACAAATTTTCAGAATTTTTTCCTAGCCTAAAATGTGTTTCTAGATCAAATAAACATGAACACACCCAAACAGATTTCATTTCAGCCTAAAATTTATTTTTAGCTCATTCAATAGTTTTCCAATTGTTAGTGGAGTTTAAACTTGAATTTACAATGTGTGTGCCTCACCCTTTTAAATTTAAATCTTAATTACATATTCAAATTCCTAAATTTAATATTATATAAGTTTAAAAGTAAACTCACCCCACTACAGGGTCTATTATATTATTTCATAAATTTCCAGGGGTCTATCTACACATAACAGAGGGGTTTTCCTAATTTTTATTAAGTCCAGGGGCTAAAACTGATTTTTAATTGAATTTACATGAATTTCTGAAGTTCCAGGGGCTAGATCTGAAGTTTCCGGGGCTAGCTCATATTTTCCGAGATCCCCAGGGGGTAGCGTGTAAGAATCCCGGTCTTTAGAACGTGGGCCCTGACGTGGACCGTCCGATTTAAAATAGACGGTTGAGATTATAACGTCGAACCGGTACGCGGGGATTTAAATTCTACCGTGTGATTTAAAATAGACAGCGCACAAGCGGCCACGTCGCTCTGATCGAGCGCGGGCGGCGCTGCCGGGCGGCGCGCGGCGGCGGGAGGCGGCGATCTCGCCGGAAAACTTCAGATCTTCATCACTTCTTCCTAAAACTGGGATTTCATGGCATAGATCGGTAGAGGGGAGGTTGGGGATCTCACCTCGGGGGTTTTCTTGAGCTCAGAGATCCTGGAAGGCGGTCGGCGACGAGGTCCAAGGTGAATTCACGGCGAGGCTCGTCGGCGCTGTGTTTGAAGCGCAAACCACCGAGTTTTCTGCACCTGCGCGATTCCTCGGAGGCGGTGGATCAAGATCAGCGCGTTAGATCAGAAATCCCGAGCGAAGATCGAGCGAAATTGGCCGGAGAAACTCGGGTTCTCACCGGAAGGAAAAACGGCTGATCGTGGGTGAAAATCGGGAAGATGCCAGTGTTTATATAGCTGGGAGAGGGCGGCAGGTTTGTTTAGATCGAGTTTGAGTCTTCTGGGACCGAGAGTCGGGCTGAGGGACGCGGAAATCTGGGTTGGTTACGATCGCGCGCGCGGAAGAGTCCGGGGTCGGCGCGAGCGGGAGGTCGGGGATGACAGGCGGGCCCCGCATGTCAGTGAGAGGGAAGCGGGCGCGCGGCTGCGGGCTGGCGCGGGGTGAGGTGGGCCGGCTGGTGGGTTTCGGCCCACTGGCCGGGGAGGTTTGTTTTTTCTTTTTCTTTTTCTTTTCTGTTTTGAGTTTAATTTGAATTCTAATTTGAATTTGAATTTCTGCACCACATGCAATACGTCCAAAAAATTTTAAATTCTCCTCTTAACAGGTTTTGGGGTGTTACACCTCTCGGAGACGAGCTCCGAGGGCGACACGTGTCCCGCGGGGCCAAACCTCATCCCTTCCACACGGGTGAGCTCCACGGGCGCCACGTGTCCCACGGTGCCGGACCTCGCTCCTTCCACAGGGGCGAGCTCCGAAGGCGCCACGTGGCCAGCAGGCCGCGGGAAGTGTCGACGGCGCTCCTCGGCGAATTGGAATTGGCTCTTTTCAGCTATCTTTCTCCCATTCCCCACCATTTTTATGATTCTTTCTCCCGTTCTACTTCTTTTATAATGTTTCTCTATATGCAATGCATGGATATGAAATTGAGGGTGTTACATTGATGATCTTAATAAGAAACTACAAGATGCTATGAATGAAATTTCTATATTGAACAATGTTTTACGTTCTCATGAAGTTAAGTATTGTTCCAATTGCAAACTAAAAGGATAAACTTCATGTCAAAACTGCCTAGACTTGTCTGAAAAACTTGATGATATGAATAGGACACTAGAGCGGTTTTATAATGGGAATAAGACTCTGAACTTGCTGTTGAATTCTTCTAAATCTTGCAATGATAAAACTGGTTTAGGTTTTGATTCCCATGCTCATGCTAAAGCACATCCACCTAAATTGTAAAGTCGTTAGGAAGTGGTTTGATTAAAACAGTTCCTAAATAAAAAGAAGTGGTTTTTAAATCTGCAGAAGTGTTGTCTCATTCGGTTTCAAATAAACATGTTGTCTGCTCATCTAGACATGAACATAAAGTTAAATTTCATTGTACCTACTGTGGTAGAGATGGTCATGTCATATATTTTTGTTATAGACTAGCTAAGCAACAGACGAAGAAAAGAATGATTGCTAGATCACATAACAACTGTGCAAAAACCTGTTGCGTGTGCTGAACCGAATGTTAGGAATATGCAACCGGCTGTAATGAGTCAAAAACATGCAAAGTTTGCTTCCGGACCTACTGTTTTTAGTGCTACTCATGTAACACCTCGTAGGTCAGTAGTTGGGTACAAAAATCCTCAAACTTTGGCTCATAAATCTGCTGTTTTATCTCAGCCTTTGCGTGTTACTTCTGCTGGACGTCGTGTGACTCAGTACTGGATTCCTAAATGCCTTTTGACTAACCCCAGTATTGAGTCATCGACGTATTGTACTTCTATGTAGGTTACACACTTGAGGAAGGAGAACATTTGGATTGTGGATTCAGGATGCTCACGCCACATGACCGGTAACAAAGAATGGTTCTCCTCCCTCTCTTTTGTGTCACATGTAGAAAATGTTACTTTTGCCAATAATTCTTCAACTCCTATAATTGCTAAGGGTTCGGTTAGAGTAAATAATCACTACACTTTAAAAGATGTGGCACTTGTTAAAAAATTGAAATACAACTTGTTTTCTGTTTCACAATTGCTAGATGAAAATCTAGAAATTATTTTCACTAAAAATTGTTGCAAGGTTGTAGATTCAAATAGTGAGCTCATTTTTAATATGTCTCGGTTTGGAAGAGCTTTTAAAACAGCTTTTGATATGTCATCCTCTAAACATAGATGTCTAGTTGCTGATGATTCAAAAGACTTATATTTTTGGCATCGTAGACTTGGTCACGTAGGATTTGATCATCTCACACGTGTTAGTGCTCTTGATCGCGTACGTGGGCTGCCTAAGCTTAAAGGGGACAAAGAAGTTGTGTGCTCTTCTTGTAGACATGCTAAGATGGTTGCAGGTTCACATGCTCCTCTCACAATGACCATGACAACTGAACCGGGTCAACTTTTGCTCCTTGATACCGTAGGACCTTCACGTGTTTAATCCTTCGGAGCTAAATGGTATGTTCTTGTGATTGTTGATGACTATTCTAGATACTCTTAGGTTTATTTTATGGCATCTAAGAATGAAATTTTTAGTCATTTTAGAACCTTATTTCTTAGATTATCAACTGATCACCCAGGATCTTTAAAAGGATTAGAAGTGATAATGGAACCGAATTTAAAAATCAATCGTTTGATCACTTTTGTGCTGAAAATGGAATGGATCATCAATTTTCTTCACCATATGTACCTCAACAAAACGGTGTTGTAGAGAGAAAGAACAGAATCTTAATTGAGATGGCTAGGACTATGCTTGATGAATATCAAACTCCTAGAAATTTTGGGCTGATGCACAACTGCTTGTTATGTCTCAAATCGTGTTTTCTTGCGTGCTAAGCTAGGTAAAACACCATATGAACTTTGGTTTGGACATAGGCCTAGTGTCACACACTTTCAGGTCTTTGGTTGCAAATGCTTTGTTAAGAAACATGGTAATCTTGATAAATTTGAACCTAGATCCGTTGATGGCATGTTTCTTGGTTACCCATCTCATACTAGAGGCTACCATGTGCTTTTACATGACACTAACAAAATTGTGGACATGTGAGGTTTCTTTTGATGAAGCTAGCCAGTTACTAGCTCTAATATTGCAGGACCAGACCCATATCCGCAGGTGGAGAGTATTTTCATCGAAGAAGATGAAGAAGTGATGCTGCTGCCCGAAAATTCAGGAGCTAATGACATTGTTTCAGCTCCTGATTTTGATTCACAACCAGCACCGACGACAAACATGGCTGGTCCAGATCGTCCTCAAGTCACAAGTTCTTCAATTTGTGATGAACATGAAGAAGGAGCTTGTGAATTGTCTACTCCCCTCCGGATCCTCAAAAGTCATCCTCCACAACAAATGATTGGAAGCTTGCACGAAC
Organism: Neostapfia colusana; assembly: GCA_030760725.1. Lineage (NCBI taxonomy): Eukaryota > Viridiplantae > Streptophyta > Magnoliopsida > Poales > Poaceae > Neostapfia > Neostapfia colusana. The sequence goes on from JASWHV010000001.1 coordinate 110,905,066, forward strand.
GAGGGACACGGTCCAGGTTTTGTGATCCAAACTCTCACGCTCATTCTGCATTTGTTGCTTCTTTTGAACCCGAAGATATATCACACGCACTCACTAATGAATCTTGGATTATTGCCATGCAAGAAGAGTTAGAAAATTTTGAAAGAAATAATGTTTGGAAACTTGTACCTACATCTCAAGGTCACACTCTAATCGGAACTAAATGGGTGTTTAAAAATAAACAAAGTGAGAATGGGGTTGTGATTAGGAATAAAGCTAGGTTGGTTGCTCAAGGTTTCACACAAGTTGAAGGACTAGATTTTGATGAAACTTTTGCTCTTGTTGCTAGATTAGAAGCCATAAGAATTTTGTTAGCATTTGCTGCATCTAAAGGTTTCAAGTTATATCAAATGGATGTTAAAAGTGCTTTTCTTACTGGCTACATAGATGAGGAGGTTTATGTCAAGAAACCACCGGGTTTTTAAAATCCAAATTTTCCTAATCATGTTTACAAACTGTCCAAAGCCTTGTATGGTCTTAAACAAGCCCCTAGAGCATGGTATTATAGGTTAGAACATTTTTACTTAAAAAGGGGTTTACCATGTGCAAGGTTGATAAGACTCTTTTTGTGCTTAAGCATGGCAATGTCTCATTATTTGTTCAAGTGTATGCGGATGATATTATCTTTAGTTGTGCTTCTCATGATCTTGTGTCCAAGTTTTCAGCTATGATAAGTTCAGAATTTGAGATGAGTATGATGGGAGAACTCACATACTTTTTGGGGCTGCAAATCAAGCAAACAAAGGAGGGTACTTTTGTGCATCAAATAAAGTATACAAGAGACCTTCTTAAGTGCTTCAACATGGACAAAAGCAAGTCTCTTCGGACACCAATGGGTACAGCAACGACACTTGAACTTGATGAAGATGGTGAACCCGTGGATCAAAAAAAATATAGAAGTATGATCGGATCACTTTTGTACCTCATGGCATCAAGACCGGGCATACAATTCAGCATATGTCTTTGTGCACGATTTCAAGCTTCTCCTCGTGCTTCACATCGTCAAGCCGTCAAAAGAATTCTCAGGTACTTACATGGAACTCAAGAATTTGGGATTTTTCTTCCTTATTCCTCAACCGTTACTTTGAAAGCTTTTTCGGATGCTGATTTTGGGGGTTGTAGAATTGATAGGAAAAGTACTTCGGGTGCTTGTAATTTTCTTGGTAATTCACTTGTTTCTTGGTCCTCTAGAAAACAAAATTCAGTTGCACAATCCACAACCGAATCTGAATATGTAGCTGCCGCTAGCGCTTACTCACAAATTCTTTGGATTGTTCAAACACTTAAGAACTACGGGGTTGATCTAGATAGTGTTCCACTATTTTGTGATAACACTAGTGCCATTTGCATTGCTAAAAACCCCGTGCAACATTCGAGAACAAAGCACATTGACATTAGGTATCACTTTCTCCGTGATAATGTTGAAAAAGAAAAACATTGTGCTTCACCATGTAGATACCGAACAACAATTGGCTGACATTTTTACAAAACCCTTGGATTTCACTCATTTTTGTTTCATTCATAGTGAAATAGGGGTTATGCATCCTCATGGCTTAAATTGAGGGGGAGTTTTGAAACTTGGAAAGTCTATGTGTGAATCTGAATTTAAAATAATATGAGCATAGTATTTCATACATATATGACTTTGTGATTCCTTTTATATGCTGAAAGTTCTTACTACATTACTCATGTTATACATTTTGTAGTTTTTTTCCATGACTAGTTATTGGAATAATTATTTACACTAAATCTGGTCATGATCAAACTTTCTTGCTGTTTTAAACTTGTTGCATGCTCACAAGTGCTTTTAATAATGAAAAAATAACATGTTGAGCTTTTATGTTCAAATGAAAAATTGAGAAAAAGATCAAGAGAATATGCATGCATCGCACTTCTTCTTTTGAGATGGCTTATCATTGCACTTAGATATGAACTTGGAAGAAGTTGTGTATGACTAAAACCATGTCCTTAAGCTTCTGATTGTCAAATGATATAGGCTTGGCTTGGTTGGTTAGAATAAGTCTGATGCGGCATATAATCTCTTGCAAATGTCATATGATCTAAATTTGTGCTTTGAAAAATAATTAAAATGCAGCAACAAGTGTCATGCTTTCAGGTATTGACATAGTTAAGTTTGTAAGATCATGACTTGCTTAAATTGAAAATTACACTTGATATCTAGCATGGATTACACTACTTTATATATCTCATTGATGTGATAGTGTAAGTTACTTGATAGTATGGCTTGGATGAGCTTTGTTTTATATGTATATGTTATAAATATGCTCATAACAATTAAAATTTCTCTTTTGAACCTTGCTGAATACATTGTCAAAGGGGGGGGGGGAATTGATCACACATTGCATGATTCACAAGTGTTTTGGCACGATTCTTCTCAGGGGAGAATTTTTGTTTTTCTTCTAATTTTATTTCTGATTTACAAAGGGGGAGAAATATGTATAGGGGGAGAAATTTTTGTTTCGAAATTTCTTTCTCATTTGATCGTTTTCAAAACTTTTCATGTGAATAAGCCAATGTTCGCATTTTAAGTGGTGTTGCCAATGCATTCATCGAGGGGGAGATTGTGAGACCTATGTGTGCTGAATACATTGGCTATGACGATAATAGTTTTGAATTCTGCCAAAACACTCTTTTTGTCAAGGTCCGACTCTAGGTCCGAGCTCCGACAAGATCCGACGTAAGGTCCGACTTGCTATGGCTAGGTCCGACATGTGTTTGGTTAGCTCCAGCGGTAGATCCGACTAGCTTTGGTAAGTTCCGGTGCTAGGTTCTTCTAGCTTTGGTAATCTTCGGCTCAAGGTCCGGCTAGCTTTGGCAAGGTCCGGAGCTAAATCGCAATGGTTCTGTTTTTACCATGGAAATATTTCGAACTTGCTTTACATCTATGAAAAGTTTTCTTAGTATTCTTTTACTAAGTTTTTGAAGTATTATGACTGTTTATGGTGGTTAACATTTTGCTATGGTTTGCAACATGCTTATGTGAGGTGTTCACGTAAGGTGTTGTGGTTTTCGGAACTAACGTGAGTCAAGTCACGGACTTGTGCTTGAAAGTATTGGTTGTTTATTCAAGTGCAGGTGTTGCTTGAGTTCAAGATATGGCTGGTGATGGGATCCATTGAACTAGTCTTAGGGAGAACATGAGGTTCAACAACCAAGTTCGGGAGGAATTGTGGTTGAGTTGATCGGGAGGTCGCGCAGCATGTTTAGATCAAGAAAAATGCATATGAAGGTATCGTGGACGTCGTTGGAAGGTGTTTGCACGTGTGCAAGGAGTTCATAGACGTGGTAACATGGTTCCAAGGCGTGATGAAGAGATGTGGACGTAAAGAATTGGTAGGAAAGTCCAACCGGCTGGATTATGGACTCAGGCTGCGGCTGAGTCGGTTATGGCTAAAATATGGAATGATTTGAGTTGGTTATGATAGGATTTCATGTGGGACATGAAGTTGAGTTGTTTTAGGAATGTGGGATACGTTCCTAAGGTATTTGGAAGTCTTAAGATTGCTTTTATCTGCGTATAGAAGTGTCATGAGCAGTTATGGAAAGTTTCGATTCAGAAACTGAGTAGGATTAGAGTCCTAGTTTGAATTGGGTTGGCCTCCGGGCTGGTTATATAAGCAAGGGAGACCAGATCTCGTGGGTAGATGACTTTGGGCTGTTCCTCTTATGTTTTGATCAATAAAATTAGTAATTTAGAGGAGCTTTTGTGCTTTGTTAGTCCGACTTGTTTTTGTCAAGTCTTTCTCGTCAAGTTTCTAGACACACAACAGTGCTTCTGTGTTCTGATCATAACTCGAGTTTAACAGATCCAATTGGCGTGATTCTTATTGGGTTGTCTTCAAAACTTGATTATCTATCATCTGTGAAGATTTCACGGTCGTTGGATTTGTAGTTTCTGATATACACGAGTTTCTTTGCAGTGTTGCAGATCTGGTTTTTACTCGAGTAGAACAGATTGACCCTCGTTTGATTTTTCGATCATAACTTGAGTTTTTCTTGACAGATTTCCGTGATTCTTATTGTCGTGTCTTTTCGTGACTTGATTCTCTGTAGTATATACCACTTTTGTCACAGTTGAACACATTTAGATCAGTCGCATACATGGTTTCTTTAACAGATCGATATTCTGCCAAGGATTTTTTTTTTGCTTCCGCTAAAAAGTTTAAATCTACCATTCACCCCCATCTGGTAGCTTTTCACGTGCTCTTCGATCCTACACCCTGGTTGCAGCGGCGAGGTCCCGGTCGTAGACATCCTGAAGCCGCCTCTTTAGGTGTCCCCGCTCCTCCTCATGAGCGGCCAAACGATCAGCTCCCTCTCCTTCCCCTCCGCCTCCTTCTCCCACCAAAGGAGCATGTCCCGAAGCTCTGACAAAGCTACGAGACGTGCGTCTGCAGTGGCCTGTAGGTCCTTAGCATCAGACAAAAAACTCACAGAACTCTTGCTGAGCTCGGAGACAACATCCTCCTTCTCTTCGAGGACCTCCTCCCGCGCCTGCGCCTTCGCCCTGGCGGACTGGACCCACGCCTTCAACAGGTCGTCCTAGTCTCGGAGGCGCTCCCTCTCGACCTCAGCTCGTCCCACTCCTGCTTGAGCATGCCTTGCATCTGGTCTAAGCTCGAGCAGACTGCTCTCACGGCCCTGGGGAGCAGGACGGCCTTCGGCATCGCCAGGCGAGGAACTGCCTCAACCTCCCCTAGCTCTTCATCTTCCGGTGGGGCTACCACCATGGCAGCCTGCGGAAGGGAAGGAGGAGGGCTGGTAACAGGCACAACAGCAGCAGCCACCGCGTCACTACTAGAGGCATCCGCGCACACCGGTTAGCTGGCCTCGGGGGTCCGGGTGCCGACATCCGGAGCCTCCCCAGGCGCAGGCTCAGGCAGTGCCACCGGCATTGGAGCTTCCACTACAGGATTCCCGTCAGCATACGATGGCTAAAACCGTCGTATATAAAGTTGAAGCCGTCATATATAACCTATATACGACGGCAGCTGTTTATATACGACGGTTTGTGACCGTCGTATATATTTTGTCGTATATATAGTTATATACGACGGCACCGTCGTATATAACAGTATATATACGACGACCACTTATATACAACGGACCGTTTCGTAGACTTGGCCCAGTGGGCCGGGGCCTTTATATACGACGGCTGGGCTCTGGCTGTCGTATATAAGAGCTTATATACGACAGCGGCTAGGCCCTGGCTGTCGTATATAAGGGCTTATATACGACAGCCCGGGCCCAGCCGTCGTATATAATTTAGGCTTATTTACGACGGCCCTGTATAGCGACCGTTGTATATAAACTATATAGGCCGTCGTATATAAGCTTTTCCATTAAAAAACAGAAAATGGCTAACCTGGCTCAATGGCCAGCTACACATCCAAATCAATAGACAACAACAAAACAGTTTGATATATAAAATCACAACAAAGTGCAATAGTACACATCGACAATCACGAAGTCTGATATCCACACAATCAAAAACAAAATCACAAATCTATTCATTACTAGCCCCTCCACTACCTCCGGGAGCGAAGCAGTCATCCTGCCGCGGCGAACCTGGCGCCCTTAGCTGTGGCAATGGAGTCTGAGCCTCCGTCCCTGTTCCCTGCGAAACACAGTGACATATGTACAAGTTTACAATTCTTTTTCTAGGTTCATTAGGATTCTTAGCGGTTGGGGCTTCCACTTAATGTAACTTCCTTGTTATACCTGTACTCTAGGAAACTGCTCCTGTGGTGGCGACGGCTCCAGCACGAACGGAGGTGGCTGCCACAACGGTATCTGGATTTGCTGCCCTTGCTGTCGAGCTAGCGCCTGTCATTTCAAACATTACAATTTACAAAACCAATTGAAATGCAATGTAATTAAAGTATAATTGTATGTTTCTTACTTCCATTGTCGCTTGCATCTGTGCCACATAGGACGCATGGTACGCCATGGCAGCCCTGTTGTTCTCTCGCTCTCTCGCCAAGGCCTCCTCCTGCCGAGCCAAGCTCTCCTGAAGCGCCATGACTTCGAGATCTCTCTCGGTGACACGGCGGCTGGAGGAGCCTGCGCCAGCAGCTGAAGACTGCGAGGAGCTGCCTCTCGCAGGTCGTGCCTCCCTAGAGTTGACGACTCCAGAGAATATGGCAAGCCTACAAAAAAATGAATCAATTCAAGGTAAAATTAAATAATCTTGAATTGAAAACAATGAAAGTAAATGAATTCACCTTCTGTGTGCTTTTCCACCTCTGCTTGCATACGCGGCTTGAGGGTCGATGTTGGGGGAGTTTTCCCAATCGAACGCTTCGCCGTGTATCCTCACAGCCTCTTGCCCATACCTAGTCTGAAAAACAATAAATTGTGTAAGTTCAACAACATATATAGTGTCAAATAATTTGAGAGGTCATAAAACTTACCAGGCGCTCCGCTACGTACTGACTACACTGTTCCGGCTGAGAAGGGTCAGCGTGACCTCTCCTATAGACCGCAGTAGCACTCGGTCGCACGCCGGTCTCCTTTTCCTGTGAACATATGTTAGTACGAACAATACTACATTATGAATATAATAAAAACTACCAAGAAACTTATTGTGACGCCCTCAATTCTGTGGAAAGCCACGGAACCGAGAACTAATGCATATGTGTGCCCAGGATGTTCATCACACATACACATACGTTTCACAAACTGAATTCAGATTATATATTACCACGAATAACAGAGTTTATTACAACACCTCATGAGTCTTGGACTCATGCTTCACAGCGGAAATCTTAATTCTATGCAGCGGAAGTCCGTATTTAAATGCGGAAGCAAAAACTAATGCGGAAGCAAAACTAAGCAGAAGTGGCTCCATCTCTACTCCCTCCACAGGCAAGGTTGAGAATAGATACACGCCATAATGCTCCACTTGATCTTCATAGTAGGCTTCTCCTGCTGTTGATGAAGAAATAATAATGCAAGTTTGAGCACAATGATGTACTCAGCAAGTGCGGGAATAACACATGATATGCAGCTCATAAACAAGGTAGGCAATAAAAGGCTTATTTGCAGAAAAGCGGATTTATAAAACCATGATAAAACAACAACTTAACTTTAGATGAATGTAGTCCCAACATGTATGAAATTACCAACATACCTCCATCACTTCCCGTGTTCCATCCGAACATTAACCAATCTTTTATTCATACTCACGAATACCTCCTCGTATTCGCTACCATCTCACCTCATAAACAACCTCGTCTCGCACCGAGACCAATCTCATGTCATGACCCATCAGTCATGCAACCATCTCATCTCCCAGACTCCACAGTCCCAAAACAAACCATAACCAAGAACATTCCCAATAACCATTCCAATAACCATCCCATCTAATCATGGCAGTTTAGCCAGGTGCTCGTGACCGTAAGCTCGGCTATCATGATAGTTTTAATAACTCTGCAGAGTTTGCACCTCTTTACCCACAAGTTTGTGATTTCGTCACCCGTCGGCGACTGCAGAACCTCCATTATACCAGTACACATCCGTCGGTGTATGGTCAAGAGATCACAAAATAGCCTTTACAAAGGGGTTACTAGATGTATGGACTCACTAAGGTTTCACCGGCAGGCTAGAATCTCCAATTTTCCCACCCACGGGCCCCCTCTTGTGCCATGCAGTTCCCAGGGCAGTCCTCACTCGACCCCCATTCCCCGCCCCTTCCACAGTCCATAACACTCTAGCAACTTACCTAATTACTCAGCTAAGCCGCACCCATACTTGGCCTTGTGGTGGCACTGTTATCCTGGCATGTGCATGCATGAACCAGTCCTTAGATCTACGGCAAGTAAAACCACCATTACAAACTCAGGCTTGCCTAGATCTCCCTCCGATCCATGTTCATTAACCTCATCAATTACTTATTATCAGTACGAGTGCAGTTAGCTAGACACATCCATCTCGCTTCCCAATCCCATGGACTTAGCGAAGCATAAAGCAAAAACCATACCCGACTCATAAACTTCTCAGGCGACAAGGGTGGTTTAACCAAAACTAGTAAACTCCTATTAGAAGGTTTCCCATCATGTTTGACTCAGCACACACACCTTTTCGCGAAACATAATAGTTTTACCCAAAACATAGGATCAACATGGTCAAGGAGCACTTGCGGTTCCGGTTGTTCTTGATTCTCAAAACTTTGTTGCTGCAGCTCGTCGTAGACAGCTTCCTGAGTTTGTCCTCACGTTCTTCTTGTCTTCGGGGTCCTCCTCAGACCGCTTGGTTCTCCTCCGATGATCTCCCTTGTTGTGCTTTCGGCGATGTTTTGCTCGGCGAGTTAGGGCTAGGGCTCTAAGTCGTCGGCTCAGGAGTTGAAAGAGAAGTTCGTGGTTTCGGCCAGGGGTTTTGGGTTCTATTTATAATCGGGAATAGAAGAGTCCTAATCTGATTGGATCCCGAATAAGAGTCTTATTCAGATCTTTGCTAGATCCTGACGTCTTATCTTCGGTAACATCGTGGAGTTTAGATCGGTTTCCGTTGCGTACCGTTATCTTCACGTGTAAAAACCGCTCCAGACTCGTTACCTCCGCGGTGATGAGCTCCGGAAGCTCCACGTGTCCTTCCGAGCCTTGTATCTCTTCTCCCGCAGAGACGAGCTCCGGTTGTGCCGCGTGTCACGAGCGAGACCTCCCTCTTCTTCAGAGACGAGCTCCGTGCACGCCACGTGTTTTGCAACGGACCTTCCGGTGATAAGCTCCGATGGCGACACGTGTTCGATAGACCCGGACTTCTCTCTGAGATGAGCTCCGAGATTGACACGCGTCCTATGAAAAATGCTTTTGCTTCTTCCGCAGAGGCTAGCTCCGCGGGCAGCACGTGTCCCACAGGGTCGGACCTCTTTCCAATTGCGGAGGTGACCCCAGAGCCTGCCACGTAGCCAGTTTAGCGTCGGACCTCTCCAAATCTCTCGGGGATGAGCTCCGAACGCGCCACGTGGTCTGCTGGCCGTGGAAGTTGCCTTTTGGTGTTCTCGGAGAGCTTTATTGGCTATCCTTTTGATACTTGTCTCTGTTCCTTCTTTTTTTAAAATGTTTTTCTTCTTCATATAACATGAACATATGCTGACACCCGAGATGATGGTGTCACAAATCTACCCCCCTTAAATTGAATCTCGCCCTCGAGATTCGTTAGTAGAAAATAGATGGGGGAATTCAGCCTTAATATCCTCTTCACGCTCCCATGTGACTTCAGCTTCAGTATGATGTCTCCATTGTACCTTGCACCATCGAATCACTTTGTTTCAGGTGACCCTTTCCTTTACGTCCAAGATTCGGATAGGGTGTTCTGCGTAGGTCAGGTCTTCTTGAAGTTCAAGTTCTCCCATGGACACTTGTTCCTCTGGTACTCTCAAACACTTCTTGAGCTGGGATACATGAAACACGTCATGTACGTCAGAGAGGTGGTGTGGGAGCTCTAGTTGATAGGCTACTTCTCCTCGCTTGTCCAAAATCTTAAATGGTCCGATGTAGCGAGGTGCTAGTTTGCCTTTGACGTTAAAACGTCGTTGGCCTCGGATAGGCGATACCCTAAGGTATACGAAGTCTCCTACTTCAAAGGTCAACTTCCTACGCCTATTATCCGCATAGCCTTTCTGTCGTGACTGAGCAGCCTTTAAGTTTTCCCGTATCGTTTGGACTTGCTTTTCAGCCTCTTGTAGTACTTCGGGTCCAAACACCTGGTTCTCTCCAGTCTCGTTCCAGAACAACGGCGTTCTACACCGTCTGCCATATAAGGCATCGAAAGGTGACATCTTCAAGCTAGCTTGATAGCTGTTGTTATAGGAGAACTCGGCATACGGTAAACTCCTATCCCAACTACGCCCATGTTTCAAGGCGCAAGCTCTCAACATGTCCTCCAAAATTTGGTTCGTCCTTTCGGTTTGCCCATCTGTTTGTGGGTGATAGGCGGAGCTAAAATCCAGTCGTGTACCCATGGCTTTCTGCAGCTTCCTCCAGAATCTAGAGGTAAACTGAGAACCTCGATCTGAGACTATCCTCTTCGGAACTCCATGTCGGCACACGATCCGCTCCATGTACAACTCTGCCAACTGTGTAACGTTGTAACTAGTCTTTACCGGAAGAAAATGGGCGGTTTTCGTCAACCGGTCCACAATGACCCAGATGGAATCGTATCCTGACTGAGTCCTTGGCAATCTGACAATAAAGTCCATACTGATGTCCTCCCATTTCCATTCAGGTATTTTCAAAGGTTGCAAGAACCCAGCGGGTTTTTGATGTTCGGCTTTTTCCCGTTGGCATGCGTCACATAGGGCAACGTATTCGGCTATATCCCTCTTCATACCATCCCACCAATAGCAAGTTTTCAAGTCCTTGTACATTTTGGTGCTCCCTGGATGTATGGAATAGGGTGAATCATGTGCCTCCTTCAATATCATGTCGCGAAGGTGTCTTAGGTTTGGCACACAAATCTTTTTTCCTAGCCAAAGCGTACCCTTTTCATCCTCCTTGAAATCCTTCTCTATCCCTTGTCGGATTCTTTCCTTGATCTCCTTGATCCCCTCGTCCGTTGCTTGTCCCTTTCTTATTTCTTGCTCCAATGAGGAGTGGATCTCCATCATTTCCATGTTATTCAAGAATCCGAGGTGTAACCGTTCGAACTCCTTACGTAGTTCGGGTGGTAGCCTCCGAACCGTGAGTTGGTGGCATGCTCCCTTTCTGCTCAATGCGTCAGCTACTACATTGGCCTTCCCGGGGTGGTAATTGATTCTTACATCATAATCCTTGATGGGTTCTAACCATCGACGTTGTCTCAAATTTAAGTCCGTTTGTGTAAATATGTACTTGAGGCTTTTATGATCCGTATATATATCTCACATCGATGACCAAGGATATAATGTCTCCAAATCTTCAATGCATGCACCACTACTGCTAACTCCAAATCATGCGTAGGATAGTTAAGCTCGTGCTTCTTTAATTGTCGTGAGGCATAGGCTACCACTTGTCCTTCCTGCATGAGTACACATCCGAGCCCTTGTCTGGATGCGTCACAATATATGTCAAAACTCTTGCTTACGTCTGGCAGTACCAGAACTGGTGCTGTGGTTAGCCTTTTCTTGAGCTCCTCAAAACTTTCTTGGCAGGCTTGTGTCCATTGAAAGACTTTTCCCTTCATTAACAACCCCGTCATAGGTTTTGCTATCTTGGAGAAGTCTTTAATGAAGCGCCGATAGTATCCTGCCATCCCAAGGAAACTCTGAATATCCCTCACGCTCTTCGGTTGGTCCCACTTTAGAACATCTCTCACCTTTCCAGGATCAACCGATACCCCTTCCTTGGAGATGATGTGGCCTAGGAAGGATATTTCCCTTATCCAAAATTGACACTTGTTGAGCTTGGCATACAACTGATGCTCGCGCAACTTCTGCAAGGTCAATCTCAGATGTTCTTCATGTTCCTCCTTACTTTTTGAATACACCATAATGTCGTCGATGAAAACCACGACGAACTTGTCCAAGTACTCCATGAAAACCTTATGCATAAGGTACATGAAGTATGCGGATGCATTCGTCAATCCAAAAGACATAACGGTATATTCATATGAACCATACCGTGTCCGAAAGGCTGTCTTAGGTATATCGGAGGGCTTAATCTTCAGCTGGAAATATCCCGACCGAAGATCAATCTTGGAGAATATTTGGGCTCCTTTCATTTGATCGAACAGGTCCTCTATAGGGGGCAGAGGGTATTTATTCTTGATTGTCACCTCGTTGAGAGACCTGTAGTCCACGCACATTCTTTGGGTTCCGTCCTTCTTGTCCACGAAAAGTACCGAGGCTCCCCATGGTGACGAACTTGGCCGGATAAAACCCTTCTCCAACTGTTCTCGAATTTGCTTCTTGAGTTCTACTAACTCGTTGACGGGCATCCTATATGGTCTCTTAGCTATGGGTGCAGTTCCAGGTACCAAATCTATGGCAAACTCAATGTCCCGATCAGGTGGCATACCTGGAAGTTCTTCCAGGAACACGTCCGAAAATTCCTGAACCACTGGAATGTTGTCCAATGCTACTCCTTCAACATGGTTCAAATCCGCCCGTTCGGTTGCTTGCTGGGCTGACTCAAACTTGACACGGATACCGTGTTCGTTTGTCAACTGCACGCTTCTCTCAGTGCATTGGATTACTCCATTGTGCTTGCTTAACCAGTCCATTCCGAGTATGATGTCAATCCCATGGGAGTCCAAGACAATAAGGTTGGCAAGGAAGTCTACCCCCCTTATTTTAAGGCTTACCCTAGGACATACTATACTAGTCCTCATTTCTCCTCCGGGAGAATTAACTAGCATAGCACATTCTAAGTGGGATACGGGTAGATGATGTTTGGCAACATATGTGGACGATATGAAGGAATGTGATGCTCCGGAATCAAATAAAATGGTGGCTGGGTTGGAGTTGGCAAGGAACATACCAATTGCGACGTCCTCAGCCTGTTGTGCTTCCTCAGCAGTGACATGATTAACGTGTCCACGAGCATAGTTCTGTGGTCCACGGTTCCCTTGGTTGTCCCCTCCGTTTGGTCGCTGGTTCTGCTTGGGCACGTTACCTTGCTGTCCAGGGCCTTTCTTCGGGCACTGGTTAGCGAAGTGGCCTACTTCCCCACATGTAAAGCATGCCCTGTTGCCTACGGCAGCAGGTATGTTGGGGCGGGGGTTTTGAACAGGAGCGCCATTGTTAGGCCGGGGCGCAGGAGGCATGGGCACACGAGGTGCCGGTGCAACGAACCGTTGCTGTGGTGGCTGACCAGGGCGGTTCGTAGGAGCGGTCGATCCATACTGCGGTGCAGGGGGCATGTACCTAGGTCGTACGTTGCTCCCTTGGGGCTGGTATGGGATCTTCCTTTTGCACTCGCGCTCGATCTCTCAGATCTTGTTTTCAACCACAATAGCCTTATCAACCAGCTTCTGGAAGCTTACGTAGTCATTGTTGAGGAGCTGAACTTGGATCTCATTGTTCAACCCTCTCATGAACAGGTACTGCTTCCTCTGATCTGAGTGGACATCTTCGGGGGCATACCGGGACAGTTGTATGAACTTGTTGAGATATTCGTTCACACTTTTCTGCCCTTGGCGGAGACCTTCAAACTCCTGCCTCTTGAGCATCATTACGCCAACAGGGATGTAGTGGGAGCGGAAACTTTCCTTGAACTCGGTCCAAGTGATTGTCTCCGGGTTGGCATGGGCGTTTCTCAAGGCATCCCACCAGTCAGCAGCTGCTCCCATCAGTTGGTGCGACGCAAAGAGAACCTTCTCTCGGTCGTTACACTGAACAATGGCAAGCTTCTTCTCCATGGACTTCAACCAATCATCGGCCTCCATTGGATCGCTTGCTTGAGCAAAGGTGGGTGGTCGAGTCCTCATGAACTCTCCCAACCTGTTATGAGCCGGCGGTGGTGGTGGCGGTGGTGCCGGAACGGGGTGTTGGTTGGCCTGCAACTGACCCAAAGTTTCGATCATGGTTTGCATAAGCTGGTTTTGCATGGCCATCAACCTTTCTAGGTTGTTTTCGCCAGCTCCGGGGTTAGCAGGAACTTCCTCGTGGTCATCTTCCTGGACGTTCCTTCGGCTGGCGTTTCCTCTCACCATCTGTGAGAGAGAACGAAATAGTAATAGAAGGTTAGAAAGTTAGGTGGGTCCTTTCAACTATATGCATCAAGGTGAGTTGGACTATATATATTAGCCCTTATGAGGATGTGAGCAAGTGCCGAAACATCTCACACCTCCTTCTTCTTACGTGTGGATATGGACAACGTTTTTGAGACGTCCCACAACTCACACTAAGCACATATTCACAAATAATCATTACAAGGGCCCACTCAATTCCTATTCAAGGTTGGTTTCCTATGTCAAGGTGGTTTTAAAGGCCAATCTAGTCTATTCACCCTAGGATGCTTCCTTTGGTCAGCGTGGCTTCTATTTAGGGGTGTAACTTGCTGTTAACCCGAGACTCTAATATCAATCCAAGGTTTCTATCTAGGCGTGTAACCTACTGTCAACCCATGGCTCTGATACCAATCTGTGACGCCCTCAATTCTGTGGAAAGCCACGGAACCGAGAACTAATGCATATGTGTGCCCAGGATGTTCATCACACATACACATATGTTTCACAAACTGAATTCAGATTATATATTACCACGAATAACAGAGTTTATTACAACACCTCATGAGTCTTGGACTCATGCTTCACAGCGGAAATCTTAATTCTATGCAGCGGAAGTCCGTATTTAAATGCGGAAGCAAAAACTAATGCGGAAGCAAAACTAAGCAGAAGTGGCTCCATCTCTACTCCCTCCACAGGCAAGGTTGAGAATAGATCACACGCCGTAATGCTCCACTTGATCTTCATAGTAGGCTTCTCCTGCTGTTGATGAAGAAATAATAATGCAAGTTTGAGCACAATGATGTACTCAGCAAGTGCGGGAATAACACATGATATGCAGCTCATAAACAAGGTAGGCAATAAAAGGCTTATTTGCAAAAAAGCAGATTTATAAAACCATGATAAAACAGCAACTTAACTTTAGATGAATGTAGTCCCAACATGTATGAAATTACCAACATACCTCCATCACTTCCCGTGTTCCATCCGAACATTAACCAATCTTTTATTCATACTCACGAATACCTCCTCGTATTCGCTACCATCTCACCTCATAAACAACCTCGTCTCGCACCGAGACCAATCTCATGTCATGACCCATCAGTCATGCAACCATCTCATCTCCCGGACTCCACAGTCCCAAACCAAACCATAACCAATAACCATAACCAAGAACCTTCCCAATAACCATTCCAATAACCATCCCAGTAACCATCCCATCTAATCATGGCAGTTTAGCCAGGTGCTCGTGACCGTAAGCTCGGCTATCATGATAGTTTTAATAACTCTGCAGAGTTTGCACCTCTTTACCCACAAGTTTGTGATTTCGTCACCCGTCGGCGACTGCAGAACCTCCATTATACCAGTACACATCCGTCGGTGTATGGTCAAGAGATCACAAAATAGCCTTTACAAAGGGGTTACTAGATGTATGGACTCACTAAGGTTTCACCGGCAGGCTAGAATCTCCAATTCTACCACCCACAGGCCCCCTCTTGTGCCATGCAGTTCCCAGGGCAGTCCTCACTCGACTCCCATTCCCCGCGCCTTCCACAATCCATAACACTCTAGCAACTTACCTAATTACTCAGCTAAGCCGCACCCATACGTGGCCTTGTGGTGGCACTGTTATCCTGGCATGTGCATGCATGAACCGTTCCTTAGATCTACGGCAAGTAAAACCACCATTACAATCTCAGGCTTGCCTAGATCTCCCTCCGATCCATGTTCATTAACCTCATCAATTACTTATTATCAGTACGAGTGCAGTTAG
This sequence comes from Neostapfia colusana, assembly GCA_030760725.1. NCBI lineage: Eukaryota > Viridiplantae > Streptophyta > Magnoliopsida > Poales > Poaceae > Neostapfia > Neostapfia colusana. The sequence goes on from JASWHV010000001.1 coordinate 110,920,547, forward strand.
CTAGACACATCCATCTCGCTTCCCAATCCCATGGACTTAGCGAAGCATAAAGCAAAAACCATACCCGACTCATAAACTTCTCAGACGACAAGGGTGGTTTAACCAAAACTAGTAAACTCCTATAAGAAGGTTTCCCATCATGTTTGACTCAGCACACACACCTTTTCGCAAAACAAAATAGTTTTACCCAGAACATAGGATCAACATGGTCAAGGAGCACTTGCCATGTACTTGCGGTTCCGGTTGTTCTTGATTCTCAAAACTTTGTTGCTGCAGCTCGTCGTAGACAGCTTCCTGAGTTTGTCCTCACGTTCTTCTTGTCTTCGGGGTCCTCCTCAGACCGCTTGGTTCTCCTCCGATGATCTCCCTTGTTGTGCTTTCGGCGATGTTTTGCTCGGCAAGTTAGGGCTAGGTCTCTATGTCGTCGGCTCAGGAGTTGAAAGAGAAGTTCGTGGTTTCGGCCAGGGGTTTTGGGTTCTATTTATAATCAGGAAAAGAAGAGTCCTAATCTGATTGGATCCCAAATAAGAGTCTTATTCAGATCTTTGTTAGATCCTGACGTCTTATCTTCGGTAACATCGTGGAGTTTAGATCGGTTTTCGTTGCGTACCGGTATCTTCACGTGTAAAAACCGCTCCAGATTCGTTACCTCCGCGGTGATGAGCTCCGGAAGCTCCACGTGTCCTTCCGAGCCTGGTATCTCTTCTCCCGCAGAGACGAGCTCCGGTTGTGCCGCGTGTCACGAGCGAGACCTCCCTCTTCTTCGGAGACGAGCTCCGTGCACGCCACGTGTTTTGCGACGGACCTTCCGGTGATAAGCTCTGATGGCGACACGTGTTCGATAGACCCGGACTTCTCTCTGAGATGAGCTCCGAGATTGACACGCGTCCTATGAAAAATGCCTTTGCTTCTTCCGCAGAGGCTAGCTCCACGGGCAGCACGTGTCCCACAGGGTCGGACCTCTTTCCAATTGCGGAGGTGACCCCCGAGCCTGCCACGTAGCCAGTTTAGTGTCGGACCTCTCCAGATCTCTCGGGGATGAGCTCCGAACGTGCCACGTGGTCTGCTGGCCGTGGAAGTTGCCTTTCGGTGTTCTCGGAGAGCTTTATTGGCTATCCTTTTGATACTTGTCTCTGTTCCTTCTTTTCTTAAAATGTTTTTCTTCTTCATAAAACATGAACATATGCTGACACCCGAGATGAGGGTGTCACACTTACCATCCATTTAGCCATTTGCACAAAACCTTGGACGCCCATACCGTGCTTTCCTAAGCTCCCTCTGGCATCTCGAGCCTTCTTAGACTTAGCGATGAACTCATCGCTAGCCCAATATCTGCAAAGGGCTCGGTAATCTTCAGTTCGTCCCTGTAACCAAGGGACACTAACCTGCACACATGCGTAGTTCATTAGATGTTACTTAGCAAAATTAATGTGAACAATTTAAAGATTACGCAACTTACCTATGCGTATTGCTCCTCCGTCAAGTACGTGTCGGAGGCGTCTCTGAATGACCCAACCTCGTGGTCGTGGAGCTTTAAGTAGTTGTTAACTACTTGACTCCGAGCGTTTGAAAGCATCTGCATAACAAGCTTCCGAGCGTTCACTTCGAACACGGAGCGGGTGTGATCCATCTGCTCAGCCGGGTCCTCAAGGCGGTACCTGAGCTGTAGGAAGCCAACACAGTTCGACATATACGCACATTAATATTTGAAGGAACATAAAGAATTGAAACTTCAAATATTTATGAAAGTTACTTACCCAAAAATCTGCCCACACGACTCCCTGTAGGTTGTCGTTCTCCGGGTGAGGAACGCGCGCGTAGTCGTCCCACGACGTAGCTGCACGTCCATCGATCGCACCGGGGTAGTGCAGACACTCTAAGTTCCCGATGCAACCGTTCACCGTCCTGTGGTGTTTCTACCCGTCGTACGAGAGGTCCTCCCAAGAACTAAATAAACGTTTGTTAAGTCATTAAGTAAGATCATAGTCTTTGAGAACAAATAGAAATGAATACTTTATTAATGTGTTACTTGTCTCCAACCGGACGAATAATTACTGGCTCTCTAGGAATAGGTGGAGGACCAACAAAGTTACTCCTCCTCGTACGTCTCCTCCGCTGCGGCACCACGTCTGGTGATCCAGAAGGCTGGTCACCGGACGTGTCCTCAGGCTGGGTGCCCTCGGGCTCGCTGGGCAGACTACCCTGGGGATGGCTGCCGGAGGGCTGGCTGCCAGAGGGCTCGCTCCCCGAGGGCACGCTGCGCTGCGTACCCGTCTCCTGAGGTGTCGCTCTGGCCTCGGACTCATAGTCCGAATCAAACTACAATGGTAAAGTAAGTAAGTTAAATTGAAAAAGTGATTTTAATAATTTTGTGCATTGTAGAAAAATTTACCTCTGTACGCTACAAACTGACAACCCTGTCCCGCAACTCTAGACACGCACTTAACAGCTGAGTGCGTCTGCTCCCGCTGTAAGTGGAACCGTAGAAGTAGTTGTCTCTCTCCTGCGAGGGGAGGAAACCCCTCACACTCGGCGCCTTCTTCCCCTTCGAACCCTTTGAACCCTTGCTTGACGACATCCTAATCAGTTTAAAAAAACATTACTCATAATCAGTTTCAAAAGTAATGTAAGCGATAATTAATGTCACTTTCATTTTAAAGAACATTACTCGTAATCAGTTTCAAAATTCATCAACATCATGATCATCAACATCACGATCATCAACATCGCGATCTGTCGTTGTGAGCTGTTTACGTTTCCGCTTTCGCATTGTAGATGTCTCTACATCTGCAATGTCTCCTACTAAGTTATCAAGTCCTGCACCAGGCTCGACGATAAAAGAGTCTGGCAACTCTTCGTCTTGGTAAACTTCTTCAGTGTCTCCACTATCACGATAACCATCATCTCCAGGAGTATACAAGCGCTCACGAGGATTCACTTTATATACCACACACCAAGTGCTAAGCTTCTTACATGGATAAGGTAGATAATACACTTGTTCCACTTGATGTGCAGGAACATATGTATCTAAACCTCGTAAGCTTTCATTGTGATTCACTTCCACCATGCCAAATTGATTTTCTTGAGTTCCATGATTGTTATCAAACAAATCACAATCAAAGAACACCACTCGAAGTTCTTTATTGCCAGAGGAAGTAAATTCCAGAATTTGGTTAATGATTCCATATTAATTGGTTTCTTTCCCTTGTGAGTCGATTTCTCTCGTCACAACTCCGCAATTTGATGTTGCTGCGAGAGGACGAAGAGTTTCGAATTGAGTTGTACGGAATCGGAAGCCATTTACGTCATATCGACCATAGCTTCTAACTTTCACTAATCCATAAGATAGTTGTCGTAAATCTTGATGGATGTCGCTGTTCGCTAATACATAAGCTCGAAACCAGGATAAGAAATTAGACCCTCCATTAATTCCAGCCCGTCGCATCATTTCTACATGCTTTCTCGTTAGTTGATGCTTATGTTTCCAGTTTTGGTTGTGGAACTCACTGTACACACAAAACATATGTGATCGACATTAGCATACATGTATTGGTAAATACAATAATCATCATAAATGTAAGAGAAACACTTACTCGAAATATTTCTCCATGCCATCGATATTAGCATACATGTAGAGTAAAGCAGCAGTCCTTTCTCCTTCAGTAAAATCGTATGTCGTGCTGCTGCCAACAGTAGTTCCCCTCGATTCAAAAATAGAGAGATCACTAACTGGTGGTTCGTCATCTACATTGTATCGCATTGCCGAAGTATTGACATTGTTTTCCTATGCAAAGTAGAAACTAGAAAAGTAACCTACTTCCTTTAGAGTAAATGCTTCGGCAATGCACCCTTCAACCCTTGCTCTGTTGCCAACCATAGTTTTCAAATATCTCAATGCTCTTTCAATATGGTACATCCATCTATATTGCACAGGACCACCAACTTTTGCTTCGAATGGAAGATGTATAAGAAGATGCTGCATTAGATTGAAGAAACCAGGAGGAAATATTTTTTCCATCTTACATAAAAGTACAGGTATCTCCTTCTCTAACTTCTCCATCATGTCTTTCGTTATTTTTTTGGCACATAACTACCTATAGAATAATGAGAGCTCAGCTAACACCTTCCACACCGCATCATCCAGATATCCCCGAAACATAACAGGTAAGAGTCTTTCCATTATTATATGATAGTCATGACTCTTCAACCTAGTGAGCTTTCCCGTTTTAACATTCACGGCTCGTCTCAGACTAGCAGCATAACCATCTGGGAATTTCAAACTTTTCAACCATTCCATAACTTGTTTATTTTCATTAGGTCGAAGCACGAAAGAAGCACATGGCTTACCACCGCTTTCAGAGAGCTCAAGAGTAGGTCGATACAAATCTCGGCCAAATCCTTTTGAGCCTTTAAGTTGTCTTTCGTTTTGCCCGTGATATCCATGCACGTGCTTATGATACATTCGGCCATGTTATGCTCCTGATGCATTACATTAATATTATGCATCAGTATCAATGACTTCACATATGGTAGCTCTCAAACTCCACATACATGAGTCCAGTTGTGAACATTTCCGTAACCTACAAAGAATCCAGGGCGAGCTTCATCAGGGACTAGTGAGTCCAACACATCGGATACTTCACACCCGCTTAGGCGTTTAGGTGGTTCCTTAGTGACAACAGTATCTTTTCTGAAGACATTCCTCTGTTGCCTGACGCATCTCGAAGGGTAGGCCTGGCGCAGTGGTAGAGTCTCTCCACTTGTGTCCTGGAGGTCCTGGGTTCGAATCAGCCTCTTTGCAAAATAAGCAAGGGGAAGGCTGCCTAGAAATCCCCTTCCCCAGACCCCACAAAGTGTGGGAGCTTTCAGCACTGGGTATGCCCTTTATTCCTCTGTTGTCTGAATGGGTGGTTTCGAGGAAGCCAACGCCTATGACAATTAAAGTAGCTTATCTTGCCACCGTATGTAAGTCAAAAACACTCTGTGTCAGACGCACATATGGGACACGACAAACGACCATGTGTGCTCCATCCAGAAAACAAGTCGTACGTAGGGAAATCATGGACAGACCACAAATAAGCAGCTCGAAGGTTGAATTTCTGCTTCTTGTAACAGTCATACGCTTCAACTCCAATCCACAACGTTTTCAATTCTTCAATCAATGGTTTCAACATCACATTGATACGTGATCCCGGATGATCTGGTCCTGGTATAATGAGGCTAAGAAACATAAACTCGTACTTCATACAAAGAGAAGGTGGTAGGTTGTACGGAATAACAAAGACGGGCCAACAGGAGTATGGTGTGGCATTTGTACTGAAAGGTGAAAACCATCCGTCGCTAACCCGATGCGAACATTTCTCGCATCACTAGCAAAAGCAGGATCAAAAGAGTCCAAAGACTTCCATGCATCACCGTCCGACGGATGAGTCAACACATCTTTGTTCTCACGCACACCTTCTTTGTGCCATCTCATGTGTCTGGCAGATCTTTTAGAAAGAAACAGCCGCTTCAACCAAGGTGTCACAGGCAAGTAACGCAATTTCTTATGTGCAACTTCTGTCATTACTTTATCACCATCGTCATTGACAACTTCGTCAAACCTCGATTTTCCACACTTTAAACAATTCTTCTCTTTGTCATGCTCTTTCCAGAATAGCATGCAGTTATTTGGACACACGTCAATTTTTCATATTTCATACCCAGTCCAGATAGTAATTTCTTTGAGTGATACATATCTTTGGGCAGTTTATGAGGTTGTGGAAGAGCATCGCTGATAAGTTTCATCATATCATTATAGCAATTATTAGAGAAGAAATACATAGATTTGATTGCCATAAATCTGGTCATGAAAGTAAGAAGAGTCATTTTAGTATGATCATGCAACACCTCTTCAGAAGCTTTCAAGAGATTAAAGAATGTGTCTGCCTCATTTGTAGGCGGATCCTCCGTTTGTATATCTTGTAACATCTCATCAATCCTGTCAACATCCGGACAATCATCATCATCATCTTCCACTACATGAACGGCTCGAGGACCAGACTCGCCGTGGAAACTCCAGACCTCATAATATGGCATGTAACCGTTTCTACACAAGTGTAATGACAATGTCGTTTTGTCCAGAAACTTAGTATTCCGACATTTCGCACATGGACAACAAACTTTATCGGTCGTAGACAATGAGAACACTCGATCAATAAAGTCGTCTGTCCCGGCATACCACTCATCTGAGTGACCAGTTGCCTTGTTCCAATCGGTATACATCCAACTACGGTCTTCACTCATGTTTAACTCTGCTGTTTTAAGTCAAAGAATTTATAGTTAGTTTATTATTTATTTATGTCATGGACCTATATCTATTGGAAAGGATAGGTCCTAAACCCACCCAACAGTGACCGAGACGAACGTGCTTATGACAAGACACGAGGTCTAGATTCAGACGAAATTTCGGCAGCATAACCCCGCTGTTCTCCAACTGCACATCCGAAAATGGAGCAGCGGAGAACATTAGGGTTACGCTGTCGAAATTACGTCCAAATCTAGACCCCGCGTCTCATCATAAGCACGCCCTCTTGGTCACTCCTAGGCTGTCCAAAAAGGGACAATTCCGAACCTACACACCTCACATGCGTAACACATGTGAGACATGTCGGTTCGAAACGGGTGACGCATATTGTAAAGGTTTACGTCAATCTTTCATTTTTGAGTCATATCAAAGAGAGAGAGGAAAGAACAATAGAGAGAAGGAAAGAACCATAGTTGTTAAGGCGTCGCTTAAGCGTCACTTAAGCGACGCTTATGCGGTAAGGCGCCTGGGGATCGTAAGGCGTCCCATCGCCTTAGATCCCGGCGTAAGGCAGGTGAATACGGCGGCGGCGGCGCCCGCGCACAGGAGGTGATACATCTTCCGGGAAAGGAAGGGGCGGGGGTGGCGCCGTTGACGGAGGAAACCAGTGTGGGGGGGGGGAGGGGGAGTAGACTGACCTGCGTTCGTGGGAGGTTGAGCGCCGGCAGATCAGCGGCAGCCGGTCATTGGAGGCCGACGAGTGCCGGCAGATCGACAGTCCCGCGGTGGAGGAGGCCGAGCACCGAAGGATTGGCAGTTCCACGGCAGAGTGTCGGAGGCCGAGCGCTGGCTAAGCCGCGGGGGGGGGGGGGAGGGGGATGGGGGATCGGAGGCCGAATGCCGCGGGGGGGGGGGGGGGGGGGGAGGCGGTGGGGTGTAGGGCGAGGTGGCCTAGGTTGTTCACATCGTGCTTTTGTATACGTATACGTTACCACTAAATGGGTCGTATCGGGCCCTAAGCCCATTTTTGTACATATAGTACTTTTAAACACTCAAACAATCGAAACAATAATCAATTAAACTATTAACTCTGTCGATGTGTGCGGTCGACACTTCCCCCGGGCCTGCACTGGGCAGCCCGCGGAGGTTCTTTTTTCGGAGGGGCTAGTCCCTAGCGGAGAGCTTGCGCAGATGGAACGAGTTAGTAAGAGCTTGACACGGCGAGTTTTACGTGGTTCAGGCCGCCGGAGCGTAAAACCCTACGTCCACGACGAGCTATGGAGCTCGCTGTATTGCTTGCTGCTCAGGGCTGGAGGCCTGAGCTTGGGGGTGAGTTACAGCTTGAGAGTGTATGGCTAGCATATGAGTTGCAAAATGTGAACCAACAGGGTTCGAACCCTTGCTAACGTTGCCTACCCGAGCCTTTTATAGTCCAAGACTCGGGTGGCTTACAAGGGGGGCCCGGGACCCGACAGGTGGTCCCGGGGAGATTGTCTATTATCTACCGTATCTGCAGTTATGCCGGTAGTTGTCTCTGGCGAAGGCTTCTGAGTCTTCGTCTTGCAGCCCTGCCCATGCCGCATGCTAGTCGTAGTGGTTGATGACGGCGGGGGCGGCATGGGATGTCTTGTCGCTGTGTTTATTGGCTGGCAGGCCCTGACACCGCGCGCCAGTCTGTGATGCGACTGGGCGCAACGGCACCTGACAGAGGTGTGCTCCGCGTCTCCGCGTCTTGGGAAGGCGCGGGCCTTGAATACCTTGTACGGGCAAGGTATGGGGCGTCTTTACGCCCGCTGCCTAACGCTCGGGGGCAGGCAGCGCTGTTCTGCTGGACACGTGGCGGGCCCGGAGCTCTCCTCTGAGGAGGGGGAGGTCCGGCCCCGCAGGACACGTGGAGCCTTCGGACCTCTCCCCCGTGGAGGGGGGAGGTCCGGCTTCTGTCGGCCATGTGGCGGGTCCGGAGCTCTCCTCTAAGGAGGGGAGGTCCGGCCCCGCGGGACATGTGGCACTTTCGGAGCTCTCCCCACGGAGGGGGGAGGTCTGGCTGCTGTAGGCCACGTGGCGAGCCCGAAGCTCTCCTCTGAGGGGAGGGAGGTCCGGCCCCACTGGACACATGGCGCCTTCGGAGCTTTCCCTGCGGAGAAGGGCGAGACCCTTAGGCATTTTCCCCTGTGCGTAGGGGTACCCCATATCGCGGGTACCGACAGTGGCCCCCGGGCTCACCTCGGGGGAGGTAACGAGCCCAAGGTGAGGCCTTCTCCTACCCGCGCACTTTCTTGTCTTGAGTACTCCCTGTGCTGGCAGGGTCTTTACGGCTTCGGAGTTCAGCCTCTTAGGAGAGGGTGAAGCCTGGCATCGGAGCTCGGCCCGGCTGTGGGGGCGGAGGTCCGGAAGTCATCGGAGCACAGGTCCACGAAGGGCGTGAGGTCCGGCATCAGGGCTCATCTCTGAAAGGAGGGCAAGGGCTGGCATCGGAGCTCGGCCCAGCTGCGGGGGCGGAGGTCCGGAAGTCGTCAGAGCTCAGGCCAGCGAGGGGCGTGAGGTCCGGAGGTCATTGGAGCTCAGGCCAGCGAAGTGTGTGAGGTCCGGCATCAGCGCTCGCCTCTGAAAGGAGGGCGAGGGCTGGCCTCGGAACTTAGCCCAGCCGTGGGGGCGAAGGTCCGGAAGTCATCGGAGCTCAGGCCAGCGAAGGGCGTGAGGTCCGGCATCAGCGCTCGCCTCTGAAAGGAGGGCGAGGGCTGGCCTCGGAGCTCGGCCTGGCTGTGGAGGCGGAGTCCGGAAGTCATCGGAGCTCAGGCCAATGAAGGGCGTGAGGTCCGGCATCAGCGCTCGCCTCTAAAAGGAGGGCGAGCGCTGACCTCGGAGCTCGGCCCAGCTGCGGGGGCGGAGGTCCGGAAGTCATCGGAGCTCGTGCCAGCGAAGGGCGTGAGGTCCGGCATCAGCGCTCGCCTCTGATAGGAGGGCGAGGGTTGGCCTCAGAGCTCGGCCTGGCTGTGGAGGCGGAGTCCGGAAGTCATCGGAGCTCAGGCCAGCGAAGGGCGTGAGGTCCGGCATCAGCGCTCGCCTCTGAAAAGAGGGCGAATGCTGGCATCAGAGCTCGGCCCAGCTGTGGGGGCGAAGTCTGGCACTGCTCAGTGGTCCCCCTTTCCTGTCCCTTAGTCTCATTTGGCTTACTGTCCCAGGCCGGAATACGGGGCTCGGGTAATCCAATGCACTTGGTCCCGGAGGTCTAGCCCCAGCCCCAGTCAGGGTGTAACCGTCCGGCCCCCTGGTACTCAGACCGTAGCGCTGGGGGGCAGAGTGCGCATGCTTTGGGTGCAAGACCGGGCAAAGCAAGGCTCCTGACCCCCCGGTCTAGCGTAGGTCTTTTCTCGGAGGAGACCAACTGGCGGTACAGTACCCTCACAGGGGGAGATCCAAAAGGCCACCGGGCCTTTGGCAGGTACCCCAAGCACTACCGTTTTCGGCAGGACAGCAAATATCGACTATGCATGAGAGCAGGAAAGAGGAACCAAGTGTACAATGGACGCACACTTTCTAGAGCGTGGGGAGGTGTTCATATAAATTAATGCGTAATTTAAATGAACACCTAAGTAAGCATGGTGAACTTACTGAGGTAGCGTCGGGGCGCCTGTCTTCACGCAGAGCGGGTCATGCGTGGCTTCGTCGTACGCCGGACACGGGGGGACCCCCATGGCGATCTCAGGGGGAAGCATGGCTTCGACCCCCGCATACCATGTGGAAGGGTAGTTCCCATGACCCGGCCCTGGGAAGTCCGGCTGGCCCTCGACATGGAGGAGCCGGTATCCCCCGACGGCTCTGGGTGTGCGTCTGCACCGGTTGTGTGGGTCTGCTTGGCGTGGATCTGGCACGCATTGCATCCCTAACCGGTTTGACAGCGTCCAGGTGGCTCTCGGTCAGTAGGAGCCATGCCGGGTGGCTTAACTGACCAACGTGCGGGACGATGAGCGTTCCCAGCACTCGCCTCCTTGGACTACTGCGAGCTAGTCGCAGCCTTCCTCCTGGGTTATGCACCGCAATAGGATGTCGAGGCGCCATGCCAGTAAAGATACCAGCGCGTAGCACTTAGCCATCCGCACAACCCGTTCAGCGGATGCACGTTCATCAGGAAGGATGTCCTTCAAGGAGTCCCGGACCTCCGTGGTCCATGCATCGGGACTACTTGAGCTTCTGGATCTTGAGCGCTGGGTTGCACGGAGTCCCCAGTGACTCTTACGATCCTTTGGCGGCATCCAGGGCCGCCGGGACTGCCTAGCTTCATGGCACTGGTTCAGCCCCCTTCGCCCGGCTCGGCAGGCCGGGCTGTGGACCGCAGAAACGTCCTCTCGAAGACTCCTTCGTGCACGAGGGCTCCGATGGAGGTCTTCGTTGAGAAGTTGTCAGCTGCGGCCGTGCCAGCGCGCGGTTCATGGCGTAGGTCCAAGGCGAGGAATTCTTTCTCCAACATCCGCACGTGAAGCAGATAAGCAGCTAGCTGTGGGTCATTGCAAGGGCATTCACCCTTAACTTGCTTGATAACTAGCTGGGAGTCGCCCTGTGCCAACAACTGGCGAGCGCCCAAAGACAGGACTGTCTTTTAGGCCAAAGATGAGTGCTTGATACTCTGCCAAGTTGTTGGTTGCCTTGGAATTGAAACGCACCATGTACCCAGACTGCTCCCCCGATGGCATGAGAAGCAGTACGCCGGCACCGGTCCTCTGGTTTCGCGAGGAGCCGTCGAAGAAGAGCGTCCAGTGAGGCCCGGTGAAGACCGGAGCTCGGTACTTTGGTTCACCGTCTTCGCGGCCCCCTGGGTCAGCCTTCGTTGGCGTCCACTCAGCCACGAAGTCAGCCAGTGCTTGGCTCTTGGCTGTCTGACGTGGTTGGGAGCTCAGCTTGAACTCCGCCGTCTTCGGGCTGTCTTCCGGCTTCGGAAGCTGGCAGTGAGTGCCAGCTCCGCCCACCGGCTGCTCTGGCGCACTTGTCCGCCAGGCTGAAGTGCTCAGAGGCATCGCAGACCTCTTTGGTCGCAAGCTTCTCAAGCATCTTCTCGTCTCGGACACTGTCGAAGTGCCACCACCATAGAAGCACTTTGAATATGCGGGATGGTGTTGCGTACCTGGGAGAACCGCTGGATGAAGGAGCGCAGCGACTCCCCAGGTTGTTACTTGATGGCTTGGAGGTCAAGCTCCGTGCCGGGACGGTTGTAGGAGCTGCCGAAGTTGGCGATGAACTGCCGGCAGAGCTCTCCCCAGGAAGTCATGGAACCCCGAGGGAGGTTCATGAGCCAAGACCGGGTCGGGCCGGTCAAGGCGACGGGGAAGTAGTTGGCCATGACGGCCTCATCCCCTCCTGCGGCAAGTACGGCGGTGGGGTAGATCTGAAGGAACTCCGCCGGGTTGACACTGCTGTCGAACTTTTCAGGCAGGTGCGGCCAAAACCGGAGCCTGGTGTAGCTGGAATCTGCCGTGTGTTCACCAACCATTGGCGTGCGCATCAGCGACACGGCCGGTTGGCCGGAGCGTTGTCCCCGCCGAAGTCGAGGGTTTGCGGCGGCGACGACGAAACGGTCTACCTCGAGAATCCGCTGCTGGGTCGCTGCCTGAGGCGCGTCCCCAGCAGGCGGATTGAGTAGCAGCGCTCTTGCTGCGGCTAGCGCACCCCCGCCGGGTACGCCCAGCGCTACTGAAGACCTGACGCTGGTCGGAGCCTGCATTGCCGGGGTCAGCGCTGCCAGAGCCAGTTGTTGGCTCCCAGTGCAGGTATTGGTGCCGCGAACGCTTGGTTCGCCGCTGGCACAGTGTGCCCCGGTATGGGCAAGGCTGCTCCATAGACCGGGGACGCCGTTTGCGGGGCATATGGTTGTGGCATATGCTGCGCGGCGTATGCCTGGGGCAGAGCTCGCGTGGCGAAGATCTGCCCGTCAGGCTGGGTCGAGGCCGACGTCATACTGTCGCCAACCTCTTAGTTGCGACGCCTTTCTCGACGTCGCTCGAAGAACACTCGGGCATCTTGGCCCAAGTGGCATCGCTCCGGCTCTGCCCCCAGGTCCGTCGACGGAAGCCTGGTGGAGCCGGAGTCCGCCGTCTGCTCGCCAACCATTGGCGTGCGCGTCAGCAGCACGGCCGGCTGGCCGGAGCGTCGTCCCCGCCGAAGTCGAGGGTTTGCGGCGGCGACGATGAGACGGTCTATCTCTCGAATCCACTGCTGGGTCGCTGCCTGAGGCGCGTCCCCAGCAGGCAGATTGCGCAGTAGTGCTCTTGCTGCGGCTGGCGCACCCCCGCCGGGTACGCCCAGCGCTACTGAAGACCTGACGCTGGTTGGAGCCTGCATTGCCAGGGTCGGCGCTGCCAGAGCCGGTTGCTGGCTCCCAGTGCAGGTACTGGTGTCGCGAACGCTTGGTTGCGCCTGACCCAGTGTACCCCGGTATGGGCAAGGTTATGCCATAGGCCGGGGACGCCGCTTGCAGAGCACATGGTTGTGGCTTATGCTGTGCGGCGTATGCCTGGGGCAGAGCTCACGTAGCGAAGGTCTGCCCTCCAGGCTGGGTCGAGGCCGACGTCATGTTGTCACCAGCCTCTTGAGTGCGACGCCTTTCTCGACGTCGCTCGAGGAACACTTGGGCATCTTGGCCCAAGTGGCACCGTTCCAGCTCTGTCCTCAGGCCCGTCGACGGAAGCTTGGTGGAGCTGGAACCCGCCGTCTGCCCATCAACCGTTGGCGTGCGCGTCAGCGACACAGCCGGATGGTCGGAGCGTCGTCCCCGCCGAAGTCAATGGTTTGTGGCGGCGACGACAAGACGGTCTACCTCGCGAATCCACTGCTGGGTCGCTGCCTGAGGCGCGTCCCCAGCAGGCGGATTGTGCAGTAGCGCCCTTGCTGCGGCTAGCGCACCCCCACCGGGTACGCCCGGCGCTACTGAAGGCCTGACGCTGGATGGAGCCTGCATTGCCGGGGTCGGCGCTGCCAGAGCCGGTTGCTGGCTCCCAGCTTGCCCTGACACACTCCGTCCTGAGTGTGTCATCATGTACTCTCCCCTGGTGACGGTTTGCCGCGGGCGCAGGGGGGGGAGTTTGCCGCTGAAGGAAGCTTGGTCATCTTCGTCGGCGGAAACTCGTCGCGCTAGGAGAAAAGCCCCCTACCTGGCGTGCCAAATGTCGAAGTGTGCGGTCGACACTTCCCTCGGGCCTGCACTGGGCAGCCCGCGGAGGTTCTTTTTTCGGAGGGGCTAGTCCCTAGCGGAGAGCTTGCGCAGATGGAACGAGTTAGTAAGAGCTTGACACGGCGAGTTTTACGTGGTTCAGGCCGCCGGAGCGTAAAACCCTACGTCCACGGCGAGCTATGGAGCTCGCTGTATTGCTTGCTGCTCAGGGCCGGAGGCCTGAGCTTGGGGGTGAGTTACAGCTTGAGAGTGTATGGCTAGTGTATGAGTTGCAAAATGCGAACCAACAGGGTTCGAACCCTTGCTAACGTTGCCTACCCGAGCCTTTTATAGTCCAAGACTCGGGTGGCTTACAAGGGGGGCCCGGGACCCGACAGGTGGTCCTGGGGAGATTGTCTATTATCTACCGTATCTGCAGTTATGCCGGTAGTTGTCTCTGGCGAAGGCTTCTGAGTCTTCGTCTTGCAGCCCTGCCCATGCCGCATGCTAGTCGTAGTGGTTGATGATGGCGGGGGCGGCATGGGATGTCTTGTCGCTGTGTTTATTGGCTGGCAGGCCCTGACACCGCGCGCCAGTCTGTGATGCGACTGGGCGCAACGGCACCTGACAGAGGTGTGCTCCGCGTCTCCGCGTCTTGGGAAGGCGCGGGCCTTGAATACCTTGCACGGGCAAGGTAGGGGCGTCTTTACGCCCGCTGCCTACCGCTCGGGGGCAGACAGTGCTGATCTGCTGGACACGTGGCGGGCCCGGAGCTCTCCTCTGAGGAGGGGGAGGTCCGGCCCCGCAGGACACGTGGAGCCTTCGGACCTCTCCCCCACGGAGGGGGGAGGTCCGGCTTCTGTCGGCCACGTGGCGGGTCCGGAGCTCTCCTCTAAGGAGGGGGGAGGTCCGGCCCCGCGGGACATGTGGCACCTTCGGAGCTCTTCCCACGGAGGGGGGAGGTCTGGCTGCTATAGGCCACGTGGCGAGCCCGGAGCTCTCCTCTGAGGGGAGGGAGGTCCGGCCCCACTGGACACGTGGCGCCTTCGGATCTTTCCCTGCGGAGAAGGGCGAGACCCTTAGGCATTTTCCCCTGTGCGCAGGGGTACCCCATATCACGGGTACCGACAAACTCATATGCATTAATCATCTAAGCAATTAACAACTCATCTAAACAAGCATAATTACCGTAGTTAACAAGCTTATCAATTATAAGCAATTAAAGAAAACACCTAGCTAGCAATTCAAATAAACCTGGGCAATAATTAAAACTAAGCATATCAATTCATCTAAATCTAAAGAATTAGCCACTAAACAATCAAAAACAAACAAGCATAATCTAAACAATTGGTAATTAAAAAACCAAACTTTCTAGATGGGGAGGGAGGCGGGTGACTTACCTCATGGCGAAGGCGGCGTGGCGAGCGGCACACGGCGAGGTGGGCGGCGCACGGCGTGGAGGCGGACCGGCACGGTGCGGCGGCGCACAGCGCGACGGGCGCAGGTCCGGGCGGTGCGGCGACGTGGCAGCGCGGTGGGGCTAGGCAGCGCGTGGGGCGGCGCTGTGGCGAGCCTGCGGTGGCCTGGGCCGCTGCGGCGAGGCTGCGGCGGCCGGGGCGGGGTGGCGGCTGTTGGGTGGCGGCCGGGGCGGGGACCTCCGGGGCGGCGGCGGCTAGCGGCGGTGGCGGGCGGGCCGCGGCGGCTGGCTGGCAGCTGTGGCTGGAGGCGGTGGCGGGCGGGCGGCGGCCGGGGCGCCGGCTGGCGGGGGCGGCCAGGGCAGCGGCGGGCGGGCGGCGTGGGAAAGTGAAGATTATCTCCGCACCAACTATCCGGAATTTTTAGCGTTGTACAGTTTGTAATTACCTCTCCCGTCTTGTTCCTCTTTTGTAATATCGGGACGAGATTCTTTTAAGGGGGGAGGGATGTAAAAGTCCCAAAAATATGTATGAATAAAAACTAAGGTTTGAGTTCATATGTGTGGCAAAGACATGAAAAATGGGACTTGCTAAAACTTTTCTTCATGCAAAGTAATACATGGATGACCATCCAAAATGAGGCTCACCTTTTTATTTAAAAGTGTTGAACCAATAAGGAGTTAAATACCTCTTTGCATCTAAGTTTAAAATTCAGATTTGAAATTCAAAGTTCACACATGGGGTGGTCAAGGACTTTGATTAAAAATGCAGCCATATAGATGGAATTATAGGGAGGAGTTTGATCACCAACTTTCTATTTGTAGGGTGGGCTCAAAAGAGAGCTAAAGAGAAGAAATTGCAAATTCTAAACCAAATTCAGATTTAGTCTTGCAAATTCAAACTGAATTTGAGGAATTCAAATTCTAGCCCACCTTTTTAAACTTAGAATTCTGGGAATTAAAGAGATCAGCTTGAACAGATATTTGGGAGGTACATGTGAAGTGGGACCCACATGTCATGGAGCTAGAGGAGGTGCCTTGCACACTAAGTCTCAGCCCCAGTGGGGAAATTCACCGAACAGCACGTGAGCCACGAGCAGCTCCCACCGTGGAGCCACTGGGAGGCTCGGCAGCGCCACCAGCTGCTTCCCTTCCCCACGCACGGCGCCCAGAGGCGGTTCTGCGGCCTGATCACCCCCCTGGACGAAGCAAAGGCCATCCCTTTTTCTCCTCCTCGCGAGCGCACGACCAGCGACTATTTCCCCCTCCGCCCTCTCAGTCGATCAGGAAACCGAAGAAATCATCGCGTCCTTCCCTCCCCCGAGCTGCTAGGCAGCGTCCTAAGCTCGGCCTCTACCTCCCCAACACGAAACCAAACGAGCTGCGGCCCCGGTGCTCGAGAACAACCGCCGCCGCGGTAACCGAGTTCAAGAAGGTGATCGGGCGCTCGTGGACAGCCCTCCACAGGGGGTTTCACGGCTGAGCGATCACAGCTACGGACACGCACGGGTGCGGTGCTGCTCTCAGCCGAAGCGCAGACCGTGCCGTGAGCTGTCGACGGCGAATTTCAAGGTTTTGCTCCGGCGACCTCATTCCGAGCTTCCGGTATGGATTCAACAAATTCCCGCTCTCTAATCCTTCCTAGGTCCTCAAATCTTGCACGTAGCAGCTGGATTAGCCGGCGATCATTTTCCCTTTTGCATCCAGTGCATGAAAACGCCTCAGACCGATGAATTTCGACCTTTTCATGGGTTATTCATGGCGGACCCATTCGGTCGCACGACGACGACCCATTTCCAGCCATTCCCGAGCCACTTTGAGGTTGTGCCGATCCTCCCAGAGGTGCGCTGGTGCTGTAGGGCTCGTCGGCACAGGTTTTGGCTGGCTGGATACCTTAGGCAACGCCGCCGAACCTCCACAGCAGCTGTCACACGTCGCCGGCCATGTTCCGGTCGTCGGCAGCCCAAGCAAACCTCACAGCCGTGTTCCTCGATGCCCAAAAACCCCATGGCGGCAAGTTTTCGCTCAGGCGGTGGCCGGAAAGGCCGGTCCGGCGAGCTTCCGGTTACCCCAGCGAGGGGGAGCGCGCGGGCGCAGCGAGGAGCCGGAGGAAGAAGACGAGGCGTGGGACCCGTATGTCAGCAGCAGAAAATTTAAACCCGGGATCGGGTGTGGCCGGGATCCCGTGTGCTGGCGCGCAGAGACGCTGTGGCCCGGTGTGGCTTCGTTTCTATTGGCTGGGATTCAAAACAGTGGGTCCAGCCGGATTTTCAATAGGAAAATAATTCCAGGGTTGGCTCAAACTTGGGAAAATCATAACTTCCTGTAGAAAACTCCAATTTGAGTGATTCCACTTGGGTTGGGTTCATCTCTCTGAGTTCTATCCAAATATGAACTCAGATTTGTATGGAAGTTAATATTATATTCTGGAAAATTCTTGGAAGGTTTTCTGAAAAAGAATTATTGAGGGAGTTTGGTTTATCCAAAAATCCCCAATTTTGCCTGAATATTCTTTAGCATAGTATTGGCCTGCTAGCAAATTTTCAGCTCATTTGAAGATCATTTGAGTAGGAATTTGCTAAATGCAACCTGCTGTGTTCAAAAGAGTCCAGAAACATTTTCAGAAAATGTTTTCCACTTCAAAAATCTGTTCTGTGCAATCCATAGCTCCAAAAATCATAGGAAAATTTAGGCAAGCTCCCTGAGACATACTTGGAATTGTAGTTCACTTAATTGGGCATGAAAATGCACATCACTTCTGAATTTATTCTTTTGAGTATAAATGCTTAAAGAATTGTTCTGGGAGGACTACTCAAGTAAAAGAGCTGAATTTTGGACCAGATTACTCTCATGTGATCAAGAACTCACATGTAAATTATCAGCCCAAGATGAGTCCTTGAATTCCCTGTTCTTATTCTCCATACTTATGTATAGGGGGAAAATACATAAGAGATATTGTGAGAATTATGGAGGACATAATATGACTCCACATTAGCTGCAATTTGGCAAGCTAAATCCTTAGGTAGTATAGAATCTGCTGTAAAAGTTTTGAGGCCATTGGAGTTCTTGTTCTTCAGTTGCACTCAAATCTTTTCAGCTTATTTATTATGTTCATTAGGGAAAATGGTTAAGGTATAGCTAAGGCCTTAAGGTCAAGTTAGTTAATTTCTGTTCTTTGCACAACAGAGCAAACCAGGCCATGCTTAGTTTTTCCACACAACCTCTGTTCCTAAGAGATTAATTCTATAACTTCTTTCCAATACATTCTATAAAACATGTGCATATGCATTTCAATAGGAACCACGACGAAGGGGACTCAAAGGAGTGATTCATCGAAGTGGATCAAGCTCCGGAAAGTCAAGGGTGGATCTGTAAGGACACTAACTGTTTATATACGACTGCCCTGCAAAACAGGCAAGCTCCGGTTTGCATTTAACAGCTGTTAAATTTTTGTTTTGTATTCACTTTCGGTTAAGAATTGAACTGTGCATTAGGTCTAGTGTTTGATACTCCTCTTACATATCCAAATGACCCATGGAGTATTGGGTAGGTGTCTTTCACCGTGTAGAACTGCCATGCTTAAGTACGGTTCGGTAGAAGTCGAGTGGTGAGATGCTACTCGCATGTTCAGGAACAACAGGGGCATACGGGATTGGTTCATAAATGATTTAGCAAGTTAAGGTTGAGACCGGAAGGTTGTAGGAGCAGCAGGACATAGGGGCCTGGGTGCTATAGACCTGTCCGTATCGGTCAAGGACCGATCCGTATGCGGCCCTGTTGAACAAGTTTGAGTTGTGTACCGGACTCATGCTGGCTATATGGGACCCAGTAAACCGATGTACCTTGGGAAGCTGTCGTTGGGACTTTTCGGGTCGCCTCAGGCGGACGGCCGGTGTGCAGTATGTGGGGAATATTCTCATGACATCTCATGTCGGTAGGTGCACCATGAGAGTAGCTACTGTATGGGGCGACTTGATCGATTCAGCCGGGGTGAAACGGGGGAAGGGCTGCCACGTACGACATCAGTGATGGTTGTTGTAGGCAACATTGAGTACGGGTGTACGTGTCGTGTAGTCCGGGTGTGACGGTTAAGTCTTGCGGAGCGTTATGCTTACGGATGCTATCCGAGTTGTTTTTCAGGTAATTGACGCGATGCTTATGAGAAGGTGTGCCGATGAGACTCGGGAACCTCCGAGTGCTTACTCAAAGAGCATCCTCGCCGCTGCAGATTGTCTCCGTGTTGCTAGTAAGAAACGTCCGCGGGCTGGACCGTTTCTTTGTTGCTAGTTTAGATATGATTCGTGAGAGTGATAGTCTTCCGCTGTAGATTACTCTGATATAACTATTTGTAAAAGTTTCTTGTACGCTCCCGCAAACTATTTATGCAATATGATGTGTTTCTGCAACCCGTGTGCTGTTGGGTGCCGCATATCACGGCACCACCCAACAAGGTCCTGTGGTCCCCCACAGCGTGGTATCAGAGCTGCATTGGGAACAGAGCACGGATTGAGCATCATATTACGTCAAAAACTTAGGATACGGTGAGATAACGGTACTAGGCCCACATAAGGACTACTATTAGCATAATATGAAGGTGGCAAGCTAACCTATTTGTTATGTCCGAAAATCGTGCATCTCGGGACGTTTATGCCTTGGGGGTGCACGTATGCGCTGTCCACCAGTGCGCACAAGCTGAAGGGTGGAGCCCCACGGGTGGCAGGTAACCCGACTCGCTTTAGGATCCTCTACGACTCTTCATGTCGTTTGGGGTATTCGAGCAACGTCTGTCCCAGGCGTGCGTGGTGCAATTTGGGAGACTCCGTCACGTGGTCAGTAACATGAACACGTAGCTCAAGGCGTGTTTGGCTTGAGAACACCTGGGCTAGTGATGACGGCCGGGTGTACGAACTGTATGGGTACCGGGTTCCGTGTGCAGCCGGGCCTGATGATTGAGTGTGGCTTATGTAGGTACTAACCATGAAAACCTTAGTGCGTGTAGAACACGTTTGCTAGTGACCGTTTTAGTGCCACCTAATGATACGTCTATGCCGGTGTAATCCGGTTAGGTTTTTCTTTGATGAGGCAACGTAGTACCATCATATGTCTTACGGTGCATCTTCACCGTACTACACTGGATAGTATTATTACCTACAAAGAAATCATTCATGACTAACTTCCAAACTAAAAATGGATCTGATAAAGCACATATTAGTTACTGAACTCTTCATTTGGTCTAAGTTTCAAAGAAGAGACTTGTTAGGCCTCTTTTGATGTCAAAAACAGAGTGCTCTGTTCTGGCAGAAAGTTTTGCTGGATTGTACAGAGCATAACTCTGTGTATATTGACCCAATGAAGGTGTATGATATAGTTCTGGAAAGGTTTTTCAGTGATCTATAACTTTTCTGAAGACCTCCTGAGCAAAATCAGACGCCAACGTGGTCGAATGTCCAGATAAATGCAAACTGTTCAGAAAACAGAGCAGCTGCAAACTTCTCTGGATGTTTCTGTAAATTGGCCATAACAATCTGTAGAAAAATTTCTACGGGTCATATAATACACCGTTGGAAAGGTTATGAAACTTACAACGATTTTGTAGTTCATAGTTTGTTCAGAATTTTACCCATTTGTATGTAAAACTGTGATGAAAACAACCACATACAAAGGAGATGCTGGCAAATTTTATCCAGAAAATTCTGTCAACTTTGAACAGTCATAGCTATTGCTCCAGAGATGATCTAGGGGCATATGAGTACTCGTTGAAAATATACTAAAGTTAAATTTAACTTTGGTATTCAACTTGAGTTATGAAAATGCTGGTAACTGGATCAAAATCTGGGTAAAGTACAGAAAGGTCGATTCTGTACAGAATAGAGGGATTGTTCTACTTTTGGCTTTAGAAAGATGTGTAAACATGAAGTATTGTTATGCTTTCATAAAGTTTTAGCATGTTCATGTTTTTCATACTTTCACATACTGCTGAGATCAATTTTGACTCTCCTCAAAATAATGCTTTTGCAGTATTGTGCGTACTCATTCTCCGAGTAGGACTGAAGGTTCTCATCAAGAAGGTGATGACTCGACTCCACCACGGGCACCGCCATCAACGGTATGGGCGGATGTCATGGCTCAGATGGTCGAGTCAAGTCAAGAGAACACAAGACTACTCCAAGCCTTAGTACAACAGGGCTTACTCCAACACGCGCAACAGGACGTTCCACCTCGGAACGCCTATTTGGATTTCTTGGCGACACAACCGCCAATCTTCACGGAAGTCAATGAACCAGTGGAAGCTGATCAGTGGCTTTGGGTTACGGAATCCAAGTTTGGAGTGTTTGAGTGTGACGAATATCAGAAGACATTATTTGCAGCTCAACAGCTCCATGGAGCCGCCAGAAATTGGTGGTTTGCTTATCTCGCCGCCGTTCCGGAAGGCCATCAAGTGGAATGGACGGAATTTCGTGAAGCATTCCGTGCTCGTCACATTCCTATGGGTTTTATCAAGGCCCAACAGCAGGAATTCAGAAACTTGAAGCAGGGGGACATGAGTGTCCTCGATTATGTCAGACGATTCAACCTTCTGGCACAATATGCTCCTGCTTATGCGACGACCGAAGCTGCAAGGTGTGACTACTTTTTCTATGGCTTGAGTGCCATACTAAAAGAGAAGTTAGCTTTGTTCAATCAAGGCAGTTACACCGAGTTGATCAGTTCTGCTATGCTGCAAGAACAAGCGACACTTGAGTGTCAAGCAGAGAAGAGGGACCGGGAGGATGTGCAAGAAGACACACCAGTCGTTCCTCGTAAATACCATGTGATGTATCACACACCATCCGATGAAATATGGCAAGCACCAGCGAGATCAACTCCGTAAAGATTTCATGCTCAAGAATCATATCTTGAAGCAACACCTTTGCCGCAGCAACGAAGGACACCTGTCACATCATTGCTGCAACCAAGTACGTCAACTTCTCAACCACAAGTCAACGAAGAACTGGGGAAACCTCCGTGTTCTTATTGCCACCGTTCTGGGCATTTTAGGCATGAATGCCGGAAGAAGTTGGGGAACACCAGACAGCCATCTTCGTCAGGTGGTATGCCGCCACCTGCTCAAGTCAACATAACAGCATTGCAATCCGGGAGTGTGCAACATCTTGCTATTGAGGATGTCCCGGAGGGAGCACCGGTGTTAGCAGGCATGTTTACTCTCAAAAACGTGCCCGTGCTGGTACTTTTTGATTCCGGTGCAACCCACAATTTCATCAGCAAAACATGCGTGGATCAGCACCAATTATCCACCAATACTCCCACAACGAGTTTTCTTATACGTTCACCGGGAGGGAATATCTCTGCCAATCAGATTGTGTCCCGAGCAGCTTTGTGTTTGGGCAGAAAAATATACCCAACATCGCTGATTATGTTGGATAGGCAGAAGATAGACATTATATTGGGGATGTCTTGGTTAAATCGTCACGGTGCCGTTCTCAATATCGGTAACCGGACTGTCCAGATTGACTCGCTGATTCACGGACAGCACATGCTGTTTTTAGACAGCGAAGACCCAGATATGGTAGAGGCCTACCACACGGAAGCGCTGAAGCTTGAAGATATTCCGTTGGTACGTGATTATCCCGATGACTTACCGGGTATGCCGCCCGAACGGGACGTTGAGTTTAAGATTGAACTGGCGCCGGGAACGACGCCTATCTCACGAAGGCCTTACAAGATGGCACCTAACGAGCTAGCAGAGTTGAAAGAGCAACTGAATGAACTTATGAGCAAGGGTTTCATACGGCCAAGTTCTTCACCTTGGGGTTGCTCAGCGTTGTTCGTTAAGAAGAAGGACGAACCACTACGGCTATGTGTTGATTACCATCCACTAAATGCTGTCACGATCAACAACAAGTATCCTCTGCCCTGCATCGATATCCTGTTCGATCAACTTGTGGGTGCAAAGGTGTTTTCGAAGATGGATCTTCGGTCGGGATATCATCAAATCAAAATCCGACCGGAGGACATACCAAAGACAGCTTTCTCGACGAGATACGGGCTCTATGAGTACCTCGTCATGTCATTTGGGTTAACCAACGCTCCGGCACACTTCATGTACTTGATGAATTCTGTGTTCATGCCGGAGTTAGACAAGTTCGTCATGGTATTCATCGACGACATTTTGGTTTACTCCAAATCTGAAGAAGAGCACGCTGAACATCTGCGCATTGTGCTACAACGGTTGCGGGAGCACCAATTATATGCCAAGTTCAGCAAGTGCAAGTTTGGGATCAATCAAGTGCCTTTCCTAGGCCATATTATTTCAGCAGAGGGCATTGCCGTGGACCCTAGCAAAATTGAACAAGTGCTGAAGTGGGAATCTCCCAAATCAGTCCACGAGGTCCGAAGTTTCCTAGGTTTAGCGGGGTATTATTGGAGGTTTATTCCGAGCTTCTCAAAGATTGCTAAACCAATGACGGAGCTGCTGAAGAAGAGCACTAAATACATGTGGAATGCAGCATGTGAAGCCTCATTCAAAACTTTGGTGAAACATCTCACAACAGCTCCAGTTCTTGCTCAGCCAGACACGACGAAGCCATTTGATGTGTATTGTGATGCATCTGGCATCGGTCTCGGCTGCGTTCTGATGCAAGAAGGGCGTGTAGTCGCCTATGGGTCTCATCAACTGCAAAACCACGAGCAGCATTATCCAACTCACGATCTCGAGCTTGCTGCTGTGGTGTTGGCGTTAAAGATGTGGAGGCGTTACCTACTTGGTAATCTTGTTCACCTCTACACCGACCATAAAAGCTTGAAGTATATCTTCACGCAGAAGGAGCTGAATATGAGGCAACAGAGATGGTTGGAGCTCATCAAATATTATGAAATTGAGATCCACTATCATCCGGGAAAAGAAAACGTGGTTGCCGACGCGCTTAGTCGGAAAGCCCACGTTCACAACTTAGCGGCTGCTGAGTTAGAAGATGAAGAACCAAGCCTCCATGTCATTCTGTATGGCGCGCTTTATAATCTCGCACTCATTCCAACAATCCGTGAAGAGATTGTTGAAGCTCAAAGAAGATACAGGGGTATGTCGCACATACGGAGAAGGCTAGACAACGAAGAGGTGAAATGTTTCCAGAAGGATGAAAACGGTACAATATGGTTCAACGACCGTATAGTGGTACCGCGTAATATGAAACTCCGGAAGAAAATATTGGATGAAGCCCACTGTTGAAGTTTTCCATTCATCCCGGAAGTAACAAGATGTACCAAGATTTTAAACATAAATTTTGGTGGACGAGGATGAAGAGGGAGATTTCTAAATACGTATCCGAATGTGATACGTGTAGACGGGTCAAGACTGATCATATGCGGAAAGCCGGACCGCTACAACCTTTGAAGATACCGGCGTGGAAATGGGAGTATGTGAGTATGGACTTCATCGTCGGATTACCGCTCACATCCAGGAAGCATGACTCGATATGGGTGATCGTCGACCGGTTGACAAAGTCGGTTCATTTCATACCGGTGAACACTCATTATCGAGCAAGGCAATATGCGGAGTTATTCATCTCCAGAATTATATGTTCACATGGTGTCCCGAAGACCGTCATTTCAGATCGAGGTGCGTTGTTTGTTGCTCGTTTTTGGGAGCAGCTGCATGCCTCGTTGGGCACCAAGCTGATTAGGAGCTCCGCATATCACCCTCAAACCGATGGACAAACTGAGAGGGTGAATCAAGTACTTGAGGATATGTTGAGAGCGTGAGCCAGCCACCACGGTAAGAATTGGGATGATCACTTACAGTTGGCGGAGTTTTCATACAACAACGGTTATCAAGCGAGTATTAAAATGGCAACGTATGAAGCTCTCTACGGCCGGAAGTGTCGCACACCGCTGAATTGGTGTGAATCCGGCGAAAGAGTTCTGTTTGGGATTGATCTTGTGAACAAAGCCGAAGACTGAGTTCGGTTGATACAAGAGAATTTCAAGGCTGCACAATCCCGACAGAAGAGCTACGCTGATCAACGGCGTAGGCCTTTGCATTTTGACGTCGGAGAGCACGTGTATCTTTGTGTATCCCCGATGAAGGGAATTCACCGGTTCGGTGTAAAGGGGAAACTCGCTCCCCGTTTTATTGGTCCTTTTGCTATCACGGAGAAGTGCGGACCCGTAGCCTACCGGCTGGAATTACCGGCAAGTTTAGCGGGTGTTCATGATGTATTTCATGTGTCACAGCTGCAGAAGTGCCTCAAGTTTACCGCTACTGTCCGCACCGAGGACATCGACGAATTGAAACTGGACCTGACCTACACCGAGCGACCGGTTCAGATTTTGGATGAAAAGGCCCGGGTCACCCGGAACCAGACGATCAGATTTTACAAGGTGCTGTGGAGTAATCACACCGCGGAAGAGGCAACGTGGGAAAGTGAAGATTATCTCCGCACCAACTATCCGGAATTTTTAGCGTTGTACAGTTTCTAATTACCTTTCCCGTCTCGTTCCTCTTTTGTAATCTCGGGACGAGATTCTTTTAAGGGGGGAGGGATGTAAAAGTCACAAAAATATGTATGAATAAAAACTAAGGTTTGAGTTCATATGTGTGGCAATGACATGAAAAATGGGACTTGCTAAAACTTTTCTTCATGCAAAGTAATACATGGATGACCATCCAAAATGAGGCTCACCTTTTTATTTAAAAGTGTTGAACCAATAAGGAGTTAAATACCTCTTTGCATGTAAGTTTAAAATTCAGATTTGAAATTCAAAGTTCACACATGGGGTGGTCAAGGACTTTGATTAAAAATGCAGCCATATAGATGGAATTATAGGGAGGAGTTTGATCACCAACTTTCTATTTGTAGGGTGGGCTCAAAGGAGAGCTAAAGAGAATAAATTGCAAATTCTAAACCAAATTCAGATTTAGTCTTGCAAATTCAAACTGAATTTGAGGAATTCAAATTCTAGCCCACCTTTTTAAACTTAGAACTCTGGGAATTAAAGAGATCAGCTTGAACAGATATTTGGGAGGTACATGTGAAGTGGGACCCACATGTCATGGAGCTAGAGGAGGTGCCTTGCACACTAAGTCTCAGCCCCAGTGGGGAAATTCACCGAACAGCACGTGAGCCAAGAGCAGCTCCCACCGTGGAGCCACTGGGAGGCTCGGCAGCGCCACCAGCTGCTTCCCTTCCCCACGCACGGCGCCCAGAGGCGGTTCTGCGGCCTGATCACCGCCCCTGGACGAAGCAAAGGCCATCCCTTTTTCTCCTCCTCGCGAGCGCATGACCAGCGACTATTTCCCCCTCCGCCCTCTCGGTCGATCGGGAAACTGAAGAAATCATCGCGTCCTTCCCTCCCCCGAGCTGCTAGGCAGCGTCCTAAGCTCGGCCTCTACCTCCCCGACACGAAACCAAGCGAGCTGCGGCCCCGGTGCCCGAGAACAACCACCGCCGCGGCAACCGAGTTCAAGAAGGTGATCGGGCGCTCGTGGACAGCCCTCCACAGGGGGTTTCACGGCCGAGCGATCACAGCTACGGACGCGCACGGGTGCGGTGCTGCTCTCAGCCGAAGCGCAGACCGTGCCGTGAGCTGTCGACAGCGAATTTCAAGGTTTTGCTCCGGCGACCTCATTTCGAGCTTCCGGTATGGATTCAGCAAATTCCCGCTCTCTAATCCTTCCTAGGTCCTCAAATCTTGCACGTAGCAGCTGGATTAGCCGGTGATCATTTTCCCTTTTGCATCCAGTGCATGAAAACGCCTCAGACCGACGAATTTTGAGCTTTTCTTGGGTTGTTCATGGCGGACCCATTCGGTCGCACGACGACGACCCATTTCCAGCCATTCCCGAGCCACTTTGAGGTCGTGCCGATCCTCCTAGAGGTACGCTGGTGCTGTAGGGCTCGTCGGCACAGGTTTTGGTGGGCTGGATACCTTAGGCAACGCCGCCGAACCTCCACAGCAGCTGTCACACGTCGCCGGCCATGTTCCGGTCATCGGCAGCCCAAGCAAACCTCACAGCCGTGTTCCTCGATGCCCCAAAACCCCCTGGTGGCAAGTTTTAGCTCAGGCGGTGGCCGGAAAGGCCGGTCCGGCGAGCTTCCGGTTACTCCGGCGAGGGGGAGCGCGCGGGCGCGAGCGAGGAGCCGGAGGAAGAAGACGAGGCATGGGACCCGTCTATCAGCAGCAGAAAATTTAAACCCAGGATCGGGTGTGGCCGGGATCCCGTGTGTTGGCGCGCAGAGACGCTGTGGCCCGGTGTGGCTTCGTTTCTATTGCCTGGGATTCAAAACAGTGGGTCCAGCCGGATTTTCAATAGAAAAATAATTCCAGGGTTGGCTCAAACTTGGGAAAATCATAACTTTCTGTAGAAAACTCCAATTTGAGTGATTCCACTTGGGTTGGATTCATCTCTCTGAGTCTATCCAAATATGAACTCAGATTTGTATGAAAGTTAATATTATATTCTGGAAAATTCTTGGAAAGTTTTCTGAAAAAGAATTATCGAGGGAGTTTGGGTTATCCAAAAATATCCAAATTTTGCCAGAATGTTCGTTAGCATAGTATTGTCCTACTAGCAAATTGTCAGCTCATTTGAAGATCATTTGAGTAGGAATTTGCTAAATGCAAACTGCTGTGTTCAAAAGAGTCCAGAAACATTTTCAGAAAATGTTTCCCACTTCAAAAATCTGTTCTGTGCAATCCATAGCTCCAAAAATCATAGGAAAATTTAGGAAAGCTCCCTGAGACATACTTGGAATTGTAGTTCACTTAATTGGGCATGAAAATGCACATCACTTCAGATTTTATTCTTTTGAGTACAAATGCTTAAAGAATTGTTCTGGGAGGACTACTCAAGTAAAAGAGCTGAATTTTGGACCAGATTACTCTCATGTGATCAAGAACTCACATGTAAATTATCAGCCCAATATGAGTCCTTGAATTCCCTGTTCTTATTCTCCATACTTATGTATAGGGGAAAAATACATAAGAGATATTGTGAGAATTATGGAGGACACAATATGACTCCACATTAGCTGCAATTTGGCAAGCTAAATCCTTAGGTAGTATAGAATCTGCTGTAAAAGTTTTGAGGCCGTTGGAGTTCTTGTTCTTCAGTTGCACTCAAATCTTTACAGCTTATCTATTATGTTCATTAGGGAAAATGGCTAAGGTATAGCTAAGGCCTTAAGGTCAAGTTAGTTAATTTCTGTTCTTTGCACAACAGAGGCAAACCAGGCCATGCTTGGCTTTTCCACACAACCTCTGTTCCTAAGAGATTAATTCTATAACTTCTTTCCATTACATTCTATAAAACATGTGCATATGCATTTCAATAGGAACCACAACGAAGGGGACTCAAAGGAGTGATTCATCGAAGTGGATCAAGCTCCAGAAAGTCAAGGGTGGATCTGCAAGGACACTAACTGTTTATATAGGACTACCCTGCAAAACAGGCAAGCTCCGGTTTGCATTTAAGAGCTGTTAAATTTTTGTTTTGTATTCACTTTCGGTTAAGAATTGAACTGTGCATTAGGTCTAGTGTTTGATACTCCTCTTACATAACCAAATGACCCATGGAGTATTGGGTAGGTGTCTTTCACCGTGTAGAACTGCCATGCTTAAGTACGGTTCGGTAGAAGTCGAGTGGTGAGATGCTACCCGCATGTTCAGGAACAACAGGGGCATACGGGATTGGTTCATAAATGATTTAGCAAGTTAAGGTTGAGACCGGAAGGTTGTAGGAGCAGCAGGACATAGGGGCCTGGGTGCTATAGACCTGTCCGTGTCGGTCAAGGACCGATCCGTATGCGGCCCTGTTGAACAAGTTTGAGTTGTGTACCGGACTCATGCTGGCTATATGGGACCCAGTAAACTGATGTACCTCGGGAAGCTGTCGTTGGGACTTTTCGGGTTGCCTCAGGCGGATGGCCGGTGTGCAGTATGTGGGGAATATTCTCATGACATCTCACGTCGGTAGGTGCACCATGAGAGTAGCTACTGTACAGGGCGACTTGATCGATTCAGCGGGGGTGAAACGGGGGAAAGGCTGCCACGTACGACGTCAGTGATGGTTGTTGTAGGCAACGTCGAGTACGAGCGTACGTGTCGTGTAGTCCGGGTGTTATTCATTCGAATCACCGTCGCTCGCGGAATGGACCGAGCATACTTGTTCTCACAGTCGTGACGTAGTAAAAACTTGCATGAGAAAAGAACTAATCATTTTGATGTGAAGTATTATCCTACCTTTGTATTGGATCTTGATGAATAGGCTAGAGCAAACTCGATTCTTTTATGCCATGAGCGAATTACATCGGGGGAAAGCGTTTCTTGTTTGATTGTGGACTCCCGATGTGGCGTGCCCAAGGTTACTTAAAATGCTGCAATTAATACCTGAAAGTAAGGATTCACTTTTAGGCGAGTTTAATTATGCTTATGCCATCCTATGTTAGGTTCATAACCTCACTTAGAGTTTCATGTTTAGGGTGACGGTTAAGTCTTGCGGAGCGTTATGCTCACGGATGCTATCCGAGTTGTTTTGCAGGTAATTGACGCGATGCTTATGAGAAGGTGTGCCGATGAGACTCGGGAACCTCCGAGTGCTTACTCAAAGAGCATCCTCGCCGCTGCAGATTGTCTCCGTGTTGCTAGTAAGAAACGTCCGCGGGCTGGACCGTTTCTTTGTTGCTAGTTTAGATATGATTCGTGAGAGTGATAGCCTTCCGCTGTAGATTACTCTGATATAACTATTTGTAAAACTTTCTTGTACTCTCCCGCAAACTATTTATGTAATATGATGTGTTTCTGCAACCCGTGTGCTGTTGGGTGCCGCATATCACGGCACCACCCAACGAGGTCCTGTGGTCCCCCACAGCTATATACGACAGCCTAGGGTTGGCTGTCGTATATAACTACTATATACGACAGCCATATACTAAACGACGGCTGTACTGTCGTATATAAACTTATATACGACAGCCTCTGCTGACCGTCGTATGTAAGTTTATATACGACAGCTAGCCGTCGTATGTTATACAGGCTATAGTATGTTGCCTTGTTTCCTGTAGTGTTCGGCGGAGAAGGAGTTCTGGCTCCCGGACTGCTGCAGAGGAGGAGGAGGAGGGGTTCTCTACTGAAGAGCCCTGAAAGGAGTACCAAAAGTCAACCACACTATCCAGCGGCTCAGTACACAACAAAAATCAGAAGGTTGAGCCGTACCTAGAGGTCTGGAAGCTCCACCACGCGCGGAGCTTGTTACACAGAGGGCTAGAACCACTAGCCCCCGCCGGACTCTGGGAAGGAGGCATGCCCGCCGTCGGAGCCTAAGAAGCCCTCGCCGTAGCAGGTGGCGCAACGTCTATCTCCCCTGCCGACGGCGTCTGGGTTGGAGGTGTGCCCGCTGTCAGCGCCTCCGGAGCCTTCGCCGTAGCAGGCGGCACAATGATAGTCTTCCCTGCCGCTGGCCTCGACTCTGGAGACGGGCCCTGTGCTGGGACCGACGGTGCCGCAGCATCCTTCGTCACTGCCGATGCCGCTTCAGGAGTCTTCCCCGACGACGGCTTCCAAGCCGGTGACGCGCCCAAGGACTTCTTATGCATCGTGGGCATGTCAGGGGCCCTCCTTGAAGCTCCAGCAGTGCCAGGCGTCCTCCCCGCCCCCACTGGGGCTGCTCCGGCAGTACCAGCTCCAGAGCTGCCACCGGCACCAGTCGTCGAGCCCGGTATGGGACCGCGGGAAGCATGGGAACCCCCCGCCTAGGGGCCAGAGACGAAGCTTCCGTCAGGACGGACCAACTTCCTCTTCGGTGCTGATGAGGACATCTCTTTTTTGCATACAATGCAAGGACCGATCACTAGAGCACGTGCACGACAATTGGATCTCCAGGTACGTTCTAACCTTGTCAATTGTTTTTCAGAACTTACGCTTGTTTCCATGCATGTTTTATTGATCAGGAACAATGGAGAGGACCAGCAAGGGCTGGGAGGAGTCCAAGGAGTCAAGGAGGAGGAGATAGGACGTGCACACCAAGGAGGAGCCCAAGTACAACTAGACTTCGACTTCACCTCGGGTTCCAGGAGCTGCCTTCACCAAAACTGACGTCCCGGACACATACGGAGTCGGATTTGGATGTTACATATATGGTTGGAACCATGATTTCATAAAGCTTCCAATGGAACCAGCCCCACCTCAAAATTCCTTCTAAGTAGACGGGAATCAGCGAAACAAGTGGGCATCCAGAATCTGTCCGGTGCTGCGCCACCGCCTTTTGGGCTGTTGGCCCGTGTATCGTGTGGAAGCCCATTAGGGTTGAGTCCAGGGGTCTTGCACGCCCCTTAACTCCTTTTTATACAGCAGCCGCCACCACATTAGGGTTGGGTTTTGCTTAGTTACAATCTGTCATTGAACAGTGTCGCCGATCATCGGTTGTGAGACCCCAAATTCGTTATCAATTCAGTTTTGATTGCAACTTCTCTGTTCTTGCTTGTGTTCTTGATTGCGCTTACAGGGATAAGCCTTCGTGACGAGGTCATTCGTGTGACACGGGTGATAACCAACGGAGCAGTGGTGTAGTGATTGCGGGGTTTTGTTCGTTCGGAGCCTTGGATCATCAACGTCGAGATCTCCACCCAATCAAGTTTACCCTACCTCTCGGAAGATCGGGACTCATCCTCCTATCAATTGGTATCAGATTTCCAGTTTTACCATGAGGTATACTTGTGTGCCC
Organism: Neostapfia colusana; assembly: GCA_030760725.1. NCBI lineage: Eukaryota > Viridiplantae > Streptophyta > Magnoliopsida > Poales > Poaceae > Neostapfia > Neostapfia colusana. Next base: position 110,952,105 of record JASWHV010000001.1, read on the forward strand.
TTTAGATTTATTTTGTTTCAGTCCTATCGTCCACAAAAAGCCACAAAAAATTTAGTTTCCCTGACCTACAACCCCCGCTCAACCTTTTGCACAATTTAGTTTCGGAGTCCGTAGTTCTGAGTTCGTGTCCTAGGTTGAGTCTGGTTGCTGGTTTAGATTTGTTTTGGTTCAGTTTTGTTTCTTCCATCCGCTGCCATCTACAAAAAACCAATCTACAAAAAAATTCCATCCACCGATTCATTTCTGTTGCAGTTTCCACCACCACCAAAACCTGATTCGGGGTATCCTCCTTAAAACGGGCATAAATTTTCGCTCGTAACTCCGATTGAGACGCATTTTTTCCCGGAAAGGTCTAAAAAAAGTCCGCATACGGCGTTTTCAAAAAAATTAAAAAAATTAAGAAGGCCCTCGTTTTGAACTCCGAAGTTCCAGCACCAGTTTTTCCAATTGCTCCTGAATTTGTGCCAATCTCATCTTTCATCGGTTTGAGCTAATACTTGGTGCTGTTTCTATTCTTGTGCCCCTGGTTGAGAAAAAAATATCAAAAAAATAAAGAGAAAAAAGATTTTGATTTCTACTAGTGCTTCAAGACAAAAACAGGAGGCTAAGGGGTTTTCTAGTTGTGCTATTTCTGTCTGAGTGCTGGATACTTGCTGATATTATCCTTGTTGTTCATCATCATTCATCCCTGTCCTTGCTTGTTGCCACAACTGTTCTAATACATTCTTAGGCCAGCAACTAGGTGAAATTCTTTGGACACTTATTCAACATTGCTATCTGTTACTAACTTGTGTGCCACATACATATACTGCATTTGAGCCTTCCAAGCTCCACCTTCTCTCGAGCAGAACAGGTAATCTTTGCAATCACACCCACTCTCTGCTTGCTTCACACCGGTCACCGTTGGCCACCAGCAGTGCTGGTAAGAAACTTGTAAGAGCGGGGTAAGATGCATCTTACTGATCGATTTTCCACCCACTTCGCAGAGCGTAGTAGTAGGGTTCTTCACGATCTTTTTGTCTTCGTTTCTGTTTTGTACTAACAATGACAGGAAAGAAGCCTATGGATAAGACCTCTGGTTCTACACCTCCGGATGATGATGAGTGTGTGTCCCATATGGAACTAAAGGACATGATGAGGGCAATGACCGAAGCTTTCAACAATTACCAGACCACTACAACAGCCACCTTTCAGAGGCTCCATACAAGTGTTGCTGGTCTGACCACATGGTTGGACGAGATGGATACTCATATTCCCCAACAAGCTACACCCTCTATCATCCTTGATGGTGATGCACATGCTCACTACGACACAGAGGATGACTTCAATAACGATGAGGTTGATGCACAGCAGCGTCGTCGCCCTCGACGAAATCGTCAAGGTATGGGAGGTAGACCTCGTCCTCATGATCCTGAATAAGATAATGATCCTTATGCTAAGATTAAGTTTTCTATTCCAACATTTTATGGATCTTATGATGCTGAGACTTACTTGGATTGGGAGATGACGGTAGAACAAAAATTTAGCTCTCATCTTGTTCCTGAGCGACATAGAGTTAGACAAGCCACTAGTGAGTTTAAAGATTTTGCTATAATTTGGTGGAATGAACTTGTCAATACACGTAATGCACCACAGACATGGGCTGCGTTAAAAGAAGAGATGCGCGCTAGGTTTGTTCCTCCTTCATATAGACGTGATCTTCTTAAGGAATTGCAACGCTTTGATCAGGGTGACATGACTATCCAAGAGTACTACCAAGAGTTGCAGAAAGGTATGCTTCGTTGTGGGGTAGTTGAGGATCAGAAAAGACCAAATTGTTAGGTTTTATGGGGGCTTGCGGCGTGAGATCCAGGACATAGTTGACTACAAGGAATATCATTCTATTCAACGTTTACTTCAACTTGCTATGTTAGCAGAAAAAGAAGTGCAGGGTCGCCAACAGCAGCGGTGGAACAACACCTTCACGCCATGACAATTTCCGGTGCCATCCAAAGCAGCGCCCTCCTCGAGCGTACGTGCTTCTACACCACCCTCCACGGGTGTTGTACGCAGCACCATCGCACCTTCTACATCACGGGGACAAGATAACAGCAAGTCCCAGATGCCTCCAGGTGTTGCAGCAAAGGCGGCTGCACCCAACACTTCGACAAGTCGCAGCTCCGACATCAAGTGCCACCGCTGCTAGGGCCTTGGCCATATGCAACGAGATTGCCCCAGCAAACGGGCGATCATTGCCACTGCTGATGGTGGGTATGTTAGTGCTTCTGATATTGAAGATGAAAATATTATTGCAACTAACATTTCAGGTTCAGATGATGATGCTGAGGAGGTTCTTGGTACATCTGCGACAAACAACTATAGGACTTTGATTGTGCAGCGAGCTTTGAGTGCCACGGTTCGAGAGGACGACAACCGCCAACGTCACAACCTTTTCAACATGTTTCTCGTCGTCAAGGACTGCCGTGTACATACCATCATTGATGGTGGTAGCTGCAACAATTTGGTGAATGTTGAGGTGGTCAAGAAGCTTGGCTTGACCATACGGGAGCATCCCCACACTTATCACATTCAATGGTTTAACAACAATGGTAAGGTTAAGGTAACACAAACAGCAAGGATACATTTTTCCATTGGTTCTTATCATGATTTTGCTGATTTTGATGTGGTACCTATGGATGCTTGTTCTCTTTTGTTGGGACGTCCTTGGGAGTTTGATACTGATGCTATTCACCATGGTCGATCTAATAAGTATACTCTCATGCATAAGGGCAAGAAAATTGTGTTTCTTCCTATGAATCCGACTGAAATTGTACAATTTGAGCAGGAGAAAAAGAATAATGCTAAGCAAAAGGGTGTTTTCAATTATGAAATTCAGCAACCTATTAAGTTGGAAAATCCTATTTTGCTTGCAACTAAATCTGATCTTGATGATTTATATGCCTCTAATGGAACTTGCTATGCTTTAGTGTGCAAACATGCTTTATATTCCATTGAGGATACATCCATTGTCTTGCCACCTGCTGTTGCTAACCTTTTGCAGGAATATATGGATGTTTTTCCATCAGAGATACCCCCTGGATTACCACCTGTGCGAGGCATTGAACACAAGATTTATTTGGTTCCAGGGGCGAGCTTGCCAAACTGTGCTGCCTACAGGACCAACCCCAACGAGACTAAGGACATTCAGCGACAAGTCCAAGATCTTCTGGACCGTGGGTACATTCGTGAGAGCCTTAGTCCTTGTTCTGTTCCTGTTCTTTTGGTTCCAAAAAAAGATGGCACTTGGCGCATGTGTGTTGATTGTAGAGCCATTAATAACATTACCATTCGTTATCGCTATCCTATTCCTAGATTGGATGACATGCTTGATGAGTTGAGTGGTTCTGTTATTTTCTCCAAGATTGGTTTGCGTAGTAGGTATCATCAGATTCGTATGGCTTTAGGTGATGAATGGAAAACTGCTTTTAAAACTAAATTCAGACTTTATGAATGGTTAGTCATGCCATTTGGTTTAACTAATGCGCCCAGCACGTTCATGAGGTTGATGAATGAGGTTTTATGTGCTTTCATTGGTAAATTTGTGGTGGTTTACTTTTATGATATCCTTATTTACAGCAAGTCATATGATGAGCATCTTGAACATTTGCGTGCTGTTTTTAATGTCTTGCGCAATGCACATTTATATGGTAACCTTGAGAAGTGCACCTTTTGCACTGATCGTGTGTCTTTTCTTGGGTATGTTGTTACTTCGCAGGGCATTGAGGTGGACGAGGCAAAGATTGTTGCCATCACGAGCTGGCCACTTCCGACTACGGTCACACAGGTTCGGAGTTTTCTTGGTCTCGCAGGTTTCTACCGGCGTTTCGTGTGGGATTTCAGCACCATTGCGGCACCTCTCCACGAGTTGACAAAGCATGGAGTGCCGTTTCGATGGGGACCAGCACAACAACAGGCTTTTGATGTTCTCAAGTCGAAGCTCACACAAGCACCATTGCTGCAACTTCCTGATTTTGAGAAGACCTTCGAGCTGGAATGTGACGTGAGCGGCATTGGCATTGGAGGAGTGCTAATTCAAGGAGGTAAACCTGTTGCCTTCTTTAGTGAAAAATTGCATGGGCCTTCGCTGAATTATTCTACATATGACAAAGAACTTTATGCTTTAGTGCGTGTCTTGCAAACTTGGCAACATTACCTATGGTCTAAAGAATTTGTCATACATTCAGATCATGAGTCTTTGAAGTATCTTAAAGGACAAACTAATCTGAACAAACGTCATGCTAAATGGATTGAGTTCATAGAATCATTTCCTTACATCATTAAACATAAGAAAGGGAAAGACAATGTGATTGCCGATGCTTTATCTAGACGTTATACCATGCTGTCCCAACATTCTCATAAAATCTTTGGTTTGGAAACCATAAAGAGGTTATATGCTACTGATTTGGACTTCAAAGATGCCTTTGAAAATAGTAGAGAGGGAAGAACGTGGCAAAAATTCCTGCTGCGTGAAGGCCTTCTCTACCGTGCTAACAAGCTGTGTGTTCCAGCTAGCTCCGTTCGTCTTTTGTTGTTGCAGGAAGCGCATGGAGGTGGTTTGATGGGACATTTTGGTGTTAAAAAGACAGAGGATGTGCTGGCCGCTCACTTCTTTTGGCCACGAATGAGGCGTGATGTGTAGCGCTACGTTTCACGTTGCACGACATGCAACAAAGCTAAGTCTAGACTTAACCCACATGGTCTTTATATGACTCTTCCGGTTCCTCGTGCACCTTGGGAGATATTTCTATTGACTTTGTTTTAGGATTGCCTAGAACAAAGAGGGGGAGGGATAGTGTCTTTGTGGTTGTTGATCGTTTCTCTAAAATGGCTCATTTTATACCCTGCCACAAGACCGATAATGCTTCACATGTTGCTGATTTGTTCTTTAATGAGGTTGTGTGTTTGCATGGTGTTCCCAATACTATTGTTTCTGATAGGGATGCTAAGTTTTTGAGTCACTTTTGGAGAACTTTATGGTATAAATTGGGAACAAAGTTGCTGTTTTCTACTACTTGTCATCCACAAACTGATGGGCAAACGGAGGTAGTTAATCGTACCTTATCTACTATGTTGCGGGCTGTTTTGAAAGACAATTTGAGGTTGTGGCAGGAGTGTTTGCCACATATTGAGTTTGCTTATAACAGGTCTATTCACTCCACAACCAAGTTAAGTCCGTTTATGGTAGTCTATGGTTTCAATCCTTGTGCTCCAATCGATTTGCTACCTTTACCACATACTGAAATTGTGAACTTAGATGCTACACAACGTTCTGAATTTATTCTTAAGTTACATGAAACTACTAAGTTACAAATTGAAAAAATGAATGAAAAGTATCGCATTGCTGCTAGTAAAGGTAGGAAGGAGGTAAAATTGGAACCCGATGATTTGGTGTGGGTTCATTTGAGAAAAGATAGGTTCCCGGATTTGAGAAAGTCCAAACTCATGCCACGTGCTGCTGGACCTTTTAAGGTTCTTGAGAAGATAAATGACAATGCATATAAACTTGGGTTGCCTCCCAAGTTTGGGGTTAGTCTCACATTTAACATTTCATATTTGAAGCCATACTTGGGTGAGGAAGATGAGCTTGAGTCGAGGACGACTCCAATTCAAGAGGGGGAGGATGATGAGGACATCTCTCCTTTGCATACAATGCAAGGACCGATCACTAGAGCACGTGCACGACAATTGGATCTCCAGGTACGTTCTAACCTTGTCAATTGTTTTTCAGAACTTACGCTTGTTTCCATGCATGTTTTATTGATTAGGAACACTGGAGAGGACCAGCAAGGGCTGGGAGGAGTCCAAGGAGTCAAGTAGGAGGAGATAGGACGTGCACACCAAGGAGGAGCCCAAGTACAAATCGACTTCGACTCCACCTCGGGTTCCAGAAGCTGCCTTCATCAAAACTGACGTCCCGGACACATACGGAGTCGGATTTAGACGTTCTATATATAGTTGGAACCGTGATTTCATAAAGCTTCCAATGGAACCATCCCCACCTCAAAATTCATTCTAAGTTGACGGGAATCAGCGAAACAAGTGGGCGTCCAGAATCTGTCCGGTGCTGCGCCACCGCCTTTTGGGCTGCTGGCCCGTGTATCGTGTGGAAGCCCATTAGGATTGCGTACAGGGGTCTTGCACGCCCCTTAACTCCTTTTTATGCAGCATCCGCCACCACATTAGGGTTGTGTTTTGCTTAGTTACAATCTGTCATTGAACAGTGTCGCCGATCATCGGTTGTGAGACCCCAAATTCGTGATCAATTCAGTTTTGATTGCAACTTCTCTATTATTGCTTGTGTTCTTGATTGCGCTTGCAGGGATAAGCCTTCGGGGCGAGATCATTCGTGTGACACGGGTGATAACCAACGGAGAGTGGTGTAGTGATTGCGGGGTTTCATTCATTCGGAGCCTTGGATCATCAACGTCGAGATGTCCACCCAATCAAGTTTACCCTACCTCTCGGAAGATCGGGACTCATCCTCCTATCAGGTGCCCTGCTCGACTCCGGGGCGTCTTTCTGCAGTGAATGAGGGCGCGCCGCAGGTGCTGGTCTGTCGGCTGATTCCTTCCCTCTGTTTGGGAGTGACTCGACTGGAACGTCCAGCGGTTCCCGATAAAAGCGGCGCGGTGGAACTGCAGCGGTTGACCCCGATGGCTGCTACAGTAAATAGCCAGGGGCAACCCCTCGAGCACGTTGCCACGACCCACCAGTCAAAAGAGGGCACGCATCCACTGCGCCAACGACGTGCTGCCATTTTGACTGTCGAGTATGCCCATTATGCCAGGGGTGGGCAGCCTTTTCATCTCCCAGGTACAACTGCACACCCAATACATTAGAATCTCGCTGCCACTTCGGCTTCCACGTGGCCTAGGCTTTGGAGCCAACACATGCCCTTGGCTCAGGACCAAACCTCCCCACTGAGGTGAGATCCGAAGCTGCCACGTGTATGTGGGCTCTGAACCTCCTCTCCGCTAAGGAGGGCTTCAGACCCGACATGTATCCTTGGCCCCAGACCAACATCCTCGCTGAGGAGAGATCTGGAGCTGCCATGTGTACCCAGGCTCCGAACCTCCTCCCTACTGAGGAGGGCTTCGGAGTAGACACATGCCCTTTGTCCCGGACCGAGCCTCCCCGCTGAGGTGAGGTCCGGAGCTGCCACGTGTACCCGGGCTCCGAACCTCCTCCTGGCTGAGGAGGGCACCGGAGCAGACACGTGGCCTTGGCCCCGGACCAAGCCTCTTCGCTGAGGTGAGGTCCGGAGCTGCCACGTGTGCCCGGGCTTCGAACCTCCTCCCTGCTAAAGAGGGCTCTGGAGCAGACACGTGCCCTTGGCCCCGGACCAAGCCTCTCCGCTGAGGTGAGGTCCGGAGCTGCCACGTGTATCTGGGCTCCGAAGCTCCTCCCTGCTGAGGAGGGCTCCGGAGTAGACACTTGCCCTTGGCCCCAGACCAAGCCTCCCTGCTGAGGTGAGGTTCATGGCTGCCACGTGTATCCAGGCCCCGAACCTCCTCCTTGATGAGGAGAGCTCCGGAGCAGACACGTGCCCTTAGCCCCAGACCAAGTCTCCCCGCTGAGGTGAGGTCCGGAGCTGCCATGTGTGCCCGGGCTCCGGAGCCACCGCGTGTCCCATGATCCGTAGTGGGCTGTGGGTCGACGAAGTCAAGAAGGAAGTGCGCTGTCAGGCCATGCATTCAAGGCTTGCGCCGTCCCCAAAAGCATGGTGAATGATGCACGCCTCCGTCCTCCGCCCTTTCGCCATTACGGTGACAAGACAGGGCAGCGAGGCATGACAACGGCACACTGCCGTCCTGCAGAACGAGAAGATGTGCTGACAAGACGGCGTCTTCATCACCTGCAGCGTGGTCTGAGGCGCTCAGCGCGCCAGGCGGCGCCTTAACCCCTCCTGAAAGTTGCCTAGAGGGGAGGGGGTGAATAGGCGGAATATCTAAAATTTGGCTTAATAAAAGCTAATTAGTTTGCAGAGTGCGGACTAGTCCGTCCTGGGGGCGGACTAGTCCGGTCACAAGAAAATTAAACCCAAAAGAAGGGATCCTCAGAAGTTTTTGTTGATCTATTTAATAAGTAGTGTTGTACTATCACCCAACAATCTAGTAGTGAGGTTGACAGAGAGAGTAATTTACTATAACTAGGTGGATCGTAAGACTTAAATAATAAATGTGAAGAACCTTAAAGGGATCTAACAAGAAACGAGAGGCAAACCAAAAATGCAAGGCACACGATTTATCCCGTGATTCAGCCTCACCAAGAAGCCTACGTCCATGTTGAAGAGCTCACAAAAGACCGGGTTGCTCTCAACCCTATTCTCACCAAGCCACCACAAAGGTTGGCTTGTTTTTCACTAGATCACAAAGAGTTCACAACTATTCGTGGGGCAGCTCACAAACTGAGACTCCCACAAGATTCCAGATCGAAGAACTCCAAAATCAGCACTCTCAACAACTCAACTACCCCAGTCAGTGTGTGAGAATCAACCAAGAGCTCAATACTAATCTCTCCCCTCTTTCTCCTCTTCCCAAATCTCACAAACCCTCAAGATTCACTCTTAGGGATCAAAGAATTGAAGAGAAGGGGCTAGAAAAGCTATAGGAAGGCTATGGCGGTGCTAGGGTTCAAGTTCATGCCAGAGAGGCCCAGGGATCCCCTTTTTATAGGGGTCTCGGTAACTAGCCGTTGCCACCGGAAAAAGTCCGGACTAGTCCGGCCTATGGGGACCGGTGATGTCACACTTCACCAACCACAAAGTCCCCCGCCTCCTTTTGAATTCAAACGGTCATATCACCATGGACTAGTCCGTCCAACAACGGAAAAGTCTGATCTCACACAGAACCATTTGTTCCGGTTGAGAACAGGCAAGTCTGGTCCACCGGACTAGTCTGGCCTCAAAGGGCAAAGAAGTCCGGCCATCCAGGACTTAGTCCCAGCAGCCACTCTGAACTTCCAAACGTCCTAGTGTGACCCACAAAAGACTAGTCTGATCTCACACAGAAACTCTTGTTCCGGTTAGAAACGGACTAGTCTAATACAACGGACTAGTCCGGCCTCCAAGGGTGGACTACTCCGGTCCTTCAGGACTTAGTTCCTGAAAGACTCAGACGCACTCACCACGGACAAGTCCATCCCCAAACGGACAAGTCCAAACTCACACAGAAACTCCTGGTCACCTAACATCGGATTAATCTGGTGTGGCCAGACTAGTCCGACCTTTAAGCCCGGACAAGTTCGGCCCTATTCTTAGGGTTGCCTCAACTCTTCTCTCCAACTAACCTAACTTGGACTAAGAGCTCTTAGATGATTCTGAACACTTTGACCCTAATAAGTACACTCATACTAAAAGGCTAAACTCAACGCAAAGGAATTTAAACCCTATATTCTACTCTTCGAGTATCTTCGCCTTTTTCTCCTCTTTTCCCTTTTTGAGTGCATCCATCTCCGCCAATTATTTAATCACTTGTACTTACACCTCTGATGCTCATTAGTCCCTTAAGTGTTTTCATTAATCATCAAAACCCATGGGGATTTAGCCTAGATGCACTTTCAGTCTCCCCCTTTTAGTGATTTGATGACAACACATTGAGGTTTTTTATAAAAATGTAAATGAATTGATTTTCATAATAAACAAGTGTATAAAGAGCTCCCCCTAAATGTGTGCATGAATAATTTGCAATAAAAGTAATGCACAAGAGTGAATTCTATGGGAGATTTATAGAGTTGTATGTTATGGTGGGGTGCCTACGTGTGATGCAAGTGTTGAGATGTCTTAAGTAGAAGTGAAACATGCATCTCAATTGTAATTAAGGATCATCACACGTATAAAATAATAACCCAATCCAAAGTAGAATGATATTTAATAAAGTAAGCATAGAGTAACATAGCATAGAGTTATTACAACCCAAATATGAAAGTGTAGCAACGTTACAACCAAATTGCTTGAAAATACATGGTTCATGATACTCCCCCTCAATCTCTCCCCCTTTGACATCAAGACACCAAAAAGGAAAAGACTAAGGGATAAAAAAAGAAGAGATCCTAAGTCTAGTAGTCATCGCTCTCACTCACCTCACCACGATCTTCATCGCTCTGGGTTGCTTCTTCATATTCCTCCTCGTCATCTTGATCTTCCTCTTCTTCCTCAACGGCGAGAGCAGCACTAGAGGGGATATACCCACCACCAAGGAGAGCAGCCTCCACCTCCGTGAGATCCGGGAAGGGTGTTAGCTCCTCATCATCGGAATCTTCCAGGGACATAGCAATGTTCGCCTTCTCACAGAGCTTCTTCAGGTACTTGTCTTGCCTTCTAGCCATCTTCTGAGTTCTAACTTCAACTTTTCGGCAAGAGATGAAGATAGACTTCAAGAATTTTAGAATAGCACTTAAAGAGTTGCTGGAGGAGGAAGAGGCGGGAGTGGAAGGAGGAGGAGGAGGTGTATTGGGGGCACCCCTCCTAGTAGCTCCGCCAATCTTTGGCACGATAGGAGGAATTTGAGGGTGAAGGGGTCTATACTTGACATCCTTCACGAACTCTAATATCAATACTTTCTCAATGAGGCACATGATGAATGGAGCATAGCCACACGAGCGGTTGGGGGTGTGGAATATGTTGAATATGTCGTTGTAGATGTAGTCAAACACATTGAACTTCTCATCTTGACAGAATAGCTTCATCAGGTGTCGGAGGTGGCCTTGGATCATCCCCGTGTCCCCGTCTTTAGGTGCTAGAGTCTTTCTCAAGATCCGGTTTAGCATACTGAAGAATGGACGGAGGATCTTGGTTGTCGGAGGATTGTAAGAGCCAACCTCGTACATGAATTCCATCTCTCCCAAATCTATCGCCCTGAGGTTGTGAATGGTCAACTCATGGCTCAGAAATTCCTCAAGCCCGAGAATTCTTGCAAACTCATCATATAGGACGGAGTATTGGACTCCGTCCGTCACCATGAGATTTTCCTGTCTCCAAAAGTGGAGAAGTAGCACATGGTATAAAACTGATCCACCACCTCTACTCCAGTCATATGAAAGACAAGAAGTTCTTTGAGACCATGATGCTCAGTTGCTTGTATGACTGCGTTGAAGGCCTGGTGATTTTGCTTCTCCATATAAGGCCAGTCGATCCACTGAGCATCAGCAACTGGCGTCTTCACCCTCAAGTATACAAGGCGATAGTAATCGCAATGGAAATCACACCAGAAGGGATGATCCGATGTGGCCGTCTCAAACTTGTAGGGATCCTTTTCCCTAAGTCTCCTCGCCTTCTTAGAGCCTTTCCCGTGGAAGATGTTACTCGAGAGCTCCGGTTGTCGGTCGGGTTATGCATTGGAGGAGTCATGAGTAAGGGCCCAATGGGGCCTCGTAGTGGAGCACTTGACCTCACGGGACGGTCTCTGATGACTAGCCCCCTGCTGGCAAGTGCCTTTCTCCTTGGTGCGGCCTTTTTGGCGGGCACCTTCTTTGTTGAGGCCTTGCCTTTGCCATTGGCTGTTTCTCCTTCAGTCATGGGTCCTTTTCCTTTATCGGCAGCTTGGTCTATTTACTTTTCTCCCATCGAGACTAGCCTCTTCCTTCGGCTAGATTGCTCTTCTACTGCTTGAGCTTGAGCTGTCTCTCTCTCATGTCGCATTTTGGTTCTAGCTTCACGATGAGCTAGCTCTTGCACAATTGTCGCGTCCTCCTCTTCCCGACGGCGATAAGCCTCTTGCCGAGCCTACTCTCGGTCTGGGTTAGAGAGGGGAGGAGAGTCGTCATGTTGAGACATGTTGGAAGAACAATTAAGCGAAGGTATGAGTTTCGGACAGAAGATTATCGCGATAGAGATGCAGCAAAAACACTAAGTTAGGGGTTAACTCTAGGTTTGGTCGGACTTGTCTGGTCTCTGACCGGACTAGTTCGGTCAAGAACGGACTTGTCCGCCTTGTGTCTGGACTAGTCCAGACCACCCAGGGTTAAACCCTAACTAAGCAATTTTTCTACAAATCTTATCAATAGGTCGCAATAACCCTAAAAAAGAATCACAATCACTACAAGAATTGCAATAATAGATGACGGCCACAAACCGTCGTCTATAAGGCCCAAACCGTCGTCTATAGCTTATTGACGACGGTATACGCTTATAGACGACAGTATACTGCTGTGTACGCTTTTTTGTCATCTATAACGTTATTGACGACGGTAACCGTCGTCCATAAACTATTTGACGACGGCCAAAACCAGCTGTCGTCGATAAGTGACTTCCTCCACGTGGCAGTGGGGGAAGCTTATCGTCGACGGTGACATAGACACCGTCGACGATAAGATACAGTATCGTCGATGGTAGAAGGGCACTGTCGTCGATACTGGGCACTTATCGTCGACGGTGCCCTTGTCACCGTCGACGATAACTCGCCAGTATCGTCGATGGCCTCCATGTAACCATCGTCGATAATTTTTGTAGTTTTTTTCTAAAATAGAAAATTCTGCCCTGGCTTCGAGGCCAGCCCTGGCTCGATGACCAGATCACAGAGATAGAAAAACATGACACAAACATTCATAATACATCACACAATATATTATTACACAATTCTTCATACAAGTCTCACACCGCACAAGTCTGAGGCTCGGCTGACCTAACTAAGAGACGCTACCCCGTCCGCTGCCACCGGAGTTTGGAAAGTCGTCCTCCTGCAGTCGTCCAAGCATCTGAGGCGACGGAGTTTGAGCCTCCGTTCCCGACGCTTGTGAAGTGCAAGTGTGGTTAGGCATGTTACAAGTAAGAGAATCCATATTTTACTAAATTTGAACAAGTTTAACTAGTTTAAGTTATTTTGAATAATTTTGTACCTGGGCTGCCGTCGTCGGCACCGGCGGCAGATGTATCGCTGGCGGCACCCATTGCGGAAAGACAACCGCCTGTCCTTGTCACACCCGGTTTTTCCGAAGAACAACCAAGGTGAATATCACATGTATGCCAGGATCATTTTCTCATACATGTGATGACAAATAGTGAAGCATCATTTATTACAAGCCAGGTGTCGAATATAAATAAGTCTTACATAGCAAATGTCTCGATGGACAATAATAAGTTCATCACAAGTAAATAAACTAGCAGCGGAATATCATTCTTGTGGGCTCCGTCACAGGCGTTGCCCTGGGGTCTCCATGAACCTAGAAACCTTCTTCGGGTCCAAAGTCTTGGTCATTATACACCACCTCATTATCTTGACCTGAGCAGCAATATAAACCAACAAAATATGCAAGGTTGAGTACCGATGGTACTCAGCAAGTGTGGGAAAGTTATGTCATGCATGGCTAGAACAAGGGGAGGTTGAACTCATGGTTAAAGAACTATGCAATTAATCCCTATCGCCTTAGCTTATTAAGCACCTACATTACTACATAGGTGAAATGGTCCCAATCTCCCAACCCATCATCAAAATCAAGTAACCATAACATTATTTCCAATGTTAAGCTCCCCGCTTAACATCCACAACTTCCAAAACCATCACTCCTCTAATCATGAATAAGTCCAAGCCGCTCTTGACCGTGAGCACGGCTGTCATGACAGTTTTGACTCTGCAGAGTTTGCACCACTGTACCCACATGTAGTGATTTCATCCCCCGCTGCCGGGTGGACTAAAAGAACCTCCATTATGCCAGTGGCTACGAACCACATTCACACTTCCCAGGTGTGTAGCCAGGAGATCACTACGAAGCCTTTACAAAGGGATTCCCGGCGAGCATGGGCCCACTGAGGTTTCACCCCTAACAGCATACAAGAGGCTCCAACCCCGCTGCAGTGGCCCCCTCTTGAGCCTTGCGGTTCATATGGTAGTCCAGCTGACACCTATTCCCCGCACCATCCAACACACCCATACTACGCCGGGGATACACCTAATTAATTGGCCAAGCTGCCCCATCTCAGCATGTGGTTGGCACGGTAAAGCCAGGTTACATGCTCCATGAACCGGTCCTTAGGATCCAGGCAAGTACTAAACACAAACCCGAGTCTCGTGCACCCAGCACACAACCAAAACATCCAACTTTCCTTGATCCCCACCTCTACATAACTCACAATATCTCATTCAAGAGTATGGTAAAATAAACTAATGATCTCATATCCCAAATATCCCTTTCTAAGCATGGCTAAGCATATACATAATAATAAATGACATAATAAAATAAATCCCAACCCAAGCTACAAGGAAACAAGGTAATGCAATTCTAGGGAAACCTCCTAGCATGGGTTTCATATTTCATTTGACAATCCAAATAATTCTATCTACACATCTTAGCATAGGATCAAAGTGGTCAAGGACACTTGCCTCCTTCCTGCTGCTCTTGGAATGGGTAGTCCTGATCTTGGAAAGGGATAACTTGCTCTTGAGCAGGTTCTACATCATACCATCACACATAGCAAAAGAAAAACAACAATCCATAAGACATAGTTCACACTTCCACTTCATACAAACCACACATTCACATGTAACAAAGCCATTCACAACTTCTATGTGTTGTGTTTACTCTATGTGTGTTGACCTTTGGCTTACATGCACTTTTAATCATGTGTATATGATTCCTACTTTTGTATTCACATTTATGCTTGCATACTTTATATATGAGTTTCCAATTTAAATAAATTCCTTATATTCAATTACTACACCTTTTAGCTACCAAGTAGGCATGAAAGGTATTTTCCTTCTCCATATGTGTCTTCAGAATTTCTACCAACCCTAAACTGAATTCTTTGGATTTTAGAAACTCCATTTATCATTTACTAGTTGCTATATTTTCAGATTTATTTCTTATACCTAAATGTGAACTTTATTATGAAAATAACAAGACACATCATCTAAACAGAATAAGTTCTGATCTAAAATATTTAATAACATATTTTCGACCTTTTCCTCTGATGTAAACTGTTTTACCTTTATTTTCCTAATTTTCAGAACTATTCTTTACTTAAAAATGTGTCCCTATAACTAATAAATGTGAATAATAAATTAAACAGATTTATTTCTGCCAAAAATCTATTTTTATCTCACTCCAAAGTTTTCTAAATACTGAATTTAAATTTGACAATATGTTTGTCCCACTATTTAAATTTTAAATACTAGCCACATATTCAATTTTCTCAATTTAATATCAAACAGGGTTAAAAAGGTAAACTCACCCCACTAAAGGGTCTATAATATTATTTTAACAATTTTCAGGGGTCTAGCTACACATAACAGAGGAGTTTTTCCTAATTTTTATTAAGTCCAGGGGCTAAAACTGATTTTTAAATGAATTTACACGATTTTCTGAAGTTCCAGGGGCTGGATCAGAAGTTTCTGGGGCTAGCTCTTATTTTCCGAGAACCCTAGGGGGTAGCACGTAAGATTTCCAGTCTTTATAACGCGGGGCTGACGTGGACCATCCGATTTAAAACAGAGGGCTGAGATTATAACATCGAACCGGTACGCGGGGATTTAAACTCTACCGTGCGATTTAAAATGAACGGCGCACAAGCGGCCACGTCGCTCTGATCGAGCGCGGGCGACGCTGCCCGGCGGCGCACGGCGGCGGGAGGCGGCGATCTCGCCGGAGAGTTTCAGATCTTCGTCAATTCTCCCTAAAACTGTGATTTTATGGCATAGATCGGTGGAGGGGAGGTCGGGGATCTCACCTCGGGGGTTTTCTTGAGCTCGGAGGTCCTGGAAAGCGATCGGCGACGAGGTCCAAGGTGAATTCACGGTGAGGCTCGTCGGCGCTGTGTTTGAGCCGCAAACCACCGAGTTTTCTGCACCTGCGAGGTTCCCCGGAGGCGGTGGATCAAGACCAGCGAGTTAGATCGGAATTCCCGAGCGTAGATCGGGCAGAATTCGCCGGAGGTGCTCGGTTTCTCACAGGAGTAAAATCGGCGGATCGCGTGGGAAAAACGGGACAAGGCCGGGGTTTTTATAGACGGGGGAGGGCGGCGGGTTGGTTTAGATCGAGCTGGAGTCTTCGGGGTCCGGAAATCGGCTGGGATACGCGAGAATTCCCGATCGGTTTTGATTCGGCTGAGAGAGTCCGGCCGATCACGGCGCGGGCGCGAGGAAGAAGAAAAGTTGGCGGGCCCCGCCTGTCAGTGGGAGGAAGGGGGCGCGCGCGGCCTCGGGCTGGCGCGAGCAGGGTGGGCCGGCTGGTGGGTTTCGGCCCACTGGCCGGTTTTTTTTCTGTTTTCCTTTTTCTTTTTCTATTTCTTTTCTGTTTTGAGTTTAAATTGAATTCCAGTTTGAATTTAAATTGTTGCAAAACATGCAACACGTCCAAAAATTTTTAAATTCCCATCTTAACAGGATTTTGGGGTGTTACAGCTCTACCCCCCTTAAAAGAAATCTCGTCCTCGAGATTGGTGGTTCTAAGAAAACAATTCCAGAAATTGTGCCTTGAGCTCATCTTCCCGCTCCCAGGTGGCTTCCTCTTCTGAGTGATGCTTCCATTGCACCTTGCACATCTGGATTCTTTTATTTCTGGTGAGGCGTTCCATTGTCTCCAAAATCTTGTATGGTTGCTCAGCATAAGACAAATCCTCAGCTACGTCCACTTCATTCATGGGTAACACCTCTTCAGGCGTTCTCAGGCATTTCTTGAGTTGTGACACATGGAATACATCGTGCACATCCGATAGACGAGCCGGTAACTCTAGTTGATACGCCACTTCGCCTTTCCTTTCCAGAACATGAAAGGGTCCGATGTATCGAGGTGACAACTTCCCTTTCACCTTGAACCGACGAAGTCCTCTGATAGGGGACACCTTGAGATAGACATAGTCTCCCACGTTGAAAACGAGCTCTCTTCTTCGTACATCGGCATAGCTCTTTTGGCGTGTCTGTGCTATCCTCAAATTGTTGCGAATTTCCCTCACCTTCGCCTCGGCTTCTTGTAGTACTTCTGGACCAAACACTTTACTTTCCCCCGTTTGGTTCCAAAATAGGGGAGTTCTGCACTTCCTCCCGTACAAAGCTTCAAACGGTGACATCTTCATACTAGCTTGATAGCTGCTGTTATAGGAAAACTCCGCATACGGTAAGTTCTTATCCCAACTCCGATTGCTTTTGAGTGCACATGCCCTCAGCATATCTTTAAGAATCTGATTGGTTCTTTCCGTCTGCCCATCAGTTTGGGGATGATAGGCAGAGCTGAAATTCAGATGGGTTCCCATGGTTTCATGCAATTTTTGCCAGAACCTTGAGGTGAACTGCGTCCCTCGATCCGACACAATCTTCTTTGGCACTCCATGGTAACACACGATCCTTGACATGTACATCTCTGCCCATTTGGATCCGATGTAGCTTTCTTTCACGGGGATGAAATGAGCTACCTTGGTTAGCCTGTCAATGATGACCCATATTGAATCATATCCTGATTGGGTCCTAGGCAATCCCACTATGAAATCCATACCGATTTCTTCCCATTTCCATTCAGGCACTTTGAGTGGTTGCAATAATCCCGCGGGTCGTTGATGTTCTGCTTTCACCAACTGACATGTGTCACATAGGGCAACATGTTCCGCGACATCTCGCTTCATGCCATACCACCAATACCTGCTCTTGAGGTCCTGGTACATCTTCGTACTCCCAGGATGAATGGAATAGTCGGAATCGTGAGCCTCCTTCAAAATTAATTCACGGATCTCCTTTACTTCAGGCACACAGATCCTTTTCCCGTGCCACACCGTACCTTGTTCATCCTCTCTGAAACCAGGAGCTTTATTTCCCTTGATGAGTTGCCTGATTTCTTGTATCTTCTCGTCGTTCTTTTGACCGTCGCGTATGTCTTGCTCTAGTGTGGAGTCCACTTCCATGGCGATGGCTTCACCACTATTCACAAGGCATAGATTGAGCCTTATAACCTCGTCCTTCAATTCTGCAGGCATGTCCTTTAAGCTCAACTTATTGACTTGCACTTTCTGACTTAAAGCATCGGCCACGACGTTTGCTTTCCCAGGATGATAGTTGATGCCCACATCAAAGTCATTGATTAGCTCTAACCATCTCCTTTGTCTGGGGTTGAGATCTGGCTGTTTGAAATTGTACTTCAGACTCTTATGATCCGTATATATCTTTGTCCTCTTCCCCGTCAAATAGTGTCACCAAATTTTCAACGCGTGTACCACTGCGGCTAGTTCTAGGTCATGTGTAGGATAGTTTTTCTCGTGCTTCCGGAGTTGTCGGGATGCATAAGCCACGACATGCCCTTCTTGCATGAGAACACATCCCAACCCGTTTCTAGAGGCATCGCAGTACACTGTAAAGTTCTTCTGCATATCTGGCATAACTAGCACTGGGGCTGTTGTCAATCTTTTCTTTAACTCCTGAAAACTCGTTTCGCACTGTGGCGTCCATGTGAATGTGATTCCCTTCTCCAACAGTTTAGTAATGGGTCTCGAGATCTTAGAGAATCCCTCAATAAACCGTCTATAGTATCCAGCCAATCCCAAAAAGCTTCGAACTTTCCCAACATTTTCAGGGGTCTTCCACTTCTGTATATCCTCGATTTTGGCAGGATCCACGGAGATTCCTCCCTCCGAGATTATATGTCCTAAGAAGGGAACTCTCTTCAGCCAAAACTCACACTTGCTCAACTTGGCATATAGTTGGTGTTCTCTCAGCCTTTGCAACACCAACCTTAGATGTTTCTCATGTTCTTCTTCATCTTTGGAGAAGACGAGAATGTCATCTATGAAAACCACCACAAATTTGTCCAGATATTCCATGAATACCTTGTTCATGAGATACATGAAGTATGCCGGGGCATTAGTTAGTCCGAAAGGCATGACAGTGTATTCATACAATCCGTACCGAGAAACGAAAGCTGTCTTGGGAATATCAGATTGCCTTATCTGGAGTTGGTGGTATCCCGACCTGAGATCAATTTTCGAGAACACACAAGAGCCCCTCAATTGATCAAACAAGTCTTCAATGTGGGGTAATGGGTACTTGTTCTTGATGGTCACCTCATTCAAGGCACGGTAATCCATGCATAACCTTTGGGTTCCGTCCTTCTTGGGCATAAATATCACCGGAGCTCCCCATGGTGAGGAACTAGGACGAATATACCCCTTCTCCGTCAATTCTCTCAAATGATTCTTGAGTTCTCCCAGCTGCTTGGAGTCCATCCGATAAGGTCTCTTGTATATCGGGGCTGTCCTAGGTACTAGCTCAATTGCGAATTCCACTTCACGATCGGGAGGCATACCTGGCAAATCCTCCGGAAACACATCTGGATATTCCCTGATGGTCCTGATCTCCTCCACTTTCACCTCAACTTGATTCAATTTAATGTCCCTCCTAGGCTCGTGTATTGTTACGAACTTTACTCTTGTGCCACTAGGGTGAGTTAGTTCCACCGTTCTGGTCGAACAATGGATGATTCCTTTATGTTTGGTCAACCAATCCATACCCAAAATAATATCTATCCCTTGTGAATCTATCACTATGAGGTTAGCAATAAATACTACCCCATTAATGTCTAGGTTCACTTTAGGACACACTTGTCTTGTCCTTATTTCTCCACCTGGAGAGTTTACGGCTAGCATATGATTCATTTGTGTTGTTGCTAGGTCATGCTTCTTAACAAACCCTTGAGCAATGAACGAGTGGGTAGCACCAGAATCAAACAGCAGGGTTGCAATGTGTAAATTGACAGGAAACTTACCAACTACAACGTCGGGTGCCTCTTGTGCTTCCTCCATAGTGACGTGGTTCACCCGTCCTCTCATTACATTCTGTTGTTGTGGCTGCGTGGGCTTCTTCTTTGGGCACTTATGGGCGTAGTGCCCCACTTCACCACAACTAAAACATTGCACCCCAACCTTAGGTGACTGGCCTTTGTTGTCTTGGGGTTGGTTTGGAGGTCCTTGCACTGCTGGTCAAGGTGGATATGCGGGGCGAGGCTGCTGTACAAACTGACGTTGCGGCTGTGCTGGTGCTGCCGGAGGCCTGTAGTTCAGGTTGTACCCTCTTGGTGCTGAGTAGGGTACCGCAGCACGGTTCGTCTGCCCTGCAGGTTGCTTCATCAGACGTGGGCGGGTGTTGCTCCCTGAGGCTTGATGTGACCACCCGGCCTTCCTCTTATTCTAATTTTCCAAGGCCTTCAGTTTCCTTTCCACCACAAACGCTCTGTCCACCATCTTTTGGAAGCTTTCATACTCATTTGAGGACATTGCACACTGCATTTCTGTGGTAAGTCCCTCCACGAAACAATCTTGTTTCTGCTCATCAGTCTCTATGTCCCGTGGGGCATAACGGGATAGTTGAGTAAATTTAGTGAGGTATTCCCTCACCGTCATGTTTCCCTGCTGCAGTTCCAAGAACTCCTTCCTCTTGTTTTTGAGTTCACCTCTTGGGATGTAATGGTTGCGGAAGCTACGCTTGAACTCTTCCCAAGTGATGTTCTCAGGGTCATGATGGGC
This sequence comes from Neostapfia colusana, assembly GCA_030760725.1. NCBI lineage: Eukaryota > Viridiplantae > Streptophyta > Magnoliopsida > Poales > Poaceae > Neostapfia > Neostapfia colusana. Next base: position 110,972,575 of record JASWHV010000001.1, read on the forward strand.
GGCCACGTAGGCGGTCCACCAATCAGCAGCAGGTCCATGCAATTGATAAGAGGCAAACAGCACCCTCTCATACCCTTGGCACTGTATGATCCTCATCTTGCTTTCAATGGTCTTTAGCCAATCATCTGCCTCCAGAGGTTCAGCAGCACTTGCAAACTTTGGAGGTTGAGTTCCTAGAAACTCACTCAACCTTGGTTGGCGTGGTGCAGTTTGTGGAGGTGGAACTTGATGCAAGTTGGCCACCACTTGAGTCAAGTTCTGGATGAGCTGATTTTGATTCTCCAGTATTTGGTGGAGGGGATCAACTCCTTTATGGCATCCACCCCTGCCTTGGCCTCCAGAAAGATGAGGGTTGCAGGCCTCATCGTTGTTGTTGGCGGGGTTGGCAGCACGACCTTTTCATCTTCCGGCCATCTAGCATGATCAACCAAATGTTAATTTAAAGCATTGCGTATTATCGTACTACTTTCACTTGTTTTTACTTTGAAGTGTTGAGGCTTTGGTTTACATTCTGAGGGTTCATGTCTCACACAAAAATAAATGCACTATTATTTCATGTGGGTTCACACACCAAAGCAAAACAATCTGAAGACGAGGCTGTGGACAATTGCTCATGGTTTCCACAACTCACGTCACACACCAAGCATTAACACCCCATTAACTAAGGTAACGACTCAACTATTCGACATCTTGCTAACTAAGGGAAAGACTCTACACTACTCGTATCCCTGAGCTGGCTCCTCGGGATCTTCCTCATTATTGCGGCTGCCTTCTGACTCTGCTTTGGGTGGGGAGGCTGCTGGTGGAGAAGTGTGACGACGCCTGATCGCTCGGCGATCTGGGGAGTCAGGAGTCCATGTATCGTTCACGGTGACACACAGTTCATTCCCATCTCCTCTTTCTCTCGCCCTCAAGCAGGCTCGAAGCAACGCCTCGGTTTCCTTCACGGTGTCACGAACATCCTGAAGCTCCTGCTGACACTCCTGCAATCGAGTGCTAAGCATGGAAGCATCCTCTAAGCACAAATCCATGTGCTCATGGGAAGTCCCTTGCTGCACTGGCGGGTACTTATACTCCGAGGTACCACTCTCGCGCTGGAGGACATACATGTACTCAGTCCTGTCCAGGTGTCGACGATAGATGTGACTCTGGCAGGTGATGGCCTCCCAGGTGACATCCTTCTCCGCATCGACCTGTGTTGCTCTACAAGCTGGAGAGCGGTGGATTTTAAGCAGCTGGTTTTCGTGTATAATCCGCATCTCTGAACTCCATTCTTCCCTCTTCTCACGGATGGTCCTGGTGGACTTATAGTGGATGATTAGCTTGCCCGTATTGCCGGCGGCTTCGAGCATACGTCGAAGACGGTGCAACAAGCCTCCTACTGCCAATCCGTAGGAAAGGTACGTCACCGGATGGCTCTCCTCTCTTTCGGCAAGTGCAACTACGGGAACTCTTCCTCCTGTGGACTTGCGAGCGGTGCGAATCGTGCGAACCATCTAAAAACAAAAAGCATTTAAACTTAGGTTAGATAAACTTTTTAAACAAAAATCCTATTTTAAATGAAAATTGGGGTAAGATGAAGAAAGTGACTCATTAAATAACACTTTTCAACACACATCTTGTAAAAATAGTTTTTAAGAAAATAGGGCCCTTAAATACGTCCATTTCTACCTAGGTTCACGTTCCTACGGGCAACCTTGGCTCTGATACCACTTCTGTCATACCCGGTTTTTCCGAAGAACAACCAAGGTGAATATCACATGTATGCCAGGATCATTTTCTCATACATGTGATGACAAATAGTGAAGCATCATTTATTACAAGCCAGGTGTCGAATATAAATAAGTCTTACATAGCAAATGTCTCGATGGACAATAATAAGTTCATCACAAGTAAATAAACTAGCAGCGGAATATTATTCTTGTGGGCTCCATCACGGGCGTTGCCCAGGGGTCTCCATGAACCTAGAAACCTTCTTCGGGTCCAAAGTCTTGGTCATTATACACCACCTCATTATGTTGACCTGAGCAGCAATATAAACCAACAAAATATGCAAGGTTGAGTACTGATGGTACTCAGCAAGTGTGGGAAAGTTATGTCATGCATGGCTAGAACAAGGGGAGGTTGAACTCATGGTTAAAGCACTATGCAATTAATCCCTATCACCTTAGCTTATTAAGCACCTACATTACTACATAGGTGAAATGGTCCCAATCTCCCAACCCATCATCAAAATCAAGTAACCATAACATTATTTCCAATGTTAAGCTCCCCGCTTAACATCCACAACTTCCAAAACCATCACTCCTCTAATCATGAATAAGTCCAAGCCGCACTTGACCGTGAGCACGGCTGTCATGACAGTTTTGACTCTGCAGAGTTTGCACCACTGTACCCACATGTAGTGATTTCATCCCCCGTTGCCGGGTGGACTAAAAGAACCTCCATTATGCCAGTGGCTACAAACCACATTCACACTTCCCAGGTGTGTAGCCAGGAGATTACTACGAAGCCTTTACAAAGGGATTCCCGACGAGCGTGGGCCCACTGAGGTTTCACCCCTAACAGCATACAAGAGGCTCCAACCCCGCTGCAGTGGCCCCCTCTTGAGCCTTGCGGTTCATATGGTAGTCCAGCTGACACCTATTCCCCGCACCATCCAACACACCCATACTACGCCGAGGATACACCTAATTAATTGGCCAAGCTGCCCCATCTCAGCATGTGGTTGGCACGGTAAAGCCAGGTTACATGCTCCATGAACCGGTCCTTAGGATCCAGGCAAGTACTAAACACAAACCCGAGTCTCGTGCACCCAGCACACAACCAAAACATCCAAATTGCCTTGATCCCCACCTCTACATAACTCACAATATCTCATTCAAGAGTATGGTAAAATAAATTGATGATCTCATATCCCAAATATCCCATTCTAAGCATGGCTAAGCATATGCATAATAATAAATGACATAATAAAATAAATCCCAACCCAAGCTACAAGGGAACAAGGTAATGTAATTCTAGGGAAACCTCCTAGCATGGGTTTCATATTTCATTTGACAATGCAAATAATTCTATCTACACATCTTAGCATAGGATCAAAGTGGTCAAGGACACTTGCCTCCTTCCTGCTGCTCTTGGAATGGGTAGTCCTGATGTTGGAAAGGGATAACTTGCTCTTGAGCAGGTTCTACATCATACCATCACACATAGCAAAAGAAAAACAACAATCCATAAGACATAGTTCACACTTCCACTTCATACAAACCACACATTCACATGTAACAAAGCCATTCACAACTTCTATGTGTTGTGTTTACTCTATGTGTGTTGACCTTTGGCTTACATGCACTTTTAATCATGTGTATATGATTCCTACTTTTGTATTCACATTTATGCTTGCATACTTTATATATGAGTTTCCAATTTAAATAAATTCCTTATATTCAATTACTACACCTTTTAGCTACCAAGTAGGCATGAAAGGTATTTTCCTTCTCCATATGTGTCTTCAGAAATTCTACCAACCCTAAACTGAATTCTTTGGATTTTAGAAACTCCATTTATCATTTACTAGTTGCTATATTTTCAGATTTATTTCTTATACCTAAATGTGAACTTTATTATGAAAATAACAAGACACATCATCTAAATAGAATAAGTTCTGATCTAAAATATTTAATAACATATTTTTGACCTTTTCCTCTGATGTAAACTGTTTTACCTTTATTTTCCTAATTTTTAGAACTACACTTAAAAATGTGTCCCTATAACTAATAAATGTGAATAATAAATTAAACAGATTCATTTCAGCCAAAAATCTATTTTTATCTCACTCCAAAGTTTTCTAAATACTGAGAAAGTTTTTAATTTAAATTTGACAATATGTTTGTCCCACTATTTAAATTTTAAATACTAGCCACATATTCAATTTCCTCAATTTAATATCAAACAGGGTTAAAAAGGTAAACTCACCCCACTACAGGGTCTATAATATTATTTTAACAATTTTCAGGGGTCTAGCTACACATAACCGAGGAGTTTTTCCTAATTTTTATTAAGTCTAGGGGCTAAAACTGATTTTAAATGAATTTACACGATTTTCTGAAGTTCCAAGGGCTAGATCAGAAGTTTCTGGGGCTAGCTCTTATTTTCCAAGAACCCCAAGGGGTAGCACGTAAGATTTCCAGTCTTTATAACGCGGAGCTGACGTGGACCGTCCGATTTAAAACAGACGGCTGAGATTATAACATCGAACCGGTACGCGGGGATTTAAACTCTACCGTGCGATTTAAAATGAACGGCGCACAAGCGGCCACGTCGCTCTGATCAAGCGAGGGCGGCGCTGCCCGGCGGCGCACGGCGGCGGGAGGCGGCGATCTCGCCGGAGAGTTTCGGATCTTCGTCAATTCTCCCTAAAACTGTGATTTTATGGCATAGATCGGTGGAGGGGAGGTCGGGGATCTCACCTCGGGGGTTTTCTTGAGCTCGGAGGTCCTGGAAAGCGATCGGCGACGAGGTCCGAGGTGAATTCACGGCGAGGCTCGTCGGCGCTGTGTTTGAGCTGCAAACCACCGAGTGTTCTGCACCTGCGAGGTTCCCCGAAGGCGGTGGATCAAGACCAGCGAGTTAGATCGGAATTCCCGAGCGTAGATCGGGCAGAATTCGCCGGAGGTGCTCGGTTTCTCACCGGAGTAAAATCGGCGGATCGCGTGGGAAAAACGGGACAAGGCCGGGGTTTTTATAGACGGGGGAGGGCGGCGGGTTGGTTTAGATCTAGCTGGAGTCTTCGGGGTCTGGAAATCGGCTGGGATACGCGAGAATTCCCAATCGGTTTTGATTCGGGTGAGAGAGTCCGGCCGATCGTGGCGCGGGCGCGAGGAAGAAGAAAAGCTGGCGGGCCCCGCCTGTCAGTGGGAGGAAGGGGGCGCGCGCGGCCTCGGGCTGGCGCGGAGCAGGGTGGCCGGCTGGTGGGTTTCGACCCACTGGCCGGTTTTTTCTGTTTTCCTTTTTCTTTTTCTATTTCTTTTCTGTTCTGAGTTTAAATTGAATTCCAGTTTGAATTTAAATTGTTGCAAAACATGCAACACGTCCAAAAATTTTTAAATTCCCCTCTTAACAGGATTTTGGGGTGTTACAGTCCTGCACTCATAGTCTGCAAACACAAAGCAAATCATTATACATGTCATTTATATGTAAAAATGTTAAGTACAACATCTAGAATAGATTACCTGCATCGCAGCTTGCATCTGTAACATGAACTAGTTTTGATACTCGTCCCTAGCCCTTTGTGCCTCGTCTCTAGCCCTGATCTCAGCTGCCCGCGCCTCGTCCCTAGCCCTGAGCGCTTCTTGCGTCCTCTGGAGCTCCTCTCGCAGACTCTGGAGCTCCAGATCTCGACTAGCGCGGTTACTGCTGGACTCGCCCTGAAGCGATGAAGAGGATCTCGAGGAAGCTCGCGCCTGTCTTGAGTCGACCACTCCATCGAAGATGGCTAACCTGCACAAATGAAGTAAGATTATTAAATTTTGTATCTCGAAGTTTGTAACAGTAAATTAAAAATTTCAAAGCTCACCGTCCGTGAGGTTTACCACCACCGCTTGCATACGCGGCTTCGGGGACGATTGGTGCGCTCTGCCAATCGAACTCTTCGCCTCGAATCCTCCGTGCCTCCTCCCCGTACTTTGCCTGCAAAAAACCAGAAAAATAACGTCATTAGTACTATTAAAGAGAATTCAATTAAGTTGAAAAAATTAACTCACCAAAGTCTCTGTCGCCGTCTGAGAAGACAGCTGGTCAGGCTGCGACGGGTCACTTCCCAAGTGACCCCTCTTCCACACCTCGATAGGTGCCGGCTGCTGACCGCTCTCGTGCTCCTATCGATACATGTTAGCACAATGAAAATTATAAAATTACTTAATAGAATGCTTATAGCACTTACCATCCGTTTAGCGAGGCGTATGTAGCCGTCCCTACCCAAACGATGTTTCCCGCCTGTCCCTCTACTCTCTTGACGGGTTTTAGAAACTGACTTGAAGCCCTCGCTCGCCCAAAGAGCACACAGCGCACGGTACGCGGCCGGACGGCTGTCAAGCCACGCTACGCCGACCTGCACACATTTATTATTAAATGAAAACATTGATCATGATCAGATAATGAAGCAAAGTAAACTAAAATCTTTCCCTCTGTGTACTGCATCTCCGTCAAGTACGTGTCGCCCGATTCCTTCCCCGGCTCACCCTCGTCTGGATGTAACTTGAAGTACGCATTTGTAGCTTGAATGCGAGCCGTAGATAGTGACTGTGTCACGATCTTCCTAGCGCAGTTATGGAAGACGAGACGAGCATGATCCGTCTGCTCGGACTCGTCCTCCAAACGATACCGTTCTGAAAAAAAAAGAAATATATAACTAAATGTATGTAACTTATAATAAATTCGTATTACATAAATATTGTTCATACTTATTATGAAGTCGTGCCAAACAGCCTCCTGGTGGTTGCCGTGAAGAACGTCCTGGGCCCTATAGTAGTCGTCCCAAGACGTGGCAGTGCGTCCGTTCACTACACCAGGGTAGTGCAAACGGACAAGACGGCCCAAGATACCGTTCACCAGCGCGTGGCGTCCCTAGCCCGTGAACGAAGCATCCTCCCAAGTCCTGAGACATGATTCTCAATTAGTATACATATAAGGCTAAAAGTATCTAAATTGAATTGTTATACATTTACTTACCTATCGCCAACCGGACGAATAATGACCCGATTGTTTGGGTCTGCAAGAGCCGGAGGAGGAGCCACGTATGGCTCCTCCTAGTCTGCCGCTGTGGAACCAGCTCCGAAGGAGGCTCTGAAGAAAGAGGCTCCGAAGAAGGGTGCTCCAAAGGAGGCTCCGACCAAGAAGGCATCGTAGCCTCTGTGTCCTCGGACGTAGAGTCGTCCTGACAATTTTAAAGATTCATATTATAGAATAAATAATTACTTATATCATTTATTTAATTAAATATTCTTTACCTGTCGTGACCACTGTACAGAACCAGGTGACGACTCCGGTAGATGGCTCAACAACTGAGCCCGTATACCCCCACTAAGCTGAGTCCCGTGGAAGACCTCGTCTGCTCTCGTGGGTGTCGGTGACAGAAAGCTCCGCGCCCCTATACATCGTCGTCTGCTGCTGCTCGACGACATCCTGTCTAAAGAAAATTTGCTAATGAGTGAAATAGGAAGTATAGAAAAGAAAAGAAGAGATGAAAAATCTCCTTGATTTTAAACTTAACGGAAGAACCAAGAAAAACAAATATTTTTTATCACTGGAAATGTCTTGTCTACCCCCAGGGCTTTTGTGCCTTGTTCGTCCGACTTGTTTCAGACAAGTTTTTCTCGTCGAGTTTCTGTTCAGCACTACCTTGCTTTGGTGGTTTTATCATAACTCGAGTTTTACAGATCCAATTGATGTGATTCTTTTTGTTTTGTCTTCACAACTTGATTATCTATCATCTGCGAAAATTTCACGGTCATTGAATTTGTGGTTTCTGATCTACACGAGTTTCTTTGCAGTATTCCAGAACTGTTTTTCTCGCGTAGGACAGATTGACCTTTGTTAGTTTCAGTATTTCTTTTTGAGTCAGGTGTGGGCGTTAGAGGACTAAGATAAGAGCAAGTACTAGAATATTCGTATGTACTTCTTCCTGACAACCATCTCGCAGATTGCAATGGCACCTTAGTAGGAAACTCAAAGTTCACGCCTTGCCTGGGACCTAGCCGATGCCCTCTTCTGGTCTCTGCAGCAGCCAGACTCGCAGCCTGAACGTGGCCGGTGCGTTGGTCAGACCAAAAAATGGAGGGGTTGGGGCTTAGGCTCCAGGCTTGCCTTTTCTTGTTCGTTCTTTGAATTACGCCTTCTGCTATAGCTTGAAGCAGTCCCAGGGGGCCAGCATATTCAGGACCAATACGTTGTTGTATCGATGTACTCAAGCACAAGAATCGTCATTTCTCGCATCAGCATCACGATGTACTCTACTACGTAAACTGGACCATCGGTCTTCTGTCGTAGTAGTTATCTGTTTTCGTTTTCATTTTCGCATCTCACTAGTCTCTATATCTTCTGCATCTCCAACTAATTCATTGAGTCCTAAATCAGGCTCGACGGCAAAAGAGTCCGGAAACTCTTGTTCTTGGTAAATAACATCAACTCTTGTTCTAGCTCCCTTAGAGTACGCAAACTACCGACTGCCAGCGACTAACAATATAACATAAGGCCTAGCAGAAACCCTTCCATGCATGACGCCATGAATCCCGAAGGAAGCCACCCAACATGCCACTTCTATTTTCCCGAAGGCGGCCGGTGGCGTGGCGACAGAGAGGGGCAGCGGGGGCAGCCGGGCGAGAGTTGGGCCAGGGCGGCGGGGGTAGCGGGGTGGGAGGGGGGCCGTGGCGGCACGGGGTGGCGGGGGAGGCCGGCGGCAAAGAGGGGCGGCGGGGGCAGCGGGGCGGCAGGGGGGACGGGGCGGCGGGGCAGCGGTGCGGGAGGGGGTCAGGGCGTCATGGGGGCGGAGAGGAGCAGTGGGGAGAGGGGCGGCGGGGCGGCCGTAAACCTGCTAATGGGCCAAGAACCAGCCCAAACTCAAAACCAAACTATATTGTAGTACAAAAGCTCAACCCAAACCAGCCCACCAACACTCCTATCTAAACTAAACCAAACCAAACTAAATAAATAATTGTAGGATCGAAGAGCATGTGAAAAGCTACCAGAGGGGGGTGAATGGTAGATTAAAACTTTTCGCAGCGGAAACAACAAAAACCCCTCAGCAAAAAATCAATCGGTTAAAGAAACCGTGTGTGCAAGTGTTTTCAAACGTGTTCAACCGTGACAAATCAAGTAGAGAGGTATAGAATCAAGTCACGGATCTAATGCAACAAGAATCACTTGAAAACATGAAGTAAAACTCGAGATACGATCAAAACATTAAACGAAGATCAATCTGTTCTACCCGATATAAAACAGATCTGCAACGCTGCAAAGAAACTCGTGTATCTAAAAAACTACAGATCCGAAGCTCGTGAAAATTTCATAGATGATAGATAATTGAGTTGTGAAGAAAACCCAGAAAGAATCACATCAATCGGATCTGTAAAACTCGAGTTATGAACGAAACACCGAAGCAACGTCGGTCTGTCCAAAAACTCAGCGAGAAAGACTTGACGAAAAACAAGTCGGACGAACAAGGCACAAAAACTCCTAGAAACTATGAACTTTATTCAATAGAAACACAAGAGGAACAGCCCAAAGTTGTCTACCCACGAGAGCTCTGGCCTCCCTTGCTTTTATAGCCAGCACTCAGGCTAAACAATCCAATCTAGGACTCCTACTCCTAATTGGACTCGTATCCTAACTTACCATAACTGCTCAGGACTCTCCTATTCGCAGATAGAAGCAATCGTGAGACTTCCAAACACCTTATGAACGTCCTAAACATCCTAAAACAACTCAACTTCGTGCCTATCACGAAATCCTATCATAACCAACTCAAATCTTCCATATTTGAGCCATATCCGACTCAGCCTCAGCCTGAGTACGCAATCCAGCCGGTTGGACCTTTCCGACCAATTCTTTACATCCACTTCTCTTCATCACGCCTTGGAACAATGTTGCCACGTCCATGCACTCCTTGCACACGTGCAAACACCTTCCAACGACGTACACGCAACCTTCATATGCACTGCCCTTGATCCAAACATGCTGCGCGACCTCCCGATCAACTCAACCACAGCTCCTCCCGAACTTGGTTGTTGGAACCTCATCTCCTCCCTGAGACTAGTCCAAGGATCCCGTCACCAGCCATGTCTTGAACTCAAGCAACACCTGCACATGAATAAACAACCAATTCTTCCGAGCACAAGTCCTCGACTGGACTCACGTTAGTTCGAAAACCACAACACCTTACATGAGCACGTCACATAAGCATGTTGCAAACCATATCAAATGATAACAGCCATAACAACCAAAACACACCAAAAACTTAGCAAATTAATACTAAGCAAACCTTCCCATAAAGCAAGTTTGAAACATTGCGATTTAAAAGAAAAAACAAGACGCTGCAGTTCTACGAGTTGAACTTCACGGGAGCTCCCTAAAAACAAGCTCCGGACCTCACAGAAGCTCTCCGGACCTTGCAGGAGCTCTCCGGACCTTGCGTCGGACCTTGCCAACACATGGCGGACCTAACAAAGAACTTGTCGGACCTTGCCACAGAAGAATGTTTTGGCAATATTCAAAACTTTGAATGTTAATGCTAACTTTTATCCTAATTGCCAATGTATTCAGCACACATAGGTCTCACAATCTCCCCCTTGATGAATGCATTGGCAACACCAATTAAAATCCGAACATTGTCTTATGAAAAGTTTTGAAAAGCTTTGAAAACTCATTTCTCCCCCTTTATTAATTTCTCCCCATTTTTTAAAATCAGAGAAGGAAGAAAGTGTATAACATATGCAAAGTGTAAAAAAATCTCTCCTTATACATATTTCTCCCCCTTTGACAATGTATTCAGCAAGGTTCAAAGGAGAAATTTTTAATTGTTATGAGCATATTATAACATATACATATAAAACAAAGCTCATCCAAGTCATACTATCAGTTTACTTACACTATCACATCAATGAGATACATAAAGTAGTGTAAGCCATGCTAGAGATCAAATGTATTTTTCAGTTTAAGCAAGTCATGATCTCCCTTACTTAACTATTTCAAAACCTGAAAACATGACACTTGTTGCTGCATTTTTATTATTCATAATCATTTAAGGCACAAAGTTGATCATATGATATTTGCAAGAGATTATATGCTGCATCAGCCTTATTCTAACCAACCAAGCCAAGCCTATGTCATTTGACAATCAGAAGCTTAAGGACATGGTTTTAGTCATACACACTTCCTTCCAAGTTCATATCTTAGTGCAATGATAAGCAATCTCAAAAGAAGAAGTGCGATGCATGCATATTCTCTTGATCTTTTCTCAATTTTTATTTGAAAACTCAACATGTGAGCTGATCACTTGATTAATTTTTTTATGATTAAAAGCACTTGTGAGCATGCAACAAGTTCAAAACAGCAAGAAAGTTCGATCATGACCAGATTTAGTGTAAGTAATTATTCCAATTACTAGTCATGGCAAAAACTACAAAATGTATAACATAAGTAATGTAGTAAGAACTTTCAGCCTGTAAAAGGAATCACAAAGTTATATATGTATGAAATACTATGCTCATATTATTTTAGTTTCAGATTCACACATAGACTTTCAAAGTTTCAAAAACTCCCCCTCAATTTAAGCCATGAGGATGCATAACCCCTATTTCACTACGAATGAAACAAAAACGAGTGGAATCCAAAGGTTTTGTAAAAATATCAGCCAATTGTTGTTCGGTATCGACATGGTGAAGCACAATGTTTCCTTTTTTCAATATTATCACGAAGAAAGTGATACCTAATGTCAATGTGCTTAGTTCTAGAGTGTTTCACGGGGTTTTTAGCAATACAAATTGCACTAGTGTTATCACAAAATAGTGGAACACTATCTAAATCAACCCCATAGTCCTTAAGTGTTTGAACAATCCAAAGAATTTGTGAGCAAGCACTAGCCGCAGCTACATATTCAGATTCGGCCATGGATTGTGCAACTGAACTTTGTTTTCTAGAGGACCAAGCAACAAGTGAATTACCAAGAAAATGACAAGCACCCGAAGTATTTTTCCTATCAATCCTACAACCCCCAAAATCAGCATCTGAAAAAGCTTTCAAAGAAACGGTTGAGGAAGAAGGAAGAAAAATGCCAAATTCTTGAGTTCCATGTAGGTACCTGAGAATCCTTTTGATGGCTTGGCGATGTGAAGCACGTGGAGAAGCTTGAAAACATGCACAAAGACATACGCTGAATTGTATGTCCGGTCTTGACGCCGTGAGATACAAAAGTGATCCAATCATACTTCTGTATTCCTTTTTATCGATCGGGTCACCATCTTCATCAAGTTCAAGTGTTGTTGCTGTTCCCATTGGTGTCCGAAGAGGCTTGCATTTGTCCATGTTGAAGCGCTTAAGAAGGTCCTTTGTATACTTAGTTTGATGCACAAAAGTTCCTTCTTTTGTTTGCTTGATTTGCAGCCCCAAAAAGTATGTGAGTTCTCCCATCATACTCATCTCAAATTCTGAACTTATCATAGCTGAAAACTTGGACACGAGATCATGAGAAGCACAACCAAAGATAATATCATCCACATACACTTGAACGAATAATGAGTCATTGCCATGCTTAAGTACAAAAAGAGTTTTATCAACCTTGCCCATGGTAAACCCCTTTTCAAGTAAGAATGTTTTTAACCTATCATACCATGCTCTAGGGGCTTGTTTTAGACCGTACAAGGCTTTGGACAGTTTGTAAACATGATTAGGAAAATTTGGATTTTCAAAACCCGGTGGCTGCTTAACATAAACCTCCTCCTCTATGTAGCCATTAAGAAAAGCACCTTTAACATCCATTTGACATAACTTGAAACCTTTAGATGCAGCAAATGCTAATAAAATTCTTATAGCTTCTAATCTAGCAACAGGAGCAAATGTTTCATCAAAATCTAGACCTTCAATTTGAGTGAAACCTTGAGCAACCAACCTAGCTTTATTCCTAACCACAACCCCATCCTCACTTTGCTTATTTTTAAATACCCATTTAGTTCCAATTAATGTGTGACCTTGAGGTGGAGGTACAAGTTTCCAAACATTATTTCTTTCAAAATTTTCTAACTCTTCTTGCATGGCATTAATCCAAGATTCATTAGTGAGTGTGTGTGATATATCCTTGGGTTCAAAAGAAGCAACAAAAGCAGAATGAGCATGAAAGTTTGCATCGCAAAACCTGGACCGAGTGACTCGTTCATGCAAGCTTCCAATGATTTGTTGTGGAGGATGACTTTTGAGTACTCGGAGGGGAGTAGACACTTCACAAGCACCTTCTTCTTCATGTTCAGACCTTTGATTAGGAGAGCTTGTTGATTGAGGAAGGTACGAACCAGCAGTAGTGACTGTTGGTGCTGGTTGTGGTGCAAAATCAGCAGCTTGATTGTTATTTACTTCCGAGTTTTCGGGCAGCAGCACCACTTCTTCATCTTCTTCAATAAAAATACTCTCCCCCTGCGGATATGGATCCGGACCTGAAATATCGGAGCTAGTACTTGGGCTAGCTTCATCAAAAGAAACCTCGCAAGTCTCCACAATTTTGTTAGTGTCAAGTAAAAGCACACGGTAGCCTCTAGTATGAGATGGATAACCAAGAAACATGTCATCAACAGATCTAGCTTCAAATTTATCAAGATTACCATGTTTCTTAACAAAGCATTTGCAACCAAAAACCCTAAAGTGTGTAACACTAGGCCTATGTCCAAACCGGAGCTCATATGGGGTTTTTCCAAGCTTAGCACGCAAGAAAACACGATTTGAGACATAACAAGCGGTTGCAATTGCATCAGCCCAAAATTTCCTAGGAGTTTGATATTCATCAAGCTAGTCCTAGCCATCTCAACTAAGGTCCTGTTCTTTCTTTCTACGACACCATTTTGTTGTGGTACATAGGGTGAAGAGTATTGATGATCTATTCCATTTTCAGCACAAAAGTGATCAAAGGATTGGTTTTTAAATTCAGTTCCGTTATCACTTCTAATTGCTTTTAATGATCCTGGGTGATCAATAGATAATCTAAGAAATAAAGTTCTAAAATGACTAAAAGCTTCATTCTTAGATGCCATAAAATAAACCCAAGAATATATGGAATAATCATCAACAATCACAAGCACATATCATTTACCTCCGAAGGATTGAACACGTGCCTGACCTACTGTGTCAAGATGTAAAAGTTGTCCCGGTTCAGCTGTCATGGTCATTGTGAGAGGAGCATGTGAACCTGCAACAAACTTAGCATGTCTACAAGAAGAGCACACAATATCATTGTCCTTTTTAAGCTTCGGCAGCCCATGTATGCGATCGAGAGCACTAACACGAGTGAGATGATCAAAGCCTATGTGACCAAGTCTACGATGCCAAAAATATATATCCTTTGTATCATTAGCAACTAGACACCGATGCTTAGAAGTTGACAAATCAAAATCAGCTTTAAAAACTCTTCCAAACTTAGACATGTTAAACAAAAGCTCACCTTTTGAATCTACAACCTTGCAGCAATTTTTAGCAAAGCTAACCTCTAGATTTTCATCTAGCAATTGTGAAACCGAAAGCAAGTTGTATTTCAAATTTTTAACAAGTGCTACATCTTTCAAAGTGTAGAGATTGTTTACTCTAACCGAACCTTTAGCAATTATGGAAGTAGAAGAGTTATCGGCGAAAGTAACATTTTCTACACGTGACGCAAAAGAGAGAGAGGAGAACCATTCTTTGTTACTGGTCATGTGGCGTGAGCAACCTGAATCCACAATGCAAATGTTCTCCTTCCTCAAACGTGAAACCTACACAGCAGCACAATACGTCGATGACTCAATACTGGGGTTAGTTAAAAGACTTTTAGGAATCCAGTACTGAGTCACACGACGTCCAGCAGGAATAACACGCGAAAGCTGAGAAGGTACAGCAGGTTTATGAGCCAAACATCGAAAATTTTTGTTCCCAACTACTGACTTAGAAGATGTGTTATATGTAGCACAAAAAACAGTAGGTCCGGGAGCAAGTTTTTGACTCATTACAACAGGTTGCAAGCTCCGAATATTCGGTCTAGCAGATTTTGCTTGGTTGTTATGTGATCTAGCAAGTATTCATTGTTTCTTATCGTGTTTAGCTAGTCTATAACAAAAATCCATGACATGACCATCTCTACCACAGTAGGTACAATGAAAAATAACCTTATTATCATGTCTAGATGAGCAAGCAACACGTTTATTAGAACCCGAATGGGACAGTACTCCTGCAGATTTGAAAATCACCTCTTTTTGTCTAGGAGCTGTTTGAATCAAACCGCTTCCTAATGACTTTACAACTTTAGGTGGGTGTGCCTAAGCATGAGCATGAGAATTAAAACCTAAACCAGTTTTATCATTACAAGACTTGGAAGAATTCAGCAGCAAGTTTAGGTTCTTATTTGCATTAGAAAATCGATCTAGTGTCCCATGCATGTCATCAAGTTTATTGGACAGATCAAAGCAGTTTTCACATGAAGTTTTTCCTTTTAGTTTGCAATTTGAACAATATTTAACTTCATGCACACGTAAAGCATTGTTCAAAATAGAAATCTCAATCATAGCATCATTTAGTTTCTTATTCAGATCATCACATGAAAAACAATGCAAATCAATTGTAGAACAACAAGCATCTTTCAAATTTTTATCATTAAGTGCAGCAAGCTCTTTGTTCTTTTCAATTTCAAGTTCAAGTTTATCAAGTGTAGATGTGTGTGCACTTCTTAAAGAGGATAATTGTTCATAAATCAAATCACATGAGAAACAAGAATCGTCACTAGGAATCAAAGTTTTTAAACGATTAATTTCAGATTCTAGTGATTCAATTTTAACAGCATTGTTCCTAAGTTTTTTATCCTTTTTCTTTAATATAACAGTGGCACGAGAAATAGCATCACACATTTCTTCGCAAGTGAGACATACCTCTTCATTGTCGCTGTTGTGTTCTGCCTCCTCGGAGCTTGAACTTGACTTGCTCGCCATGCAGCACATATTTGCCATCGCTTCTTCATCTTCATCACTACCGGTGTCCACATCACTTGAGCCGAAATCTTGAAGTGCAGAGATCATACTATGCACTATGTTGCGCATTGATAAATCTTTCTTCTTCTTATTCTTTGCAAACAATTTCTTCGGCCTTGTTTGCTTTTCTTCACGTGAAGTCGGACCTGAAAGGTTAGGGCACTCCGTACGAAAATGTCCTGTCTTACCACATTCAAAACATCGTTGAGGTCCGGAGCTTCCTCTCCTTCTAGTTCTCACATTTTGCAATGCTTTTGAGAACCGAGTAGAGATGAGTGCAAGCTCCTCCTCTGGAAACTCTTCAATCTGTTCAAGGGTTAGAGAGGACAGCAAAGAGAGTGCACCACTAGATGATGATTGACTAGAACTAGACATGTCACGTTGCGAAACAAATGCAATAAACTTGTTGGGGTTTTTACGTTAGATGATGTCAATTTCATGAGTTTTCAATTTAGAATAAAGCACGTCTAAAGTAAGAGAACTCATGACAGTAGATTCATGAATAGATGTAACTTTCATCTCCCAAATTGACATATCTAATACTCCTAACAATTGTCTAGCATTTTCAGCATCTGAAAAGTTAACATTGACACTACGCAAGTTGCTGAGAATTTTATTAAAGCGAGCAAAAAGGTCGTCAATTGACTCACCGGGTTGCATCTCAAAACGCATGTATTCTTTCTTGAACATATCTTGCCTTACCTCCTTGATCGTATTGGATCCTTCATGGTAGTCACAAAGAGCTTTCCAAACATCATATGCAGATCGGAGGTGTGCAACACGGTCGAAGTCGCTTTGAGTCAATCCTTGGATGATCAAGTTGCGAGCCTTGTTGTTGTTGTCAACATCTCTCATGTTCGCAGCCGTAACTTGATTGTTGGGTGGTACATCGAAGTTCCGGTAGACCTTTTCCCATATGGCGAAGCTTTGCGCCTGTATGTAGGCCTCCATCCGCGCATTCCAAACCTGAAAGTCGATGCCATTGAACACACAAGGTTTTGCGGAGTACTTCTCCATGATGGTTAGTCAAAACACGTGCAAATCACAAAGATTAGAGCACCTTGGCTCTGATACCAATTGTAGGATCGAAGAGCACGTGAAAAGCTACCATAGGGGGGTGAATGGTAGATTAAAACTTTTCGCAGCGGAAACAACAAAAACCCCTCAGCAAAAAATCAATCGGTTAAAGAAACCGTGTGTGCAAGTGTTTTCAAACGTGTTCAACCATGACAAATCAAGTATAGAGGTAGAGAATCAAGTCACGGATCTAATGCAACAAGAATCACTTGAAAACACGAAGTAAAATTTGAGATACGATCAAAACATTAAATGAAGATCAATCTGTTCTACCCGATATAAAACAGATCTGCAACGCTGCAAAGAAACTCGTGTATCTCAAAAACTACAGATCCGAAGCTCGTGAAAATTTCAAAGATGATAGATAATTGAGTTCTGAAGACAACCCAAAAAGAATCACGTCAATCGGATCTGTAAAACTCGAGTTATAAACGAAACACCGAAGCAACGTCGGTCTGTCCAGAAACTCGGCGAGAAAGACTTGACGAAAAACAAGTCGGACGAACAAGGCACAAAAACTCCTTGAAACTATGAACTTTATTCAATAGAAACACAAGAGGAACAGCCCAAAGTTGTCTACCCACGAGAGCTCTGGCCTCCCTTGCTTTTATAGCCAGCCCTCAGGCTAAACAATCCAATCTAGGACTCCTACTCCTAATTGGACTCGTATCCTAACTTACCATAACTGCTCAGGACTCTCCTATTCGCAGATAGAAGCAATCGTGAGACTTCCAAACACCATAGGAACGTCCTAAACATTACTAAAACAACTCAACTTCGTGCCTAGCACGAAATCCTATCATAACCAACTCAAATCTTCCATATTTGAGCCATATCCGACTCAGCCTCAGCCTGAGTACGCAATCCAGCCGGTTGGACCTTTCCGACCAATTCTTTATGTCCACTTCTCTTCATCACGCCTTGGAACAATGTTGCCACGTCCATGCACTCCTTGCACACGTGCAAACACCTTCCAACGACGTACACGCAACCTTCATATGCACTGCCCTTGATCCAAACATGCTGTGCGACCTCTCGATCAACTCAACCACAGCTCCTCCCAAACTTGGTTGTTGGAACCTCATCTCCTCCCTGAGACTAGTCCAAGGATCCCATCACCAGCCATGTCTTGAACTCAAGCAACACCTGCACATGAATAAACAACCAATTCTTCCGAGCACAAGTCCTCGACTTGACTCACGTTAGTTCGAAAACCACAACACCTTACTTGAGCACGTCACATAAGCATGTTGCAAACCATATCAAATGATAACAGCCATAACAACCAAAACACACCAAAAACTTAGCAAATTAATACTAAGCAAACCTTCCCATAAAGCAAGTTTGAAACATTGCGATTTAAAAGCAAAAACAAGACGCTGCAGTTCTACGAGTTGAACTTCACGGGAGCTCCCTAAAAACAAGCTCCGGGCCTCACAGAAGCTCTCCGGACCTTGCAGGAGCTCTCCGGACCTTGCGTCGGACCTTGCCAACACTTGGCGGACCTAACAAAGAACTTGTCGGACCTTGCCACAGAAGAATGTTTTGGCAATATTCAAAACTTTGAATGTTAATGCTAACTTTTATCCTATTTGCCAATGTATTCAGCACACATAGGTCTCACAATAATCAACCCAACCCAGGCCAGTCCAGTGCCCCTACTATGGTTTGAAACCGGTTTCAACCCAATTGAAAATATCAGTTCCAACACCGTATGCAAGAAGTGGCCGCCGCGACTGGAGCAGGAGCAGGACTACGGGGCTGGGTTGGCCCGTGGACGCCGTGGCGTGGGGTGACGGGAGGGTGTCGATCCCGCTCCTATTACTGCACATCGCGCCGCCCACAATGATGCTGAAGGTCGATCTGGTTGGCATGCCAGATTGTGCCCCAGGCCAAGAGGGAGGGAGATGCTAAGAAAAGGGATGGCGGCTGAACAGACCTGCCTTTGGCGCCAGGGAGAGGAAGGCGAGGCATGGCGCAAGGGCCGCGGGCAAGAAGAACACAAGCAAGCTGGATCAAGTGAGCAGGAAGCAGCAGCAGCAGCAGCAGAGCGTGGTCGAGGCGATGAGCGCAGCTGCTGCGCAATGTGGCGTCCGGCCACGAAATTTCCAGCTAGCTAGTAGACCGCCTCTGTGCCACTGGCACTGGCTTCTTCATGCTCCCAATCCACACCAAGGAGGCTTACACAACCGACCCCGCTGCTCATCCGCGTCGAGTGTGTCAAACCATACAAGAACCATATTAAACCACACCAAACTGTTTATGGGGAGAAACCAACCCAAAACAAACTGTTAGCTGTGTCAACCCATTTCAATCCAGTCCAATCCAAACCCATAAAAAACCAATCCACTAGAACCAGTTCCAAACCGAACCGTTATCAGGTTTAGGCGGCCGGCGGCGTGGCGGCAGAGAGGGGCAGCAGGGGCAGAGAGGAGCGGCGGGGCGGCAGAGAGGGGAAGCAGGGGCAGCCGGGCGAGAGGTGGGCTGGGGCGGCGGGGCAGCGGGGCGGGAGGGGGGCCGTGGCGGCGTGGGGTGGCGGGGGCGGCCGGCAGCACGGCGGCAGAGAGGGGCGGCGGGGGCAGCGGGGCTGAAGGGGGGCCGGGCGTCGCGGGGGCGGAGAGGAGCGGTGGGGGCAGCCTGCTGTGCGGCGGTGGAGAGGGGCGGCAGGGAGAGGGGCGGCGGGGGCAGCCGGCTGCGCGGCGGTGCAGAGCGGCGGCAGGGAGAGGGGCGGCGGGGAGAGGGGCATCAGGGAGAGGGCGGCGGGGGCGGCCGGCTGCGCAGCGGTGCAGAGCGGCGGCAGGGAGAGGGGCGGCGGGGAGAGGGGCGGCGGGGAGGAGGGCATACCTTGGGAGGCGGCGACAGGAGACTGAGCGGCGGAGACCGGCGAGGGCGACGGCGACTCGGGAGGCGGCGCACGGGGCGGCGGAGACCGGCGATGGCGAAGCGGAGTCGGGAGGCGGCTCGGGCGGGAGAGAAGGCCGCCTCCCGACTGGCGGGGTCGGGAGTATATCGGGCTTATTGACGACGGTTGTCTCTCCCTGTCGTCAATAAGCAGCTTATTAACGACGGTTGTGTCTCCCCGTCGTCAATAACGCCTCTAGTGGGGCCGGATCTCGGCCAAATTTGACGACGGCCGTTATAGACGATGGCCGCCGTCGTCTTTAAATTTATTGACAACGGTTGTATCTAGCTGTCGTCAATTAATTAAAAGACGACGGCCCCATCGTCAATATATTTGGCCGTCGTCAATCATTGGGTTTCCTGTAGTGAATGAGTTGATGAAGCACTAGACATCCTAGTTTATGGGAGAAACAACCTAAAATTGAGGGGTTTGAAGGGATTAGGTTTTTCCTCAAGAACGTACTTTGAGGGTTCAAATCCGAACAAAACTTCCTATTGGAGGGCGGAGAAGTCCGAAGATTGACTTCTCGAGGCTCCAAAGAGTAGAAGACTCGTATCATTTGGAGGTTTCGGTGGAAATCCTCAAAAAGCGCCAATGGGGGCGAGTTTGAGGAGGGGCGCACGTTGAGATGCATTTTTGATGAAGTGGAGGAAGTCGGGCCTCGGCGGTTGGGTTAAGTCCCAAAGGTCCAAACTAGTCCGGCGGGAAATACCGGACAAGTCCGGTGGCCGGACCAGATCTGGACTTGTTTTGTTGTCTGGACAAGTCCGGTGACAGGCCGAACTAGTCCGATGTGGACTTGTCTGAGCCTGTCCGGACTTCTCTAGGACGTCGGACTTGTCCGGCCCCTGGGGCAGACTAGTCCGGTCCTTGACAGCCAACTCTCATATATACCGAGAGTTTGCAAGGGATGATCCATATGGACTAATTTTTCACAAGTATTCTCAATGAACATGGCCAGTAGAGCACACAAACAATCATACAATGACCTTGATTCAAGGAGACAATAATCGAAAATAGTTTGATAGAAAATTGAGAGAGGCAGGTTTTCGGAAATGTGCTTAATTTTGAAGAGAATAAACAACTAATAGTCAGATGTGCAACATTTCAAGCCAGATTTCGAGAATCAAGGATCTTTAGCTCATTCCAAGTTCACAAAAGTGTTTTTCATCTAGTGGCTTGGTGAAGATATCAGCTAGTTGTTTTTCGGTTCTCACATGCGAAATAGCAATGTCCCCCTTTATTGAGTGATCTCTCAAGAAGTGGTGTCGGATGTCAATGTGTTTGGTCCTAGAGTGTTAAACAGGGTTATGGGCAATCTTAATAGCACTCTCATTGTTGCATAGGAGTGGAATATGGTTCATATTGAGACCATAGTCCCTTAGAGTTTGTCACATCCAAAATAGTTGTGCACAACAACTTCCGGCTGCGACATACTCCGCTTAGGCTGTCGATAGGGCAATAGAATTTTGTTTTTTGGATGACCATGATACTAGGGACTTACCCAAGAATTGACAAGTACCGAGGTACTTTTCTTATCTACTTTGCATCTGGCATAATCTGCATCGGAGTATCTGATGAGATTGAACTTGGACCCCTTAGGATACAACAACCCTAAGTTAGGTGTATGAACTAAATAGTGCAAGATTCTCTTTATGGATGTTAAATGACACTCTTTAGAAGCGGCTTGAAACCTTGCAGACATGCATACACTTAACATAATATCGGGCCTAGATGCTCAAAGGTAAAGAAGGAATCTGTCACACCCGGTTTTTCCGAAGGAAACAACCAAGTGAATATCACATGTATGCCAGGATCATTTTCTCATACATGTGATGACAAATAGTGAAGCATCATTTATTACAAGCCAGGTGTCGAATGTAAATAAGTCTTACATAGCATATGTCTCGATGGACAATAAGAAGTTTATCACAAGTAAATAAACTAGCAGCGGAATATTATT
The DNA here is from genome assembly GCA_030760725.1 of Neostapfia colusana. Classification (NCBI taxonomy): domain Eukaryota; kingdom Viridiplantae; phylum Streptophyta; class Magnoliopsida; order Poales; family Poaceae; genus Neostapfia; species Neostapfia colusana. The sequence goes on from JASWHV010000001.1 coordinate 110,994,266, forward strand.
CTTTAGGGCTCCATCACAGGCGTTGCCCGGGGGTCTTCATGAACCTAAAATCCTTCCTCGGGTCCAAAGTCTTGGTCATTATACACCACCACATTATCTTGACCTGAGCAGCAATATAAACCAACAAATATGCAAGGTTGAGTACCAATGGTACTCAGCAAGTGTGGGAAAATTATATCATGCATGGCTAGAACAAGGAGAGGTTGAACTCATGGTTAAAGCACTACGCAATTAATACCTATCACCTTAGCTTATTAAGCACCTACATTACTACACAGGTGAAATGGTCTCAATCTCCCAACCTATTATCATAATCCAATAACCATAACATCATTTCCAATGTTAAGCTCCCCGCTTAACTTCCAAAACCATCAATCCTATAATCATGAATAAGTCCAGGCCGCTCTTAACCGTGAGCACGGCTGTCAAGACAGTTTTGACTCTGCAGAGTTTGTACCACTGTACCCACAAGTAGTGATTTCATCCCCCGTTGCCGGGTGGACTAAAAGAACCTCCATTATGCCAGTGGCTACGATCCACATTCACACTTCCCAGGTGTGCGGCCAAGAGATCACTACGAAGCCTTTACAAAGGGATTCCCGACGAGCGTGGGCCCACTGAGGTTTCACCCCTAACAGCATACAAGAGGCTCCAACCCCGCTGCAGTGGCCCCCTCTTGAGCCTTGCGGTTCATATGGTAGTCCAGCTGACACCTATTCCCCGCACCATCCAACACACCCATACTACGCCGGGGATACACCTAATTAATTGGCCAAGCTGCCCCATCTCAGCATGTGGTTGGCACTGTAAAGCCGGGTTACATGCTCCATGAACCGGTCCTTAGGATCCAGGCAAGTACTAAACACAAACCCAAGTCTCGTGCACCCAGCACACAACCAAAACATCCAACTTGCCTTGATCCCTACCTCTACATAACTCACAATATCTCATTCAAGAGTATGGTAAAGTAAATTGATGATTCTCATGTCCCAAATATCCCATTCTAAGCATGGCTAAGCATATGCATGTAAATAAATGACATGACAAAATAAATCCCAACCCAAGCTTCAAGGAAACAAGGTAATGCAATTCTAGGGAAACTTCCTAGCATGGGTTTCATATTTCATTTGACAATGCAAATAATTCTATCTACACATCCTAGCATAGGATCAAAGTGGTCAAGGACACTTGCCTCCTTCTTGCTGCTCTTGGAATGGGTAGTCCTGATCTTGGAAAGGGTTAACTTGCTCTTGAACAGGTTCTACTTCATACCATCACTCATAGCAAAAGAAAAACAACAATCATAAGACATAGTCCACACTTCTTACTTCATACAAACCACACATTCATATTTATAAAAGTTCTTTACCATTATATGTGTTGTGGTTACTTTATGTGTGTTGTGTTGTGGCTTGCATGCACTTTTAACCATGTGTATATGATTCCTACTTTTGTGTCCACCTTTATACTTACATATTATTTATATGGGTTTCCAATCAATTTCTTATATTTAACTACTTCACCTTTTTACTACCAAGTGTGTATGAAAAGTATTATTCTTCCCCATATGTGCTTTCATAATTTCTATCAACCCTAAACTGAATTCTTTGTATTTTAGAAACTCCATTTATCATTTACTAGTTGCTATATTTTCAGATTTATATTCCTATGCATAATTGTGTATTTTATTATGAAATTAGTAATACACATCATCTAAACAGAATAGGTTCTGGTCCTAAATAATTTAAAATCATATTTTGACCATGGCTTATGATGTATACTATTTCATAATTATTTTCCCTATTTTTCTATAACTATTCTTTACTTTAAAAATGTGTTCCTATACTAATAAATGTGAATAATAGATGAAACAGATTTATTTCAGCCCAAAAATATATTTTTATCTCACTCCAAAGTTTCCTAAGTACTGAGAAAGTTTTTAATTAATTTTGACAATTATGTTTGTCCCCCTTTTAATTTTTAAACACTAGTTACATATTCAATTTTCCTAATTAAATACTAAACAAGGCTAAAATAATGAATTCACCCCATTACAGGGTCTATAATATTATTTTCATAATTTCCAGGGGTCTAGCTACACTTATCAGAGGTGTTTTTCTTAATTGCTATTAAGTCCAGGGGCTAAAACTGATTTTTAAATGAATTTACATGATTTTCTGAAGTTCCAGGGGCTAGATCTGAAGTTTCCGGGGCTAGCTCTCAATTCCAGAGAACCCCAGGGGGTAGCACGTAAGAATTCCAGTCTTTATAATGCGGGGTTGACGTGGACCGTCCGATTCTAAACCGACGGCTGAGATTATAAGATCGAACCGGTACGCGGGGTTTTAAAGTCTACCGTGCGATTTAAAATAAACGGCGCACATGCGGCCACGTCGCTCTGATCGAACGCGGGCGGCGCTGCCGGCGGCGCACGGCGGCGGGAAGCGGCGATCTCGCCGGGAAGTTTCGGATCCTCGAGAATTCTGCCTAGAACTGTGATCTTATGGCCTAGATCGGTAGAGGGGAGGTCAGGGATCTCACCTCGGGGGTTTTCTCGAGCTCGGGGGTCCTGGAAAGTGATCGGCGGCGAGGTCCGAGGCAAAACCACGGCGAAGCTCGTCGGCGCTGCGTTTACACCGTAACTCTCCGAGTTTTCTGCACCTGCAAAGTTCCCCGGAGGCGGTGGATCAAAACCAGCGAGTTAGATCAGAGTTTCCGAGCTTAGATCGGCCAGAATTCACCGGCGAAGTCTCGGTGCTCACCGGAGTGAAAATCGGCGATCGCGTGAGGAAAACTGATCGGATCAGGGGTTTTTATAGCCGGGGGAGGGCGGTGGGTCTGTTGTGATCGAGTTGGAGTCCTCTGGGTCCAGAATTCGGGCGACGGGACGGGTTTCCCGATCGGTTGCGATCGCGCGCGCGGGAGAGAGTCCGGGGTCGCGGGGTTAGGGATGACATGTGGGTCCCACCTGTCGGTGAGAGGCAGCGCGGCGCGCGCGGGGGCGGGCTGGCGCGGGAGTAGCTGGGCCGGCTGGCGGGTTTCGGCCCACTGGCCAGTTTTTTCCCGTTTTTCTTTTTCTTTTTCCATTTCTTTTCTGTTTTGAGTATAATTTGAATTCCAGTTTGAATTTGAATTTTTGCAAAACATGCAACACGTCCAAAAATTTTTAAATTCCCCTCTGAACATGGTTTTGGGTTTTGAATCAAAATTTGGGGTGTTACAGCTCTACCCCCCTTAAAAGAAATCTCGTCCTCGAGATTGGTGTTTCTAAGAAAACAATTCCGGAAATTGTGCCTTAAGCTCATCTTCCCGTTCCCAGGTGGCTTCCTCTTCTGAGTGATGCTTCCACTGCACCTTGCACATCCGGATTCTTTTATTTCTGGTGAGGCGTTCCATTGTCTCCAAAATCTCGTATGGTTGCTCGGCATAAGACAAATCTTTAGCTACATCCACTTCATTCATGGGTAACACCTCTTCAGGCGTCCTCAGGCATTTCTTGAGTTGTGACACATGGAATACATCGTGCACGTCCGATAGATGAACCGGTAACTCTAGTTGGTACGCCACTTCGCCTTTCCTTTCCAAAACTTGAAAGGGTCCGATGTATCGAGGTGACAACTTCCCTTTCACCTTGAACCGACGAAGTCCTCTGATAGGGGACACCTTGAGATAAACATAGTCTCCCACGTTGAAAACGAGTTCTCTTCTTCGTACATCAGCATAACTCTTCTGGCGTGTTTGTGCTATCGTCAAGTTGTTGCGAATCTCCCTCACCTTTGCCTCGGCTTCTTGTAGCACTTCTGGACCAAACACTTTACTTTCTCCTGTTTGGTTCCAAAATAGGGGAGTTCTGCACTTCCTTCCATACAAAGCTTCAAACGGTGACATCTTCATACTGGCTTGATAGCTGTTGTTATAGGAAAACTCCGCATACGGTAAATTCTTGTCCCAACTCCTATTGTTTTTGAGTGCACATGCCCTTAACATATCTTCAAGGATCTGATTGGTTCTCTCCGTCTGCCCGTCAGTTTGGGGATGATAGGCAGAGCTGAAATTCAGATGGGTTCCCATGGTTTCATGCAACTTTTGCCAAAACCTCGAGGTGAACTGTGTCCCTCGGTCCGACACTATCTTCTTTGGCACTCCATGGTAACACACAATCCTTGACATGTACAATTCTGCCAATTTGGATCCGCTGTAGCTTTCTTTCACAGGGATGAAATGAGCTACCTTGGTTAGCCTATCAATAATGACCCATATTGAATCATACCCGGATTGGGTCCTAGGCAATCCCACGACAAAATCCATGCTGATTTCTTCCCATTTCCATTCAGGCACTTTGAGTGGTTGCAATAATCCCGCGGGTCGTTGATGTTCTGCTTTCACCAACTGACATGTGTCACATAGGGCAACATGTTCCGCGACATCTCGCTTCATGCCATACCACCAATACCTGCTCTTGAGGTCCTGGTACATCTTCGTACTCCCAGGATGAATGGAATAGTCAGAATCATGAGCCTCCTTTAAAATCAATTCACGGATCTCCTTTCCTTCTGGCACACAGATTCTTTTCCCGTGCCACACCGTTCCTTGTTCATCCTCTCTAAAACCTGGAGCTTTATTTTCCTTGATAAGATGTCTGATCTCTTGTATCTTCTCATCATTCTTTTGGCCCTCGCGTATGTCTTGCTCAAGTGTGGAGTCCACTTCCATGGCGATGGCTTCACCACTATTTACTAGACATAGATTGAGTCTTATAACCTCGTCCTTCAATTCTGCAGGCATGTCCTTCAAACTCAACTTATTGACCTGCACTTTCCGACTCAAAGCATCGGCCACGACGTTTGCTTTCCCAGGATGATAGTTGATGCCCACATCAAAGTCATTGATTAGCTCTAACCATCTCCTTTGTCTGAGGTTGAGATCTGGTTGTGTGAATATGTACTTCAAACTCTTATGATCCGTATATATCTCTGTCCTCTTCCCCATCAAATAGTGCCGCCAAATTTTCAACGCGTGTACCACTGCAGCTAGTTCTAGGTCATGTGTAGGATAGTTCTTCTCGTGCTTCCGAAGCTGCCAGGATGCATATGCCACGACATGTCCTTCTTGCATGAGAACACATCCCAACCCATTTCCAGAGGCATCGCAGTACACTGTGAAATTCTTCTGCATATCTGGCATAACCAACACTGGGGCTGTTGTCAATCTCTTCTTTAGCTCCTGAAAGCTCGTATCGCACTGTGGCGTCCAGGTGAATGTGACTCCCTTTTCCAACAGTTTGGTGAGAGGTCTCGAGATCTTGGAGAATCCCTCAATAAACCGTCGATAGTATCCAGCCAATCCCAAAAAGCTTCGAACTTCCCCGACATTTTCAGGGGTTTTCCACTTCTGGATATCCTCGATTTTGGCAGGATCTACCGAGATTCCTCCCTCCGAGATTATATGTCCTAAAAAGGGAACTCTCTTCAGCCAAAACTCACACTTGCTCAACTTGGCATATAATTGGTGTTCTCTCAGCCTCTGTAACACCAACCTTAGATGTTTCTCATGTTCTTCTTCATTTTTGGAGAAGACGAGAATATCATCTATGAAAACCACCACAAATTTGTCCAGATATTCCATGAATACCTTGTTCATGAGGTACATGAAATATGCCGGGGCATTGGTTAGCCCAAAAGGCATGACAGTGTATTCATACAGTCCGTACCGAGATACGAAAGCTGTCTTGGGAATATCTGATTGCCTTATCTTGAGTTGGTGGTACCCCGACCTGAGATCAATTTTCGAGAACACACAAGCTCCACTCAACTGATCAAACAAGTCTTCAATGCGGGGTAATGGGTACTTGTTCTTGATGGTTACCTCATTCAAGGCACGGTAATCCACGCATAACCTTTGGGTTCCGTCTTTCTTGGGCACAAATATCACCGGAGCTCCCCATGGTGAGGAACTAGGGCGAATATACCCCTTCTCCGTCAATTCTCTCAAATGGTCCTTGAGCTCTTCTAGCTGCTTGGAGTCCATTCGATAAGGTCTCTTGTATATCGGGGCTGTTCCCGGTACTAGCTCAATTGCGAACTCCACGTCACGGTCGGGAGGCATTCCTGGCAATTCCTTCGGAAAAACATCTGGATATTCCCTGATAGTCCTGATTTCCTCAACTTTCACCTCCACTTGATTTAATTTAATGTCCCTCCTAGGCTCGTGTATCGTTATGAACTTTACTTTGGTGCCACTGGGGTGAGTTAGTTCCACCGTTCTGGTCGAACAATGGATGATTCCTTTATGTTTGGTCAACCAATCCATACCCAAGATAATATCTATCCCTTGTGAATCTATCACTATGAGGTTAGCAGTAAATACTACCCCATTAATGTCTAGGCTCACTTTGGGACACACTTGTCTTGTCCTTATTTCTCCACCTGGAGAGTTTACCGCTAGCATATGGTTCATTTGTGTGGTTGCTAGGTCATGCTTCTTAACAAACCCTTGAGCAATGAACGAGTGGGTAGCACCAGAATCAAACAGCAGAGTTGTAAGGTGTAAATTGGCAGGAAACTTACCAACTACCACGTCGGGTGCCTCTTGTGCTTCCTCCATAGTGACGTGGTTCACCCGTCCTCTCACTACATTCTGCTGTTGTGGCGGCGCAGGCTTCTTCTTAGGGCACTTATGGGCGTAGTGCCCCACTTCACCACAGCTGAAACATTGCACCCCTCTTGAGCCTTGCGGTTCATATGGTAGTCCAGCTGACACCTATTCCCCGCACCATCCAACACACCCATACTACGCCGGGGATACACCTAATTAATTGGCCAAGCTGCCCCATCTCAGCATGTGGTTGGCACTGTAAAGCCGGGTTACATGCTCCATGAACCGGTCCTTAGGATCCAGGCAAGTACTAAACACAAACCCAAGTCTCGTGCACCCAGCACACAACCAAAACATCCAACTTGCCTTGATCCCTACCTCTACATAACTCACAATATCTCATTCAAGAGTATGGTAAAGTAAACTGATGATTCTCATGTCCCAAATATCCCATTCTAAGCATGGCTAAGCATATGCATGTAAATAAATGACATGACAAAATAAATCCCAACCCAAGCTTCAAGGAAACAAGGTAATGCAATTCTAGGGAAACTTCCTAGCATGGGTTTCATATTTCATTTGACAATGCAAATAATTCTATCTACACATCCTAGCATAGGATCAAAGTGGTCAAGGACACTTGCCTCCTTCTTGCTGCTCTTGGAATGGGTAGTCCTGATCTTGGAAAGGGTTAACTTGCTCTTGAACAGGTTCTACTTCATACCATCACACATAGCAAAAGAAAAACAACAATCATAAGACATAGTCCACACTTCTTACTTCATACAAACCACACATTCATATTTATAAAAGTTCTTTACCATTATATGTGTTGTGGTTACTTTATGTGTGTTGTGTTGTGGCTTGCATGCACTTTTAACCATGTGTATATGATTCCTACTTTTGTGTCCACCTTTATACTTACATATTATTTATATGGGTTTCCAATCAATTTCTTATATTTAACTACTTCACCTTTTTACTACCAAGTGTGTATGAAAAGTATTATTCTTCCCCATATGTGCTTTCATAATTTCTATCAACCCTAAACTGAATTCTTTGTATTTTAGAAACTCCATTTATCATTTACTAGTTGCTATATTTTCAGATTTATATTCCTATGCATAATTGTGTATTTTATTATGAAATTAGTAATACACATCATCTAAACAGAATAGGTTCTGGTCCTAAATAATTTAAAATCATATTTTGACCATGGCTTATGATGTATACTATTTCATAATTATTTTCCCTATTTTTCTATAACTATTCTTTACTTTAAAAATGTGTTCCTATACTAATAAATGTGAATAATAGATGAAACAGATTTATTTCAGCCCAAAAATATATTTTTATCTCACTCCAAAGTTTCCTAAGTACTGAGAAAGTTTTTAATTAATTTTGACAATTATGTTTGTCCCCCTTTTAATTTTTAAACACTAGTTACATATTCAATTTTCTAAATTAAATACTAAACAAGGCTAAAATAATGAATTCACCCCATTACAGGGTCTATAATATTATTTTCATAATTTCCAGGGGTCTAGCTACACTTATCAGAGGTGTTTTTCTTAATTGCTATTAAGTCCAGGGGCTAAAACTGATTTTTAAATGAATTTACATGATTTTCTAAAGTTCCAGGGGCTAGATCTGAAGTTTCCGGGGCTAGCTCTCAATTCCAGAGAACCCCAGGGGGTAGCACGTAAGAATTCCAGTCTTTATAATGCGGGGTTGACGTGGACCGTCCGATTCTAAACCGACGGCTGAGATTATAAGATCGAACCGGTACGCGGGGTTTTAAAGTCTACCGTGCGATTTAAAATAAACGGCGCACATGCGGCCACGTCGCTCTGATCGAACGCGGGCGGCGCTGCCGGCGGCGCACGGCGGCGGGAAGCGGCGATCTCGCCGGAAAGTTTCGGATCCTCGAGAATTCTGCCTAGAACTGTGATCTTATGGCCTAGATCGATAGAGGGGAGGTCAGGGATCTCACCTCGGGGGTTTTCTCGAGCTCGGGGGTCCTGGAAAGTGATCGGCGGCGAGGTCCGAGACAAAACCACGGCGAAGCTCGTCGGTGCTGCGTTTACACCGTAACTCTCCGAGTTTTCTGCACCTGCAAAGTTCCCCGGAGGCGGTGGATCAAAACCAGCGAGTTAGATCAGAGTTTCCGAGCTTAGATCGGCCAGAATTCACCGGCGAAGTCTCGGTGCTCACCGGAGTGAAAATCGGCGATCGCGTGAGGAAAACTGATCGGATCAGGGGTTTTTATAGCCGGGGGAGGGCGGTGGGTCTGTTGTGATCGAGTTGGAGTCCTCTGGGTCCAGAATTCGGGCGACGGGACGGGTTTCCCGATCGGTTGCGATCGCGCGCGCGGGAGAGAGTCCGGGGTCGCGGGGTTAGGGATGACATGTGGGTCCCACCTGTCGGTGGGCGGGCTGGCGCGGGAGTAGCTGGGCCGGCTGGCGGGTTTCGGCCCACTGGCCAGTTTTTTCCCGTTTTTCTTTTTCTTTTTCCATTTCTTTTCTGTTTTGAGTATAATTTGAATTCCAGTTTGAATTTGAATTTTTGCAAAACATGCAACACGTCCAAAAATTTTTAAATTCCCCTCTGAACATGGTTTTGGGTTTTGAATCAAAATTTGGGGTGTTACAGAATCCAATAATGGAACGGTATACCTTTCGATCCACGCTAGGGTTGTCTTGGTTGAGGTCGAGGTGTTCGTTCATCTCCATTGGCATCTTGATCGGCTTGGCCTTCTCCATGTCAAACTTATTAAGTATATCTTGAATGTACTTGGTTTGACATATGAAGGTGCCTTCCTTGAGTTGTTTCACTTGAAAACCTAGAAAGAACTTCAACTCTCCCATCATCGACATCTCAAACCTCTCCGTCATTGGTGAGGACATCTCTCCTTTGCATACAATACAAGGACCAATCACTAGAGCACGTGCGCGTTGGTTGGATCTCTAGGTACGTTCTAGCCTTGTCAATTGTTTTTCAGAACTTACGCTTGTTTCCATGCATGTTTTATTGATTAGGAACAATTGAGAGGACCAGAAAGGGATTGGAGGAGTCCAAGGAGTCAAGGAGGAGGAGATAGGACGTCCACACCAAGGAGGAGTCCAAGCCCAACTCGACTTCGACTCCACCTCGGATTCCAGGAGCTGCCTTCACCAAAATTGACGCCCCGGGCACATACAGAGTTGGATTTGGATGTTCTATATATGGTTGGAACCAGAATTACATAATTCTTTCAATGGAACCGGTTCCACCTCAGAATTCCTTCTGAGTTGACGGGAATCTGAAAAACAAGTGGACGTCCAGAATCTGTCAGGGTGCTGCATCACCGTCCTTTGGGCCGCTGGCCCGTGTATCATGTGGAAGCCCATTAGGGTTGCGTCCAGGGGTCTTGCACGCCCCTAACTCCTTTTTATTCAGCAGCCGCCGCCACATTAGGGTTGGCTTTTGCTTAGTTTCAATCTGTCATCAAACAGTGTCACCATTCATCGATTTGTGAGACCCCACTTCGTGATCAATTCAGTTTTGATTGCAATTTCTCTGTTCTTGCTTGTGTTCTTGATTGCGCTTGCAGGGAAAAGCCTTCGTAGCGAGGTCATTCATGTGACACGGGTGATAACCAATGGAGCAGTGGTGTAGTGATTTTGGGGTTCCGTTCGTTCGGAGCCTTGGATCATCAATGTCGAGATCTCCACCCAATCAAGTTTACCATACCTCTCGGAAGATCGGGACACGTTCTACTATCAACTGGTATCAGATATCAGGTTGACTGTGAGGTATACTTGTGTACCTTTAGATTCATTTTGTTTCAGTCCTATAGTCCGCAAAAAGCCACAAAAATTTTTACTTTCCCTGACCTATAGCCCTCGCTCAGCCTTTTGCACAATTTAGTTTCGGAATCCGTAGTTCTGAGTTCGTGTCCTAGGTAGAGTTTGGTTGCTGGTTTAGATTTGTTTGGCTCAGTTTTGTTTCTTCTATCCGCTGCCATCTACAAAAAAAACCAATCTACAAAAAATTCCATTTACCGATTCGATTCGTATCCGTTTCAGTTTCCACAACCACCAAAACCTAATTTGGGGTATCCTCCTTAAAATGGGCATAACTTTTCGCTCGGAACTCCGATTGAGGTGCATTTTTTTCCTGGAAAGCTATCGAAAAAATCCACATACGATTCATCAGCTACACTGGTCATGGCGATTTCAAAAAAATTAATAAACATCAGGAAGGCCCTCGTTTTGAACTTCGAAGTTCCAGCGCCCATTATTTCAAACGCCCCTGAATTTGTACCGTCACATCTTTCATCGGTTAGAGGTAATACTTGGTGCTATTTCTATTCTTGTGCCCCTGGTTGAGAAAAAATATAAAAAAAACATGAATTTGATTTCTACTAGTGCTAAAAGACAAAAACAGGAGTCTCAAGGGGTTTCTACTTGTGCTATTTTCTTTGTGAATGTTGAACACTTGCTGATATTGTCCTTGGTGTTCATCATCATTCATCCTTGTTTTCATCATCATTCATCCTTGTTTTCACAACTTGCTGATATTATTCCTTGCTTGTAGCCACAACTGTTCTAATACAATTTTAGGCCAGCAACTAGGTCAAATTCTTTGGACACTTATTCAGCATTGCTATCCGTTACTAACTTGTGTGCCACATACATATACTGCATTTGAGCCTTCCCAAGCTCCACCTTCTCTCGAGCAGAACAGGTAACCTCTGCAATCACACCCACTCTCTGCTTCCTTTCACACCGGTCACCATTGGCCACCTGCAGTGCTGGTAAGAAACTTGTAAGAGCAGAGTAAGACACATCTTACTGCTTCATTTCTACTCCCACTTCCACTTCAGAGAGCGTAGTAATAGGGTCCTTCACGATCCTTTTGCCTTTGTTTTCTTTTTTGTACTAACAATGACAGGAAATAGGTCTATGGATAAGACCTCTGGTTCTACACCTCTGGATGATAATGATTGCATGTCCTATCTGGAACTAAGGGACATGATGCGGGCGATGACTGAAGCATTCAACAACTACCAGACCACTACAACAACCACCATTCAGAAGCTTCATACATGTGTTGCTGGTCTGACCACATGGTTGGACGAGGTGGAGGCCCGTACTCCCCAACAAACTCCAGCCCCTATCATCCTTGATGCTGACACACATGCTCACAACGAGACAGAGGATGACTTCAATAATGATGAGGTTGATGCACAGCAGCGCCGTCGCCTTCGATGAAATCATCAAGGTATGGGAGGTAGACCTCGTCCTCATGCTCCTGAACAACATAATGATCCTTACGCTAAGATTAAGTTTTCTATTCCACCGTTTTATGGATCTTATGATGCTGAGACTTACTTGGATTTGGAGATGATGGTAGAACAAAAATTTAGCTCTCATCTTGTTCCCGAGCGTCATAGAGTTAGACAAGCCACTAGTGAGTTTAAAGATTTTGCTATCATTTGGTGGAATGAACTTGTTAATACACGTAATGCCCCACAGACATGGCCTGCATTAAAATAAGAGATGCGCGCTAGGTTTGTTCCTCCTTCGTATAGACATGATCTTCTTAAGAAATTGCAACGCTTTGATCAGGGTGACATGACTGTCCAAGAGTACTACCAAGAGTTACAGAAAGGTATGCTTCGTTGTGGGGTAGTTGAGGATCAGGAAGACCAAATTGTTAGGTTTTATGGGGGCTTGCGGCATGAGATCCAGGACATAGTTGATTACAAGGAATATCATTCTATTCAACGTTTATTTCAACTAGCTATGTTAGCAGAAAAAGAAGTGCAGGGTCGCCAACAGCAGCGGCGGAACAACACCTTCAGTCCACGCCAGCTTCCGGTGCCATCCAAAGCAGCACCCTCCTCGAGCGTACGTGTATCTACACCACCATCCACCGGTGTTGTACGCAGCACCGCGCCTTATACATCACGGGGACAGGATAACAGCAAGTCCCAGATGCCTCTAGCTGTTGCAGCAAAGACTGCTACACCCAACACTTCCACCAGTCGTACCTCCAACATCAAGTGCCACCGCTGCTAGGGACTTGGCCATATGCAACGAGATTGCCCCAGCAAATGGGCGATCATTGTCACTGCTGATGGTGGGTATGTTAGTGCTTCTGATATTGAAAATGAAAATATTATTGCAGCTAACATTTCAGGTTCTGATGATGGTGCTGCGGAGGTTCTTGGTACATTTGTGACCAACAACTATAGGACTTTGATTGTGCAGCGAGCTTTGAGTGCCACGGTTAGAAAGGATGACAACTGCCAACGTCACAACCTTTTCAACATGTTTCTCATCGTCAAGGACTGCCGTGTGCATACCATCATTGATGGTGGTAGCTGCAACAATTTGGTGAATGTTGAGGTGGTCAAGAAGCATGGTTTGACCACACGCGAGTATCCCCACCCTTATCACATTTAATGGTTTAACAACAATGGTAAGGTAAAGGTAACACAAACAGCAAGGATACATTTTTCCATTGGTTCTTATCATGATGTTGCTGATTTTAATGTGGTACCTATAGATGCTTGTTCTCTTTTGTTGGGACGTCCTTGAGGGTTTGATACTGACGCTATTCACCATGGTCGATCTAATAAGTATACTCTCATGCATAAGGGCAAGAAAATTGTGTTGCTCCCTATGACTCCCACTGAAATTGTGCAATTTGAGCATGAGAAAAAGAACAATGCTAAGCAAAAGGGTGTTTTCAATTCTGAAATTCAGCAACCTATTAAGTTGAAATGTATCGCATTGCTGCTAGTAAAGGTAGGAAGGAGGTAAAATTGGAACCCGGTGATTTGGTGTGGGCTCATTTGACAAAAGATAGGTTCCCGGATTTGAGAAAGTCCAAGCTCATGCCACGTGCTGCTGGACCTTTTAAGGTTCTTGAAAAGATAAATGACAATGCATATAAACTTAAGTTGCCTCCCGAGTTTGGGGTTAGTCCCACATTTAACATTTCATATTTGAAACCATACTTGGGTGAGGAAGATGAGCTTGAGTCGAGGACGACTCTAATTCAAGAGGGGGGTGATGAGGACATCTCTCCTTTGCATACAATACAAGTACCGATCACTAGAGCACGTGCGCATCGGTTGGATCTCCAGGTATATTCTAGCCTTGTCAATTGTTTTTCAGAACTTATGCTTGTTTCCATGCATGTTTTATTGATTAGGAACAATGGAGAGGACCAGAAAGGGCTTGGAGGAGTCCAAGGAATCAAGGGGGAGGAGATAGGACGTCCACACCAAGGAGGAGTCCAAGCCCACTCGACTTCGACTCCACCTCGGATTCCAGGAGCTGCCTTCACCAAAATTGATGCCCTGGACACATACGGAGTCGGATTTGGACGTTTTATATATGGTTGGAACCATAATTACATAAAGCTTTCAATGGAACCGGTCCCACCTCAAATTTCCTTCTGAGTTGATAGGAATCAGCAGAACAAGTGGACGTCCAGAATCTGTCAGGGTGCTGCGTCACCGTCCTTTGGGCCGCTGGCCCGTGTATCGTGTGGAAGCCCATTACGGTTGCGTCCAGGGGTCTTGCACGCCCCTAACTCCTTTTTATTCAGCAGCCACCACCACATGAGGGTTGGGTTTTGCTTAGTTTCAATCTGTCATCGAACAGTGTCACCGTTCATCTGTTTGTGGACCCCACTTCATGATCAATTCAGTTTTGATTGCAATTTCTCTGTTCTTGCTTGTGTTCTTGATTACGTTTGCAGGGAAAAGCCTTCGTGGCGAGGTCATTCCTGTGACACGGGTGATAACCAACGGAGCAGTGGTGTAGTGATTGTGGGGTTCCGTTCATTCGGAGCCTTGGATCATCAACGTCGAGATCTCCACCCAATCAAGTTTACCATACCTCTCGGAAGATCGGGACTCATTCTACTATCAGTCATGATTTTGCTAAACTCTTCACAAAAATATTTGATTAGTAGAACCATATATTATGTCATCGACATAAATTTGGCACGCAAATAAGTCATCATCCATGTTTTTAGTAAAAAGCGTATAGTCAGCCTTTCCTATCCTAAAACTATTGTCAATGAGGAAATCTCTAAGGCACTCATATCAAGCCCTAGGAGCTTGTTTGAGGCCTAGAGGACTTTATGGAGCTTAAAAACATGGTTAGGATACTTATCGTCCTCAAAGCCGGACGGTTGCTCTACATACACCTCCTCCTTGATTGGTCCGTTGAGGAAGGAACTTTTCACATCCATTTGATACAACTTGAAATCATTGTGAGTAGCATAGGCCAATAATATACGAATAGATTCAAGTCTAGCTATGGGAGCAAAGGTTTTGTCGAAGTCCAAACCTTCGACTTGTGAGTACCCCTTGGCCACAAGTCTAGCTTTGTTTCTTGTTACTACACCATGCTCATCTTGCTTATTACAAAAGACCCACTTGGTGCCTACCATGTTGGCATTCGGTCTTTTCACAAGCTCCCACACTTTGTTTCTTTAGAAGTTGTTGAGTTCCTCTTGCATCGCCATCACCCAATCCGGGTCTCGTAGGGAATCTTCAACCTTAAATGGCTCCAAAGAGGACACAAAGGAGTAGTGAGCACAAAAGTTAGCCATACGAGAACAAGTCATTACCCCTTTGGAGATGTCTCCAAGTATGTTGTCAACGGGATGGTCCCGTTGAACACATTGATGAACTCTTGGGTGTGGTACACTTGGTCTTGAGTCAACTTCTTCTTCATCTTCATCTCCCCCTTGATCATTGCCACCATCTTGATATTCAATGTCTTGAACGTGGTGATCTTGATCTTGGGGATATTGGGCTTGATTTTGTGCTTGGGGCACTTCTTTTGATGAGGATGGGTCACTTGGGCCTTGTTGCTCTTGTGGTCGTATATCACCAAGTGCCATCCTTCTCAATTCCATACATGGTTCCTCTTCTTCATCTAGCACACATTGATAAACTTGCTCCACTTGGGAGCCATTAGTTTCATCAAACACCACGTCACGTGTGATTTCAACACAACCGGAGGTTTTGTTGAATACACGATAGGCGTAGGTGTTTGAATCATAGCCAAGCAAGAAACCTTCATTGGATTTCGAGGCGAACTTCGAAATTCAAGGCTTCTTGTTAAGAATGTAACACTTGCTACCAAAGACTCTAAAGTAGGAGATATTTGGTTTGTTACCCGTTAGGAGTTCGTATGGAGTCTTCTTCAATATATGATGGAGGTAGAGGCGGTTTGTGGCATGGCAAGCGGTGTTGACCACTTCCGCCCAAAACCGATCGGATGTCTTGTATTCATCAAGCATGGTTCTTGACATCTCTATTAGAGTCCGGTTTTTCCCGGCCACCCCATTTTGTTCGGGTGAGTATGGTGTCGAAAACTCATGTTTGATGCCTGTAACACCCTCAAATTCATTTCCATGCATTGCATACATTTTTCATATAGAGAAACATTATAAAAGAAGTAGAAATGGAGAAAAGAACTGTATAAATGGAGGAAGGAACCATAGAAATGGAGAAAGAATCATAAAAATGGTGAGGAATGGGAAAAATATAGCTGAAATGAGCCAATTCCAATTTGTCGAAGTGTGCTGTCGAGACTTCCCCCGGTCCCACTGGACACATGGCACCTTCGGAGCTCACCCCTGCGGAGGGGGTGAGGTCCGGCACTGCTGGACACGTGGCGCCTTCGGTGCTCACCCCTGCGGAGGGAGTGAGGTCCGGCACTGCTGGACACGTGGCGCCCTCGGAGCTCACCCCTGCGTAGGGGGTGAGGTCCGGCACTGCTGGACACGTGGCGCCCTCCGAGCTCACCCCTGCGGACGGGGTGAGGTCCGGCACTGCTGGCCACGTGGCAGGCCCGGGGCTCGCCTATGAGGAGAAGGAGGCCCGGCCCCGCTGGACACATGGCGTCTTCGGAGCTCACCCCTGCGGAGGGGGTGAGGTCCGGCACTGCTGGTCACGTGGCAGGCCCGGGGCTCGCCTCTGAGGAGAAGGGAGGCTCGGCCCGCTAGACACGTGGCGCCCTCGGAGCTCGACCCTGAGGAGAAGGGAGGCCCGGCCCCGCTGGACACGTGGCGCCCTCGGAGCTCACCCCTGCGGAGGGGGCGAGGTCCTTAGGCGGTTTTTCTCCTATGCGGGGGGTACCCGGTACTGAGGGTACCGACACAATTTCCCCCAAAATTTCTAAATTCCCCAATTCCCAAAAAGGGCAATTTTCCCCACATTTTGGGGAAAAAATCCCCAAGGGCTGCCGCACCACGAGAGATAAGTTTGTTAAGATCCAAAACAAATTAGGACTCTTATTTGAGCTCCAATTGGAATAGGACTCTTCCCCCCTTATAAATAGAACCCAACCCCCCCCCCCCTTGGCCGCAACCCCTTTCCCTTTTTTCCCCTCCCATGCCGGCAACATGGAGGCCCTAGCCCCCAACTGACCGAGTTGGACCCCCCCTCGCCGGAGTTCAGTCGCCGGTGAGCCCCACTGATGAGCCACCGACGAGCCCCGTCACGCCTCGCCGTCGCCGAAAAAGAGCCAACGATCTGTCCTGCCCTAATCTTCCATAGAAAAATTCCCCGCTGCTGCCATTGCTAGGAGGAAGGCCCTGCCACCAAAGGGAAGTGAGGTATGTCTTTGATACCCATCTTAGGACGTCGTCGCTGTTTCTACGCATCCGTTTTCTTCGCTCCCTTCGAAAAGAAACTTTTTCATGTGGACAGATCACGTTTTGATCGGTTTTTGATGGTGGAATTGATCTAGATCTTGAGTCAAGATCATCACCACGTCCACACTTGATCCCTACACCCTTGTTCATCATAAAACCCCATGAAAGCCCATTAAAACATGCAAGAACACGTACACACTGGTTTAATAAAACAGCACCATAGGATTCGCATTCATCTACACCATTGCATCTTGAGTAAAGTTTGTGCATGATGTTTGATTTCTGTAAATTTTGTATGTGCATGGTCGTGAGTAGAAGGACAAGCTCAGGAAGCCATCTACGAAGAACTACAGTACCAAGACTTCAAAACTCTTGAGCAACAAGAGCCACAGGAGCAAGGCAAGTGCCCCTTGACCATATTGATCCCATGTTTTGAAACTGTTTTGTTTGCGAAAACTCGTATGCTTGAGTCAACTTGATGGGACACCCTTTTATAGGAGTTTACTTGTTTTGTTAACCATCCTTGTCGCCGGGAAAGTTGATGAGTCGGGTATGGTCGTTTATCCTTTTTGCTTCTCTTAATCCACGGGATACGGGAAGCTGAATTAAAACATGGTTAGCTGAATTAAAATATGAATAATGATGATGAGAACTTGATGATGTTAATGAGCATGGAATCGGGGGAGATCTAGGCAAGCTTGGTTCATGGATGTTGCTGAATGAGATGGTGGTTTACTTGCCGTAGATCTACGGACCGGTTCATGCCAGCACATGCCAGGAAAACAGTGCCACCACAAGGCCAAATATGGGTGCGGCTTAGCTGACTAATTAGGTGTGTTGCTAGCTTGTTATGGACCGTGGATGGCGCGGGGAATGGGAGTCGAGAGGGACTACCCTGGGAACTGCATGGCATAAGAAGGGGCCCGTGGGTGGGAGAATGGTGATTCCTGCCTGCCGGTGAAACCTCAGTGAGTCCATACATCTAGTAGCCCCTTTGTAAAGGCTATTTTGTGATCTTTTGACCATACATCGACGGTTGTGTACTGGTATAATGGAGGTTCTGCAGTCGCCGACGGGTGACGAAATCACAAACTTGTGGGTAAAGTGGTGCCACCTCTGCAGAGTGTAAAACTATCATGACAGCCGTGCTTCCGGTCACAAGCACCTAACCAACTCACATGATTAGAGGGAAAACATGGGATGGATGTTTGGTATGGTTATGGTATGGTCATTGGGGTTGGTTTTGGGACAGTTTTGAGTCATGAAAATGTGTTTGCTTTGGTTATATGAATATGAGACGGTTATGAATATTTATGAGCATGAGATGAACTTGAGAAAGATTAATGGTCGGTTGAGACTTGATAAATGGTGAATCATGATGGAGGAATGTTGCTGTTTTACTTGGTTATATTGGGGCAACTATTACTTAGAAATAGTTGCTGTTTTTATCATGTTTGTGAAATAAAATTTGCTTGCTGTCATACCTTTACCGCACTTGCTGAGTACGACAGCAACTCACCCTTGCATTATCACATAAACATCAGCAACAGGAGAAGAGTACTTCGAGGACCATGTGGAGTACTAGGCGTGCGAACTACCATCAATATGCCTGTGGAGTTGAAGATGGAGCCTGCTGCTGTTTAGTTGTTTCCGTTGTCGTTTAGAGACTTCCGCTGCAAGAATAAGATAGACAATCATGAGTGAGACAATTAGTCGATTTAATAAAGTACTTAAATACTATTTATTCATGTTTATATTCTGAATTCAGTTTGTGGATTATATGTGTATGTGTGATGAACATCCTGGGCACACATATGCATTAACTTGGTTCTGTTTTCGGAATCGGGTGTCACAGATTGGTATCAGAGCCACATTGATCGTAGGACGCAAGCCTAGGTAGAATGGACACTCTAAAACACAGAGGAACACCCCTCTAAACTGATATTTTCAAAAATTGCTTGCTGCTGCACTTTTCTTGTCAAGTCAGCCACCGCAAAGTGTTATTTTCAGCCCCTCTTTCCTCTTCTTTTGGACAACAACACTTTTGCTTTCTTGCTTCACAGCTTCTGAAGTTTTGAAGTATTTTCTTCCTTCTCTAAAGTTTCTCATGTCCTATTTATAGATGCCGGTGATCAGGAGCACGACACGCATAAGTACTCATTCACCACCACGTGGGAGTGCACTTAACCCCATTGAGGTGTCCAATGGACCATATTGGGAGGAGGTGAAGACGGAACCTCATGATGAAGATGAAGTCAATAGCTATATGCATGAGGAAGAGGACCCCGAAGAGGTGGAACCATTCGAAGACGACATGGAAGATGATCCACAAGAACGGCATTGGTACGCACCTTAGGAGGAGTTTCACGCGGGCTTACACCCCGTGGAGCCTCATGAAGCTATGACGGGAGAAGATGAACCCGAGGAGGAGCCACCCCTTGCTGAGACCAATAATGAAGGTGATGAATGGGCCAATTATTCAGATCAAGAATTTCGGTCCGATGGAATAGAAGGAGGACACACATCCAGGGAGCTCAAAGAATTTCTGGATTGCTGCAGCTTATACCCGGAGTATCTCCTCAAGAAAGCCCCTCGTCTCGGACATGAAGAGTGGAAGGCTGACGTAACCATCCTATATAACGGTAGGGTTGTCACTCGGCACTTCACACCCACATGGAGAGCTACAAGGGCAGAAACTATTGATGACACTGCATGGGAAGCACTCACCGGACTGTGCTACGCCTTCCATGAGCAGCTTGAGGGTACCACTTTTGAGCTGCACTCGTGTCGGAAGAGTGGCACAAGGGAGATCATTGGACCCCATATAACAGCTCTTTCCAACCCACAAGCTGCTGACAAGTCACAAAGGTTGCTCGTGGAGTTAGGAAACCGCTACGCAAGCACACAAGAAGAGATCTGTTTCCTCCGCAAGAAGTTGTATTTGCTGGAGA
This sequence comes from Neostapfia colusana, assembly GCA_030760725.1. Taxonomy (NCBI): domain Eukaryota; kingdom Viridiplantae; phylum Streptophyta; class Magnoliopsida; order Poales; family Poaceae; genus Neostapfia; species Neostapfia colusana. Next base: position 111,014,485 of record JASWHV010000001.1, read on the forward strand.
AACAAGAGGAGACTCGTGCCAGCGCGGGAGCAAATGGAGCACCAGCGTCATCTATCCCTACATGGACTGCCGACTCACCATGGCGTGCGCCTATGTATGGACCACCACCGTCACACGGCGAGAACAGCACCGGTTCTCATGATTAAGTTTAGGTTTCCATTGAATAAAGTTGTAATAGGAACGTTTAGATCGTAGTAGCATGAATAAGAGTGGTGTGCCAAAATTTTTGTGATGATTGCTTGGTTTGTGTGCTGGTGTGAGTTGTGGGACGCTTCGGCGAATGTCCATATCCACACATAGTGGAGAGATGTGAGATGTTTCGGCACGTGTTCACATCCTCATAGGCTGATATTAATGAAAGAAGTTGCTTAGTTCATACACCTTGATACATATAGCTGGGAAATTGCTTCTTTCAAATCTGAATTCTAGCTCCTACAAATATAATATGACCGAAAGTAAGCCTTAAAATAAGGGGGTGGACTTTCTTTCCGACCTTATTGTCTTGGATTCCCAAGGGATCGACATAATACTTGAAATGGACTGGTTAAGCAAGCACAAGGGAGTGATTCAATGTGCTGAGAGGAGCGTGCAGTTGACAAATGAGCACGATACTCGTATTGAATTCGAGTCAACCGGCGACCGAGAAGGCAGCGTTGAACCACGTCGAAGAAGCAACGTTGGAAAGCATTCCGGTGGTTCAAGAATTTTCAGATGTGTTCCCGGATGAACTTCCAGGTATGCCACCTGACCGGGACATTGAATTTGCCATTGATTTAGTACCTGGAACTGCACCTATAGCGAAAAGGCCATATAGGATGCCCGCTAACGAACTAGTGGAACTTAAGAAGCAAATTTAGGAGCAGCTAGAAAAGGGTTTTATACGCCCAAGCTCATCACCGTGGGGAGCCCCCATGCTCTTCGTAGACAAGAAGGATGGGACCCAAAGGATGTGTGTGGATTATAGGTCTCTCAATGAGGTGATGATCAAGAATAAATACCTGCTGCCCCGTATAGAGGACCTATTCGACCAAATGAAAGGTTCCCGAATTTTCTCCAAGATGGATCTTCAGTCGGGATACTTCCAGCTGAAGATTAAGCCCTCCGACATACCCAAGACTACATTTCGAACACGGTATGGTTCGTATGAATATACCGTTATGTCTTTTGGGTTAACGAATGCACCCGCATACTTTATGTACCTCATGAATAAGGTCTTCATGGAGTACTTGGACAAGTTCGTCGTGGTTTCCATCGACGATATAATGGTGTATTCAAAAAGTGAGGAAGAACATGTAGAACATTTGAGATTGACATTGCAGAAACTGCGAGAGCATCAATTGTATGCCAAGTTCAGCAAGTGTCAATTTTGGCTGAAGGAGATATTGTTCCTAGACCACATCATCTCCGAGAGAGGAGTATTGGTTGATCCAGGAAAAGTGGGAGATGTTCTGAAGTGGAACCAACTGCAGAATGTGAGAGATATTCGGAGTTTCCTTGGGATGGCTGGATACTACCAACGATTCATCAAGGATTATGATGTTGGAATCAATTATCACCCCGGAAAGGCCAATGTCGTAGCTGATGCATTGAGCCGAAAGGGAGCATGTCACCAACTCACGGTTCGGGAGCTACCGCCCGAGCTGCGCAAGGAGTTTGAACGGTTACATCTCGGGTTCTTGAACGAGATGGAAGTGATAGAACTCAACTCTTCGCTGGAACAAGAGATACGAGATGGCCAAGCAACGGACAAAGAAATCAAGGAAAGAATCTGACAAGGCATAGAAAAGGATTTCAAGGAAGACGAGAAGGGCACGCTTTGGTTAGGGAAAAGGATTTGTGTGCCTAACGTGAAGCACATCCGTGACACGACATTAAAGGAGGCACATGACTCACCTTATTCCATACATCCCGGCTGTACAAAGATGTACAAGGACCTGAAAACTTGCTATTGGTACGATGGTATGAAAAGGGACAGCTGAATATGTTGCCTTATGCGACACGTGCCAATGGGTGAAGGCCGGACATCAAAGACCCGCTGGACTGTTGCAGCCATTGAAAGTACCCGAGTGGAAGTGGGAAGACATCAGCATGGATTTCATTGTCGGATTGCCACGTACTTGGTCGGATTACGACTCCATTTGGGTTATTGGAGATCGATTGACGAAAACAGCCCATTTCCTTCCTGTTAGAACCACGTACCGCGTCGCAGAACCAGCCGAGCTGTATATGGAGCAAATCATGTGCCGCCATGGAGTTCCAAAGAGGATAGTTTCAGATCGGGGTTCTCAATTTACCTCTAGGTTCTGGAAGAAGCTGTATGAAGCTATGGGTACATGTGACACCCTCATTTTCGGGTTCTGCATGTATTCATGTTTCATCTAGAAAAACATTTTTAAATAAATAGAAACAGAGAATATTAAAAAAGATAGCCAAAAAGACCCAATTCCAGTTCACAGAGAGCACTGAAGACAATACCGCGGCCTGCTGGCTACGTGGCGCTTTCGGAGCTCATCCCCGCAAAGAGGGAGAGGTCCGCCGCTAAACTGGTTACGTGGCAGGCTCGGGGCTCATCCCCGCAAAGGGGGAGAGGTCCGACCCCGTGGGACACGTGTTGCCCCCGGAGCTAGCCTCTGCAGAGGAGCGAGGCCAGTCCCGAAGGACACGTGTCGGCCGCGGAGCTAGTCACCGCGGAAAAGAAAGGACCAGCCGCGCGGGATGCGTGTCGCTCTCGGAGCTCACCTCCGAGAGGTCCGGCCCCACCAGACACGTGTCGCTCTCGGAGCTCACCTCCGGGAGGTACGACACTACCGGACACGTGTCACCTCCGGAGCTCACCTCCGGGAGGTCCGTCACTGTTGGACACGTGTCAACCTCGAAGCTCGTCTGAGAGGAGAAAGGAAGTCTGGCGCTGCTAGGACACGTGGCACTATCGGAGCTCACCTCCGAAGAGAGGGGAGGTCCGGAATTGACACATGGCACACTCGGAGCCACCTCCGAAGAGAGAGGGGAGGTCCAGAACTGACACGTGGCATTCGTGGAGCTCGCCTCTGTTGAAAGGGGAGGTCCCGACCCACTAGACACGTGGTGCACGCGGAGCTCGCCTCAGGAGATAAGGAGGTCTTGCCCGCCAGAACGCGTCGCGCACGCGGAGCTCGCCTCTGAGGAGAGGGAGGTCTCGTCCGCCTGACACGCGGCACAACTGGAGCTTGTCTCTGTGGAAAAGGGAGCCCAGTTTCCCGCAGGACTTGTGGAGCCTCCGGAGCTCATCACCGCGGAAGGACTCGATTCTGAAGCGGTTTTTGCTTCTGTACGCGTGGGAATCCCCGGTACTGAGGAAACCGACACGAATTCCACGTTGCTACCGCACCAAATCAACTAAAGATAAGTTGTTAAGATTCAAAAACCATTTGAATAGGACTCTTATTTGAATTCCGATCAGATTAGGACTCTTCTCTTCCCGATTATAAATAGAACCCAGAACCTTTGGCCGAAACCATGTAGATCTTTTCCACCTCCTGGGCTGACAACTTAGACCCCTAGCACCAGCTCGCCGAGTAAACCCTTTGCCGGAGTTCAGTCGCCGAAGATCGCCGGAGGAGCCCCGACGATCTGTCTTGCTAGGAGAAGGACCCCGAGACCAAGAAGAACGTAAGGTAGATCTTCAATACCACCTTACAACATCATCGCGTTTTCTTTGCATCTGTTCTTCGATCCCTTCAAACAGAAGCTTTTTCGTGGACAGATCACGTGTTGATCGGTTCAATCTAGATCTTTTAATGAGATCATCGCCACGTCCACAATTGATCTCTACACTTTTGTTCATCGTAGAACACATGCAAGCCATGCACGAACACGTACAAACTAAACTGCATCATAGGATTAACATGAATATGCATCGTTGCATCTTAAAATAGAGTTTGTGCATAATATTGATTGCCGTGAATCTTGTCTGTGCATGATCTCGTATAGAAGTACAAGCTCAGGGAGCTACCTACGACGGACTACTTCAGAAAGAGTTCGAGCAACAGGAACCGCAAGAACAAGGCAAGTGCCCCTTGACCATATTGATCCCATGTTTTGGAAAACTGTTTTGTTGCGAAAAGGTGTTAGTGCTTGAGTCAATATGATGGGAAACCCTTTCATAGGAGTTTACAAGTTTTGTCAAACCACCCTTGTCACCGGGAAAGTTATTGAGTCGGGTATAGTTTTTTGCTTTTATGCTTCGCTGAGTCCATGGGATATGGGAGGCGAGATAGATGTGTCTAGCTAACTGCACTCGTAAGAATAATGAGAAACTGATGTTGTTAATGAACCTGAATCGGAGGGAGATCTAGGCAAGCCTGGGTTTGTGAATGAGGTAGAATGAGATGGTGGTTACTTGCCGTAGATCTAAGGACCGGTTCATGCGAGCACATGACAGGATAACAGTGCCACCACAAGGCCAAGTATGGGTGCGGCTTAGCTGTGTAATTAGGTAAGTTACTAGATTGTTATGGACCGTGGAAGGCACGGGGAATGGGAGTCGAGTGAGGACTGCTCTGGGAACTGCATGGCACAAGAGGGGGCCTGTGGGTGGGAGAATTGGGCATTCTACCCTGCCGGTGAAACCTTAGTGAGTCCATACATCTAGTAGCCCCTTTGTAAAGGCTATTTTGTGATCTCTTGGCCATACACCGACGGTTGTGTACTGGTATAATGGAGGTTCTGCAGTCGCCAACGGGTGACGAAATCACAAACTTGTGGGTAAAGAGGTGCAAACTCTGCATAGTCCAAAACTATCATGATAGATGAGCTTACGGTCACGAGCGCCTGGCCAACTTCCATGATTAATTGGGATGGATTTTTGTTATGGTTTTGGTTATGGTTTGGTTTTCGGGACTATTGAGTCCGGGTAATGAGATTGGTTGCATGACTGTTGAGTCATGGCAACGAGATTGGTCTCGGAATGAGACAAAATTGAATGGTAGCGAATACGAGATGGTATTCGTGAGATTGGTAGCGAATACGAGATGGTATTCGTGAGATGGTAGTGAATACGAGATGGTATTCATGAGCAAAGTTGATTAATGTCTGGTTGAGACATGGAAAAGGATGAATCATAATGGAGGTATGTTAATGTTTAAATACATGTTGGGATTACATTCACTTTAAGTTGTTGTTTTTATCGTGTTTTGAGAAATAAACTTTGCTTTCTGCAATGAGCCTTTTTATACCTACCTTGTTATGAGCTACATATCATATTTTCCCACACTTGCTGAGTACATCATTGTACTCAAACTTGCATTATTACTTCATCATCAGCAACAGGAGAAGAATACTATGAAGACCAAGTGGAGCATTAGGCGCGTAATTCACCCTCAACCTTGCCTGTGGGGATGGAGTAGAGATGGAGCCGCTGCTGCTGCTTAGTTTGCTTCCGCATTAGAAATAAAGACTTCCGCTGCTAAATTTATATTTCCGCTGCTAGCATGAGTCCAAGACTCATGAGACATTGTAATAAACCATGTTATTCGTGGTTATATATAATTCTGAAATTCAGTTTGTGGATGATATGTGTATGTGTGATGAACATCTTGGGCACACATACGCATCAGTTCCAGGTTCCATGGTTTTCCACATAACGGGGGTCACGGATTGGTATCGGAGCCACGGGTTGATGGTAGGTTACACACCTAGATAAAAAACACAAGTTGGTATCAAACACAGATTGGTATCAACCTACCATGGGTTGATCGTAGATCACACACCTGGATAGGTCACAGATTGATATTAAAACTGCCATGCCTAGTCACAGATTGGTACAATCCACAGATTGGTACCAAGCTACCACGATTGACTGTAGGTCACAAGCCTAGATTGATCACAGATTGGTAGCTGAACCACGTTGACCCTAGGATGCACCCCTAGTAACAGATTGGTATTAGAAGCCACGCTGACCATAGGATGCAAGCCTAGGATGCATAGATTGGCATTGGAACCACCTTGACGTAGGATGCAATCCTAGGAGAAGCCATAGTTGGATCACAGATTTGTATCACCCCAAACCACCTTGACATAGGGTGAAATCACAGATTTGTATCACCCCAAAACCCTATAGGACCCCCATTGAGTAAGCCTTGAATAGGAGTTGTGTGAGCCTTTGTGATGATTGTGTATGCTTGTGTGCTTAGTGTGAGTTGTGGGACGTCTCAAGTGTTGTCCATATCCACACATAAGTAGAGAGAGGTGTGAGATGCCTCGGCACTTGTTCACATCCTCATATGGGCTTATATATATAGTCTATACACCTTGATGCATATAGTTAGGGGGATCCATCTAACCTTCTAACCTCTATTCTATTTTCGTTCTCTCTCACAGATGGTGAGAGGAAACGCCGGCCGCCAAGGAAGGAACGTTCGTGGCAACCAAGAGGATGGCCACGATGAAGTTCCTGTTAACCCCGGAGCTGGTGAAAACAATCTAGAACGGTTGATGGCCATGCAGAATCAGCTTATGCAGACCATGATCCAAACTTTGGGTCAGCTGCAGGCCAACAACAACAACCCCGTTCCGGCACCACCGCCACCACCGTCGGCTCACAACAGGCTGGGAGAGTTCATGAGGACTCGACCACCCACTTTTTCTCAAGCTAACGATCCCATGGAGGCCGATGACTGGTTGAAGTCCATGGAGAAGAATCTCGCCATTGTCTAGTCCAATGACCGAGAGAAAGTTCTCTTTGCATCGCACCAACTCATGGGAGCAGCCACTTACTAGTGGGATGCCCTGTGCAACACTCATGTCGACCCGGAGACGATCACTTGGACTGAGTTCAAGGAGAGTTTCCGATCTCATTACATCCCTGCTGGTGTAATGATGCTCAAAAGGCAGGAGTTCGAGGGTCTCCGCCAAGGACAAAAGAGCGTGAATGAGTACCTTAACAAGTTCACACAGCTGTCAAGGTACGCCCCCGAATACGTCAACTCGGACCAACGGAAGCAGTACCTGTTCATGAGAGGGTTGAACAATGAGATCCATGTTCAGCTCCTCAACAATGACTATGCGAGCTTCCAGAATCTGGTTGATAAGGATATAGTGGTTGAAAGCAAGATCCGAGAGATCGAGCGAGAGGGCAAAAGGAAGATGCCATACCAGCCACAAGGGAGAAACGTACGACCTCGGTACATGCCCCCATCTGCACCGCAGTATGGATCGCCCGCTCCTGCTTTTCACCCAAATCAACCACCACAGCAACGACCCGTTGCACAAGCATCTCGTGTGCCTTTGCCTCCAGCGCCCCATCCCAACATGGGCGCCCCTGCTCAAAACCCCCGCCCCAACGTACCTGCTGTCGTGGGCAACAAGGCATGCTTTGCATGCGGAGAACCAGGACACTTCGCGAGCCAGTGCCCGAGGAGAGGTCCTGGACAGCAAGGCAACGTGCCCAAGCAGAACCCACGGCCGAACGGAGGAGCCAATCAAGGAAACCATGGACAGCAGAACTATGCTCGTGGCAAGGTGAACCATGTCTCTGCTGAGGAAGCACAACAGGCTGAGGGCGTCGTGATTGGTATGTTCCTTGCCACCTCCAACCCAGCCACCATTCTATTTGATTCCGGAGCATCACATTCCTTCATATCATCCAAGTATGTTGTCAAGCATAATCTACCCATACCACACTTGAAATATACTATGTTGGTTAATTCTCCCGGTGGAGAGATGCGGACTAATATAGTATGTCTGAAGGTAAACTTAAAATAAGGGAGGTAGACTTCCTTGCCAACCTTATTGTCTTGGATTCCCAAGGGCTTGACATAATACTCGGAATGGATTGGTTAAGCAAGCACAACGGAGTAATCCAATGTGCCGAGAGGAGCGTGCAGTTGACAAACGAGCACGGTACTCGTATCGAGTTCGATTCATCCCAACCAACAACCGAGAAGGCAACGTTGAACCACGTTGAAGGAGCAACCCTGGAAAGCATTCCGGTTCAAGAATTCTTGGACGTGTTCCCAGAAGAACTTCCAGGTATGCCACCTGACCAGGACATTGAGTTTTCCATTGACCTAGTACCCGAAACCGCACCTATAGCAAAGAGACCATATAGGATGCCCGTCAACGAGCTAGTGGAACTGAAGAAGCAAATCCAGGAGCAGTTAGAGAAGGGATTTATACGTCCAAGCTCGTCACCATGGGGAGCCCCCGTGCTCTTTGTAGACAAGAAGGATGGGACCCAAAGGATGTGCGTGGACTATAGGTCTCTCAATGAGGTGACGATCAAGAACAAGTACCCTCTGCCCCGTATAGAGGATCTGTTCGACCATATGAAGGGAGCCCGAGTGTTCTGCAAGATTGATCTTCGGTCGGGATATTTCCAGCTGAAGATTAAGCCCTCCGATATACCCAAGACTGCCTTTCAAACCAACCATACCGTGATGTCTTTTGGGTTAACAAACGCACCTGCATACTTCATGTACCTCATGAACAAGGTTTTCATGGAGTACTTGGATAAGTTCATCATGGTTTTCATTGACGACATCATGGTGTATTGAAAAAGCGAGGAGGAACACGAAGGACATTTGAGATTGACATTGCAAAAGCTGCGAGAGCATCAATTGTATGCCAAGCTCAGCAAATGTCAATTTTGGCTAAAGGAGATATCGTTCCTAGGCCACATCATCTCTGAGGAAGGAGTATCGATTAATCCCAGAAAAGTGGGAGATGTTCTGAAGTGGAACCAACCGCAAAATGTGAGGGATATTCGGAGTTTTCTTGGGATGGCCGGATACTACTGCCGGTTCATCAAGGACTTCTCTAAGATAGCAAAGCCTATGATGGAGTTGCTAGTGAAGGGAAAAGCCTTCCAATGGACACCAGCGTGCCAAGAAAGCTTTGAGGAGCTCAAGAAAAGGCTAACCACAGCACCGGTTCTGGTATTGCCAGACGTAAGCAAGAGCTTTGACATATATTGTGACGCATCAAGACAAGGGCCTGGATGTGTGCTCATGCAAGAAGGACAAGTGGTAGCCTATGCCTCATGACATTTAAAGAAGCACGAGCTCAATTACCCCCACACATGACTTGGAACTTGCAACCGTGGTGCATGCATTGAAGATTTGGAGACATTATATCCTTGGTCATCGCTGTGAGATCTATACGGATCATAAAAGCCTCAAGTACATATTCACTCAAACGGATTTGAATTTGAGGCAACGTCGATGGTTGGAGCTTGTCAAGGATTATGATGTTGGAATCAACTATCACCCCGGAAAGGCCAATGTAGTAGCCGATGCATTGAGCCGGAAGGGAGCATGTCACCAACTTACGGTTCGGGAGCTACCACCCGAGCTACGAAAGGAGTTCGAACGGTTACAATCTTCATTGGAACAAGAGATAAGAGACGGCCAAGCTACGGATGAGGAGATCAAGGAGATCAAGGAAAGGATCCAACAAGGAATAGAGAAGGACTTCAAGGAAGACGAGAAGGGTACGCTTTGGCTAGAAAAAAGGATTTATGTGCCTAACGTGAAGCACATCCGCGACACGATATTAAAGGAGGCACATGACTCACTTTATTCCATACATCCCGGAAGTACCAAAATGTACAAGGACCTGAAGACATGTTATTGGTGGGATGGTATGAAGAGGTACATAGCCGAGTATGTTGCCCTATGCGACACATGCCAACGGGTGAAGGCCGAACATCAAAGACCCGCTAGATTGTTGCAACCCTTAAAAGCGCCCGAGTGGAAGTGGGAAGACATCAGTATGGATTTCATTGTCGGATTGCCACGTACTCGATCGGGTTACGACTCAATCTGGGTTATCGTGGACTGATTGACGAAAACCACCCATTTTCTTCCCATAAAGATCAAGTACAACATTGCACAACTAGCCGAGTTGTACATGGAGCAAATCGTGTGCCGCCATGGAGTCCCAAAGAGGATAGTCTCAGATCGGGGTTCTCAGTTTACCTCTAGATTTTGGAGAAAGATGCAGAAAGCTATGGTTACACGGCTGGATTTTAGCTCTGCCTACCACCCGCAGACCGATGGACAAATCGAAAGGACAAACCAAATTTTGGAGGACATGTTGAGAGCTTGCACCTTGAAACATGGGCATAGTTGGGATAGGAGCTTGCTGTACGCGGAATTCTCCTATAACAACAGCTATCAAGCTAGCTTGAAGATGTCGCCTTTCGAAGCATTGTACGGAAGACGGTGTAGAACACCGCTGTTTTGGAACGAAACCGGAGAGAACCAAGTGTTTGGACCAGAAGTACTTCAAGAGGCTGAGAAGCAAGTCCAAATGGTATAGGAGAACTTGAAGGCTGCTCAGTCACGCCAAAAGGGCTATGCGGACAATAGGCGAAGGAAGTTGACTTTCGAAGTAGGAGACTTCGTATACCTTAAGGTATCGCCTATCCGTGGCCAACGACGTTTCCACGTCAAAGGCAAGCTAGCAGCTCGCTACATCAGACCATTTAAGATTTTGGACAAGCGGGGAGAAGTAGCCTATCAACTAGAGCTCCCGGTGCACCTCTCTGACGTGCATGACGTGTTTCATGTATCCCAGCTCAAGAAGTGCTTGAGGGTACCGGAAGAGCAAGTACCGATGGATGAACATGAACTTCAAGAGGATCTGACCTATGCAGAGCACCCTGTTCGAATTCTGGATGTAAAAGAGAGGGTCACGAGGAACAAGGTGATCCGATGGTGCAAGGTACAATGGAGCCATCACACGGAAGCAGAAGCTACATGGGAGCATGAGGAAGATATCAAGACAGAGTTTCCTCATCTATTCTCTACTAACAAATCTCGAGGGCGAGATTCAATTTAAAGGGGGTAGATCTGTGCCCTCATTTTCGGGTTTTGCATGTATTAATGTTTCATGTAGAAAAACATTTTTAAATAAATAGAAACAGAGAAAATATAAAAAAGATAGCCAAAAAGAGCCAATTCCAGTTCACAGAGAGCGCCGAAGACAATACCGCGGCCCGCTGGCCACGTGGCGCCTTCGGAGCTCATTCCTGCAAAGAGGGAGAGGTCCGCCGCTAAACTGGTTACGTGGCAGGCTCGGGGCTCATCCCCGCAAAGTGGGAGAGGTCCGACCCCGTGGGACACTTGTTGCCCCAGGAGTTAGCCTCTGCAGAGGAGCGAGGCCAGTCCCGAAGGACACGTGTCGGCTGCGGAGCTAGTCACTGCGGAAAAGAAAGGACCAGCCGCGCGGGACGCGTGTCGGTCTCGGAGCTCACCTCCGAGAGGTCCGGCCCCGCCAGACACATGTCGCTCTCGGAGCTCACCTCCGGGAGGTCCGACACTACCGGACACGTGTCACCTCAGGAGCTCACCTCCGGGAGGTCCATCACTATTGGACAGGTGTCAACCTCGGAGCTTGTCTCTGAGGAGAAAGGAAGTCTAGCACTGCTAGGACACGTGGCACTATCGGATCTCACCTCCAAAGAGAGGGGAGGTCCGGAATTGACACATGGCACACTCGAAGCCACCTCCGAAGAGAGGGAGGAGGTCCAGAACTGACACGTGGCGTACGCGGAGCTCGCCTCTGTTGAAAGGAGAGGTCCCGACCCACCAGACACATGGCGCACGGGGAGCTCGCCTCTGGAGATAGGGAGGTCTCGCCCGCCAGGATGCGTGGCACACACGGAGCTCGCCTCTAAGGAGAGGGAGGTCTCGTCCGCCTAACACGAGGCACAACCGGAGCTTGTCTCTGCGGAAAAGGGAGGCCAGGTTCCCGCAGGACACATGGAGCCTCCGGAGCTCATCACCGTCAAAGGACGCGATTCTGAAGCGGTTTTTGCTTCTGTACGCGTGGGAATCCCCGGTACTGAGGGAAACCAACACGAATTCCACGTTGCTACCGCACCAAATCAACTAAAGATAAGTTGTTAAGATTCAAAAACCATTTGAATAGGACTCTTATTTGAATTCTGATCAGATTAGGACTCTTCTCTTCCCGATTATAAATAGAACCCAGAACCTTTGGCCGAAACCACGTACTTCTTTTCCACCTCCTGAGCCGATAACTTAGAGCCCTAGCCCCAGCTCGCCGAGTAAACCCTTCGCCGGAGTTCAGTCACCGAAGATCGCCGGAGGAGCCCCGACAATCTGTCTTGCTAGGAGAAGGACCCCGAGACCAAGAAGAACGTAAGGTAGGTCTCCAATACCACCTTACGACATCATCGCGTTTTCTTTGCATCTGTTCTTCGATCCCTTCGAACAGAAGCTTTTTCGTGGATAGATCACGTGTTGATCAGTTCGATCTAGATCTTGTAATGAGATCTTTGCCACGTCCACAACTGATCTCTACACCTTTGTTCATCTTAGAACCCATGCAAGCCATGCACGAACACGTACAAACTAAACTGCATCATATGATTGACATGCATATGCATCGTTGCATCTTAAAATAGAGTTTGTGCATGATATTGATTGTTGTGAATCTTATATGTGCGTGATTGCGTATAGAAGGACAAGCTCAGGGAGCTACCTATGACGGACTACTTCAGCAAGAGTTCGAGCAACAGGAACCGCAAGAACAAGGCAAGTGCCCCTTGACCATATTGATCCCATGTTTTGGAAAAATGTTTTGTTGCGAAAAAGGTGTGAGTGCTTGAGTCAATATGATGGGAAGCCCTTTCATAGGAGTTTACAAGTTTTGTCAAACCACCCTTGTCACCAGGGAAGTTATTGAGTCGGGTATGGTTTTTGCTTTTATGCTTCGCTGAGTCCATGGGATATGGGAAGCGAGATAGATGTGTCTAGCTAACTGCACTCGTAAGAATAATGAGAAACTGATGTTGTTAATGAACGTGAATCGGAGGGAGATCTAGGTAAGCCTGGGTTTGTGAATGAGGTAGAATGAGATGGTGGTTACTTGCCATAGATCTAAGGACCGGTTCATGCGAGCACATGCCAGGATAACAGTGCCACCACAAGGCCAAGTATGGGTGAGGCTTAGCTGAGTAATTAGGTAAGTTACTAGATTGTTATGGACCGTGGAAGGCGCGGGGAATGGGAGTCGAGTGAGGACTTCCCCGGGAACTGCATGGCACAAGAGGGGGCTCGTGGGTGGGAGAATTAGAGATTCTAGCCTGCCGGCGAAACCTTAGTGAGTCCATACATCTAGTAGCCCCTTTGTAAAGTCTATTTTGTGATCTCTTGGCCATACACCGACGGTTGTGTACTGGTATAATGGAGGTTCTGCAGTCGCCGACGGGTGGCGAAATCACAAACTTGTGGGTAAAGAGGTGCAAACTCTGCAGAGTCTAAAACTATCATGATAGCCGAGCTTACGGTCACAAGCTCCTGGCCAACTTCCATGATTAGTTGGGATGGATTTTGGTTATGGTTTGGCTATGGTTTGGTTTGGTTTTCGGGACTGTTGAGTCCAGGTAATGAGATTGGTTGCATGACTATTGAGTCATGGCAACGAGATTGGTCTCAGAATGAGACATAATTGAATGGTAGAGAATACGAGATGGTATTCGTGAGATTGGTAGCGAATATGAGATGGTAGTGAATACGAGATGGTATTCATGAGCAAAGTTGATTAATGTCTGGTTGAGAAATGGAAAAGGATGAATCCTAATGGAGGTATGTTAATGTTTAAATACATGTTGGGATTAAATTCACTTAAAGCTAAGTTGCTGTTTTTATCGTGTTTTGAGAAATAAACTTTGCTTTCTGCAATGAGCCTTTTTATACCTACCTTGTTGTGAGCTACATATCATATTTTCCCGCACTTGCTGAGTACATCATTGTACTCAAACTTGCATTATTACTTCATCATCAGAAATAGGAGAAGAATACTATGAAGATGTCACACCCGGTTTTTCCGAAGAACAACCAAGTGAATATCACATGTATGCCAGGATCATTTTCTCATACATTTGATGAAAAATAGTGAAGCATCATTTATTACAAGCCAGGTGTCGAATATAAATAAGTCTTACATAGCAAATGTCTCGATAGACAATAATAAGTTCATCACAAGTAAATAAACTAGCAGCGGAATATTATTCTTGTGGGCTCCATTACAGGCGTTGCCCGGGGGACTCCATGAACCTAGAAACCTTCTTCGGTTCCAAAGTCTTGATCATTATACACCGCCTCATTATCTTGACCTGAGCAGCAATATAAACCAACAAATATGCAAGGTTGAGTACCGATGGTACTCAGCAAGTGTGGGAAAGTTATGTCATGCATGGCTAGAGCAAGGAGAGGTTGAACTCATGGTTAAAGCACTACGCAATTAATACCTATCACCTTAGATTATTAAGCACCTACATTACTACACATGTGAAATGGTCCCAATCTCCCATCCCATCATCATAATCAAATAACCATAACATCATTTCCAATGTTAAGCTCCCCGCTTAACATCCACAACTTCCCAAGCCATCATACTCTAATCATGAATAAGTCCAAGCCGCTCTTGACCGTGAGCATGACTGTCATGACAGTTTTGACTCTACAGAGTTTGTACCACTGTATCCACATGTAGTGATTTCATCCCCCGTTGTCGGGTGGACTAAAAGAACCTCCATTATGCCAGTGGCTACGAACCACATTCACACTTCCCAGGTGTGTAGCCAGGAGAACACTACGAAGCCTTTACAAAGGGATTCCCGACGAGCATAGGCCCACTGAGGTTTCACCCCTAACAGCATACAAGAGGCTCCAACCCCGCTGCAGTGGCCCCCTCTTGAGCCTTGCGGTTCATATGGTAGTCCAGCTGACACCTACTCCCCGCACCATCCAACACACCCATACTACGCCAGGGATACACCTAATTAATTGGCCAAGCTGCCCCATCTCAGCATGTGGTTGGCACGGTAAAGCCAGGTTACATGCTCCATGAACCGGTCCTTAGGATCCAGGCAAGTACTAAACACAAACCCGAGTCTCGTGCACCCAGCACACAACCAAAACATCCAACTTGCCTTGATCCCTACCTCTACATAACTCACAATATCTCATTCAAGAGTATGGTAAAATAAACTGATAATCTCATATCCCAAATATCCCATTCTAAGCATGGCTAAGCATATGCATAATAATAAATGACATGATAAAATAAATCCCAACCCAAGCTACAAGGAAACAAGGTAATGCAATTCTAGGGAAACTTCCTAGCATGGGTTTCATATTTCATTTGACAATGCAAATAATTCTATCTACACATCCTAGTATAGGATCAAAGTGGTCAAGGACACTTGCCTCCTTCCTGCTGCTCTTGAAATGGGTAGTCCTGATCTTGGAAAGGAAGAACTTGCTCTGGAGCAGGTTCTACATCATACCATCACACATAGCAAAAGAAAAACAACAATCCATAAGACATAGTTCACACTTCCACTTCATACAAACCACACATTCACATTTATGAAAGTCATTCACAATTATATGTGCTGTGGTTACTCTATGTGTGTTGATTTGTGGCTTACATGCACTTTTAATCATGTGTATGTGATTCCTACTTTTGTATTCATATTTATGCTTGCATACTATATATATGAGTTTCCAATTTAAATAAATTCCTTATATTCAATTACTACACCTTTTAGCTACCAAGTATGCATGAAAGGTATTTTCCTACTCCATATGTGTCTTCATCCTTCTACCAACCCTAAACTGAATTCTTTGGATTTTGGAATCTTCATTTATCATTTTCTAATTATTTATACCTAGCTTGCTATATTTTCAAATTTACTTCCTATTCCTAAATGTGTACTTTATTATGAAAATAGTAAGACACATCATCTAAACAGAATAGGTTCTGATCCAAAATAGTTAATAATATATTTTTGATCTTTTCCTCTGATGTAAACTATTTTACATTTATTTTTTCTAATTTTCAGAATTATTCTCTACTTAAAAATGTGTCCCTATAACTAATAAATGTGAATAATAAGTTAAACAGATTCATTTCAGCCAAAAATCTATTTTTATCTCACTCCAAGGTTTTCTAAGTACTGGGAAAGTTTTTAATTTGAATTAGACAATATGTTTGTCCCACCTTTTAAATTTTAAATACTAACCACATATTCAATTTCCTAAATTTAATATCAAATAGGGTTAAAAAGGTAAACTCACCCCACTACAGGGTCTATAATATTATTTTAAGAATTTTCAGTGGTCTAGCTACACATAACAGAGGGGTTTTTCCTAATTTTTATTAAGTCCAGGTGCTAAAACTTATTTTTAAATGAATTTACATGATTTTCTGAAGTTCCAGGGGCTAGATCAGAAGTTTCCGGGGCTAGCTCTTATTTCTCGAGAACCCCAGGGGGTAGCACGTAAGAATTCTAGTCTTTATAACGCGGGGCTGACGTGGACCGTCCGATTTAAAACAGACGGCTGAGATTATAACGTCGAACTGGTACGCGGGGATTTAAACTCTACCGTGCGATTTAAAATAAACAGCGCACAAGCGGCCATGTTGCTCTGATCGAGCGCGGGTGGCGCTGCCCGGCGGCGCACGGCGGCGGGAGGCGGCGATCTCGCCGGAGAGTTTCGGATCTCCGTAAATTATTCCTAGAACTGTGATTTTATGGCATAGATCGGTGGAGGGGAGGTCGGGGATCTCACCTCGGGGGTTTTCTTGAGCTCGGAGGTCTTGGAAGGCGGTCGGCGACGAGGTCCGAGGTAAATTCATGGTGAGGCTCGTCGGCGCTGTGTTTGAACCGCAAACCACCGAGTTTTCTGCACCTGCGAGGTTCCCCGGAGGCGGTGGATCAAGACCAGCGAGTTAGATCGGAATTTCCGAGCGTAGATCGGCCAGAATTCGCCGGAGGGGCTCGGGTTCTCACCGGAGAGAAAATCGGCAGATCGTGGCGGAAAACGGGATGATGCCGGGTTTTTTATAGATGGGGGAAGGGTGGCGTTCGGTTGTGATCGAGTTTGCGTCGCCCACGAACAAAATTCGGCTGGGATACGCAGAAATCCGGGTCGGTTTGGATTCGGGGTGAGAGAGAGTCCGGCCGAGCGCGGCGCTAGCGCGAGGAAGAAGAAAGATTGACGGGCCCTGCCTGTCAGTGGGAAGAAGAGGGCGCGCGCGGCTGCGGGCTGGCGCAGGATCGGTGGGCTGGCTGGTGGGTTTCGGCCCACTGGCCGGTTTTTTTCTGTTTTCCTTTTTCTTTTTCTATTTCTTTTCTGTTTTGAGTTTAATTTGAATTCCAGTTTGAATTTGAATTTTTGCAACACATGCAACACGTCCAAAAATTTTTAAACTCCCCTCTGAACAGGATTTTGGGGTGTTACAGAAGACCAAGTGGAGCATTAGGCGCATAATTCACCCTCAACCTTGCCTGTGGGGATGGAGTAGAGATGGACCGCTGCTGCTTCTTAGTTTGCTTCCGCATTAGAAATAAAGACTCCCGCTGCTAAATTTAGATTTCCGCTGCTAGCATGAGTCCAAGACTCATGAGACATTGTAATAAACCCTGTTATTCGTGGTTATATATATTCTGAAATTCAGTTTATGGATGATATGTGTATGTGTGATGAACATCCTGAGCACACATACGCATCAGTTCCAGGTTCCGTGGTTTTCCACAGAACCGGGGCGTCACAGTACACGACTGGATTTCAGCTCCGCTTGTTGCCCTCAAACCGACAGGCAAACTGAGAGGACAAATCAAATCTTGGAAGACATGTTGAGAGCTTGCGCCTTGAAACATGGGCGTAGTTGGGATAGGAGCTTGCCGTATGCTGAATTCTCCTACAACAACAGCTACCAAGCCAGCTTGAAGATGTCATCTTTTGAAGCACTGTATGGTAGGCGGTGTAGAACGCCGCTTTTCTGGAATGAGACTGGAGAGAGTCAAGTGTTTGGACCTGAAGTGCTGCAAGACGCTGAGAAGCAAGTCCAAACGATACGAGAAAACTTGAAGGCTGCTCAGTCACGACAAAAAGGTTACGCGGACAATAGGCGAAGAAGATTGACCTTTGAAGTGGGAGACTTCGTGTATCTTAAAGTATCGCCTATCCGAGGCCAACGACGGTTCAACGTCAAAGGAAAGTTAGCACCTCTCTATATCGGGCCATTCAAGATTTTGGGCAAGCGAGGAGAGGTATCCTATCAACTAGAGCTGCCAACGCACCTCTCCGACGTGCACGACGTGTTTCACGTGTCCCAACTAAAGAAGTGCTTAAGAGTACCGGAAGAACAAGTACCGATGGATGAGCTCGAGCTTCAAGAGGATCTGAACTATGTGGAGCACCCCGTCCAAATTTTGGACGTAAAGGAAAGGGTCACGAGGAACAAAGTGATCCGTTGGTGCAAGGTACAGTGGAGCCATCACACGGAAGCCGAAACTACTTGGGAGCGTGAGGAAGACCTCAAGGCAGAATTTCCTCATCTATTCTCTACTCTATCGAATCTCGAGGGCGAGATTCAGTTTAAGGGGGTAGGTTTGTAACACCCTCAAATTCATTTCCATGCATTGCATACATTTTTCATGTAGAGAAACATTATAAAAGAAGTAGAAATGGAGAAAAGAACCGTATAAATGGAGGAAGGAACCATAGAAATGGAGAAAAAATCATAAAAATGGTGGGGAATGGGAAAAAGATAGCTGAAATGAGCCAATTCCAATTTGTCGAAGTGCGCTGTCGACGCTTCCCCCGGCCCCACTGGACACATGGCGCCTTCGGAGCTCACCCCTGCGAGAAGGGAGGCTCGGCCCGGCTGGACACATGGCGCCCTCGGAGCTCACCCCTGCGGAGGGGGTGAGGTCCTTAGGCGGTTTTTCTCCTGTGTGGGGGTACCCGGTACTGAGGGTACCGACACAATTTCCCCCAAAATTTCTAAATTCCCCAATTCCCAAAAAGGGGAATTTTCCCGACAATTTTGGGGATAAAATCCCCAAGGGCTACCGCACCACGAGAGATAAGTTTGTGAAGATCCAAAACAAATTAGGACTCTTATTTGAGCTCCAATTTGAGTAGGACTCTTCCCCCCCCCCTTATAAATAGAACCCAACCCCCCCCCCCCATGGCCGCAACCCCTTTCCCTTTTTCCCCCTCCCAAGTCAGCGACTTGGAGGCCCTAGCCCCCAACTCGCCGAGTTGGACCCCCCCCTCGCCGGAGTTCAGTCGCCGGTGAGCCCCACCGGTGAGCTGCCGACGAGCCCCATCACGCCTCGCCATCGCCGGAAAAGAGCCGACGATCTGTCCTGCCCTAATCTTCCATAGAAAAATTCCCCGCTGCTGCCATTGCTAGGAGAAAGGCCCTGCCACCAAAGGGAAGTGAGGTAGGTCTTCGTTACCCATCTTACGACGTCGTCGCTGTTTCTACGCATCCGTTTTCTTCGCTCCCTTCGAACAGAAACTTTTTCGTGTGGACAGATCACGTTTTGATCGGTTTTTGACGGTGTAATTGGTCTAGATCTTAAGTCAACATCATCACCACGTCCACACTTGATCCCTACACCCTTGTTCATCATAAAACCCCATGAAAGCCCATTAAAACATGCAAGAACACGTACACACTGGTTTAATAAAACAGCACCATAGGATTTGCATTCATCTACACAATTGCATCTTGAGTAAAGTTTGTGCATGACGTTTGATTTCTGTAAATTTTGTATGTGTGTGGTCATGAGTAGAAGGACAAGCTCAGGAAGCCATCTACAAAGAACTACAGCACCAAGACTTTGAAACGCTTGAGCAACAAGAGCCACGGGAGCAAGGCAAGTGCCCCTTGACCATATTGATCCCATGTTTTGAAACTGTTTTGTTTGCGAAAACTCGTATGCTTGAGTCAACTTGATGGGACACCCTTTTATAGGAGTTTACTAGTTTTGTTAACCATCCTTGTCGCCGTGAAAGTTGATGAGTCGGGCATGGTCGTTTTTCCTTTTTGCTTCGCTTAATCCACGGGATACGGGAAGCTGAATTAAAACATGGTTAGCTACTGCACTCATATGAATAATAATGATGAGAACTTGATGTTGTTAATGAGCATGGAATCGGGGGAGATCTAGACAAGCTTGGTTCGTGGATCTTGCTGAATGAGATGGTGGTTTACTTTCCGTAGATCTAAGGACCGGTTCATGCCAGCACATGCCAGGAAAACAGTGCCACCACAAGGCCAAATATGGGTGCGGCTTAGCTGACTAATTAGGTGTGTTGCTAGCTTGTTATGGACCGTGGATGGCGCGGGGAATGGGAGTCGAGAGGGACTACCCTGGGAACTGCATGGCACAAGAGGGGGCCCGTGGGTGGGAGAATTGTGATTCGAGCCTGTCGGTGAAACCTCAGTGAGTCCATACATCTAGTAGCCCCTTTGTAAAGGCTATTTTGTGATCTCTTGACCATACACTGATGGTTGTGTACTGGTATAATTGAGGTTCTGCAGTCGCCGACGGGTGGCGAAATCACAAACTTGTGGGTATAGTGGTGCCACCTCTGCAGAGTGTAAAACTATCATGATAGCCGTGCTTCCGGTCACAAGCACCTGGCCAACTCACATGATTAGAGGGAAAACATGGGATGGATGTTCGGTATGGTTATGGTATGGTCATTGGGGTTGGTTTTGAGACTGTTTTGAGTCATGAAAATGAGTTTTGTTTGGTTATATGATGAGGGGCCCGATCCCGATCACGGGGCCGTGCCGCCTTGCCCGAGGGATCGCATTGGGTGGTGCCGTGTTATGCGGCACCCAACAGCACACATATAAGGAACACAATATTACATAAACCAAAGCGGAAGCTTACAACTGTTCTTTGTAAATAATTTACGTAAAATAGCTACAGCGGAAGTCTATAAACAGCTCACGATGAATATCTAAGAAGCACTCGAGAAGAGATCCAGCCCGCGGACTCCTCTCGCTAGCAACACGAAGACATGGCAGCGGCTAGGTTCTCCAAGGGTGACATGACTCGGAAGTTTCCGAGTCTCACCGGACAACCTTATTTATAGCGTCGATGTTTACCTGCAAAACCACTTATATAGCAAGAGTGAGCACAAAGGCTCAGCAAGACTTAACCGTCTCTCCTAAAGCATGGAACTCTATATGAAAGTAACCTAAGACCTAAGCCTGTCCTTTGCGAAAAGACTCGCCTACGAGTTCATCCTTAACTTTCATATTTTAGCCATAATAGTAGTGACCTTGCGCCCAGCAACATTGGAACTCCACAATCAAACAAGAAACGCTTCATTCCAATGTTACTTGTCCCAAGGTGAAAAATAAATTTAGTTTGCTCTACCTCTACTTCAAACATGGTTTTCATGCAACTTAACATAATCACAACAGCAATTATACTTTTTGCAAACTGTTTCCACACAAGTTGATTAACTACGTCACAACATGGGAGCAAGCGGTACTCAATAACCGCGAGGGACGATGATTCGAATCAAACACTACCCGGATAACTCGACACATACGCCCGCCTCTGAAGACCCAACTCTGGCGTCCTTCATTACGTCGTATGTGGCAACCTTTCTCAGGACACTAAACTGTAGAACCGGTCGCGCCGCCTCGGGCTCATAGATCTAACGAGACGATGTGGTATGCCTCTACAATCCAGTGAACCTGGTACATCGGTTTCCTGGTTCCCATATATCAGTAAGCATCCGGTACACAACTCAATACTTGCTCCTGGACGCGGCATACGCATCGGTCCTTAACCGACACAGGCAGAGCTACTCGACCAAGACCTCGTCTTGTCGCAGCCTAACCCCTCTGCCCGGTCTCATCTTTAGAAATGTAAACTTTAGTTTGCTTCCTTTCCCAACCACACTTATGATCTTCTGAACTATAGCTCGCGAGTAGATTCCAACTACTCGTCTTCTACCGGATGTCCTAGCCTAATTAGCATTGCCTTATTCTACAGCAATGACACATTTCTACCCTTGACCTCAGGGTTCATGTTTGGTTATGCAAGTGGAGTATCACACATCCTTGACCTAATGCACATACAAACCTTGACCAAATGTAGTGAACAAAGGGAAAACTTTAGAAAGTAACTTAAGCGCAAACCGGGGCTTGCCTTGGTTTTGCAGGTGACTGGAGTCAGATAAGATGAAGTTAGTTGCTGATGATGACTTGAAGCTCAATCCCTGCCTTCTTGCTCCTTGATCCAAGCTCAACTTCACCTTCTTCACGTTCTACGTTTAATCACTACACGTTAGGAATATGCATACATGTTCAATTATAAAACTTTTGCTAACAATGCTAAAGACAAGTTTGAAACTGGAACTTGGTTTAAGAATTTAAAATGACACTGGGGTGGTGGTTGGGATGTGTGTCTAAGCATTATCCTCAAGTGAGAAGTGAGGTTCATCACTTGGGTGGGGAGATCAACTAATGGATGAACAGAACAATAATGATCCAGGGCTCCAATGGAGCTGGGAATTTTCTTGGGAGTTCCTTGTCACAAGAAAGTTCTCTGGACCAAAATTCACAACATTTCACTAAGTGGATCACCCAAAACAATTCCTTAAGCATTTAAGCAAAAAGGAATTAATTCTGATTAAATTTGCACTTTCATGCAAATTAAAGTGAACTATAATTTCATACATAGCTCAGAGAGTATGCCTGAATTGTCCTAGGATTTTTGGAGCTAAGGAATGGCTAGAACTGAATTTCCAAGTTTTGAAATTCTCTGAAAATGTTTCTGTATTTATTGGAATATAGAAACTTGAAGTTAGAATTACCCTAACCAAATCAACTCCAAATGAGCTGAAACTTTTAAAGGGGTCTCCTAAAATCCTAAAGAATATCCTGGCAGAATTTGGGGAATTTTGAATGAACCAAACTTCCTCTAAAATTCTTTTGCTGAAAAGATTTAAAGAATTTTCCAGAATTTTCTATTGGTTTTCATGCAAATTGGGTTGCATATTTGGATAGAGCATTTCATCCTGAATCCAACCCAATTTGAATCACTAAATGTGGAGCTCTCTAGCAAAAGTTATGCAGATCCAAAGTTTGAACCAAATCTGGAATTCAAATTAATTCGGGAAAAGTTCAAACTCTGCCTGTGGGTCCACCCTACACGTGCCAGCCGCTGGAATCACGCCAGACGGGGCCACAGACTACTTCCCGCGTCACCACACCAGATCCCGGGGACGCAGCGGATCGAAGATTTAAAATATCGCCGCTGACAGGTGGGACCGGCCGGTCGTCTTCAACCTCGGCCCGTCCCCTTTTTCCCGCGCCGCCCCCTCGCCGGAAGTTCGTCGGGGTTAGCTGGAGTCGGCTTCCCGGCCATCTCCCGGCTCGGTACTCGCCGCCTGGGGGTTTTCAGGGGCGAGCAACTCATCTACGGGGTCAGCACAAGCTAACGGCGCTCGGAACTAGGTTGGCGACGTGCGCACCTTTCGGTGAAGCGTCGGCGCCGTGGCACGAGCACACTAGACCGTCAAAAGCTCGGGAAATTTGCTCTAAAGCACCAGTGAAGGTCAGGCAAACTCGGCATGGCCTCCAACTGTCTAGGAAATGGCGGCAACTCGGTTGTCACCGTGCGCCCGCGCGTTCCCGCCATGGCCGCCGATCGAAAAGCTCAAAATTAGCTGTAACCACGGGGTTTCTAGCTAGGGTTGTGGAGGAAAAAGGTTCCCTATCCTATCTAGCTCTTGTGTGCGCAAAATGAACAACTTTAACCGTGAATTAAGCGTTAATTTCAACAGTTCTTACCCGCGGGTAGGTTTTCCTCATCCGAGGGAAAAACTTGAAATTCCCAAGCTACGTTGCACGGCTTGGGCTGAAACTCGGGGGAGAGCAGCGTGACGTCCCAGCGCGTCTCGGAGGGTGCTTGCTCGGCCGTGAAAAGCCTCGGTATGATCTGTCCATGGTGACCCGAGTTGCCCTTTCGCCGGTGAGCGTTAGTACCTCACGTTGATCATTGATTTGGGCGCCCCACGAGCCAGGAACGACGGGGCCGAGCTGTGGAGGATCTTGTGCACTCGATTGCGCTCCCTTTTTGTGTGGACGGCTCGAGCAGAAGAAGGTGCGAGCTGGTGGACAACCGAGGGAAACGGAGGCGTCGCCGGCGGTTGTTTTTCGGGCGCGGAAGCAAAAGGAGGCCACGGTACGAGTGAGAGGCTTCGTGTTTGCTTCGGTGGGAGGGATAAGCGCCGGATGAACCGCCTCTGGCGCCCGCGCGTGGGGGGGGGGCAGCTCGAGCAGGAGGTGGCGGTGGCTGCCGCCTCGGTGGCGCCGGGAGCTCGGTCTAACCCGAGAGCAAAGACTTATGTGCTAAGTTTTTCCGTCCTCTTCTATGACAATTGGGCCCCACCAAGTTTCTTGCTCAAATATCTCCAGATTTTTTTTGGCACATTGCAAACTTCACTCATATGGAGCTCAAAATTCACAAGCCAATTGGTAATTTGACAAGTTGTGCCTCAGTTTCAAATTCAAATTCAAATTTGGATGGGATTCACAAGTCCCTTTGATATTCATATCAAAGCACATCCAAATTTGCTCCAACTTTGCCCCCTCTACAATTTGAACCTGGGGAGTTTGAATATGCCCTCTGATCTATGAGTTGGTCATTGCAAATACAACTTTTTAAACATCAGTTTGCATTTTTCTTTTTGGAGATGGCCCCTCCTCTTTTGGGAGTGACCCTCTTAATTCAAACTGAATTCAAAGTTTTTATTGCTCATGCCAACACTTTCATGAGTAAACAAAAGTTTTTTGTAAGTCCCATTTCTTGCATATAAACTCAACTTTATTCATAGCTTAAGTTTTCTATTCACAAGTTTTGGGACTTTTACATTCCTCCCCCCTTAAAAAGAATCTCGTCCCGAGATTCATGATTAAGGACAATGTGGAGAGGACAGTTACTCAACATACGCCTATAACAACTCCGGATGATTGCGTTGCAAATACTCCTCGCTTTCCCATGTAGCTTCGTCGGTCGTGTGATTTTCCCATAGCACCATGAAAAATCGCAGCGTCCGATTCCTGGTTTCGCGAGTCTTTTCATCAATTATCCGGGTTGGTCGCTCAACATACGTGAGGTCCGGCTTCAAATTTTTTATGTCTCCCATGAGAATCTCCATTGGAACTTTTAAACACTTCCGCAACTGAGATATGTGGAAGACGTTATGAACTCCGGCTAAGGCTGCCGGTAGCTCCAAACGGTATGCCACGGGTCCACACCTTTCAATGATAATGAAGGGACCGATAAAACGTGGAGCTAATTTTCCTTTCACTCCAGATCGGTGAATGCCCTTCATCGGAGATACGCGGAGGTATACGTGGTCCCCAACATGGAAATACAGAGGACGACGTCTCCTATCCGCATAGCTCTTTTGTCTGGACTGAGCGGCTTTCAGATTTGCTTGAATAAGCCTTACCCGCTCTTCTGCTTCATTTACGAGATCAATCCCGTAAGTTACCCTCTCGCCAGATTCACACCAGTTCAAGGGTGTGCGGCACTTCCGGCCATAGAGAGCTTCATAAGGCGCCATTTTGATACTTGATTGATACCCGTTGTTATATGAGAACTCCGCCAACGGTAAGTGATCATCCCAGCTCTTACCGTGGTGGATGACACATGCTCTCAGCATATCTTCAAGTATTTGATTCACCCTCTCAGTTTGTCCATCGGTTTGAGGGTGATACGCAGAGCTTCAAATCAATTTAGTTCCCAAGGATGTGTGTAGCTGTTCCCAGAAACGGGATACGAACAGCGATCCTTTGTCGGAGACAATGGTACGGGGAACTCCGTGCAGGCATAAGATTCGTGCTATGTATAACTCCGCATACTGCTTGGCGCTGTAGTTGGTATGCACCGGAATGAAACGTGCCGATTTGGTCAATCGATCAACGATTACCCAAATCGAGTCATGGTGGTGGGAGGTCATCGGCAACCCAACAATGAAATCTATACTCAAGTCTTCCCACTTCCATGCCGGGATTTGTAGCGGTTGCAGCAGGCCCGACTTCTTCACATGGTCGGCCTTAACCCTTCGACACGTATCACATTCTGAAACGTATTTTGCAACTTCACGTTTCATACGTGTCCACCAAAACTTCCTCCGGAGGTCTTGGTACATTTTATTGCTGCCAGGATGAATGGAAAATTTGGATAAGTGAGCCTCATCCAAAAATTTTTTCCGCAGCCTTATATCATGGGGTACGACTATCCGGTCCTTGAACCACAAGGTATCTTCCTCATCTAACCGGAAACATTTCATCTCCCCATTCTTTAACCTACTTTTTATATGGGCCATGCCCTTGTCTCTCTTTTGAGCTTCTATAACCTCCTCTCTTATTGTAGGTATGAGAGCTAGATTATACAGAGCTCCATATGGAACCAAGTAGAGACTTGGTTCTTCCTCTTCCATCGGCGTAATGGTCAGGTTATGAATATGAGACTTTCGGCTCAATGCATCGGCAACCACATTTGCCTTGCCCGGATGATAATGAATTTCAATCTCATAGTCCTTGATCAGCTCCAACCATCGCCTTTGCCGCATATTCAACTCTTTCTGAGTGAATATGTACTTCAAACTTTTGTGGTCGGTGTAGAGATGAACCAGATTTCCCAACAGGTAATGTCTCCACATCTTCAAAGCTAGTACTACGGCAGCAAGCTCGAGATCATGAGTTGGATAATGTTGCTCATGATTCCGTAACTGCCGTGATCCATATGCGACCACGCGTCCGCCTTGCATGGGTACACAACCAAGCCCGATGCCCGACGCATCACAATAAACCTCAAAAGGCTTGGTTGTATCCGGTTGAGCTAAAACCGGGGCTGTTGTTAGGTGTTTCACCAACGCTTGAAAAGCTTCCTCACATGGCTTGCTCCAATCATATTTGATGCCCTTCTTCAGTAGCTCCGTCATAGGTTTGGAGATTTTTGAGAAGCTCGGGATGAACCTCCGGTAATATCCCGCCAAACCCTAGAAGCTACGAACTTCATGGACTGATGTTGGAGACTTCCATTTCAGCACTTGTTCAATCTTGCTTGGATCAACAGCAATGCCTTCCGCTGAAATAATATGTCCAAGAAACGGCACTTGGTTGATCCAGAATTCACATTTACTAAACTTTGCATATAGCTTGTGATCTCTCAAGCGTTGAAGCACAATATGCAAATGTTTAGCATGTTCCTCTTCAGATTTGGAATAGACCAAGATGTCGTCGATGAACACCACGACGAACTGATCCAGCTCCGGCATGAACACCGAGTTCATAAGATACATAAAGTGAGCTGGAGCATTGGTCAACCCAAATGACATGACAAGATACTCATAGAGTCCATATCTTGTCGAGAATGCTGTTTTCGGGACATCTTCCGCTCGAATCTTGATTTGATGATATCCCGACCTTACGTCCATCTTAGAAAAGACTTTAGCACCCACTAGCTGATCGAAGAGGATATCAATTCTTGGTAGTGGATACTTGTTCTTTATGGTCACAGCATTCAAAGGACGATAATCGACGCATAGCCTCAGCGTCTCATCCTTCTTCTTCACAAATAAGGCTGAGCAACCCCATGGTGATGAACTTGGACGAATAAACCCCTTGTCCATTAGATCCTTGAGTCGCTCCTTCAGCTCGGCTAATTCGTTCAGAGCCATTTTGTATGGTCTCCGAGAGATTGGCGTAGTTCCCAGCATCAATTCTATTTTGAATTCCACCTCGCGCTCAGGTGGTAAGCCTGGAAGATCTTCGGGAAACACGTCCAGATATTCACGGACTACCGGAATGTCTTCTAACTTGCACGCCTCGGCATTACATACTTCCGGGTCTTTAGAAATCGCTTTGCCAAGGTACAATGTTTGACGTCCGTGAAGTGGAGAGTCCAAGTGAACACTCCTGTTCTCGATGTCCAGAACAGCCTTATGGAAGGTCAGCCACGATATTCCCAATATGGCATTGATTCCCTGGTCTTCGAGAATGATGAGGGTGGTAGGATAAATTTTTCCACCCAAGCAAAGTGGTGCTCGAGAGACGACTTCATTAGTTGAGATGTCTCCACCTGGCGAATGAATAAGGTAAGAACCTTTTGTGACTGTGGAGATCTGGTCCCGGATTACCGTTGCCCGGCTAATGAAGTTATGTGTTGCACCAGAGTCGAATAAAATGACAACCGGCTTGTCATTTAAGATGAACCTGCCGGCAAGAACAGGTCCTCCCTTTGGCAGATCATCAACTGACACATAATTAACTGTCCCCACTTTGGACATAGCTTTTCTTTGCTGCCCAAGATCACTCTGTGGAACTGGACCCGCAGACCCATTGTTGCTGCTCGGTTCAGTTGCTTCATTGACCTTAAGATCATTGTCAAGCTGAAGTGGGACAGCACTTGGCTCGGCTGAGAAATCACCTTGTTCATCTTCAACCTCTTGAGGGAAAAAGTATTCTGGTGCACCTTGTTGATACTGAGGTGCATAAGAAATAAGTTGCTGCTGCGGTGGAGGTGAATAAGACCTCTGTGGAGTAGAAGAGTCGTCACACTCCCAGAATGATTGCACCTCTTGTGGAATCTCCCGACCGGAAGGTGAACGAATTACCAACCGATACTTCTGAGGTAGACAAATGTCTTCATCTTGTGATGAGTCCCTCTCCCTCTTTTCCTTGAGGTAGAGGTTGGAATAATATTCTTGAGCGATAGCACAGCTCACAAACTCATCAAAATTCTCTTGGCTAGCTTGAGCCAATTCACATCGCAGCCTAGCAGTCAGCCCTCGGTAGAAATGATAACCTTTCATGGCTGATGATTTCACATAGTCAGGGACATATTGAGCTAAGCGATTGAATTCCTTCGCATACTCAATAACACTCATGTCCCCTTGCTTCAGACTCCAGAACTCATCCAGACTGGTTTGCATTATGCCCGCAGGGATGAAACGAGCACGAAATGCAGCCTGGAACTCCGCCCATGTGACACGATGCCCTGCTGGTTGGACAGCAAGGTAGTCTGCCCACCATGCTCCAGCAAAGCCGTGAAGCTGCTGAGCGGCATATAGAGTCTTTGAGAATTCATCACATTGGATCAACCCAAGCTTGGACTCAAGGACACGTAACCAGTGATCTGCTTCACAATGGTCAACCGCCTCAGAGAATACCGGTGGTTGTGTCGCCAAGAAATCAAGATACGTGCTCTGGGTTGGTATGTGACGTTGAGCTTCTCGATTTATGCGTTGCTGAACTAGAGTTTGGAGAGTTTCATTCATCTTCGACATAATTTCAGCCAATCCGGTTGGCGATGGCTCTTGTGATGAAGTCGAGTCATTCCCACCTCGACTTGAACCTCCAAGCTCCATTTGAGAATGTGTACGTACCATACTGCACGAAACAAAATTTTGAGTCAATCAAAATTCTATCTCAGTAGTAAGTAAATATAAGTAAAACATGAACATGTCATAAACTTTAAGAAAGCATAACCACATTCATGTTTAAACAAATCTTATGTACGCTAAGCTAATCAGCGGGACTACCCTGACCAGCTCACACAAACTCCAAATTTTACTCAAGTTATCAACAGATTCTTGACTTGAGTTCAATACCAAAGTTTTAGTAAACTTCAGTAGCTTTCCAAAAAGTACTTATGTGCTCCTTAAAGATTTTTCTACAGGAGGTTATGGCTTAAAAACAGAAAGGTCCAGAGAGGTTTTTGCTACTGTCCTGGTTCTGAACAGTTCGACTTCAACTGGACTTTTCACCAACTTAAAGTGTGATTTTGCTCTGGAGGTCTACAAAGAAATTGTAGAGCACTTGAAAATATTTCCAGAACTGTATCATACACCTTAATTGGTTAAAGCTACTCAGAGTTATGCTCCGTTAAAGTCCAGCAAGAATTCCTGCCAGAAACAGAGCACTCTGTTTTTGAAAACTTTGACACCTAATTATACTCTCATTTGAATCTTAGCTCAAAATAAGAGTTCAGTAGCTAATACTTGTTTCAAACTTCCATTTTTAGTTGAAAGTTAGTTCGTGAATAATTTCTTCATGGGGAAGAGATTATTAAGTGTAGTACGGTGGCGATGCACCGTAAGAACATGTCGGTACTACGTTGCCTCACCAAAAGAAAATCCTAAACCGGATTATACCGGCATATCCGTTTTATCAGTGTCCCTAATACGGTCTCTCGCACACGTGTACTACACGGGATAAGTACGTGGTTAGTACCTGCAGAAGAACACTCAATAGTGGTGCACTCAAGGGTTGTTTCATCTCAGGCAGTTCCATATTTGAAAGTAAATGCAAACGCCCGTATCATTGTCATACGGCCGTCCTTGAGTTAAGCCACGTCTCAAGGCACGTGATCGTGTTTCAACACCACACGACGGGGAACCCGAGTATGTCATGAACGGGTCGTCACGGTTGGGAATGTTATCAACCCAACGGATACCACCCACTGCCCTGCAGGGCACGCCGATGGCAAGCGCTGCGTATGTCCTCCTGGGCTATTTCCAGACGAACACACTATCACGTTACCGACCACACGATGGGGTCTCCACTCACTTGCCTAATGCACGCTAGGGATCAGCGTTTCATATGAACTCAGGAACATTAAGAGTCCAAGAGTTTCATATTAACATCTCACACCAAGCTGTGAGATCTAACCCTGAACCACTTTCCTCGTCAGGGGAGCTAACCGAAATTGAACCGCTTTCGGTGGCGTTCCTTACCATTCTTACCAGAACGTAGGTGCGTCGTTACATAATGAAAATTCAGAAGTAGAACACATAGGTTAGTCTTGCCACTTTAAGTAACTATACTACTATTGTCCTTATGTGGGCCTAATACCGTTTCCTCACCGTATCCTAAGTTTTTGTCGTAATACCATCCTTATTCCGTGTGCTATTACCAATGCGGCTCTGATACCACTCTGAGGGGGCCCGATCCTGATCACGGGGTCGTGCCGCCTTGCCCGAGGGATCGCATTGGGTGGTGCCGTGTTATGCGGCACCCAACAGCACACATATAAGGAACACAATATTACATAAACTAAAGCGGAAGCTTACAACTGTTATTTGTAAATAATTTACGTAAAATAGCTACAGCGGAAGTCTATAAACAGCTCACGATGAATATCTAAGAAGCACTCGAGAAGAGATCCAGCCCGCGGACTCCTCTCGCTAGCAACACGAAGACATGGCAGCGGCTAGGTTCTCCAAGGGTGACATGACTCGGAAGTTTCCGAGTCTCACCGGACAACCTTCTTTATAGCGTCGATGTTTACCTGCAAAACCACTTATATAGCAAGAGTGAGCACAAAGGCTCAGCAAGACTTAACCGTCTCTCCTAAAGCATGGAACTCTATATGAAAGTAACCTAAGACCTAAGCCTGTCCTTTGCGAAAAGACTCGCCTACGAGTTCATCCTTAACTTTCAGATTTTAGCCATAATAGTAGTGACCTTGCGCCCAGCAACATTGGAACTCCACAATCAAACAAGAAACGCTTCATTCCAATGTTACTTGTCCCAAGGTGAAAAATAAATTTAGTTTGCTCTATCTCTACTTCAAACATGGTTTTCATGCAACTTAACATAATCGCAACAGCAATTATACTTTTTGCAAACTGTTTCCACACAAGTTGATTAACTACATCACAACATGGGAGCAAGCGGTACTCAATAACCGCGAGGGACGGTGATTCGAATCAAACACTACCCGGATAACTCGACACATACGCCCGCCTCTGAAGACCCAACTCTGGCGTCCTTCATTACGTCGTATGTGGCAACCTTTCTCAGAACACTAAACTGTAGAACCGGTCGCGCCGTCTCGGGCTCATAGGTCTAACAAGACGATGTGGTATGCCTCTACAATCCAGTGAACCTTGTACATCGGTTTCCTGGTTCCCATATATCAGTAAGCATCCGGTACACAACTCAATACTTGCTCCTGGACGCGGCATACGCATCGGTCCTTAACCGACACAGGCAGAGCTACTCGACCAAGACCTCGTCTTGTCGCAGCCTAACCCCTCTGCCCGGTCTCATCTTTAGAAATGTAAACTTTAGTTTGCTTCCTTTCCCAACCACACTTATGATCTTCTGAACTATAGCTCGCGAGTAGATTCCAACTACTCGTCTTCTACCGGATGTCCTAGCCTAATTAGAATTGCCTTATTCTACAGCGATGACACATTTCTACCCTTGACCTCAGGGTTCATGTTTGGTTATGCAAGTGGAGTATCACACATCCTTGACCTAATGCACATACAAACCTTGACCAAATGTAGTGAACAAAGGGAAAACTTTAGAAAGTAACTTAAGCGCAAACCGGGGCTTGCCTTGGTTTTGCAGGTGACTAGAGTCAGATAAGATGAAGTTAGTTGCTGATGATGACTTGAAGCTCAATCCCTGCCTTCTTGCTCCTTGATCCAAGCTCAACTTCTCCTTCTTCACGTTCCACGTTTAATCACTACACGTTAGGAATATGCATACATGTTCAATTATAAAACTTTTGCT
Source organism: Neostapfia colusana (assembly GCA_030760725.1). NCBI lineage: Eukaryota > Viridiplantae > Streptophyta > Magnoliopsida > Poales > Poaceae > Neostapfia > Neostapfia colusana. The sequence continues at coordinate 111,046,870 of JASWHV010000001.1, forward strand.
AACAATGCTAAAGACAAGTTTGAAACTGGAACTTGGTTTAAGAATTTAAAATGACACTGGGGTGGTGGTTGGGATGTGTGTCTAAGCATTATCCTCAAGTGAGAAGTGAGGTTCATCACTTGGGTGGGGAGATCAACTAATGGATGAACAGAACAATAATGATCCAGGGCTCCAATGGAGCTGGGAATTTTCTTGGGAGTTCCTTGTCACAAGAAAGTTCTCTGGACCAAAATTCAGAACATTTCACTAAGTGGATCACCCAGAACAATTCCTTAAGCATTTAAGCAAAAAGGAATTAATTCTGATTAAATTTGCACTTTCATGCAAATTAAATTGAACTATAATTTCATACATATCTCAGAGAGTATGCCTGAATTGTCCTAGGATTTTTGGAGCTAAGGAATGGCTAGAACTGAATTTCCAAGTTTTGAAATTCTCTGAAAATGTTTCTGTATTTATTGGAATATAGAAACTTGAAGTTAGCATTACCCTAATTAATCAACTCCAAATGAGCTGAAACTTTTACAGGGGTCTCCTAAAATCCTAAAGAATATCCTGGCAAAATTTGGGGAATTTTGAATGAACCAAACTTCCTCTAAAATTCTTTTGCTGAAAAGCTTTAAAGAATTTTCCAGAATTTTCTATTGGTTTTCATGCCAATTGGGTTGCATATTTGGATAGAGCATTTCATCCTGAATCCAACCCAATTTGAATCACTAAATTTGGAGCTCTCTAGCAAAAGTTATGCAGATCCAAAGTTTGAACCAAATCTGGAATTCAAATTAATTCGGGAAAAGTTCAAACTCTGCCTGTGGGTCCACCCTACACGTGTCAGCCGCTGGAATCACGCCACACGGGGCCACAGACTACTTCCCGCGTCACCACACCATATCCCGGGGCCGCAGCGGATCGAAGATTTAAAATATCGCCGCTGACAGGTGGGACCGGCCGGTCGTCTTCAACCTCGGCCCGTCCCCTTTTTCCCGCGCCGCCCCCTCGCCGGAAGTTCGTCGGGGTTCGCCGGAGTCGGCTTCCCGGCCATATCCTGGCTCGGTACTCGCCGCCTGGGGGTTTTCAGGGGCGAGCAACTCATCTACGGGGTCAGCACAAGCTAACGGCGCTCGGAACTAGGTTGGCGACGTGCGCACCTTTCGGTGAAGCGTCGGCGCCGTGGCACGAGCACACTAGCCCGTCAAAAGCTCGGGAAATTTGCTCTAAAGCACCAGTGAAGGTCAGGCAAACTCGGCATGGCCTCCAACTGGCTAGGAAATGGCGGCAACTCGGTTGTCACCGTGCGCCCACGCGTTCCCGCCATGGCCGCCGATTGAAAAGCTCAAAATTAGCTGTAACCACGGGGTTTCTAGCTAGGGTTGTGGAGGAAAAGGTTCCCTATCCTCTCTAGCTCTTGTGTGCGCAAAATGAACAACTTTAACCGCGAATTAAGCGTTAATTTCAACAGTTCTTACCCGCGGGTAGGTTTTCCTCGTCCGAGGGAAAAACTTGAAATTCCCAAGCTACGTTGCACGGCTTGGGCTGAAACTCGGGGGAGAGCAGCGTGACGTCCCGGCGCGTCTCGGAGGGTGCTTGCTCAGCCGTGAAAAGCCTCGGTATGATCTGTCCACGGTGACCCGAGTTGCCCTTTCGCCGGTGAGCGTTAGTACCTCACGTTGATCGTTGATTTGGGCGCCCCACGAGCCAGGATCGACGGGGCCGAGCTGTGGAGGATCTTGTGCACTCGATTGTGCTCCATTTTTGTGTGGATGGCTCGAGCAGAAGATGGCGCGAGCTGGTGGACAACCGAGGGAAAGGGAGGCGTTGCCGGCGGTTGTTTTTCGGGCGCGGAAGCAAAAGGAGGCCACGGTACGAGTGAGAGGCTTCGTGTTTGCTTCGGTGGGAGGGATAAGCGCCGGATGAACCACCTCTGGCGCCCGCGCGTGGGGGGGGGGCAGCTCGAGCAGGAGGTGGCGGTGGCTGCCGCCTCGGTGGCGCCGGGAGCTCGGTCTAACCCGAGAGCAAAGACTTATGTGCTAAGTTTTTCCCTCCTCTTCTATGACAATTGGGCCCCACCAAGTTTCTTGCTCAAATATCTCCAGATTTTTTTTGGCACATTGCAAACTTCACTCATATGGAGCTCAAAATTCACAAGCCAATTGGTAATTTGACAAGTTGTGCCTAAGTTTCAAATTCAAATTCAAATTTGGATGGGATTCACAAGTCCCTTTGATATTCATATCAAAGCACCTCCAAATTTGCTCCAAATTGGCCCCCTCTACAATTTGAACCTGGGGAGTTTGAATATGCCCTCTGATCTATGAGTTGGTCATTGCAAATACAACTTTTTAAACATCAGTTTGCATTTTTCTTTTTGGAGATGGCCCCTCCTCTTTTGGGAGTGACCCTCTTAATTCAAACTGAATTCAAAGTTTTTATTGCTCATGCCAACACTTTCATGAGTAAACAAAAGTTTTTTGTAAGTCCCATTTCTTGCATATAAACTCAACTTTATTCATAGCTTAAGTTTTCTATTCACAAGTTTTGGGACTTTTACATATGAATATGAGACGGTTATGAATATTTATGAGCATGAGATGAACTTGAGAAAGATTAATGGTTGGTTGAGACTTGATAAATGGTGAATCATGATGGAGGAATGTTGCTGTTTTACTTGGTTATATTGGGATAAATATCACTTAGAAATAGTTGCTGTTTTTATCATGTTTGTGAAATAAAATTTGTTTGCTGCAATGAGCCTTTTTATTCCATACCTTATTGTAAGCTACATGTCATACTTTTCCCGCACTTGCTGAGTACGACATGTACTCACCCTTGCATTATCACATAAACATCATCAACAGGGGAAGAGTACTTCGAGGACCATGTGGAGTACTAGGCGTGCGAACCACCGTCAATATGCCTGTGGGGAGTTGAAGATGGAGCCTGCTGCTGTTTAGTTGTTTCCGTTGTCGTTTAGAGACTTCCGCCGCAAGAATAAGATAGAAAATCATGAGTGAGACAATTAGTCAATGTAATAAAGTACTTAAACACTATTTATTTGTGGTTATATTCTGAATTCATTTTGTGAATTACATGTGTATGTGTGATGAACATCCTAGGCACACATATGCATTAACTTGGTTCTATTTTCGGAATCGAGTTTCACAATGCCCTCCTCGTCCAAGTACCCTTCTACTTGGGTGTTCTTGAATTCGGTGCCATTGTCGCTTCTTATCTTCTTGATTCTCAAGGAGAACTCATTTTGAGCTCTTCTAAAGAAACTCTTGAGGACATCTTGAGTTTCATCCTTGTCATGCAAGAAAAACACCCAAGTGAAGCGGGAAAAATCATCAACAATAACTAAACCATATTTGTTACCGCCAATGCTTATGTAAGCAATGGGACCAAAGAGGTCCATGTGTAGCATCTCCAACGGTCTCGTTGTCGTCATCACATCCAACGGTCTCCAATGCTTATGATCTGCTCCGACTTGTTTCTCGGCTTGGCACGCGCTACAAGGCCTATCTTTCTCAAAAACAACATTCTTAAGACCTCGGATGCGATTTCCTTATAGAAGTTTTGAAGATTCCTCATACCAACATGGGCTAGCCTACGGTGTCAAAGCCATCCCATGTTGGTCTTTGCCATCAAGCATGTGTCAAGTTGAGTTTTATCCGCGGTGAAGTCCACGACATAAAGTTTTCCCTTGAGCACACCCTTGAAGGCAATTGAGTTATCAATTCTTCTAGTGACAATCACGCCTTTGTTAGTGAATAAGCAGTTATAACCTTTTGCACACAATTGAGATATGGATAATAGATTGTAATCTAGTGATTCAACATGCATAACATGAGAAATGGTGTGTTGTGGAGAAATAGAGATTTTACTCATACCTAGTACCTTCCTTTGGCTATTGTCGCCAAAGTAGATACCTTGACTTGGATCATTGTTTTCTTCATACTCCACAAACATCCTTCTCACTCCGGTCATGTGGTTGGTGCATCCACTATCTAGCACCCACTTTGTACTACCGGAGGAGTAAGCCTACAATACAAGTTTAGGATTTAATTTTTGGTACCCAAGCTTGGTTGGGTCCTTTGATGTTTGTGACAATACTTTTGGGTACCCACACACAAGGCTTTGGGCTCTTGCAGATTGGTCCAACATATTTTGTATAGACATACCCAAATTTGTTTCTCATAAGTACATAAGATGCATTAAAATCATGAAACATAGTCAGGTTAACATTCTTAGCGATTTTAGCATATTTATCAAATTTACCATTTCAAGAGAGGTAGAGACATGACATCCATTCATGGTTTGGTATGATCCTTACTTGACAAAGGCAATATGCATCTTGTTATTCTTGGGGATTCTAGCATTTTGCTTTCCTTCCCTTGAATAGCCAAGACCATCTTTGATCAAGGGAGACCTTGCAACCGAGTATGCACTACATGGATACTTGATCTTTTCCTTGTCAAAAATGCACCCCTTAGGTGTATTCTTGCTCTTCTCCATTTTAGGCTCATTTTTTAAATTAAGTACAAGATTTGCAAATTTACAGATTTTAGTGTTCGACTCTACATTGGACAAGTTTGAGCTTGTTGAGGCGGAAGAGGGAACACTCGACTTGAGAGTTGCCAATTGTGCCTCAAGATTCTTGTGAGCTTTGTTCAAACTCACAAGCTCATCTTGGAGCACAACATTCGAACTCTTGAGACATGAAGAGGTCTCCTTGCATTCCACAAGTTCAAGTTCAAGCGCCATGTTCTTCTCCTTCTCAAGCTCGAGGAGCTTCTCTAGGTCAAGATTCTTTTGCTTCTCCTAGATAAGAAAATCATCTTTTCTCTCAAGAAATTCCTCTTTGTCTAAAATTTCATTGGAGAGATTTTTCATTTTAATTAAGGCACTTTTACTCAACCCTTCAAATATATACTCATTCTCACTATCACTATCAGAATCTTCATCTTTAATAGAACGCAGGGAGAGTTTAGTTTTTACCTTCCGCTTTCCCTCTTTTTCCATGAGACATGTGTGGCTTGAGCTCTTCCACTCTCCTTTGTTTGGCAAGAGAGTCTTCTTCATCGTTGGCTTCTTGATGGCGACGGTTGCTACTTCCGCCTCATCATCGGAGGAGGACTTATTGTTGGAGTCCCACTCCTTCCCAACATGAGCGTACCCATATGCCTTCTTCTTTTTGAACATCTTCCTCTCTTAAGGCTTTTCATCCTTGTGCTTTTTCTTCTTGTCTTCATCCTTTTCGTACGGACAGTTAACGATGTAGTGCCCATATTCGCCACAATTGTAGCAAGCCCTCTTGGTTCGTGACTTGCTCTTGTCCTTGCTCTTGCTCTCATAGTTTGACCCTCTTATTTTCTTCATCATTCTTTTGAATCTCTTGATGAAGAAATCCAACTCCTCATCTTCCATATCAGTGCTTTCTTCTTCACTTTCTTCATCATCGCTTGAAGCTTGTACCTCTTTACTTTTGGACTTGGGTGAGGCTTTGAGAGCAATACCCTTCTTCTAGGAGGATGTGACCTTAGCAAGGTCATTGACGTGGCGTGCTTCCATCTCCATCATCTCGTGGTTGATGATTCTACCAAGCACCTCATCCGGAGTCATTTTGTGGAAGTTTGGACTTTCACGTATGAGCGTGCAAAGTGTCACATTGCAAGGCATGAAGGCTCTTATCATCCTTTTGACCACTTCATGGTCCGTACACTTCTTGCAACCGTACGCCCGACACTTATGGATGAGAGTCTTGAGTCGGTTGTACATCTCTAGAGGGGTCTCTCCATCTTCCATGGCAAATCTTCCAACCTCCCCCTCAATCATCTCAATTTTTGCTTCCCGGACAGAGCGGTTTCCTTCATGTGCAATTTTGAGCGTGTCCAAAATTTCATTGGCTTGCTCTAACCCATCCACCTTGTTGAATTCTTCTTGGCTCAAAGAAGAGTTGAGCACGGCCGCCACTTGAGCATTGCGGTGGATAAGTTGTTCTTGCTCTGGGGTAAGCTCTTCATCATCCACGGGGATATCTACACCTGTACAAACAATGTGCCAAAGTGTAGGATTGAGAGAAATAAGGTACAGTTTCATGTTGTGTTTCCACATGGTATAGTTAGTGCCATCCAAATGTGGAGGTTTGCCCAAAGGAATAGACAAGTAAATTGTATGAGAATTTAAGCGCTCATAATTGAAAGGATATCGTGTGTAGTCAACTTTGGGCTTCTTGAGTTTCTTCTCTTTCTCAAGTCTCCTCTTCCTTCTTTCTTCGTATTTTGCTTTTTGAAGAAGATTCGCAAGGCGCTTCACTTCTTCATCTTCATCATCGGTCTCGAAGTCGAAGGGAGGAGGCTTTGGCTTGTCCTTGCTTGAGTTGACGGTCTTGTTGGGCGAGGACTTGAGTTCTTCCTTGCCATGGGCGCTGTTTTTGCCGGTGCCGGTGGTGTCGACGATTGGCAACTCCTTTTTGCCGTTTTCCCCCATATCCTCTCCAAGTGGTTAAGGTTTTAGGAGAGTTAGACTCTGATACCAATTGAAAGTTGTCTAGAGAGGGTGAATAGGTGGAATATCTTGAATTCGGCTTAATAAAAGCTAATTAGTTTGCAGAGTGCGGACTAGTTTGGCCTGGGGGCGGACTAGTCCAGTCACAAGAAAATTAAAGCCAAAAGCAGAGATCCTCAGAAGTTTTTGCTGATCTATTTAATAATTAGTGAACTACTATTACCCAGCAATGTAGTAGTGAGGTTGACAAAGAGAGTAATTTACTAGAACTAGGTGGATCGGAAAACTTAAATAATAGATGTAAAGAACCTTAAAGTGATCTAGCAAGAAATGAGAGGCAAACCAAAAATGCATGGCACACGATTTATCCCGTGGTTCAGCCTCACCAAGAATCCTGCGTCCACATTGAGGAGTCCACAAAGGACCGGGTTGCTCTCAACCCTATCCTCACCAAGCCACCACAAAGGTTGGCTTGTTTTTCACTAGATCACAAAGAGTTCACAACGATTCATGGGGCAGCTCACAAACTGAGGCTCCCACAAGATTACAGCTCGAAGAACTCCCAAATCAGCACCCTCAACAATTCAACTACCCCAGTCAGTGTGAGAGAATCAACCAAGAGCTCAATACTAATCACTCCCCTCTTTCTCCTCTTCCCAAATCTCAAAAACCCTCAAGATTCACTCTTAGAGCTCAAAGAATTGAAGAGAAAGGGCTAGATAAGCTCTAGGAATACTATGGCAGCGCTAGGGTTCGAGTTCATGCCTTAGAGGACCGGGGATCCCCTTTTTATAGGGGTCCCGATAACGAGCCGTTGCCACCAGAAAAAGTCCGGACTAGTCCGTCCTGTGGGAACCGGTGATGTCACACTTCACCAACCACAAAGTCCCCCGCCTCCTTTTGAATTCAAACGGTCATATCAGCATGGACTAGTCCATCCAACTACAGACTAGTCTGATCTCACACAGAACCATTTGTTCCGGTTGAGAACGGACAAGTCTGGTTTGCCGGACTAGTCCGGCCTCAAAGGACGGACAAGTCCAGCCATCCAGGACTTAGTCCAAGCAGCCACCCTGAACTTCCAAACGGACTAGTCTGACCCACAACGGACTAGTCCGATCTCACACAGAAACTCTTGTTCCGGTTAGAAATGGACTAGTTTAAGGGAGCGAACTAGTCCGGCCTCCAAGGGCGGACTAGTCCGGTACTTCAGTACTTAGTTCCTAAAAGACTCAGACACACTCACCACGGACTAGTCCATCCCCAAACAGACAAGTCCGAACTCACATAGAAACTCTTGGTCCGTCTAACATCGGATTAGTCCGCTATGGTCAGACTAGTCCGCCCTTCATGCCCATACAAGTTCGGCCCTGTTCTTTGGGCTGCCTCAACTCTTCTCTCCAACTAACCTAACTTGGACTAAGAACTCTTAGATGACTCTCAACACTTTGACCCTAATGAATACACTCGTACTAAAAGGCTAAACTCAACGCAAAGGAATTTAAACCCTATATTCTACTCTTCGAGTATCTTCGCCTTTTTCTCCTCTTTTCCCTTTCTGAGTGCATCCATCTCCGTCAATTATTTAATCACTTGTACTAACACTTGTAATGCTCATTAGTCACTTAAGTGTTGTCATGAATCATCAAAACTCACGGGGATTTATTCTAGATGCACTTTCAATCTCCCTCTTTTTGGTGATTTGATGACAACACATTGAGGTTTTTGATAAAAATGTAAATGAATTGGTTTTTATAACACACAAGTGCATAAAGAGCTCCCCTAAATGTGTGCACGAATAATTTGCAATAAAAGTAATGCACAAGAGTGAATTCTATGGGAGATTTATGGAGTTGTATGTTATGGTGGGGTGTCTATGTGTGATGCAAGTGTTGAGATGTCATAAATAGAAGTCAAACATGCATCTCAATTGTAATTAAGGATCATCACACATATGGTATAATAACGTAATCCAAAGTAGAATGATATTTAATAAAGTCAGCATAGAATTACATAGCATAATGACACGTGCCTCCCCGCTGAGGTGATGTCCAGGGCTGCCACGTGTCGGTGGGCTCTGAACCTCCTCCCTGCTGAGGAGGGCTCCGGAGCTGACACGTGCCCTTGGCTCCGGTCCGAGCCTCTCCGCTGAGGTGAGGTCCGGAGCTGCCACGTGGGTGGGCCCTGAATCTCCTCTCTGCTGAGAAGGGCTCCGGGGCCGACACGTGTCCCATGATCCGTCGTGGGCCGTGAGTCGACGAAGTCAAGGAGGAAGTGCGCTGTCACGCCATGCATTCAAGGCTCGCGTCTTCCCTAGAAGCATGGTGCATGACGCACGCCTTTGTCCTCCGCCCGTTCACCATTACGGTGACAAGACAGGGTGGTAAGGCGTGACAGTGGTACAGTGCCGCCCAACGGCATAGAGCCACCCAAGCAGAGCGAGAAGACGCGGTGAGAAGACGACGTATTCATCATCACCTGCCATATGGACAGGGGCGCTCAGTGCGCCAGACGGCAGGACATAACTCCCCCACCGACTACTCTACTTAGAGTGTAAAACCCTAGATCATGTATAGGGTTCATACAACTTCAGGACCACCTGTCGGACCCAAAGCCACATTGTAACCACCCCAGCCTTGGACTATAAAAGGACCGGGTGTCCACTAGACAGAGCGTCGGTCGGTCGGTTGGTTCCCACGCCTTAGCAACCCTAGCAACATACGCACCAGCAATACAACAAACACTCCCGTGGATTTAGGGTATTATTCTCCGGCGGGTCAAACCACGTAAATCTCGGTGTTCACCCGCTCTCTCGAGTTGGATCGCTCTAGGGACGTCAAGCCCCTCCAATCAATGAACCTCCGCGGGCTTCCAGTAGCGGTCCAAGGGGAGTATCAAAGCAAACACTCCGACAATTGTAATGACAAAACAGAAAATCAATTCTACAGTGTTTTGGATACATTCAGTTTCAGGTAGGAAGGAGAGGTAATAAAAAATGACTTTAATCTGTGTGAAACCCATAAGTAGATTTTCTCTGATGTTTTAACTGTAGTTAAGGTCTGGACCTACCAGATCTATCTGAAATAATCTACAATGTTATAATTTCTAAATAAAGATTCAGATACAAGCACGGAGAATATAGAGATCATGAATAACAATTACCTATGCAAAATCAACAAGTATGTCTGACATACCTTTACTATTGAAGTATAAGATCCAAAACTCTTAGGTGGCCGAATACAAACACATCAACTAAAATAATGCTAAGTTGATATGGTGGTGTTAGACTGTGTAATTTAGATGTTCCATTAGGGGCATTTTAGTCATTAGGCTGTCATTAAGGTTAAGGGAAGTTTAGTCCTTTTTCACCCTTGACAGCCCTATATATTTGTACCCCCTTGACACCTGATTAATCAATCCATTAATCCTCCTCCAATATGATACAAGATAGGTAATTAGGATTAGGGGTTAACCCTAATCACAGGCTGCGCCGCGGCCTCACCTCTCCCATGGTTGTGCCGCCGCCACCCTCCCTCTTCTCTCCCTCCGGGACGCTGCCAAACTACGGCCAGCCGGCACGCCCAGGCAAGCCGCCACCGCCGCCGGGTCGGCCGGCGCCACCTTGGACGCGCTGCCGTCGGACTGGCCGGCGTCGTCCCCGGGCGGGCCGCCAACGGATCGGCTGGCACCGCTCCCGAGAGGGCCGATGCCCCCTCTCTTGGTCGACGGATGCCACCCCCCAGGTGGCCAGCGCTAACGCCGCTCTTGGAGGGGTCACCGCCGTATCGGTCAGCGCCCCCCCCTCTTGGCTTACGGCCGCCGCCCCCTGGGTGGCCGGAACCACCCCTGGCCACGACGCTGTCGCCGCCTCTGCGATCCACGGGGCGTCGGCTGACACCGGTTCTACCGGCACGCCCTCTCCTATGACCGGTCCGGCCGCCAGCAGGCCTCTTGTGGGTACCACCAGCAGACCCGCCGCCGTCGTCTTCATGGTTGGTACATCCTCTGGGCCAAACGGGACCGCCCCCACCTCTGCTGGCCTTGATCTCCCGCCGAACGGGAGTACCATGACCACAGTCCCGCCAGCGATCCCGTTTCCAAGAGCTGGCGCCGCTGCTGATCATAGCGCGGCTGCCGCCTCCCTCTACGGCGTCGACAAGGCGATCGTCGACACATCCGGGATTGTCGTGGCTTTGTCTGCCTCTCGCTAGCACGAGTGGGAACTCGCTCTCGCCCTAGAGCAGGAGTGTGCCTCTGTGGCCATTCTATCTTATCAGCTCGAGGAGAGCGCTCACCGATCGTTGAGTGCTACCTACAAGCCTCCCTCAGATGCTAGTACGTACTTGGCTTCTCTTGTCGCTGCTCTTTGCACAGGCCACCGGGATTCAGAACATTTGGACAACTCGTGTCGGTTATCCTCAGTTTTGAATCCACCTCATACGCCTGGTGGCGTGACCTGGTTCTCCTCATGTTGAGGCATTTCCGCCTCGACGACCACGTCCTCTAGGATGGCTCTCTGGTAGATGCCTCCTAGGTCAGCATTGATAGCCTGGTCCTATCATGGATCCTTGGATCCCTCTCTGAGGAGCTACAGGACATCGTCGGGTAGCATGGTGGCGGCACCGCTCGCCAGGCATGGCTGGTCCTTGAGCAGCATTTCCTAGGGAACCATGTGACTCGAGCCCTCCACGTCAGAGCGCGGTTCTAGAACACCGTCCATGGTGACCGCTCTATCTCCGACTACTGTCGGGAGATTAAGGAAATTGTGGATGCCTTACGTGACCTTGGTGAGCCAGTCACTGATAGAGCTCTCGTCCTTCGGGTCCTTCAGTGCCTGAATGAGCGCTACTGTCACCTACTGATGTGGCTTCTCTGTCTGGAGCCACTCCCAACCTTCGAGAAGATATGGTTTGATCTCGAGCTACAGGAGATCACTACAAGAGGTTCTACTAGCTCCGAGCCTGCCACAACATTTTACGGCTCTGGGCAGTCCCCGCGTCCACCTTTGCGGACTACTGATGGACCACTGTCGCGACCACCCACCACCCGAGGCACTCTTGCTGGCTCCGGGAGTGGTAATCGTCATCGCCGTGTAAATGCGGCGGACATGATGGAGGTAGCAGTGCTGGTGGCACTCCTACTTCTGCTCCTACTCCTGCTGCTGGTGTGTGACGCTCTCAATTCTGTGGAAAACCACGGAACCGAGAACTGATGCATATGTGTGCCCAGGATGTTCATCACACATACACATATGTTCCACAAACTGAACTCAGAATATATATTACCACAAATAACAGGGTTTTATTACAACGTCTCATGAGTCTTGGACTCATGCTCACAGCGGAAATCTTAATCTAACAGTGGAAGTCTTTATTCTAGCAGCGGAAGTCTTCTAATGTGGAGGCAATTCTAAGCAGCAGTGGCTCCATCTCTACTCCATCCCCACAGGCAAGGTTGAGGGCAGATTTCACGCCTTAATGCTCCACCTGATCTTCATAGTAATCTTCTCCTGTTTCTGATGATGAAGTAATGATGCAAGTTTGAGTACAATGATGTACTCAGCGAGTGCGGGAAAATATGATATGTAGCTCACAACAAGATAGGTATAAAAAGGCTCATTGCAGAAAGCAAAGTTATTTATCGAAAACCACGATAAAACAGCAACTTATCTTTAAGTGAATGTAATCCCAACATGTATTAAAATACTAATCATACCTCCATTATGTTCATTAACTTCCATGTCCCAACCAGACATTAATCAACCTTGTTCTTGCTCACGAATACCTTCTCGTATTCGCTACCATCTCACGAATACCATCTCGTATTCGCTACCATTTCATTTCATAAACAATTCCGTCTCACACCGAGACCAATCTCGTTGCCATGACTCAACAGTCATGCAACCCATCTTATCACCCGGACTCAACAGTCCCAAAAACATAACCAAAACCAAACCATAAAAAAACCATAACCAATAACCATATCCAATAACCATCCCAACTAATCATGGAAGTTGGCCAGGCGCTCGTGACCGTAAGCTCGGCTATCATGATAGTTTTAGACTCTGCAGAGTTTGCACCTCTTTACCCACAAGTTTGTGATTTCGTCACCCGTCGACGACTGCAGAACCTCCATTATACCAGTACACAACCGTCGGTGTATGGCCAATAGATCACAAAATAGCCTTTACAAAGGGGCTACTAGATGTATGGACTCACTAGGGTTTCACCGGCAGGCTACAATCTCCAATTCTCCCACCCACGGGCCCCCTCTTGTGCCATGCAGTTCCCAGGGCAGTCCTCACTCGACTCCCATTCCCCGCGCCTTCCACGGTTCATAACAATCTAGCAACTTACCTAATTAGTCAGCTAAGCCGCACCCATACTTGGCCTTGTGGTGGCACTATTATCCTAGCATATGCTCGCATGAACCGGTCCTTAGATCTACGGCAAGTAAACCACCATCTCATGCTACCTCATTCACAAACCCAGTCTTGCCTAGATCTCCCTCCGATCCATGTTCATTATCAACATCAGTTTCTCATTATCATTACGAATGCAGTTAGCTAAACACATCTATCTCGCTTCCCAATCCCATGGACTCAGTGAAACTTAAAAGTAAAACCATACCCGACTCATAAACTTCCCTGGCGACAAGGGTGGTTTAACCAAAACTAGTAAACTCCTATAAAATGGTTTCCCATCATGTTTGACTCAGCACACACACCTTTTCGCAAAACAAAACAGTTTTTTCCCGAAACATAGGATCAATATGGTCAAGGGGCACTTGCCTTGTTCTTGCTGTTCCGGTTGCTCTTGGATCTCGAAACCTTGTTGTTGCAGTTCGTCGTAGACAGCTCCCTGAGCTTGTCCTTCTATACATGATCACGCACAAATAAGATTCACAGCAATCAATATCATGCATAAACTTTAACTAGATGCAATGATGCATATGCATGCTATCCTATAATCAGTTTTATTAGATCGGTTTGTACGTGTTCTTGCATGGCTTGCAGGGTTTTACGATGAACAGAGGTGTTCGGATCAAATGTGATCGTGGCGATGATCATGTCTTTAGATCAACCCGATCAACAAGTGATCTGTCCACAAGAAAGCTTCTGCTTGAAAGGAATCGAAGAACAGATGCAAGGAAAACACGATGATGTCGCAAGGTGATATTGGAGACCTACCTTACGTTCTTCTTGGTCTCAGGGTCCTTCTCTGATCAGACAGATCAGTGGGGCTCTCTTCCGGCGATCTCTCTCTCTCTCGACCGAACTCCGGCGATGGGATTACTCAGCGAGTTGGGGCTAGGGCTCTAAGTCGTCGGCTCAGGAGAAGTTCGTGGTTTCGGCCAAAGGTTCTGGGTTCTATTTAAAATCGGGAGAAGAAGAGTCCTAATCTGATTGTATCTCGAATAAGAGTCCTATTCAGATTGTCGTTGAATCTTAACAACTTATCTTTAGTTGATTTGGTGCAGTAACATTGTGGAATTCAGGTCGGTTTCTTCTCCGTACTGATATTTCTACGCGTACAGAATCCAAAAACCTCTCCAGAAGTCGTTAGCTCCGCGATGATGAGCTCCGAAAGCTCCATGTGTCCACCGGGGCCTGGTCTCCCCTTTTCCACAGAGACAAGCTCTGGTTGTGCCACGTGTCAAGCGAGCAAGACCTCCCTCTCCTTCGGAGGTGAGCTCCGCATGCGCTACGTGTCAGTGTCGGACCTTCCCTCTCTCCAGAGATGGCTCCGGGTGTGCCACGTATCCATTTCGGACCTCCCTCTCTTTGGAGGTGAGCTCCGTGAATGCCACGCGTCAAGTAGCGCCGGACTCCCTTTTTCCTCAAAGACGAGCTCTAAGGTCGACACGTGTCCCACACGACTGGTCCTCTGATTTCCGTGGTGACTAGCTCCGAAGGTGATACGTGTACTGCAGCTGGCCATGCTTCTTCGTAGAAGCTAGCTCCGGGGGCAACACGTGTCCCACGGGGTCGGACCTCTCCCCTCCCCCCCTTGCGGGAATGAGCCCCGGGCCTGCCATGTAGCCAGTTTAGCGGTGGACCTCTCCCCATTTGCGGAGATGAGCTCCGAAGGCATCACGTGGCCAGCGGGCCGCGGGAGTTGTCTTCGGCGCTCCTGGTGAACTGCATTTTGCTCTTTTTGGCTATCTTTTTTATTATTTCTTTGTTCCCACTTCTTTTTAAAATGTTTTCTCTACATGAAGCATGAATACAAGCAGAAACCAAAAATGAGGGTGTCACAAATATACCCCCCTTAAATTGAATCTCGCCCTCGAGATTCGTTAGTAGAGAATAGATGAGGAAATTCTGCCTTGATGTCTTCTTCACGCTCCCATGTGGCTTCAGCTTTGGTGTGATGGCTCCATTGTACCTTGCACCATCGGATCACTTTGTTCCTGGTGACCCTTTCCTTTACGTCCAAAATTCAGACAGGGTGCTCCGCATAAGTCAGGTCCTCTTGATGTTCAAGCTCTTCCATTGGTATTTGCTCCTCTGGTACTCTCAAGCACTTCTTGAGCTGGGATACATGAAACACGTCATGTACGTCGGAGAGATATGTTGGGAGCTCTAGTTGATAGGCTACTTCTCTTCGCTTGTCCAAAATCTTAAATGGTCTGATGTAGTGAGGTGCTAGCTTGCCTTTGACGTTGAAACGTCGTTGGCCACGGATAGGTGATACCTTAAGGTATACGAAGTCTCCTACTTCGAAGGTCAACTTCCTTCGCCTATTGTCCGCATAGCCTTTTTGTCGTGACTGAGCAGATTTTAAGTTCTCCCGTATCGTTTGGACTTGCTTTTCAGCTTCTTGTAGCACTTCGGGTCCAAACACCTGGTTCTCTCCAGTCTCGTTCCAAAACAGCGGCGTTCTACACCGTCTACCATACAATGCTTCGAAAGGTGACATCTTCAAGCTAGCTTGATAGCTGTTGTTATAGGAGAATTCGGCGTACGGTAAACTCCTATCCCAACTACGCCCACGTTTCAAGACGCAAGCTCTCAACATGTCCTCCAAAATTTGGTTTGTCCTTTCGGTCTGTCCATCAGTTTGTGGGTGATAGGCGGAGCTAAAATCCAGTCCTGTACCCATAGCTTTCTGCAGCTTCCTCCAGAATCTAGAGGTAAACTGAGAACCTCGATCTGAGACTATCCTCCTCGGGACTCCATGACGACACACGATCTGCTCCATGTACAACTCGGCTAATTGTGCAACGTTGAACTTGGCCTTTATATGGAGAAAATGGGCGGTTTTCGTTAATCGGTCCACGATAACCCAGATGGAGTCATAACCCGACTGAGTACGTGGCAATCCAACGATGAAATCCATACTGATGTCTTCCCACTTCCACTCGGGTACCTTCAAGAGTTGCAACAATCCAGCAGGTCTTTGATGTTCGGCCTTCACCCGTTGGCACGTGTCGCGTAGGGAAACGTATTCGGCTATATCCCTTTTCATGCCATCCCACCAATAACAAGTTCTCAAGTCCTTGTACATTTTGGTCCTTCCGGGATGTATGGAATAGGGTGAATCATGTGCCTCTTTCAATATCATGTCGCGGATGTGCTTCACGTTAGGCACGCAAATCCTTTTTCCTAGCCAAAGCGTACCCTTCTCATCTTCTTTGAAATCCTTCTCTATTCCTTGTCGAATCCTTTCCTTGATCTCGTTGATCTCCTCATCCGTTGTCTGGCCTTCTCTGATCTCTTGCTCCAATGAAGAGTGGATCTCCATCACTTCCATGTTTTTCAAGAATCTGAGGTGTAACCGTTCGAACTCCTTACGTAGTTCGGGCGGTAGCTCCCGAACCGTAAGTTGGTGACATGCTCCCTTCCGGCTCAATGCATCAGCTACTACATTGGCCCTCCTAGGGTGGTAGTTGATTCCAACATCGTAATCCTTGATGAGTTCCAACCATCGACGTTGCCTCAAATTCAGGTCCGTTTGTGTAAATATGTACTTGAGGCTTTTATGATCCATATAGATCTCACATCGATGACCAAGGATATAATGTCTCCAAATCTTCAATGCATGCACTACTGCTGCTAGCTCCAAGTCATATGTAGGATAATTAAGCTCGTGCTTCTTTAATTGTCGTGAGGCATAGGCTACCACTTGCCCTTCTTGCATGAGCACACATCCGAGCCCTTGTCTAGATGCGTCACTATATATGTCAAAGATCTTGTTCACGTCCGGCAATACCAAAACCGGTGTTGTGGTTAGCCTTTTCTTGAGTTCCTCAAAACTTTCTTGGCATGCTGGTGTCCATTGAAAGGCTTTTCCTTTCGTTAGCAACTCCGTCATAGGCTTTGCTATCTTAGAGAAGTCCTTGATAAAGCGTCGGTAGTATCC
Source organism: Neostapfia colusana (assembly GCA_030760725.1). NCBI lineage: Eukaryota > Viridiplantae > Streptophyta > Magnoliopsida > Poales > Poaceae > Neostapfia > Neostapfia colusana. Next base: position 111,063,738 of record JASWHV010000001.1, read on the forward strand.
AACCATCCCAAGAAAACTCCGAATATTCCTCACGTTTTGCGGTTGGTTCCACTTCAGAACATCTCTCACTTTTCCGGGATCAACCGATACCCCTTCCTCGGAGATAATGTGACCTAGGAACGATATTTCCTTTAGCCAAAATTGACACTTGTTAAGCTTGGCATACAATTGATGCTCACGCATTTTCTGCAAGGTCAATTTCAAATGTTCTTCATGCTCCTCCTAACTTTTTGAATACACCATAATGTCGTCGATGAAAACCACGACGAACTTATCCAAGTACTCCATGAAAACCTTGTTCATAAGGTACATGAAGTATGCGGGTGCATTGGTTAACACAAAACACATGACGGTATATTCATATGAACCATACCGTGTTCGAAAGGCAGTCTTGGGTATATCGGAGGGCTTTATCTTCAGTTGGAAGTATCCCGATCGAAGATCAATCTTAGAGAACATTCGGGCTCCTTTCATTTGGTCGAGTAGGTCCTCTATACGGGGCAGAGGGTATTTGTTCTTGATTGTCACCTCGTTGAGAGACCTATAGTCCACGCACATCCTTTGGGTTCCATCCTTCTTGTCTACGAAGAGCACGGGGGCTCCCCATGGTGACGAGCTTGGATGTATAAAACCCTTCTCCAACTGCTCCTGAATTTGCTTCTTGAGTTCTACTAGTTCATTGACGGGCATCCTATAGGGTCTCTTTGCTATGGGTGCAGTTCCGGGTACCAAATCAATGGCAAACTCAATGTCCCGATCAGGTGGCATACCTGGAAGCTCCTCTGGAAACACGTCCGAGAATTCTTGAACCACTGGAATGCTGTCCAATGTTGCTCCTTCGACGTGGTTCAAGATTGCCTTTTCGGTTGTTTGTTGGGCTGACTCAAACTCGACACGAATACCATGCTCATTTGTCAACTGCACGCTTCTTTCAGCACATTGGATTACCCCGTTGTGCTTGCTTAACCAATCCATCCCGAGTATTATGTCAATCCCTCGGGAATCCAAGACGATGAGGTTGGCAAGGAAGTCTACCCCTCTTATTTTAAGGCTTACTTTCGGACATACTATATTAGTCCTCATCTCTCCACCGGGAGAATTAACTAACATAGCGCATTTTAAGTGTGATATGGGTAGATTATGCTTGGCAACATACTTGGATGATATGAAGGAATGTGATGCTCCAGAATCAAATAAGATGGTGGCTGGGTTGGAGTTGGCAAGGAACATACCAATTACGACGTCCTCAGCCTGTTGTGCTTCCTCAGCAGAGACATGGTTCACGTTGCCGCGAGCATAGTTCTGCTGTCCACGGTTTCCTTGATTGTCCCCTCCATTCGGTCGTGGGTTCTGCTTGGGCACGTTGCCTTGCTGTCCAGGGTCTCTCCTCGGGCACTGGCTCGCGAAGTGTCCTGTTTCCCCGCATGCAAAGCATGCCCTGTTGCCTACGGCAGCAGGTACGTTGCGGCGGGGTTTTGAACAGGAGCGCCCATGTTGGGTCGGGGCATAGGAGGCAAGGGCACACGAGGTGCTTGTGCAACGGGTCGTTGCTGTGGTGACTGACTAGGGCGGTACGCAGGAGCGGTTGATCCATACTGCGGTGCGGCCGGGGGCATGTACCGAGGTCGTACGTTGCTCCCTTGGGGCTGGTATGGCATTTTCCTCTTGCACTCTCGCTCGATCTCTCGGATCTTGCTTTCAACCACTATAGCCTTGTCAACCAGCTTCTGGAAGCTCGCGTAGTCATTGTTGAGGAGCTGAACCTGGATCTCATTGTTCAACCCTCTGATGAACAGGTATTGCTTCCTTTGGTCTGAGTTGACATTTTCGGGGGCATACCGGGACAGTTGTGTGAACTTGTTGAGATACTCATTCACGCTTCTCTGTCCTTAGCGGAGACCTTCAAACTCCTGTCTCTTGAGCATCATTACACCAGTAGGGATGTAATGAGAGCGGAAACTCTCCTTGAACTCAGTCCAAGTGATTGTCTCCGGGTCGACATGAGCGTTACATAGGGCATCCCACCCGTCAGCGGCAGCTCCCATGAGTTGGTGCGATGCAAAAAGAACCTTCTCTCGGTCATTGCACTGCACTATGGCAAGCTTCTTCTCCATGGATTTCAACCAGTCGTCGGCCTCCATGGGGTCGTTATCTTGAGCAAAGGTGGGTGGTCGAGTCCTCATGAACTCACCCAGTCTGTTATGAGCCGGTGGTGGTGGTGGCAGTGGTGCCGGAACGGGGTTGTTGTTGTTGGCCTGTAACTGACCCAAAGTTTGGATCATGGTTTGCATAAGTTGATTCTGCATGGCCATCAACCGTTCCAGGTTGTTCTCACCAGCTCCAGGGTTAACAGGAATTTCATCGTGGCCATCTTCTTGGTTGTCACGGACGTTCCTTCGACCGGCATTTCCTCTCACCATCTATGAGAGAGAACGAAATAGAATAGAAGGCTAGAAGGTTAGGTAGATCCCCTCAACTATATGCATCAAGGTGGGTTGGACTATATATATTAGCCCATATGAGGATGTGAACAAGTGCTGAAGCATCTCACTCCTCTTTCTACTTATGTGTGGATATGGACAACGCTTTGAGACGTCCCACAAATCACACTAAGCACATAATCACAAACAATCATCACAAGGGCTCACACAACTCCTATTCAAGACTTGTTCCATGGGGGTCCTATATGGCTTAGGGTGTTGCCAATCTGTGATCCAACTATGGCCTTTCCTAGGCTTGCATCCTATGTCAAGGCAGTTTCAAGGCCAATCTATGCATCCTAGGCATGCATCCTATGGTCAGCGTGGCTTATCTACCAATCTGTGTCGGACACCAATCTATGATCTATCTAAGCGTGTAACCTACCGTCAACCTGTGGCTCTGATACCAGTCTGTGATGCCCTCAATTCTGTGGAAAACCACGGAACCGAGAACTGATGCATATGTGTGCCCAGGATGTTCATCACACATACACATATGTTCCACAAACTGAATTCAGAATATATATTACCACGAATAACAGAGTTTTATTACAACGTCTCATGAGTCTTGGACTCATGCTCACAGCGGAAATCTTAATCTAACAGCGGAAGTCTTTATTCTAGCAGCGGAAGTCTTCTAATGCGGAAGCAATTCTAAGCAGCAGTGGCTCCATCTCTACTCCATCCCCACAGGCAAGGTTGAGGACAGATTTCACGCCTTAATGCTCCACCTGATCTTCATAGTAATCTTCTCCTGTTTCTGATGATGAAGTAATGATGCAAGTTTGAGTACAATGATGTACTCAGCAAGTGCGGGAAAATATGATATGTAGCTCAAAACAAGGTAGGTATAAAATGGCTCATTGCAGAAAGCAAAGTTATTTATCAAAAACCACGATAAAACAGCAACTTATCTTTAAGTGAATGTAATCCCAACATGTATTAAAATACTAATCATACCTCCATTATGTTCATTACCTTCCATGTCCCAACCAGACATTATTCGACCTTGTTCTTACTCACGAATACCTTCTCGTATTCGCTACCATCTCACGAATAACATCTCGTATTCGCTACCATTTCATTTCATAAACAATTCCGTCTCACACCAAGACCAATCTCGTTGCCATGACTCAATAGTCATGCAACCCATCTTATCACCCGGACTCAACAGTCCCAAAAACATAACCAAAACCAAACCATAACCAAAACCATACCCAATAACCATATCCAATAACCATCCCAACTAATCATGGAAGTTGGCCAGGCGCTCGTGACCGTAAGCTCGGCTATCACGATAGTTTTAGACTCTGCAAAGTTTGCACCTCTTTACCCACAAGTTTGTGATTTCGTCACCCGTCGGCGACTGCAGAACCTCCATTATACCAGTACACAAACGTCGGTGTATGGCCAAGAGATCACAAAATATCCTTTACAAAGGGGCTACTAGATGTATGGACTCACTAAGGTTTCACCGGCAGGCTAGAATCTCCATTGCTCCGACCCACGGGCCCCCTCTTGTACCACGCAGTTCCCAGGGCAGTCCTCACTCGACTCCCATTCTCCGCGCCTTCCACGGTCCATAACAATCTAGCAACTTACCTAATTAGTCAGCTAAGCCGCACCCATACTTGGTCTTGTGGTGGCACTGGTACCCTGGCATATGCTTGCATGAACTGGTCCTTAGATCTACGGCAAGTAAACCACCATCTCATTCTACCTCATTCACAAACCCAGTCTTGCCTAGATATCCCTCCGATCCATGTTCATTATCAACATCAGTTTCTCATTATCATTACGAATGCAGTTATCTAAACACATCTATCTCGCTTCCCAATCCCATGGACTCAGCGTAGCTTAAAAGTAAAACCATACCCGACTCATAAACTTCCCTAGCGGCAAGGGTGGTTTAACCCAAACTAGTAAACTCCTATAAAAGGGTTTCCCATCATGTTTGACTCAGCACACACACCTTTTCGCAAAACAAAACAGTTTTTCCCAAAACATAGGATCAATATGGTCAAGGGGCACTTGCCTTGTTCTGGCTGTTCCGGTTGCTCTTGGATCTCGAAACCTTGTTGTTGCAGTTCGTCGTAGACAGCTCCCTGAGCTTGTCCTTCTATACATGATCACGCACATACAAGATTCACAACAATCAATATCATGCATAAACTTTAACTAAATGCGATGATGCATATGCATGCTATCCTATAATCAGTTTTATTAGATCGGTTTGTACGTGTTCTTGCATGGCTTGCAGGGTTTTACGATGAACAGAGGTGTTCGGATCAAATGTGGTCGTGGCGATGATCTTGTCTTTAGATCAACCCGATCAACAAGTGATCTGTCCACGAGAAAGCTTCTGCTCAAAAGGAATCGAAGAACAGATGCAAGGAAAACACGATTGTAACACCCCAAAACCTGCTAAAGAGGGGAATTTAAAAATTTTTGGAGTATTGCATGTGGAGCAGAAATTCAAATTCAAACTGGAATTCAAATTCAAATCAAAACAGAAAAGAAAAGCAAAAAAGAAAAAGAAAAAAGAAAAACCCAACCGGCCAGTGGGCCGAAACCAGCCAGCCGGCCCAGTCCGTCGCGCCAGCCCGAACCCGCACCCCCTCTCTCCCTCCCACTGAAACGCGGGGCCCGCGTGTCATCTCCTTCCCCGCGTGCCAACCGACCCGGACTCTTCCCTCGCGCCCGATCGCAACCGATCTCCGGAAACCCGCGCCCCCAGCCGATTTCTGGTCCCGGACGCCTCCAACTCGATCTCAACAGACCGCCGCCCTCCCTCGCCTATTTAAACGCCGACAATAGCCCTGTTCCCCCCCCCCCCCCCCCCCGATCGGCTGTTCTTCTCTCCGGTGAGAACCGAAATTTCTACAGCCGATATCTTTCGATCCTTGCTCAAATTCCCGGATATAACGTGCTGATCACGTTCCACCGCCACCGGGGAGCCCTGCGGGTGAAGGAAACGACGTGTCTTGCGCCCCAACACCCCCCCCCCCCCGACGTGCACCGAAGATCGTCGCCGCCGACCGACTTCCAGGGCCTCCGAGTGCTGGAAAACCCCTCGGTGAGCATCCCCTACCCCTCCGTAGCCGATCCATGCAAACAGATGCGAGTTCTAACGTATAGCGGCAAAAGCCGAGGCTGCGCCGGCGAGATCGCCACCCCCCGCCGCCGCAAGCCACCGCGCGCGCGGGCTGGTTCCAGCCAAGGCAACGTGGCCCCTTGTGGGCCGTCTATTTTAAATCGCACGGTAGAAATAAAACCCACGCATACCGGTTCGGCGATCTAATCTGAGCCGTCTGTTTTAAATCGGACGGTCCACATCAGCCCCGCGTTATAAAGGCCGGGATTCTTACGCGCTCCCCCCTGGGATCTCGGAAAACATGAGCTAGCCCCGGAAACTTTTGATCTAGCCCCTGGAACTTCAGAAATTCATGTAAATTCACTTAAAAATCAGTTTTAGCCCCTGGACTTAATAAAAATTAGGAAGACCCCTCTGTTATGTGTAGTTAGACCCCTGGAAATTTATGAAATAGCAAATTAGACCCTGCAGTAGGGTGGATTTACCTTTTGACCCTATATGATATTAAATTCAGAAATTTGAATATGTGACTAGGATTTAAATTTAAAAGGTAAGGCAAACATGTGCAAATTCAAATTTAAACTCTCCTAGCACTTGGAAAACTTTAGAATGAGTTAAAAATAGATTTTAGGCTGAAATGAAATCTGCCCAAGTGTTGTTCATATTTATTAGTTCTAGAAACACATTTTTAGGCTAGGAAATAATTCTTAACTGATAAAATAAATTTAAAATAGTTCACATCAGAGGAGAAGTTCAAAAATATATTATTTAATATTTTAGATCAGAACCTATTCTGTTTAGATGATATGTCCTACTATTTAATATTAAAACCCACTTTTAGGCATAGAAAATAAATCTGGAAAATATAGGAAAATAGGTATGCATAATTAGAAAATGATAAATGAAGTCTCCAAATCCAAAAAAACTTCAGTTTAGGATTTGGTAGAAGATCTGAAAACCTATTTGGAGTAGGGAATTACCTTTCATGCAAACTTGGTAGCTAAGAAGTGTATTAATTAAATATAAAGAATTTGTTCAAATTCGAAATTCATATATAGTGTGCAAACAGAAATCTGAATACAAAATTTAGAAATCATATACATATGTTTAAAAGTGAATGTAGGCCAAAAATCAACACATGTAGAGTAACCACAACACTTAGAAATGTGAATGACTTTCATAGGTATGTATGTGTGGTTTGCATGAAGTGAAAGTGTGAACTATGTCTTATGGATTGTTGTTTTCTTTTGCTATGTGTATTGGCATGAGTAGAACCCGCCCCAGAGCAAGTTCTTCCCTTCCAAGACCAGGACTTTCCATTCCCAGAGCAGCAGGAAGAAGGCAAGTGTCCTTGACCACTTTGATCCTATGCTAGGATGTGTAGATAGAATTATTTGCATTGTCAATTGAAATATGAAACCCATGCTAGGAAGTTTCCCTAGAATTGCATTACCTTGTTTCCTTGTAGCTTGGGTTGGGATTTATTTTATCATGTCATTTATTTATATGCTTATGCTTAGCCATGCTTAGAATGGGATAATGGGATATGAGATCATCAATTTATTTACCTTACTCTTGAATGAGATATTGTGAGTTATGTAGAGGTAGGGATCGAGGCAAGTTGGATGATTTGGTTGGTGCTGGGTGCACGAGACTCGGGTTTGTGTTTATACTTGCATGGATCCTAAGGATCGGTTCATGGAGCATGTAACCTGGCTTTATCGTGCCGACCACATGTTGAGATGGGGCAGCTTGGTCAATTAATTAGGTGTATCCCTGGCGTAGTATGGGTGTGTTGGATGGTGCGGGGAATAGGTGTCAGCTGGACTACCATATGAACCGCAAGGCTCAAGAGGGGGCCACTGCAGCGGGGTTGGAGCCTCTTGTATGCTGTTAGGGGTAAAACCTCAGTGGGCCCACGTGTCACACCCGGTTTTTCCGAAGAACAACCAAGTGAATATCACATGTATGCCAGGATCATTTTCTCATACATGTGATGACAAATAGTGAAGCATCATTTATTACAAGCCAGGTGTCGAATATAAATAAGTCTTACATAGCAAATGTCTCGATGGACAATAATAAGTTCATCACAAGTAATTAAACTAGCAGCGGAATATTATTCTTGAGGGCTCCGTCACAGGCGTTGCCCGGGGGTCTCCATGAACCTAGAAACCTTCTTCGGGTTCAAAGTCTTGGTCATTATACACCACCTCATTATCTTGACCTGAACAGCAATATAAACCAACAGAAAAGCAAGTTTGAACACATCCCAACTCGTCTCGCACTGTGGCGTCCATGTGAATGTTATTCCCTTCTCCAACAGTTTGTTGAGGGGTCTCGAGATCTTAGAGAATCCCTCAATAAACCGTCGATAGTATCCAGCCAATCTCAAAAAGCTTCGAACTTCCCCGACATTTTCAGGGGTCTTCCACTTCTGTATATCCTCGATTTTGGCAGGATCCACGGAGATTCCTCCCTCCGAGATTATATGTCCTAAGAAGGGAACTCTCTTCAGCCAAAACTCACACTTGCTCAACTTGGTATATAGTTGGTGTTCTCTCAGCCTTTGCAACACCAACCTTAGATGTTTCTCATGTTCTTCTTCATCTTTGGAGAAGACGAGAATGTCATCTATGAAAACCACCACAAATTTGTCCAGATATTCCATGAATACCTTGTTCATGAGATACATGAAGTATGCCAGGGCATTAGTTAGCCAGAAAGGCATGACAGTGTATTCATACAATCCGTACCGAGATACGAAAGCTGTCTCGGGAATATCAGATTGCCTTATCTTGAGTTGGTGGTATCCCGACCTGAGATCAATTTTCGAGAACACACAAGCGCCCCTCAATTGATCAAACAAGTCTTCAATGCGGGGTAATGGGTACTTGTTCTTGATGGTTACCTCATTCAAGGCACGGTAATCCACGCATAACCTTTGGGTTTCGTCCTTCTTGGGCACAAATATCACCGGAGCTCCCCATGGTGAGGAACTAGGACGAATATACCCCTTCTCCGTCAATTCTCTCAAATGATCCTTGAGTTCTCCCAGCTGCTTGGAGTCCATCCGATAAGGTCTCTTGTATATCGGGGCTGTTCCAGGTACTAGCTCAATTGCGAATTCCACTTCACGATCGGGAGGCATACCTGGCAAATCCTCCGGAAACACATCTGGATATTCCCTGATGGTCCTGATCTCCTCCACTTTCACCTCAACTTGATTCAATTTAATGTCCCTCCTAGGCTCGTGTATTGTTACGAACTTTACTCTTGTGCCACTAGGGTGAGTTAGTTCCTCCGTTCTGGTCGAACAATGGATGATTCCTTTATGTTTGGTCAACAACAATCCATACCCAAAATAATATCTATCCCTTGTGAATCTATCACTATGAGGTTAGCAATAAATACTACCCCATTAATGTCTAGGTTCACTTTGGGACACACTTGTCTTGTCCTTATTTCTCCACCTGGAGAGTTTACGGCTAGCATATGGTTCATTTGTGTTGTTGCTAGGTCATGCTTCTTAACAAACCCTTGAGCAATGAACGAGTGGGTAGCACCAGAATCAAACAGCAGGGTTGCAATGTGTAAATTGGCAGGAAACTTACCAACTACCACGTCGGGTGCCTCTTGTGCTTCCTCCATAGTGACGTGGTTCACCCGTCCTCTCATTACATTCTGCTGTTGTGGCTGCGTGGGCTTCTTCTTTGGGCACTTATGGGCGTAGTGCCCCACTTCACCACAATTAAAACATTGCACCCCAACCTTAGGTGCTTGCCCTTTATTGTCTTGGGGTTGGTTTGGGGGTCCTTGCACTGCTGGTCGAGGGGGATATGTGGGGCGAGGCTGCTGTACAAACTGACGTTGGGGCTGTGCTGGTGCTGCCGGAGGCCTGTAGTTCGGGTTGTACCCTCTTGGTGCTGAGTAGGGTACTGCAGCATGGTTCGTCTGCCCTGCAGGTTGCTGCATCAGACGTGGGCGGGTGTTGCTCCCCGAGGCTTGATGTGACCACCCGACCTTCCTCTTATTCTCATTTTCCAAGGCCTTCAGTTTCCTTTCCACCACAAACGCTCTGTCCACCATCTTTTGGAAGCTTTCATACTCATTTGAGGACATTGCACACTGCATTTCTGCGGTAAGTCCCTCCACGAAACAATCTTGTTTCTGCTCATCAGTCTCTATGTCCCGTGGGGCATAACGGGATAGTTGAGTAAATTTAGTGAGGTATTCCCTCACCGTCATGTTTCCCTGCTGCAGTCTCAAGAACTCCTTCCTCTTGTTTTTGAGTTCACCTCTTGGGATGTAATGGTTGCGGAAGCTACGCTTGAACTCTTCCCAAGTGATGTTCTCAGGGTCATGATGGGCGGCCACGTAGGCGGTCCACCAATCAGCAGCAGGTCCATGCAATTGATGAGAGGCAAACAGCACCCTCTCATACCCTTGGCACTGTATGATCCTCATCTTGCTTTCAATGGTCTTTAGCCAATCATCTGCCTCCACAGGTTCAGCAGCACTTGCAAACTTTGGAGGTTGAGTTCCTAGAAACTCACTCAACCTTGGTTGGCGTGGTGCAGCTTGTGGAGTTGGAACTTGATGCAAGTTGGCCACCACTTGAGTCAAGTTCTGGATGAGTTGATTTTGATTCTCCAGCATTTGGTGGAGGGGATCAACTCCTTCATGGCGTCCACCCCTGCCTTGGCCTCCAGAAAGATGAGGGTTGCAGGCCTCATCGTTGTTGTTGGCGGGGTTGGCAGCACGACCTTTTCCTCTTCCGGCCATCTAGCATGATCAACCAAATGTTAATTTAAAGCATTGTGTATTATCTTACTACTTTCACTTGTTTTTACTTTGAAGTGTTGAGGCTTTGGTTTACTTTCTGAGGGTTCATGTCTCACACAAAAATAAATGCACTATTATTTCATGTGGGTTCACACACCAAAGCAAAACAATCTGAAGACGAGGTTGTGGACAATTGCTCATGGCTTCCACAACTCACGTCACACACCAAGCATTAACACCCCATTAACTAAGGTAACGACTCGACTATTCGACATCTTGCTAACTAAGGGAAAGACTCTACACTACTCGTATCCCTGAGCTGGCTCCTCGGGATCTTCCTCATTATTGCGGCTGCCTTCTAACTCTGCTTTGGGTGGGGAGGCTGCTGGTGGAGAAGTGCAACGACTCCTGATCACTCGGCAATCTGGGGAGTCAGGAGTCCATGTATCGTTCACGGTGACACACAGTTCATTCCCATCTCCTCTTTCTCTCGCCCTCAAGCAGGCTCGAAGCAACGCCTCGGTTTCCTTCAGAGTGTCACGAACATCCTGAAGCTCCTGCTGACACTCCTGCAATCGAGTGCTAAGCATGGCAGCATCCTCTAAGCACAAATCCATGTGCTCATGGGGAAGTCCCTTGCTGCACTGGCGGGTACTTATACTTTGAGGTACCACTCTCGCGCTGGAGGACATACATGTACTCAGTCCTGTCCAGGTGTCGACGATAGATGTGACTCTGGCAGGTGATGGCCTCCCAGGTGACATCCTTCTCCGCATCGACCTGTGTTGCTCTACAAGCTGGAGAGCGGTGGATTTTAAGCAGCTGGTTTTCGTGTATAATCCTCATCTCTGAACTCCATTCTTCCCTCTTCTCACGGATGGTCCTGGTGGAGTTATAGTGGATGATTAGCTTGCCCGTATTGCCGGCGGCTTCGAGCATACGTCGAAGACGGCGCAACAAGCCTCCTACTGCCAATCCGTAGGAAAGGTACGTCACCGGACGGCTCTCCTCTCTTTCGGCAAGGGCAACTACGGGAACTCTCTCTCCTGTGGACTTGCGAGCGGTGCGAATCATGCGAACCATCTAAAAACAAAAAGCATTTAAACTTAGGTTAGATAAAATTTTTAAACAAAAATCCTATTTTGAATGAAAATTGGGGTAAGATGAAGAAAGTGACTCATTAAATAACACTTTTCAACACACATCTTGTAAAAATAGTTTTTAAGAAAATAGGTCCCTTAAATACGTCCATTTCTACCTAGGTCCACGTTCCTACGGGCAACCTTGGCTCTGATACCACTTCTGTCACACCCGATTTTTCCGAAGAACAACCAAGTGAATATCACATGTATGCCAGGATTATTTTCTCATACATGTGATGACAAGTAGTGAAGCATCATTTATTACATGTCAGGTGTCGAATATAACGAAGACAACTCCCGCGGCCTGCTGGCCACGTGGCGCCTTCGGAGCTCATCTTCGCAAATGGGGAGAGGTCCACCACTAAACTGGCTACGTGGCAGGCTCGGGGCTCATTCCCGCAAGGGGGGGAGAGGTCCGACCCCGTGGGACACGTGTTGCCCCCGGAGCTAACTTCTGCGAAGAAGCAAGGCCAGCCGCAGGACACGTATCACCTTCGGAGCTAGTCACCTCAGAAATCATAGGACCAGTCGCGCGGGACACGTGTCGACCTCAGAGCTCGTCTCTAAGGAAAAAGGGAGTCTGGCGCTACTTGACGCGTGGCATTCATGGAGCTCACCTCCGAAGAGAGGGAGGTCTGGAATGGATACGTGCACACCCGGAGCCACCTCCGAAGAGAGGGAAGGTCCGACACTGACACGTAGCGCAAGCGGAGCTCACCTCCAAAGGAGAGGGAGGTCTCGCTCGCTTGACACACGGCACAACCGGAGCTCGTCTCTGCGGAAAAGGGAAGAACAGGCCCCGGTGGACACATGGAGCTTCCGGAGCTCAACACCGCGGAGGTAACGAGTTCTGGAGAGGTTTTTGTATTCTGTACGCGTAGAAATATTGGTAGGAGAAGAAACCGACCTGAATTTCACAATGTTACCGCACCAAATGAACTAAAGATACGTTGTTAAGATTCAACCACGATCTGAATTGGACTCTTATTTGAGATACAATCAGATTAGGACTCTTCTTCTCCCGATTTTAAATAGAACCCAGAACCTTTGGCCGAAACCACGAACTTCTCCTGAGCCGACGACATAGAGCCCTAGCCCCAACTCGCCGAGTAAGCCCATCCTCGGAGTTCGGTCGAGAGAGAGAGATCGACGGAAGAGAGCCCCAACGATCTGTCTGATCAGAGAAGGACCCCGAGACCAAGAAGAACGTAAGGCAGGTCTCCAATATCACCTTGCGACATCATCGTGTCACACCCGGTTTCTCCGAAGAACCACCGAGTGAATACCACATGTATGCCATGATCATTTTCTCATACATGTGATGACAAATAGTGAAGCATCATTTATTACAAGCCAAGTGTCGAAGATAAATAAGTCTTACATAGCATACGTCTCGATGGACGATAATAAGTTCATAACATGTAAATAAAACAGCAGCGGAATATAAATCTTGTGGGCTCCGTCACAGGCGTTGTCCGGGGGACTCCGTGAACCTAGAATCCTTCCTTGGGACCAAAGTCTTGGTCATTAAACACCACATCATTCTCTTGACCTGAGCAGCAATATAAACCAACAGAAAAGCAAGTTTGAGTACCATGGGTACTCATCAAGTGTGGGAAAGTTATGTCATGCATGGCTAGAGCAAGGAAAAGTTGACTCATGGTTAAAGCACTATGCAATTAATACCTATCACCTTAGCTTATTAAGCACCTACATTACTACACAGGTGAAATGGTCCCAATCTCCCAACCCATCATCAAAATCAAATAACCATAACATCAATTCCAATGTTAAGCTCCCCGCTTAACATCCTCAACTTTCAAAGTCATCATCCTCTAATCATGAATAAGTCCAAGCCGCTCTTGACCGTGAGCACTGCTGTCATGACAGTTTTGACTCTGTAGAGTTTGCACCACTGTACCCACATGTAGTGACTTCATCCCCCGTTGCCGGGTGGACTAAAAGAACCTCCATTATGCCAGTGGTCGCGAACCACATTCATACTTCCCAGGTGTGTAGCTAGGAGATCACTACGAAGCCTTTATAAAGGGATTCCCGACGAGCGTGGTGTAACACCCCAAAATCCTGTTAAGAGGGGAATTTAAAATTTTTTGGACGTGTTGCATGTTTTGCAACAATTTAAATTCAAACTGGAATTCAATTTAAACTCAAAACAGAAAAGAAATAGAAAAAAAGGAAAACAGAAAAAAAAACCGGCCAATGGGCCGAAACCCACCAGCCGGCCCACCCTTTTCCGCGCCAGCCCGCAGCCGCGCGTGCCCCTTCCTCCCACTGACAGGCGGGGCCCGCCAGCATTTCTTCTTCCTCGCGCCCGCGCCGCGATCGGCCGGACTCTCTCACCCGAATCAAAACCGATCGGGAATTCTCGCGTATCCCAGCCGATTTCCGGACCCCGAAGACTCCAGCTCGATTTAAACCAACCCGCCGCCCTCCCCCATCTATAAAAACCCCAGCCTTGTGCCGTTTTTCCCACGCGATCCGCCGATTTTACTCCGGTGAGAACCCGAGCACCTCCGGCGAATTCTGCCCGATCTACGCTCGGGAATTCCGATCTAACTCGCTGGTCTTGATCCACCGCCTCCAAGGAACCTCGCAGGTGCAGAAAACTCGGTGGTTTGCGGCTCAAACACAGCGTCGACGAGTCTCGCCGTGAATTCACCTCGGACCTCGTCGCCGATCGCTTTCCAGGACCTCCGAGCTCAAGAAAACCCCCAAGGTGAGATCCCCGACCTCCTCTCCACGGATCTATGCCATAAAATCACAGTTCTAGGAAGAATTCCCGAAGATCCGAAACTCTCCGGCGAGATCGCCGCCTCCCGCCGCCGTGCGTCGCCGGCAGCGCCGCCCGCGCTCGATCAGAGCGACGTGGCCGCTTGTGCGCCGTTTATTTTAAATCGCACGGTAGAGTTTAAATCCCCGAGTACCGGTTCGACATTATAATCTCAGCCGTCTGTTTTAAATCAGACGGTCCACGTCAGCCCCGCGTTATAAAGACTGGAGTTCTTACGTGCTACCCCCTGGGGTTCTCGGAAAATAAGAGCTAGCCCCGGAAACTTCTGATCTAGCCCCTGGAACTTTAGAAAATCATGTAAATTCATTTAAAAATCAGTTTTAGCCCCTGGACTTAATAAAAATTAGGAAAATCCCCTCTGTTATGTGTAGCTAGACCCCTGAAAATTCTTAAAATAATATTATAGACCCTGTAGTGGGGTGAGTTTACCTTTTTAACCCTCTTTGATATTAAAATTAGGAAATTGAATATGTGGTTAGTATTTAAAATTTAAAAGAGGGGACAAACATATTGTCAAATTCAAATTAAAAACATTCCCAGTACTTAGAAAACTTTGGAGTGAGATAAAAATAGATTTTTGGCTGAAATGAATCTGTTTAATGGATTATTCACATTTATTAGTAATAGGGACACATTTTTAAGTAAAGAATAGTTCTGAAAATTAGGAAAATAAATGTAAAATAGTTTACATCAGAGGAAAAGGTCAAAAATATATTATTAAATATTTTAGATCAGAACCTATTCTGTTTAGATGATGTGTCTTGTTATTTTCATAATAAAGTTCACATTTAGGTATAAGAAATAAATCTGAAAATATAGCAACTAGTAAATGATAAATGGAGTTTCTAAAATCCAAAGAATTCAGTTTAGGGTTGGTAGAAATTCTGAAGACACATATGGAGAAGGAAAATACCTTTCATGCCTACTTGGTAGCTAAAAGGTGTAGTAATTGAATATAAGGAATTTATTTAAATTGGAAACTCATATATGAAGTATGCAAGCATAAATGTGAATACAAAAGTAGGAATCATATACACATGATTAAAAGTGCATGTAAGCCAAAGGTCAACACACATAGAGTAAACACAACACATAGAAGTTGTGAATGGCTTTGTTACATGTGAATGTGTGGTTTGTATGAAGTGGAAGTGTGAACTATGTCTTATGTATGTGTGGTTTCGGATCTTCGGGAATTCTTCCTAGAACTGTGATTTTATGGCATAGATCGGTGGAGAGGAGGTCGGCGATCTCACCTCGGGGGTTTTCTTGAGCTCGGAGGTCCTGGAAAGCGATTGGCGACGAGGTCCGAGGTGAATTCACGGCGAGACTCGTCGACGCTGTGTTTGAGCCGCAAACCACCGAGTTTTCTGCACCTGCGAGGTTCCCCGGAGGCGGTGGATCAAGACCAGCGAGTTAGATCGGAATTCCCGAGCGTAGATCGGGCAGAATTCGCCGGAGGTGCTCGGGTTCTCACCGGAGTAAAATCGGCGGATCGCGTGGGTAAAACGGCACAAGGCCGGGGTTTTTATAGATGGGGGAGGGCGGCGGGTTGGTTTAAATCGAGCTGGAGTCTTCGGCGTCCGGAAATCGGCTGGGATACGCGAGAATTCCCGATCGGTTTTGATTCGGGTGAGAGAGTCCGGCCGATCGCTGCGCGGGCGCGAGGAAGAAGAAATGCTGGCGGGCCCCGCCTGTCAGTGGGAGGAAGGGGCACGCGCGGCTGCGGGCTGGCGCGGAAAAGGGTGGGCCGGCTGGTGGGTTTCGGCCAATTGGCCGGTTTTTTTTCTGTTTTCCTTTTTTTCTATTTCTTTTCTGTTTTGAGTTTAAATTGAATTCCAGTTTGAATTTAAATTGTTGCAAAACATGCAACACGTCCAAAAAATTTTAAATTCCCCTCTTAATAGGATTTTGGGGTGTTACACCACGCTCGTCGGGAATCCCTTTGTAAAGGCTTCGTAGTGATCTCCTGGCTACACACCTGGGAAGTGTGAATGTGGTTCGTAGCCACTGGCATAATGGAGGTTCTTTTAGTCCACCCGGCAACGGGGGATGAAATCACTACATGTGGGTACAGTGGTACAAACTCTGCAGAGTCAAAACTGTTATGACAGCCGTGCTCACGGTCAAGAGTGGCTTGGACTTATTCATGATTAGAGGATTGATGGTTTTGGAAGTTGTGGATGTTAAGCGGGGAGCTTAACATTGGAAATGATGTTATGGTTATTGGATTATGATGATGGGATGGGAGATTGGGACCATTTCACCTGTGTCGTAATGTAGGTGCTTAATAAGCTAAGGTGATAGGTATTTAATTGCGTAGTGTTGTAACTATGAGTTCAACCTCTCCTTGTTCTAGCCATGCATGATATAATTTTCCCACACTTGCTGAGTACCATTGGTACTCAACCTTGCATATTTTGTTGGTTTATATTGCTGCTCAGGTCAAGATAATGAGGTGGTGTACAATGACCAAGACTTTGGACCCGAAGAAGGTTTCTAGGTTCATGGAGACCCCCGGGCAACGCTTGTGACGGAGCCCTCAAGAATATTATTCCGCTGCTAGTTTATTTACTTGTGATGAACTTATTATTGTCCATCGAGACATTTGCTATGTAAGACTTATTTATATTCGACACCTGGCTTGTAATAAATGATGCTTCACTATTTGTCATCACATGTATGAGAAAATGATCCTGGCATACATGTGATATTCACTTGGTTGTTCTTCGGAAAAACCGGGTGTGACAGAGGTGGTATAAGAGCCAAGGTTGCCCGTAGGAACGTGGACCTAGGTAGAAATGGACGTCTTTAAGGGCCATATTTTCTTAAAACTATTTTTCAAAGGTGTGGATTGAAAAGTGTTATTTAAATGAGTCACTTTCTTCATCTTACCCCAGTTTTCATTCAAAATAGGATTTTTGTTTGAGAGTTTATCTAACCTAATTTTAAATTCTTTTTGTTTTAGATGGTTCGCATGATTCGTACCGCTCGCAAGTCCACAGGAGGGAGAGTTCCCGTAGTTGCCCTTGCCGAGAGAGAGGAGAGCTGTCCGGTGACGTACCTTTCCTACGGATTGGCAGTAGGAGGCTTATTGCGTCGTCTTCGGCGTATGCTCGAAGCCGCCGGCAATACGGGCAAGCTAATCATCCACTATAACTCCACCAGGACCATCCGTGAGAAGAGGGAAGAATGGAGTTCAGAGATGAGGATAATACACGAAAATCAGCTGCTTAAGATTCACCACTCTCCAGCTTGTAGAGCGACACAGGTCGATGCGGAGAAGGATGTCACTTGGGAGGCCATCACCTGCCAGAGTCACATCTATCGTCGCCACCTAGACAAGACGGAGTACATGTACGTCCTCCAACGTGAGAGTGGTACCGCGGAGTACAAGTACCCGCCGGTGCAGCAAGGGACTTCCCATGTGCACATGGACTTGTGCTTGGAGGATGCTTCTATGCTCAGCACTCGACTGCAGGAGTGTCAACAGGAGCTTCAGGATGTCCGAGACACCCTGAAGGAAAAGGAGGCGTTGCTGCGAGCCTGCTTAAGGGCGAGAGAAAGAGGAGATGGGAATGAACTGTGTGTCACCGTGAATGATACATGGACTCCTGACTCCCCAGATCGCCGAGCGATCAGGCGTCGTCGCACTTCTCCACCAGCAGCCTCCCCACCCAAAGCAGAGTCAGAAGGCAGCCGAAATGATGAGGAAGATCCCGAGGAGCCAGCTCAAGAAAACGAGTAGTGTAGAGTCCTTCCCTTAGTTAGCAAGATGTCGAATAGTCGAGTCGTTACGATTAGTTAGTGGTGTGTTAATGCTTGGTGTGTGACGTGAGTTGTGGAAGCCATGATGCAATTGTCCACAGCCTCGTCTTCAGAATGTTTTGTTTTGGTGTGTGGACCCACATGAAATAATAGTACATCTATTCGATGTGAGATATGAACCCTCGTAAAAGTATAACAAAGCCTCAACACTTCAAAGGACAAACAAATGAAAGTAGTAAGATGATACTAAATGCTTTCAAATTAACATTGGTTGATTCTGCCAGATGGCCGGAAGAGGAAAAGGACGTGCTGCCAACCCCGCCAACAACAACGATGAGGCATGCAACCCTCATCTTTCTGGAGGTCAGGACCGGGGTGGTCACCGTGAAAGAGTTGATCCCCTCCACCAAATGCTGGAGAATCAGAATCAGCTCATGCAGAACTTGACTCAAGTGGTGGCCAACTTGCATCAAGTTCCACCTCCACAAGCTGCACCACGCCAACCAAGGTTGAGTGAGTTTCTAGAAACTCAACCTCCAAAGTTTGCAAGTGCTGCTGAACCTCTGGAGGCAGATGATTGGCTGAAGACCATTGAAAGTAAGATGAGGATCATACAGTGCCAAGGGTATGAGAGGGTGCTGTTTGCCTCTCATCAATTGCATGGACCTGCTGCTGATTGGTGGACCGCCTACGTGGCCGCCCATCATGACCCTGAGAACATCACTTGGGAAGAGTTCAAGCGTAGCTTCCGCAACCATTACATCCCAAGAGGTGAACTCAAAAACAAGAGGAAAGAATTTTTGGGGTTGCAGCAAGGTAACATGACTATGAGGGAATACCTCACTAAATTTACTCAACTATCCCGTTATGCCCCACGAGACATAGAGACTGATGAGCAGAAACAAGACTGTTTCGTGGAAGGACTTACCACGGAGATGCAGTGTGCAATGTCCTCAAATGAGTATGACAGCTTCCAAAAGATGGTGGACAGAGCATTTGTGGTAGAAAGTAAGCTAAAGGCCTTGGAAAATGAGAATAAGAGGAAGGCCGGTTGGTCACATCAAGCCTCAGGGAGCAACACTCGCCCACGTCTGATGCAGCAACCTGCAGGGCAGACAAACCGTGCAGCGGTACCCTACTCAGCACCAAGAGGGTACAACCCGAACTACAGGCCTCCGGCAGCACCAGCACAGCCGCAACGTCAGTTTGTACAGCAGCCTCGCCCCGCATATCCACCTCGACCAGCAGTGCAAGGACCCCCAAACCAACCCCAAGACAACAAAGGTCAGGCACCTAAGGTTGGGGTGCAATGTTTTAGCTGTGGTGAAGTGGGGCACTACACCCATAAATACCCAAAGAAGAAGCCCGCGCAGCCACAACAGCAGAATGTAATGAGAGGACGGGTGAATCACGTCACTATGGAGGAAGCACAAGATGCACCTGACGTGGTAGTTGGTAAGTTTCCTGCCAATTTACACCTTGCAACCCTGCTGTTTGATTCTGGTGCTACCCACTCGTTTATTGCTCAAGGGTTTGTTAAGAAGTATGACCTAGCAACAACACAAATGAACCATATGCTAGCCGTAAACTCTCCAGGTGGAGAAATAAGGACAAGACAAGTGTGTCCCAAAGTGAACCTAGACATTAATGAGGTAGTATTTACTGCTAACCTCATAGTGATAGAGTCACAAGGGATAGATATTATTTTGGGTATGGATTGGTTGACCAAACATAAAGGAATCATTCATTGTTTGACCAGAACGGTGGAACTAACTCACCCTAGTGGAACAAGAGTAAAGTTCATAACAATACACGAGCCTAGGAGGGACATTAAATTAAATCAAGTTGAGGTGAAAGTCGAGGAAATCAGGACCATCAGGGAATATCCAGATGTTTTTCCGAAATAGTTGCCAGGTATGCCTCCCGATCGTGAAGTGGAATTCGCAATTGAGCTAGTGCCTGGAACAGCCCCGATATACAAGAGACCTTATCGGATGGACTCCAAGCAGCTAGAAGAACTCAAGGATCATTTGAGAGAATTGACGGAGAAGGGGTATATTCGTCCTAGTTCCTCACCATGGGAGCTCCGGTGATATTTGTGCCCAAGAAAGACGGAACCCAAAGGTTATGCGTGGATTACCGTGCTTTGAATGAGGTAACCATCAAGAACAAGTACCCATTACCTCGCATTGAAGACTTGTTTGATCAGTTGAGGGGAGCTTGTGTGTTCTCGAAAATTGATCTCAGGTCGGGATACCACCAACTCAAGATAAGGCAATCTGATATTCCCAAGACAACTTTCGTATCTCGGTACGGACTGTATGAATATACCGTCATGCCTTACAGGCTAACTAATGCCCCGGCATACTTCATGTATCTCATGAACAAGGTATTCATGGAATATCTGGACAAATTTGTGGTGGTTTTCATAGATGACATTCTCGTCTTCTCCAAAGATGAAGAAGAACATGAGAAACATCTAAGATTGGTGTTGCAGAGGCTGAGAGAACACCAACTATATGCCAAGTTGAGCAAGTGTGAGTTTTGGCTGAAGAGAGTTCCCTTTTTAGGACATATAATCTCGGAGGGAGGAATCTCCGTAGATCCCACCAAAATCGAGGATATCCAGAAGTGGAAGACCCCTGAAAATGTCGGGGAAGTTCGAAGCTTTTTGGGATTGGCTAGGTATTATCGACGGTTTATTGAGGGATTCTCCAAGATCTCGAGACCTCTCACCAAACTGTTGGAGAAGGGAATCATATTCACCTGGACGCCACAGTGCGAGACGGGCTTTCAGGAGCTAAAGAAGGGATTGACAACAGCCCCAGTGTTGGTTATGCCAGATATGCAGAAGAATTTCACAGTATACTGCGATGCCTCTGGAAACGGGTTGGGATGTGTTCTCATGCAAGAAGGACATGTCGTGGCTTATGCATCCCGGCAGTTTCGAAGCACGAGAAAAACTATCCTACACATGACCTAGAACTAGCCGCAGTGGTACACGCATTGAAAATTTGGCGACACTATTTGATGGGGAAGAGGACAGAGATATATACGGATCATAAGAGTTTAAAGTACATATTCACACAGCTAGACCTCAACCTCAGACAAAGGAGATGGTTAGAGCTAATTAATGACTTTGATGTGGGCATCAACTATCATCCTGGGAAACAAACGCCGTGGCCGATGCTTTGAGTCGAAAAGTGCAGGTCAATAAGTTGAGCTTGAAGGACATGCCTGCAGAATTGAAGGACGAGGTTATAAGGCTCAATCTATGTCTAGTAAATAGTGGTGAAGCCATCGCCATGGAAGTGGACTCCACACTAGAGCGAGACATACGCGAGGGTCAAAAGAATGATGAGAAGATACAAGAGATCAGACAACTCATCAAGGAAAATAAAGCTCCCGGTTTTAGGGAGGAAGAACAAGGAACGGTGTGGCACGGGAAAAGAATCTGTGTGCCAGAAGTAAAGGAGATCCGTGAATTGATTTTGAAGGAGGTTCATGATTCCGACTATTCCATTCATCCTGGGAGTACGAAGATGTACCAGGACCTCAAGAGCAGGTATTGGTGGTATGGCATGAAGCGAGATGTCGCGGAACATATTGCCCTATGTGACACATGTCAATTGGTGAAAGCAGAACATCAACGACCCGCGGGATTATTGCAACCACTCAAAGTGCCTGAATGGAAATGGGAACAAATTAGCATGGATTTCATCGTGGGATTGCCTAGGACCCAATCAGGGTATGATTCAATATGGGTCATCATTGATAGGCTAACCAAGGTAGCTCATTCATCCCCGTGAAAGAAAGCTACAGCGGATCCAAATTGGCAGAATTGTACATGTCAAGGATCGTGTGTTACCATGGAGTGCCAAAGAAGATAGTGTCAGATCGAGGGACACAGTTCACCTCAAAATTCTGGCAGAAGTTGCACGAAACCATGGGAACCCATCTGAACTTTAGTTCTGCCTATCATCCCCAAACTGACGGGCAGACGGAGAGAACCAATCAGATCCTTGAAGATATGTTAAGGGCATGTGCACTCAAAAACAATAGGAGTTGGGACAAGAATTTACCGTATGCGGAATTTTCCTATAACAACAGCTATCAAGCTAGTATGAAGATGTCACCGTTTGAAGCTTTGTATGGAAGGAAGTGCAGAACTCCCCTATTTTGGAACCAAACAGGAGAAAGTAAAGTGTTTGGTCCAGAAGTGCTACAAGAAGCCGAGGCGAAGGTGAGGGAAATTCGCAACAACTTGAGGATAGCACAGACACGCCAAAAGAGTTATGCTGATGTACGAAGAAGAGAGCTCGTTTTCAATGTGGGAGACTATGTCTATCTCAAGGTGTCCCCTATCAGAGGACTTCGTCGGTTCAAGGTGAAAGGGAAGTTGTCACCTCGATACATAGGACCCTTTCAAGTTTTGGAAAGGAAAAGTGAAGTGGCGTATCAACTAGAGTTACCAGCTCGTCTATCGGATGTCCACGATGTGTTCCATGTGTCACAACTCAAGAAATGCCTGAGGACGCCTGAAGAAGTGTTACCCATGAATGAAGTGGATGTAGCTGAGGATTTGTCTTATGCTAAGCAACCATACAAGATTTTGGAGACAATGGAACGCCTCACCAGAAATAAAAGAATCCGGATGTGCAAGGTGCAGTGGAAGCATCACTCAGAAGAGGAAGCCACCTGGGAGCGGGAAGATGAGCTCAAGGCACAATTTCCGGAATTGTTTTCTTAGAAACACCAATCTCGAGGACGAGATTTCTTTTAAGGGGGGTAGAGCAGTAACACCCCAAAATTTTGATTCAAAGCCCTAAATCATGTTAAGAGGGGAATTTAAAAAATTTTGGACGTGTTGCATGTTTTGCAAAAATTCAAATTCAAACTGGAATTCAAATTAAACTCAAATCAGAAAAAGAAATGGAAAAAGAAAAAGAGAAAACAGAAAAAAGCCGGCCAGTGGGCCGAAACCCACCAGCCGGCCCAACTTACCCCGCGCAAGCCTGCAGCCGCGCGCCCGCGCTCTCTCACACTGACAGGCGGGACCCACCGATCTTCGTCTACCTCGCGCCGCGCCGAACTCCCCCGCGCCCGAATCAAAACCGATCGGGATTTCGACGTAAACCCCGCTGAATTCTGTTCGTAGCCGACGCGGACATGATCTAAACCACCCCGCCGCCCTCCCCCGTCTATAAAAACCCCGGCCTCGTTCTGTTTTTCCCCCGCGATCACCGATTTTTACTCCGGTGAGAACCGAGACTTCTCCTGTGAATTCTGGCCGATCTAAGCTCGGAAACTCCGATCTAACTCGCTGGTCTTGATCCACTGCCTCCGGGGAACCTTGCAGGTGCAGAAAACTCGGTGACTTGCGGTGTAAACACAGCGCCGACGAGCTTCGCCGTGGTTTTGCCTCGGACCTCGCCGCCGATCACTTTCCAGGACCTCCGAGCTCAAGAAAACCCCGAGGTGAGATCCCCGACCTCCCCTCTACCGATCTATGCCATAAGATCACAGTTCTAGGCAGAATTCTCGAGGATCCGAAAGTTTCCGGCGAGATCGCCGCTTCCCGCCGCCGTGCGCCGCCGGCAGCGCCGCCCGCGCTCGATCAGAGCGACGTGGCCGCTTGTGCGCCGTTTATTTTAAATCGCACGGTAGGGTTTAAATCCCCACGTACCGGTTCGGCGTTATAATCTCAGCCGTCGGTTTAAAATCGGACGGTCCACGTCAGCTCCGCGTTATAAAGACTGGAAATCTTACGTGCTACCCCCTGGGGTTCTCGGGAAATAAGAGCTAGCCCCGGAAACTTCAGATCTAGCCCCTGGAACTCCAGAAAATCATGTAAATTCATTTAAAAATCAGTTTTAGCCCCTGGACTTAATAAAAATTAGGAAAAACACCTCTGATAAGTGTAGCTAGACCCCTGGAAATTCTGAAAATATTATAGACCCTGTAATGGGGTGAGTTTATCTTTTTAGCCCTGTTTAGTATTTAATTTAGGAAATTGAATATGTAACTAGTGTTTAAAATATAAAAAGTGGGACAAACATATTGTCAAAATTAAGTTAAAGACTTTCTCAGTGTTTAGGAAATTTTGGAGTGAGATAAAAACATATTTTGGACTGAATTGAATCTGTTTAATTTATTATTCACTATTAGGGACACATTTTTAAGTAATAAATAGTTTTAGAAAATAGGGAAAATAATTATGAAATAGTTTACATCAGAGGCAAAGGTTAAAATATGTTATTAAATTATTTAGGACCAGAACCTATTCTGTTTAGATGATGTGTATTACTAATAAAGTACACAATTATGCATAGGAATATAAATCTGAAAATGTAGCAACTAGTAAATGATAAATGGAGTTTTTAAAATCCAAAGAGTTCAGTTTAGGGTTGGTAGAAATTATGAAGGCACATATGGGGAAGAAAAATACTTTTCATACATACTTGGTAGTGAAAAGGTGTAGTAGTTGAATATAAGAAATTTATTGGAAACTCATATATATATAGTATGTAAGTATAAATGTGAACACAAAAGTAGGAATCAATTACACATGATTAAAAGTGCATGCAAGCCACAACTCAACACACATAAAGTAACCACAACACATATAATGGTGAAGGACTTTCATAAATGTGAATGTGTGGTTTGTATGAAGTAGAAGTGTGAACTATGTCTTATGATTGTTGTTTTTCTTTTGCTATGTGTGGTGGTATGATGTAGAACCTGCTCAAGAGCAAGTTATTCCTTTCCAAGACCAGGACTACCCATTTCAAGAGCAGCAAGAAGGAGGCAAGTGTCCTTGACCACTTTGATCCTATGCTAGGATGTGTAGCTAGAATTATTTGCATTGTCAATTGAAATATGAAACCCAGGTTAGGAAGTTTCCCTAGAATTGCATTACCTTGTTTCCTTGTAGCTTGGGTTGGGATTTATTTTATCGTGTCATTTATTATTATGCATATGCTTAGCCATGCTTAGAATGGGATATTTGGGATATGAGATCATCAGTTTATTTTACCATACTCTTGAATGAGATATTGTGAGTTATGTAGAGGTAGGGATCAAGGCAAGTTGGATGTTTTGGTGGTGTGCTGGGTGCACGAGACTTGGGTTTGTGTTTAGTACTTGCCTGGATCCTAAGGACCGGTTCATGGAGCATGTAACCTGGCTTTACAGTGCCAACCACATGCTGAGATGGGGCAGCTTGGCCAATTAATTAGGTGTATCCCCGGCGTAGTATGGGTGTGTTGGATGGTGCGAGGAATAGGTGTCAGTTGGACTACCATATGAACCGCAAGGCTCAAGAGGGGGCCACTGCAGCGGGGTTGGAGCCTCTTGTATGCTGTTAGGGGTGAAACCTCAGTGGGCCCACGCTCGTCGGGAATCCCTTTGTAAAGGCTTCGTAGTGATCTCCTGGCTACACACCTGGGAAGTGTGAATGTGGTTCGTAGCCACTGGCATAATGGAGGTTCTTTTAGTCCACCCGGCAACGGGGGATGAAATCACTACATGTGGGTACAGTGGTACAAACTCTGCAGAGTCAAAACTGTCATGACAGCCGTGCTCACGGTCAAGAGCGGCTTGGACTTATTCATGATTAGAGGATTGATGGTTTTGGAAGTTGTGGATGTTAAGCGGGGAGCTTAACATTGGAAATGTTGTTATGGTTATTGGATTATGATGATGGGATGGGAGATTGGGACCATTTCACCTGTGTCGTAATGTAGGTGCTTAATAAGCTAAGGTGATAGGTATTTAATTGCGTAGTGCTGTAACCATGAGTTCAACCTCTCCTTGTTCTAGCCATGCATGATATAATTTTCCCACACTTGCTGAGTACCATTGGTACTCAACCTTGCATATTTTGTTGGTTTATATTGCTGCTCAGGTCAAGATAATGAGGTGGTGTATAATGACCAAGACTTTGGACCCGAAGAAGGTTTCTAGGTTCATGGAGACCCCCGGGCAACGCCTGTGACGGAGCCCTCAAGAATATTATTCCGCTGCTAGTTTATTTACTTGTGATGAACTTATTATTGTCCATCGAGACATTTGCTATGTAAGACTTATTTATATTCGACACCTGGCTTGTAATAAATGATGCTTCACTATTTGTCATCACATGTATGAGAAAATAATCCTGGCATACATGTGATATTCACTTGGTTGTTCTTCGGAAAAACCGGGTGTGACAAAGAGCTTCCAGGTATGCCACCTGACCGGGACATTGAGTTTGCCATTGACTTGGTATCCGGAACTGCACCAATAGCAAAGAGACCCTATAGGATGCCTGTCAATGAACTAGTGGAACTCAAGAAGCAAATTCAGGAGCAGTTGGAGAAGGGTTTTATACGTCCAAGCTCATCACCATGGGGAGCCCCTGTGCTCTTCGTAGACAAGAAGGATGGGACTCAAAGGATGTGTGTGGACTATAGGTCTCTCAACGAGGTGACAATCAAGAACAAATACCCTCTCCCCGTATAGAAGACCTATTCGACCAAATGAAAGGAGCCCGAGTGTTCTCCAAGATTGATCTTCGGTCGGGATACTTCCAGCTGACGATTAAGCCCTCCGATATACCCAATACTGCCTTTCGCACACGGTATGGTTCGGATGAATATACCGTCATGTTTTGGGGTTAACAAATGCACCCGCATACTTCATGTACCTTATGAACAAGGTTTTCATGGAGTACTTGAATAAGTTCGTCGTGGTTTTCATCGACGACATTATGGTGTATTCAAAAGTGAGAAAGAGCATGAAGAACATTTGATATTGACCTTGCAGAAAATGTGCGAGCATCAATTGTATACCAAGCTTAACAAGTGTCAATTTTGGCTAAAGGAGATATCGTTCCTAGGCCACATTATCTCCGAGGAAGGAGTATCGGTTGATCCCGAAAAAGTGGGAGATGCTCTGAAGTGGAACCAACCGCAAAACGTGAGAGATATTCGGAGTTTTCTTGGGATGGCTGGATACTACCGACGCTTCATCAAGGACCTCTCTAAGTAAGCAAAACCTATGACGGAGTTGATAACGAAGGGAAAAGCGTTCCAGTGGACATCAGCGTGCCAAGAGAGCTTTGAGGAACTCAAGAAAAGGCTAACCACAGTGCCAGTTTTAGTATTGCCGGACGTAAGAAAGAGCTTTGACATATATTGTGACGCATCAAGACAAGGGCTTGGATGTGAGCCCATGCAAGAAGGACAAGTGGTAGCCTATGCCTCACGACAATTAAAGAAGCACGAACTTAATTATCCTACACATGACTTGGAGCTAGACGCAGTAGAGCATGCATTGAAGATTTGGAGACATTATATCCTTGGTCATCGATGTGAGATCTATACGGATCATAAAAGCCTCAAGTACATATTCACACAAACAGACTTGAATTTTAGGCAACGTCGATGGTTGGAACTCATCAAGGATTACGATGTTGGAATCAACTACCACCCAGGAAGGGCCAATGTAGTAGCTGATGCATTGAGCCGAAAGGGAGCATGTCACCAACTCACGGTTCGGGAGCTACCACCTGAACTACGCAAGGATTTCAAACGGTTACACCTCGGATTCTTGAACAAGATGGAAGTGATGGAACTCCACTCTTCATTGGAGCAAGAGATAATAGATGGCCAAGCAACGGATGAGGAGATCAAGGAGATTAAGGAAAGGATCCAACAAGGAATAAAGAAGGATTTCAAGGAAGATGAGGACGGTACTCTTTGGCTAGGAAAAAGGATTTGTGTGCCTAACGTGAAGCACATCCGCGACATGATATTAAAAGAGGCACATGATTCACCATATTCCATACATCTCGGAAGTACCAAGATGTACAAGGACTTGAAGACTTGTTATTGGTGGGATGGTATGAAGAGGCACATAGCCGAATATGTTGCCCTATGCGACACATGCCAACGGGTGAAGGCCGAACATCAAAGACCCGTTGGATTGTTGCAACCCTTGAAGGTACCCGAGTGGAAGTGGGAAGACATCAGCAAGGATTTCATCGTCGGGTTTCCACGTACTCAGTCGGGTTACAACTCCATCTGGGTTATCGTGGAACCATTTAAAAAAACAGCCCATTTTCTCCCTGTAAGGACCAAGTACAATGTTGCACAATTAGCCGAGTTGTATATGGAGTAAATCGTGTGCCGTCATGGAGTCCCGAGGAGGATAGTTTCAGATCGGGGTTCTCAGTTTACCTCTAGATTTTGGAGGAAGCTGCAGGAAGCTATGGGTACGCGACTGGATTTTAGCTCCGCTTATCACCCGTAGACCGATGGGCAAACGGAAAGAACAAATCAAATTTTGGAGGACATGTTGAGAGCTTGTGCCTTGAAATATGGACGTAGTTGGGATAGGAGCTTGTCGTACGCAGAATTCTCCTATAACAACAGCTATCAAGCCAGCTTGAAGATGTCACCTTTCGAAGCATTATATGGCAGACGGTGTAGAACGCCGTTGTTTTGGAATGAGGCCGTAGAAAACCAAGTGTTTGGACCCGAAGTGCTACAAGAAGCTGAAAAGCAAGTACAAACGATACGGGAGAACTTAAAGGCTGCTCAGTCACGACAGAAAGGCTATGCGGACAATAGATGAAGAAAGTTGACTTTTGAAGTAGGAGACTACGTATACCTCAAGGTATCGCCTATCCGTGGCAAACGACGTTTCAACATCAAGGGCAAGCTAGCACCTCGCTACATTGGGCCATTTACGATTTTGGACAAGCAAGGATAAGTAGCCTATCAACTAGAGATCCCAACGCACATCTCTGACGTACATGATGTGTTTCATGTATCTTAGCTCAAGAAGTGCTTGAGAGTGCCAGAAGAGAAAGTACCAGTGGAAGATCTCGAACTTCAGGAGGACCTGACCTATGCAGAGCACCCTATCCAAATTTTGGACGTAGAGGAAAGGGTCACGAGGAACAAAGTGATCCGATGGTGCAAGGTACAATGGAGCCATCACACCGAAGCTGAAGCCACATGGGAGCGAGAAGAAGATATCAAGACAGAGTTTCCTCATCTATTCTCTACTAACGAATCTCGAGTGCGATATTCAATTTAAGGGGGGTAGGCTTGTGACACCCTCATTTTCGAGTTCTGCATATATTCATATTTTATATGAAGAAAACATTTTAAAATAAGTAGAAATAGAGAAAATATTAAAAAGATAGCCAAAAAAGAGCCAAATTCCAGTTTACAGAGAACGCCGAAGACAATTCTCGCGGCCGCTGACCACGTGGCGCGTTCGGAGCTCACCTCCGAGAGGTCAGGCCCCGCTAGACACGTGTCGCTCTCGGAGCTCAACTCCGTGAAGTCCGACACTACCCGACACGTGTCACCTCCGGAGCTCGCCTCCGGGAGGTCCGACGCTGATGGACACGTGTCGACCTCAGAGCTCGTCTCTAAGGAAAAAGGAAGCCCGGCACTACTTGACGCGTGGCATTCTCGGAGCTCACCTCAGAAGAGAGGGGAGGTCCGGAATTGACACATGGCACCCCGGAGCCACCTCCGAAGAGAGAGGGAGGTCCGGAACTGACATGTGGCATTCGCGGAGCTCGCCTCTGTTGAGAGGGGAGATTCCCGCCCGCCAGGATACGTGGTGCACGCGGAGCCCGCCTTTGAGAAAGAGGGAGGTCTCGCTCGCTTACACGCGGCACAACCGGAGCTCGTCTTTGCGGAAAAGGGAGACCAGGCCCCCGATGGACACGTGGAGCTTTCGGAGCTCATCGCCGCGAGGGTGACGAGATTTTAAGAAATTTTTCTTCTGAACGCGTGGGAATCCCCGGTATTGAGGAAACCTACACGAGTTCCACGTTGCTATCACACCAAATCAACTAGAGATAAGTTGTTAAGATCCAGAAACAATTTGAATAAGACTCCTATTCGAATTCTGATCAGAGAAGGACTCTTCTTTTTCCGGTTATAAATAGAACCAAAAACCCTTGGCCGTAACCACGAATTTCTTTCCACCTCCTGAGCCGAAAACTTAGAACCCTAGCCACAGCTCACCGAGTAAACCCTTCGCCAGAGTTCAGTCACGGGAGATCGCCGGAAGAGAGCCCCAACGATCTGTCTTGCTAGGAGAAGGACCCCGAGACTAAGAAGAACGTAAGGTACATCTCCATTATCACCTCACGACATCATCACGATTTTTATTCGCATCTGTTTCTTCAATTCCTTCGAAACAGAAGCTTTTTCGTGGACAGATCACGTGTTGATCGGTTTGATCTAGATCTTAAGTCCAGATCATCGCCACGTCCACATTTGATCGATACACCTCTGTTCTTCATAAAAACCCCATACAAACATGCAAGAGCACGTACAAACCAAAACTGCACCATAAGATTAACATGCATATGCATCATTGCATCTTAAAGTAGAGTTTGTGCATGATATTGATTACTGTGAATCTTGTATACGTGATCGCGAATAGAAGGACAAGCTCAGGGAGCTGCCTACGACGGACTACAACAACAAGATTTTGAGCAACCGGAACCGCCAGAACAAGGCAAGTGCCCCTTGACCATATTGATCCTATGTTTTGGGAAACTATTTTGTTTTGCGAAAAGGTTTGTGTGCTGAGTCAAACATGATGAGAAACCCTTTTATAGGAGTTTACTAGTTTTGGTTAAACCACCCTTGTCGCTAGGGAAGTTTATGAGTTGGGTATGGTTTTTGCTTTTATGCTTCGCTGAGTCCATGGGATTGGGAAGCGAGATAGATGTGTCTAGTAACTGCACTCGTAATGATAATGAGAAACTGATGTTGTTAATGAATATGGATCGGAGGAAGATCTAGGCAAGTCTATGTTTGTGAATGAGATGGTGGTTACTTGCCGTAGATCTAAGGACCGGTTCATGCGAGCACAAGCCAGGATAACAGTGCCACCACAAGGCCAAGTATGGGTGTGGCTTAGCTGACTAATTAGGTAAGTTACTAGATTGTTATGGACCGAGGAAAGCGCGGGGAATGGGAGTCGAGTGAGGACTGCCCTGGGAACTGCATGGCACAAGAGGGGGCCCGTGGGTGGGAGAATTGGAGATTCTAGCCTGCCGGTGAAACCTTAGTGAGTCCATACATCTAGTAGCCCCTTTGTAAAGGCTATTTTGTGATCTCTTGACTATACATCAACGGTTGTGTACTGGTATAATGGAGGTTCTGCAGTCGCCGACGGATGACAAAATCACAAACTTGTAGGTAAAGTGGTACAAACTCTGCAGAGTATAAAACTATCATGATAGCCGAGCTTACGGTCACGAGCGTCTGGCCAACTGTAACACCCCAAATTTTGATTCAAAACTCTAAACCATGTTCAGAGGGGAATTTAAAAATTTTTGGACGTGTTGCATGTTTTGCAAAAATTCAAATTCAAACTGGAATTCAAATTATACTCAAAACAGAAAAGAAATGGAAAAAGAAAAAGAGAAACGGGAAAAAAACCGGCCAGTGGGCCGAAACCCGCCAGCCGGCCCAGTTTTCCCCGCGCCAGCCCGCCCCCGCGCGCCCGCGCTGTCTCTCACAGACAGGTGGGACCCACATGTCATCCCTAACCCCCGCTCGCGCCGACCCCGGACTCTCTCTCGCGCGCGCGCGATCGCAACCGACCGGATTTCCGCGTCCCGCAGCCCGAATTCTGGTCCCAAACGACTCAAACTCGATCGCAACAGACCCACCGCCCTCCCCCGGCTATAAAAACCCCAGCCCCAATCGGTTTTTCCCACGCGATCGCCGATTTTCACTCTGGTGAGCACCGAGACTTCGCCGGTAAATTCTGGCCGATCTAAGCTCGGAAACTCTGATCTAACTCGCTGGTCTTGATCCACCGCCTCCGGGGAACTTTGCAG